>JAIFZK010000125.1:0-1221149 GCA_027481765.1 Tenualosa thibaudeaui
CTGAGTGATTTCCAACAATCTGCCTTAAATCATACATTTTTAGAAACAGCATGAGGAGAACATGTGGTTTAATGTATGCATAGCCACGTTCCAACATTCTATGAACCCAATATCCTCAATTTTTCGTTGCAGGTCCCCACTGAAACTTTGGACGAGTGAACCACACTGAGGTATTTTTTACTGTGTTACTGACTGATTTCCAACAATCTGCCTTAAATCATACATTTTTAGAAACAGCATGAGGAGAACATGTGGTTTAATGTATGCATAGCCACGTTCCAACATTCTATGAACCCAATATCCTCAATTTTTCGTTGCAGGTCCCCACTGAAACTTTGAACGAGTGAACCACACTGAGGTATTTTGTACTGTAATACTGACTGATTTCCAACAATCTGCCTTAAATCATACATTTTTAGAAACAGCATGAGGAGAACATGTGGTTTAATGTATGCATAGCCACGTTCCAACATTCTATGAACCCAATATCCTCAATTTTTCGTTGCAGGTCCCCACTGAAACTTTCAACGAGTGAACCACAATGAGGTATTTTCTTCTGTGATACTGACTGATTTCCAACAATCTGCCTTAAATCATACATTTTTAGAAACAGCATGAGGAGAACATGTGGTTTAATGTATGCATAGCCATGTTCCAACATTCTATGAACCCAATATCCTCAATTTTTCGTTGCAGGTCCCCACTGAAACTTTGGACGAGTGAACCACACTGAGGTATTTTATACTGTGTTTCTGACGTATTTCCAACAATCTGCCTTAAATCATACATTTTTAGAAACAGCATGAGGAGAACATGTGGTTTAATGTATGCATAGCCACGTTCCAACATTCTATGAACCCAATATCCTCAATTTTTCGTTGCAGGTCCCCACTGAAACTTTGGACGAGTGAACCACACTGAGGTATTCTTACTGTAATACTGACTGATTTCCAACAATCTGCCTTAAATCATACATTTTTAGAAACAGCATGAGGAGAACATGTGGTTTAATGTATGCATAGCCACGTTCCAACATTCTATGAACCCAATATCCTCAATTTTTCGTTGCAGGTCCCCACTGAAACTTTGGACGAGTGAACCACACTGAGGTATTTATTACTGTGATACTGAGTGATTTCCAACAATCTGCCTTAAATCATACATTTTTAGAAACAGCATGAGGAGAACATGTGGTTTAATGTATGCATAGCCACGTTCCAACATTCTATGAACCCAATATCCTCAATTTTTCGTTGCAGGTCCCCACTGAAACTTTGACAAGTGAACCACACTGAGGTATTTTTACTGTGATACTGACTGATTTCCAACAATCTGCCTTAAATCATACATTTTTAGAAACAGCATGAGGAGAACATGTGGTTTAATGTATGCATAGCCACGTTCCAACATTCTATGAACCCAATATCCTCAATTTTTCGTTGCAGGTCCCCACTGAAACTTTGGACGAGTGAACCACACTGAGGTATTTTGTACTGTAATACTGACTGATTTCCAACAATCTGCCTTAAATCATACATTTTTAGAAACAGCATGAGGAGAACATGTGGTTTAATGTATGCATAGCCACGTTCCAACATTCTATGAACCCAATATCCTCAATTTTTCGTTGCAGGTCCCCACTGAAACTTTGGACGAGTGAACCACACTGAGGTATTTTATACTGTGATACTGAGTGATTTCCAACAATCTGCCTTAAATCATACATTTTTAGAAACAGCATGAGGAGAACATGTGGTTTAATGTATGCATAGCCACGTTCCAACATTCTATGAACCCAATATCCTCAATTTTTCGTTGCAGGTCCCCACTGAAACTTTGGACGAGTGAACCACACTGAGGTATTTTTTACTGTGATACTGACTGATTTCCAACAATCTGCCTTAAATCATACATTTTTAGAAACAGCATGAGGAGAACATGTGGTTTAATGTATGCATAGCCATGTTCCAACATTCTATGAACCCAATATCCTCAATTTTTCGTTGCAGGTCCCCACTGAAACTTTGGACGAGTGAACCACACTGAGGTATTTTATACTCTGACACTGAGTGATTTCCAACAATCTGCCTTAAATCATACATTTTTAGAAACAGCATGAGGAGAACATGTGGTTTAATGTATGCATAGCCACGTTCCAACATTCTATGAACCCAATATCCTCAATTTTTCGTTGCAGGTCCCCACTGAAACTTTGGACGAGTGAACCACACTGAGGTATTTTTTACTCTGTAACTGACTGATTTCCAACAATCTGCCTTAAATCATACATTTTTAGAAACAGCATGAGGAGAACATGTGGTTTAATGTATGCATAGCCACGTTCCAACATTCTATGAACCCAATATCCTCAATTTTTCGTTGCAGGTCCCCACTGAAACTTTGGACGAGTGAACCACACTGAGGTATTTTGTACTGTGATACTGACTGATTTCCAACAATCTGCCTTAAATCATACATTTTTAGAAACAGCATGAGGAGAACATGTGGTTTAATGTATGCATAGCCACGTTCCAACATTCTATGAACCCAATATCCTCAATTTTTCGTTGCAGGTCCCCACTGAAACTTTGTTGGAAGTGTACCACACTGAGGTATTTTTTACTGTGATACTGACTGATTTCCAACAATCTGCCTTAAATCATACATTTTTAGAAACAGCATGAGGAGAACATGTGGTTTAATGTATGCATAGCCATGTTCCAACATTCTATGAACCCAATATCCTCAATTTTTCGTTGCAGGTCCCCACTGAAACTTTGGACGAGTGAACCACACTGAGGTATTTTGTACTGTAATACTGACTGATTTCCAACAATCTGCCTTAAATCATACATTTTTAGAAACAGCATGAGGAGAACATGTGGTTTAATGTATGCATAGCCACGTTCCAACATTCTATGAACCCAATATCCTCAATTTTTCGTTGCAGGTCCCCACTGAAACTTTGGACGAGTGAACCACACTGAGGTATTTTCTACTGTGATACTGACTGATTTCCAACAATCTGCCTTAAATCATACATTTTTAGAAACAGCATGAGGAGAACATGTGGTTTAATGTATGCATAGCCACGTTCCAACATTCTATGAACCCAATATCCTCAATTTTTCGTTGCAGGTCCCCACTGAAACTTTGGACGAGTGAACCACACTGAGGTATTTTTACTGTGATACTGACTGATTTCCAACAATCTGCCTTAAATCATACATTTTTAGAAACAGCATGAGGAGAACATGTGGTTTAATGTATGCATAGCCACGTTCCAACATTCTATGAACCCAATATCCTCAATTTTTCGTTGCAGGTCCCCACTGAAACTTTTATGACAAGTGAACCACACTGAGGTATTTTTACTGTGATACTGACTGATTTCCAACAATCTGCCTTAAATCATACATTTTTAGAAACAGCATGAGGAGAACATGTGGTTTAATGTATGCATAGCCACGTTCCAACATTCTATGAACCCAATATCCTCAATTTTTCGTTGCAGGTCCCCACTGAAACTTTGGACGAGTGAACCACACTGAGGTATTTTTACTGTGATACTGACTGATTTCCAACAATCTGCCTTAAATCATACATTTTTAGAAACAGCATGAGGAGAACATGTGGTTTAATGTATGCATAGCCACGTTCCAACATTCTATGAACCCAATATCCTCAATTTTTCGTTGCAGGTCCCCACTGAAACTTTGGACGAGTGAACCACACTGAGGTATTTTTACTCTGTGATAGTGACTGATTTCCAACAATCTGCCTTAAATCATACATTTTTAGAAACAGCATGAGGAGAACATGTGGTTTAATGTATGCATAGCCACGTTCCAACATTCTATGAACCCAATATCCTCAATTTTTCGTTGCAGGTCCCCACTGAAACTTTGGACGAGTGAACCACACTGAGGTATTTTTAACTCTGACACTGACTGATTTCCAACAATCTGCCTTAAATCATACATTTTTAGAAACAGCATGAGGAGAACATGTGGTTTAATGTATGCATAGCCACGTTCCAACATTCTATGAACCCAATATCCTCAATTTTTCGTTGCAGGTCCCCACTGAAACTTTGGACGAGTGAACCACACTGAGGTATTTTCTTCTGTGATCACTGACTGATTTCCAACAATCTGCCTTAAATCATACATTTTTAGAAACAGCATGAGGAGAACATGTGGTTTAATGTATGCATAGCCACGTTCCAACATTCTATGAACCCAATATCCTCAATTTTTCGTTGCAGGTCCCCACTGAAACTTTGGACGAGTGAACCACACTGAGGTATTTTTACTCTGATACTGACTGATTTCCAACAATCTGCCTTAAATCATACATTTTTAGAAACAGCATGAGGAGAACATGTGGTTTAATGTATGCATAGCCACGTTCCAACATTCTATGAACCCAATATCCTCAATTTTTCGTTGCAGGTCCCCACTGAAACTTTGGACGAGTGAACCACACTGAGGTATTTTGTACTGTGATACTGACTGATTTCCAACAATCTGCCTTAAATCATACATTTTTAGAAACAGCATGAGGAGAACATGTGGTTTAATGTATGCATAGCCATGTTACATCATTCTATGAACCCAATATCCTCAATTTTTCGTTGCAGGTCCCCACTGAAACTTTGGACGAGTGAACCACACTGAGGTATTTTCATCTGTGATAGTGACTGATTTCCAACAATCTGCCTTAAATCATACATTTTTAGAAACAGCATGAGGAGAACATGTGGTTTAATGTATGCATGGCCACGTTCAACATTCTATGAACCCAATATCCTCAATTTTTCGTTGCAGGTCCCCACTGAAATTTTGGACTATTGAACCACACTTAGTTATTTTTTAATGTTTTACTGACTGATTTCCAACAATCTGCCTTAAATCATACATTTTTAGAAACAGCATGAGGAGAACATGTGGTTTAATGTATGCATAGCCACGTTCCAACATTCTATGAACCCAATATCCTCAATTTTTCGTTGCAGGTCCCCACTGAAACTTTGGACAAGTGAACCACACTGAGGTATTTTCATCTGTGATAGTGACTGATTTCCAACAATCTGCCTTAAATCATACATTTTTAGAAACAGCATGAGGAGAACATGTGGTTTAATGTATGCATAGCCACGTTCCAACATTCTATGAACCCAATATCCTCAATTTTTCGTTGCAGGTCCCCACTGAAACTTTGGACGAGTGAACCACACTGAGGTATGTTCTACTGTGATACTGAGTGATTTCCAACAATCTGCCTTAAATCATACATTTTTAGAAACAGCATGAGGAGAACATGTGGTTTAATGTATGCATAGCCACGTTCCAACATTCTATGAACCCAATATCCTCAATTTTTCGTTGCAGGTCCCCACTGAAACTTTGGACAAGTGAACCACACTGAGGTATTTTTACTGTGATACTGACTGATTTCCAACAATCTGCCTTAAATCATACATTTTTAGAAACAGCATGAGGAGAACATGTGGTTTAATGTATGCATAGCCACGTTCCAACATTCTATGAACCCAATATCCTCAATTTTTCGTTGCAGGTCCCCACTGAAACTTTGGACGAGTGAACCACACTGAGGTATTTTTACTGTGATACTTACTGATTTCCAACAATCTGCCTTAAATCATACATTTTTAGAAACAGCATGAGGAGAACATGTGGTTTAATGTATGCATAGCCACGTTCCAACATTCTATGAACCCAATATCCTCAATTTTTCGTTGCAGGTCCCCACTGAAACTTTGGACGAGTGAACCACACTGAGGTATTTTTACTCTGATCACTGACTGATTTCCAAAAATCTGCCTTAAATCATACATTTTTAGAAACAGCATGAGGAGAACATGTGGTTTAATGTATGCATAGCCATGTTCCAACATTCTATGAACCCAATATCCTCAATTTTTCGTTGCAGGTCCCCACTGAAACTTTGGACGAGTGAACCACACTGAGGTATTTTTTCTGTGATACTGACTGATTTCCAACAATCTGCCTTAAATCATACATTTTTAGAAACAGCATGAGGAGAACATGTGGTTTAATGTATGCATAGCCACGTTCCAACATTCTATGAACCCAATATCCTCAATTTTTCGTTGCAGGTCCCCACTGAAACTTTGGACGAGTGAACCACACTGAGGTATTTATACTGTTAGAGTGGCTGATTTCCAACAATCTGCCTTAAATCATACATTTTTAGAAACAGCATGAGGAGAACATGTGGTTTAATGTATGCATAGCCATGTTCCAACATTCTATGAACCCAATATCCTCAATTTTTCGTTGCAGGTCCCCACTGAAACTTTGGACGAGTGAACCACAATGAGGTATTTTTTACTCTGTAACTGACTGATTTCCAACAATCTGCCTTAAATCATACATTTTTAGAAACAGCATGAGGAGAACATGTGGTTTAATGTATGCATAGCCACGTTCAACATTCTATGAACCCAATATCCTCAATTTTCGTTGCAGGTCCCCACTGAAACTTTGGACGAGTGAACCACACTGAGGTATTTTTACTCTGATCACTGACTGATTTCCAACAATCTGCCTTAAATCATACATTTTTAGAAACAGCATGAGGAGAACATGTGGTTTAATGTATGCATAGCCACGTTCCAACATTCTATGAACCCAATATCCTCAATTTTTCGTTGCAGGTCCCCACTGAAACTTTGGACGAGTGAACCACACTGAGGTATTTTCTACTGTGATACTGAGTGATTTCCAACAATCTGCCTTAAATCATACATTTTTAGAAACAGCATGAGGAGAACATGTGGTTTAATGTATGCATAGCCACGTTCCAACATTCTATGAACCCAATATCCTCAATTTTTCGTTGCAGGTCCCCACTGAAACTTTGGACGAGTGAACCACACTGAGGTATTTTTACTGTGATCACTGACTGATTTCCAACAATCTGCCTTAAATCATACATTTTTAGAAACAGCATGAGGAGAACATGTGGTTTAATGTATGCATAGCCACGTTCCAACATTCTATGAACCCAATATCCTCAATTTTTTGTTGCAGGTCCCCACTGAAACTTTGGACGAGTGAACCACACTGAGGTATTTTGTACTGTGATACTGAGTGATTTCCAACAATCTGCCTTAAATCATACATTTTTAGAAACAGCATGAGGAGAACATGTGGTTTAATGTATGCATAGCCACGTTCCAACATTCTATGAACCCAATATCCTCAATTTTTCGTTGCAGGTCCCCACTGAAACTTTGGACGAGTGAACCACACTGAGGTATTTTTTACTGTGACACTGACTGATTTCCAACAATCTGCCTTAAATCATACATTTTTAGAAACAGCATGAGGAGAACATGTGGTTTAATGTATGCATAGCCACGTTCCAACATTCTATGAACCCAATATCCTCAATTTTTCGTTGCAGGTCCCCACTGAAACTTTGGACGAGTGAACCACACTGAGGTATTTTCATCTGTGATAGTGACTGATTTCCAACAATCTGCCTTAAATCATACATTTTTAGAAACAGCATGAGGAGAACATGTGGTTTAATGTATTCATAGCCACGTTCAACATTCTATGAACCCAATATCCTCAATTTTTCGTTGCAGGTCCCCACTGAAACTTTGGACGAGTGAACCACACTGAGGTATTTTTACTGTGATACTGACTGATTTCCAACAATCTGCCTTAAATCATACATTTTTAGAAACAGCATGAGGAGAACATGTGGTTTAATGTATGCATAGCCACGTTCAACATTCTATGAACCCAATATCCTCAATTTTTCGTTGCAGGTCCCCACTGAAACTTTGGACAGTGAACCACACTGAGGTATTTTCCACTGTGATACTGACTGATTTCCAACAATCTGCCTTAAATCATACATTTTTAGAAACAGCATGAGGAGAACATGTGGTTTAATGTATGCATAGCCACGTTCCAACATTCTATGAACCCAATATCCTCAATTTTTCGTTGCAGGTCCCCACTGAAACTTTGGACGAGTGAACCACACTGAGGAGGTATTTTTACTCTGATACTGACTGATTTCCAACAATCTGCCTTAAATCATACATTTTTAGAAACAGCATGAGGAGAACATGTGGGTTTAATGTATGCATAGCCACGTTCAACATTCTATGAACCCAATATCCTCAATTTTTCGTTGCAGGTCCCCACTGAAACTTTGGACGAGTGAACCACAATGAGGTATTTTCTACTGTGATACTGACTGATTTCCAACAATCTGCCTTAAATCATACATTTTTAGAAACAGCATGAGGAGAACATGTGGTTTAATGTATGCATAGCCACGTTCCAACATTCTATGAACCCAATATCCTCAATTTTTCGTTGCAGGTCCCCACTGAAACTTTGGACGAGTGAACCACACTGAGGTATTTTCCACTGTGATACTGAGTGATTTCCAACAATCTGCCTTAAATCATACATTTTTAGAAACAGCATGAGGAGAACATGTGGTTTAATGTATGCATAGCCACGTTCAACATTCTATGAACCCAATATCCTCAATTTTTCGTTGCAGGTCCCCACTGAAACTTTGGACGAGTGAACCACACTGAGGTATTTTTACTGTGATACTGACTGATTTCCAACAATCTGCCTTAAATCTTACATTTTTAGAAACAGCATGAGGAGAACATGTGGTTTAATGTATGCATAGCCACGTTCAACATTCTATGAACCCAATATCCTCAATTTTTCGTTGCAGGTCCCCACTGAAACTTTGGACAAGTGAACCACACACTGAGGTATTTTTACTGTGATACTGACTGATTTCCAACAATCTGCCTTAAATCATACATTTTTAGAAACAGCATGAGGAGAACATGTGGTTTAATGTATGCATAGCCACGTTCAACATTCTATGAACCCAATATCCTCAATTTTTCGTTGCAGGTCCCCACTGAAACTTTGGACAAGTGAACCACACTGAGGTATTTTCTACTGTGATACTGACTGATTTCCAACAATCTGCCTTAAATCATACATTTTTAGAAACAGCATGAGGAGAACATGTGGTTTAATGTATGCATAGCCACGTTCCAACATTCTATGAACCCAATATCCTCAATTTTTCGTTGCAGGTCCCCACGGAAACTTTGCACAAGTGAACCACACTGAGGTATTTTGTAGTGTGATACTGACTGATTTCCAACAATCTGCCTTAAATCATACATTTTTAGAAACAGCATGAGGAGAACATGTGGTTTAATGTATGCATAGCCATGTTCCAACATTCTATGAACCCAATATCCTCAATTTTTCGTTGCAGGTCCCCACTGAAACTTTGGACGAGTGAACACACACTGAGGTATTTTTACTGTGATACTGACTGTTTTCCAAAAATCTGCCTTAAATGATCCTCTTTTAGAAACAGCATGAGGAGAACATGTGGTTTAATGTATGCATAGCCATGTTCCAACATTCTATGAACCCCAATATCCTCAATTTTTCGTTGCAGGTCCCCACTGAAACTTTGGACGAGTGAACCACAATGAGGTATTTGTTACTGTGATACTGATTGATTTCCAACAATCTGCCTTAAATCATACATTTTTAGAAACAGCATGAGGAGAACATGTGGTTTAATGTATGCATAGCCACGTTCAACATTCTATGAAACCCAATATCCTCAATTTTTCGTTGCAGGTCCCACTGAAACTTTGACAAGTGAACCACACTGAGGTATTTTTACTGTGATACTGACTGATTTCCAACAATCTGCCTTAAATCATACATTTTTAGAAACAGCATGAGGAGAACATGTGGTTTAATGTATGCATAGCCACGTTCAACATTCTATGAACCCAATATCCTCAATTTTTTCGTTGCAGGTCCCCCCACTGAAACTTTGGACGAGTGAACCACACTGAGGGTATTTTTACTGTGATACTGACTGATTTCCAACAATCTGCCTTAAATCATACATTTTTAGAAACAGCATGAGGAGAACATGTGGTTTAATGTATGCATAGCCACGTTCCAACATTCTATGAACCCAATATCCTCAATTTTTCGTTGCAGGTCCCCACTGAAACTTTGGACGAGTGAACCACACTGAGGTATTTTCTACTGTGATACTGACTGATTTCCAACAATCTGCCTTAAATCATACATTTTTAGAAACAGCATGAGGAGAACATGTGGTTTAATGTATGCATAGCCACGTTCAACATTCTATGAACCCAATATCCTCTATTTTTCGTTGCAGGTCCCCAATGAAACTTTGGACGAGTGTACCACTATGAGGTATTTTCTACTGTGATAGTGAGTTATTTCCTACATTCTTCCTTAAATCATACTTTTTTAGAAACAGCATGAGGAGAACATGTGGTTTAATGTATGCATAGCCACGTTCCAACATTCTATGAACCCAATATCCTCAATTTTTCGTTGCAGGTCCCCACTGAAACTTTGGACGAGTGAACCACACTGAGGTATTTTTACTGTGATACTGACTGACTTCCAACCCTCTGCCTCAAATCATACATTTTTAGACACAGCATGAGGAGAACATGTGGTTTAATGTCTGCAGAGCCTCGTTCATACATTCTCTGATCCCAAGATACACAATTTTTCGTTGCAGGTCCCCACTGAAACTTTGGACGAGTGAACCACACTGAGGTATTTTTACTCTGATACTGACTGATTTCCAACAATCTGCCTTAAATCATACATTTTTAGAAACAGCATGAGGAGAACATGTGGTTTAATGTATGCATAGCCACGTTCCAACATTCTACAAACCCAATATCCTCAATTTTTCGTTGCAGGTCCCCATTGAAACTTTGGACGAGTGAACCACACTGAGGGATTTTTTACTGTGATACTGGCTGATTTCCAACAATCTGCCTTAAATCATAAATTTTTAGAAACAGCATGAGGAGAACATGTGGTTTAATGTATGCATAGCCACGTTCCAACATTCTATGAACCCAATATCCTCAATTTTTCGTTGCAGGTCCCCACTGAAACTTTGGACGAGTGAACCACACTGAGGTATTTTGTACTGTGATACTGACTGATTTCCAACAATCTGCCTTAAATCATACATTTTTAGAAACAGCATGAGGAGAACATGTGGTTTAATGTATGCATAGCCACGTTCCAACATTCTATGAACCCAATATCCTCAATTTTTCGTTGCAGGTCCCCACTGAAACTTTGGACGAGTGAACCACACTGAGGTATTTTCTACTGTGATACTGATTGATTACCAACAATCTACCTTAAATCATACATTTTTAGAAACAGCATGAGGAGAACATGTGGTTTAATGTATGCATAGCCACGTTCAACATTCTATGAACCCAATATCCTCAATTTTTAGTTGCAGGTCCACACTGATACTTTGGACGAGTGAACCAGATTGAGGTTTTTTCTATTGTGATACTGACTGATTTACAACAATCTGCCTTAAATCATACATTTTTAGAAACAGCATGAGGAGAACATGTGGTTTAATGTATGCATAGCCACGTTCCAACATTCTATGAACCCAATATCCTCAATTTTTCGTTGCAGGTCCCCACTGAAACTTTGGGACGAGTGAACCACACTGAGGTATTTTCTACTGTGATACTGACTGATTTCCAACAATCTGCCTTAAATCATACATTTTTAGAAACAGCATGAGGAGAACATGTGGTTTAATGTATGCATAGCCACGTTCCAACATTCTATGAACCCAATATCCTCAATTTTTCGTTGCAGGTCCCCACTGAAACTTTGGACGAGTGTAACCACACTGAGGTATTTTTACTGTGATACTGACTGATTTCCAACAATCTGCCTTAAATCATACACTTTTAGAAACAGCATGAGGAGAACATGTGTTTTAATGTATGCTTAGCCCCGTTCATACATTCTCTGAACCCAATATCCTCAATTTTTCGTTGCAGGTCCCCACTGAAACTTTGCACAAGTGAGCCACACTGAGGTATTTTTACTGTGATACTGACTGATTTCCAACAATCTGCCTTAAATCATACATTTTTAGAAACAGCATGAGGAGAACATGTGGTTTAATGTATGCATAGCCACGTTCAACATTCTATGAACCCAATATCCTCAATTTTTCGTTGCAGGTCCCCACTGAAACTTTGACGAGTGAACCACACTGAGGTATTTTTACTGTGATCACTGACTGATTTCCAACAATCTGCCTTAAATCATACATTTTTAGAAACAGCATGAGGAGAACATGTGGTTTAATGTATGCATAGCATGTTCCAACATTCTATGAACCCAATATCCTCAATTTTTCGTTTGCAGGTCCCCACTGAAACTTTGGACGAGTGAACCACACTGAGGTATTTTTACTGTGATACTGACTGATTTCCAACAATCTGCCTTAAATCATACATTTTTAGAAACAGCATGAGGAGAACATGTGGTTTAATGTATGCATAGCCACGTTCCAACATTCTATGAACCCAATATCCTCAATTTTTCGTTGCAGGTCCCCACTGAAACTTGGGACGAGTGCACCACACTGAGGTATTTTCTACTGTGATACTGACTGATTTCCAACAATCTGCCTTAAATCATACATTTTTAGAGAAACAGCATGAGGAGAACATGTGGTTTAATGTATGAATAGCCACGTTCAACATTCTATGAACCCAATATCCTCAATTTTTCGTTGCAGGTCCCCACTGAAACTTTGGACGAGTGAACCACACTGAGGTATTTTTACTGTGATACTGACTGATTTCCAACAATCTGCCTTAAATCATACATTTTTAGAAACAGCATGAGCAGAACATGTGGTTTAATGTATGCATAGCCACGTTACAACATTCTATGAACCCAATATCCTCAATTTTTCGTTGCAGGTCCCCACTGAAACTTTGGACGAGTGAACCACACTGAGGTATTTTTTACTGTGAGACTGACTGATTTCCAACAATCTGCCTTAAATCATACATTTTTAGAAACAGCATGAGGAGAACATGTGGTTTAATGTATGCATAGCCACGTTCCAACATTCTATGAACCCAATATCCTCAATTTTTCGTTGCAGGTCCCCACTGAAACTTTGGACGAGTGAACCACACTGAGGTATTTTCTACTGTGATACTGAGTGATTTCCAACAATCTGCCTTAAATCATACATTTTTAGAAACAGCATGAGGAGAACATGTGGTTTAATGTATGCATAGCCACGTTCCAACATTCTATGAACCCAATATCCTCAATTTTTCGTTGCAGGTCCCCACTGAAACTTTGGACGAGTGAACCACACTGAGGTATTTTCTACTGTGATACTGACTGATTTCCAACAATCTGCCTTAAATCATACATTTTTAGAAACAGCATGAGGAGAACATGTGGTTTAATGTATGCATAGCCACGTTCAAACAATCTATGGACCCAATATCCACAAAATTACGATGCAGGTCCCCACTGAAACTTTGGACGAGTTCCAACATTCTATGATACCACACTGAGGTATTTTTACTCTGTCACTGACTGATTTCCAACAATCTGCCTTAAATCATACATTTTATGATACAGCATGAGGAGAACATGTGGTTTAATGTATGCATAGCCACGTTCCAACATTCTATGAACCCAATATCCTCAATTTTTCGCTGCAGGTCCCCACTGAAACTTTGGACGAGTGAACCACACTGAGGTATTTTTTACTCTGTCACTGACTGATTTCCAACAATCTGCCTTAAATCATACATTTTTAGAAACAGCATGAGGAGAACATGTGGTTTAATGTATGCATAGCCACGTTCCAACATTCTATGAACCCAATATCCTCAATTAGTCGCGTTGCAGGTCCCCACTGAAACTTTAGACGAGTGAACCACACTGAGGTATTTTCTACTGTGATACTGACTGATTTCCAACAATCTGCCTTAAATCATACATTTTTAGAAACAGCATGAGGAGAACATGTGGTTTAATGTATGCATAGCCATGTTCCAACATTCTATGAACCCAATATCCTCAATTTTTCGTTGCAGGTCCCCACTGAAACTTTGGACGAGTGTACCACACTGAGGTATTTTGTACTGTGTCACTGACTGATTTCCAACAATCTGCCTTAAATCATACATTTTTAGAAACAGCATGAGGAGAACATGTGGTTTAATGTATGCATAGCCATGTTCCAACATTCTATGAACCCAATATCCTCATTTTTTCGTTGCAGGTCCCCACTGAAACTTTGGACGAGTGAACCACACTGAGGTATTTTTACTGTGATACTGACTGATTTCCAACAATCTGCCTTAAATCATACATTTTTAGAAACAGCATGAGGAGAACATGTGGTTTAATGTATGCATAGCCATGTTCCAACATTCTATGAACCCAATATCCTCAATTTTTCGTTGCAGGTCCCCACTGAAACTTTGGACGAGTGAACCACACTGAGGTATTTTTTACTGTGGCACTGACTGATTTCCAACAATCTGCCTTAAATCATACATTTTTAGAAACAGCATGAGGAGAACATGTGGTTTAATGTATGCATAGCCACGCTCCAACATTCTATGAACCCAATATCCTCAATTTTTCGTTGCAGGTCCCCACTGAAACTTTGGACGAGTGAACCACACTGAGGTATTTTCTACTGTGATATTGACTGATTTCCAACAATCTGCCTTAAATCATACATTTTTAGAAACAGCATGAGGAGAACATGTGGTTTAATGTATGCATAGCCACGTTCCAACATTCTATGAACCCAATATCCTCAATTTTTCGTTGCAGGTCCCCACTGAAACTTTGGACGAGTGAACCACACTGAGGTATTTTCTACTGTGATACTGACTGATTTCCAACAATCTGCCTTAAATCATACATTTTTAGAAACAGCATGAGGAGAACATGTGGTTTAATGTATGCATAGCCACGTTCCAACATTCTATGAACCCAATATCCTCAATTTTTCGTTGCAGGTCCCCACTGAAACTTTGGACTAGTGAACCACACTAAGGTATTTTTGTACTGTGATACTGACTGATTTCCAACAATCTGCCTTAAATCATACATTTTTAGAAACAGCATGAGGAGAACATGTGGTTTAATGTATGCATAGCCACGTTCCAACATTCTATGAACCCAATATCCTCAATTTTTCGTTGCAGGTCCCCACTGAAACTTTGGACGAGTGAACCACACTGAGGAATTTTTTACTGTGATAGTGACTTATTTCCAACAATCTGCCTTAAATCATACATTTTTAGAAACAGCATGAGGAGAACATGTGGTTTAATGTATGCATAGCCACGTTCCAACATTCTATGAACCCAATATCCTCAATTTTTCGTTGCAGGTCCCCACTGAAACTTTGGACGAGTGAACCACACTAAGGTATTTTTTACTCTGTCACTGACTGATTTCCAACAATCTGCCTTAAATCATACATTTTTAGAAACAGCATGAGGAGAACATGTGGTTTAATGTATGCATAGCCACGTTCCAACATTCTATGAACCCAATATCCTAATTTTTTCGTTGCAGGTCCCCACTGAAACTTTGGACGAGTGAACCACACTGAGGTATTTTCTACTGTGATACTGACTGATTTCCAACAATCTGCCTTAAATCATACATTTTTAGAAACAGCATGAGGAGAACATGTGGTTTAATGTATGCATAGCCACGTTCCAACATTCTATGAACCCAATATCCTCAATTTTTCGCTGCAGGTCCCACTGAAACTTTGGACAAGTGAACCACACTGAGGTATTTTGTACTGCATCACGGACTGATTTCCAACAATCTGCCTTAAATCATACATTTTTAGAAACAGCATGAGGAGAACATGTGGTTTAATGTATGCATAGCCACGTTCCAACATTCTATGAACCCAATATCCTCAATTTTTCGTTGCAGGTCCCCACTGAAACTTTGGACGAGTGAACCACACTGAGGTATTTTCTACTGATATACTGACTGATTTCCAACAATCTGCCTTAAATCATACATTTTTAGAAACAGCATGAGGAGAACATGTGGTTTAATGTATGCATAGCCATGTTCCAACATTCTATGAACCCAATATCCTCAATTTTTCGTTGCAGGTCCCCACTGAAACTTTGGACGAGTGAACCACACTGAGGTATTTTATAATCTGTCACTGACTGATTTCCAACAATCTGCCTTAAATCATACATTTTTAGAAACAGCATGAGGAGAACATGTGGTTTAATGTATGCATAGCCACGTTCCAACATTCTATGAACCCAATATCCTCAATTTTTCGTTGCAGGTCCCCACTGAAACTTTGGACGAGTGAACCACACTGAGGTATTTGTTACTGTGTCACTGACTGATTTCCAACAATCTGCCTTAAATCATACATTTTTAGAAACAGCATGAGGAGAACATGTGGTTTAATGTATGCATAGCCACGTTCCAACATTCTATGAACCCAATATCCTCAATTTTTCGTTGCAGGTTCCCACCGAAAATGTTCACAAGTGTACCACACTGAGGTATTTTGTACTGTGATACTGACTGATTTCCAACAATCTGCCTTAAATCATACATTTTTAGAAACAGCATGAGGAGAACATGTGGTTTAATGTATGCATAGCCACGCCCAACATTCTATGAACCCAATATCCTCATTTTTCGTTGCAGGTCCCCACTGAAACTTTGGATGAGTGAACCACAATGAGGTATTTTCTACTGTGATACTGAGTGATTTCCAACAATCTGCCTTAAATCATACATTTTTAGAAACAGCATGAGGAGAACATGTGGTTTAATGTATGCATAGCCACGTTCCAACATTCTATGAACCCAATATCCTCAATTTTTCGATGCAGGTCCCCACTGAAACTTTGGACGAGTGAACCACACTGAGGTATTTTGTACTGTGATACTGACTGATTTCCAACAATCTGCCTTAAATCATACATTTTTAGAAACAGCATGAGGAGAACATGTGGTTTAATGTATGCATAGCCACGTTCCAACATTCTATGAACCCAATATCCTCAATTTTTCGTTGCAGGTTCCCACAGAAAATTTGGACGAGTGAACCACACTGAGGTATTTTGTACTGTGATACTGAGTGATTTCCAACAATCTGCCTTAAATCATACATTTTTAGAAACAGCATGAGGAGAACATGTGGTTTAATGTATGCATAGCCACGTTCCAACATTCTATGAACCCAATATCCTCAATTTTTCGTTGCAGGTCCCCACTGAAACTTTGGACGAGTGAACCACACTGAGGTATTTTCTACTGTGATACTGACTGATTTCCAACAATCTGCCTTAAATCATACATTTTTAGAAACAGCATGAGGAGAACATGTGGTTTAATGTATGCATAGCCATGTTCCAACATTCTATGAACCCAATATCCTCAATTTTTCGTTGCAGGTCCCCACTGAAACTTTGGACGAGTGAACCACACTGAGGTTTATTTCCAACAATCTGCCTTAAATCATACATTTTTAGAAACAGCATGAGGAGAACATGTGGTTTAATGTATGCATAGCCACGTTCCAACATTCTATGAACCCAATATCCTCAATTTTTCGTTGCAGGTCCCCACTGAAACTTTGGACGAGTGAACCACACTGAGGTATTTTGTACTGTGATTGTGACTGATTTCCAACAATCTGCCTTAAATCATACATTTTTAGAAACAGCATGAGGAGAACATGTGGTTTAATGTATGCATAGCCATGTTCCAACATTCTATGAACCCAATATCCTCAATTTTTCGTTGCAGGTCCCCACTGAAACTTTGACGAGTGAACCACACTGAGGTATTTTCTACTGTGATACTGACTGATTTCCAACAATCTGCCTTAAATCATACATTTTTAGAAACAGCATGAGGAGAACATGTGGTTTAATGTATGCATAGCCACGTTCCAACATTCTATGAACCCAATATCCTCAATTTTTCGCTGCAGGTCCCACTGAAACTTTGGACAAGTGAACCACACTGAGGTATTTTTACTGTGATAGTGACTGATTTCCAACAATCTGCCTTAAATCATACATTTTTAGAAACAGCATGAGGAGAACATGTGGTTTAATGTATGCATAGCCACGTTCCAACATTCTATGAACCCAATATCCTCAATTTTTCGTTGCAGGTCCCCACTGAAACTTTGGACGAGTGAACCACACTGAGGTATTTTCTACTGTGATAGTGACTGATTTCCAACAATCTGCCTTAAATCATACATTTTTAGAAACAGCATGAGGAGAACATGTGGTTTAATGTATGCATAGCCACGTTCCAACATTCTATGAACCCAATATCCTCAATTTTTCGTTGCAGGTCCCCACTTAAACTGTTGAACGAGTGAACCACACTGAGGTATTTTGTACTGTGATACTGACTGATTTCCAACAATCTGCCTTAAATCATACATTTTTAGAAACAGCATGAGGAGAACATGTGGTTTAATGTATGCATAGCCACGTTCCAACATTCTATGAACCCAATATCCTCAATTTTTCGTTGCAGGTCCCCACTGAAACTTGTGACGAGTGTACCACACTGAGGTATTTTTTACTGTGATACTGACTGATTTCCAACAATCTGCCTTAAATCATACATTTTTAGAAACAGCATGAGGAGAACATGTGGTTTAATGTATGCATAGCCACGTCCAACATTCTATGAACCCAATATCCTCAATTTTTCGTTGCAGGTCCCCACTCAAACTTTGGACCAGTCAACCACACTGAGGTATTTTTTACTCTGATACTGACTGATTTCCAACAATCTGCCTTAAATCATACATTTTTAGAAACAGCATGAGGAGAACATGTGGTTTAATGTATGCATAGCCACGTTCCAACATTCTATGAACCCAATATCCTCAATTTTTCGTTGCAGGTCCCCACTGAAACTGTTGGACAACTGTACCACACTGAGGTATTTTTTACTGTGATACTGACTGATTTCCAACAATCTGCCTTAAATCATACATTTTTAGAAACAGCATGAGGAGAACATGTGGTTTAATGTATGCATAGCCACGTTCCAACATTCTATGAACCCAATATCCTCAATTTTTCGCGTTGCAGGTCCCCACTGAAACTTTGGACGAGTGAACCAAACTGAGTTATTTTTTACTGTGATACTGACTGATTTCCAACAATCTGCCTTAAATCATACATTTTTAGAAACAGCATGAGGAGAACATGTGGTTTAATGTATGCATAGCCACGTTCCAACATTCTATGAACCCAATATCCTCAATTTTTCGTTGCAGGTCCCCACTGATATTTTTCACAAGTGTACCACACTGAGGTATTTTTACTGTGATACTGACTGATTTCCAACAATCTGCCTTAAATCATACATTTTTAGAAACAGCATGAGGAGAACATGTGGTTTAATGTATGCATAGCCACGTTCCAACATTCTATGAACCCAATATCCTCAATTTTTCGTTGCAGGTTCCCACAAAACTGTTCACAAGTGTACCACACTGAGGTATTTTGTACTGTGATACTGACTGATTTCCAACAATCTGCCTTAAATCATACATTTTTAGAAACAGCATGAGGAGAACATGTGGTTTAATGTATGCATAGCCACGTTCCAACATTCTATGAACCCAATATCCTCAATTTTTCGTTGCAGGTCCCCACTGAAAATGTGGACTAGTGTACCACACTGAGGTATTTTCTAGTGTGATACTGACTGATTTCCAACAATCTGCCTTAAATCATACATTTTTAGAAACAGCATGAGGAGAACATGTGGTTTAATGTATGCATAGCCACGTTCCAACATTCTATGAACCCAATATCCTCAATTTTTCGTTGCAGGTACCCACTGAAACTTTTCACTAGTGTACCACACTGAGGTATTTTTTACTGTGATACTGACTGATTTCCAACAATCTGCCTTAAATCATACATTTTTAGAAACAGCATGAGGAGAACATGTGGTTTAATGTATGCATAGCCACGTTCCAACATTCTATGAACCCAATATCCTCAATTTTTCGTTGCAGGTTCCCACTAAAACTGTGGATGAGGGGACCACACTGAGGTATTTTGTACTGTGATACTGACTGATTTCCAACAATCTGCCTTAAATCATACATTTTTAGAAACAGCATGAGGAGAACATGTGGTTTAATGTATGCATAGCCACGTTCCAACATTCTATGAACCCAATATCCTCAATTTTTCGTTGCAGGTTCCCACCAAAACTTTCACAACTGTACCACACTGAGTTAATTTTTACTGCGATACTGACTGATTTCCAACAATCTGCCTTAAATCATACATTTTTAGAAACAGCATGAGGAGAACATGTGGTTTAATGTATGCATAGCCACGTTCCAACATTCTATGAACCCAATATCCTCAATTTTTCGTTGCAGGTTCCCACCAAACTGTTCACAACTGTACCACACTTAGGTATTTTTTACTGTGATACTGACTGATTTCCAACAATCTGCCTTAAATCATACATTTTTAGAAACAGCATGAGGAGAACATGTGGTTTAATGTATGCATAGCCACGTTCCAACATTCTATGAACCCAATATCCTCAATTTTTCGTTGCAGGTCCCCACTGAAACTTTGGATGAGTGTACCACACTGAGGTATTTTGTACTGTGATACTGACTGATTTCCAACAATCTGCCTTAAATCATACATTTTTAGAAACAGCATGAGGAGAACATGTGGTTTAATGTATGCATAGCCACGTTTCAACATTCTATGAACCAAATATCCTCAATTTTTTGTTGCAGGTTCCCACCAAAACGGTTCACAAGTGTACCACACTGAGGGATTTTGTACTGTGATACTGACTGATTTCCAACAATCTGCCTTAAATCATACATTTTTAGAAACAGCATGAGGAGAACATGTGGTTTAATGTATGCATAGCCACGTTCCAACATTCTATGAACCCAATATCCTCAATTTTTCGTTGCAGGTCCCCACTGAAACTGTTGACGAGTGACACACACTGAGGTAATTGTTTCTGTGTCACTGACTGATTTCCAACAATCTGCCTTAAATCATACATTTTTAGAAACAGCATGAGGAGAACATGTGGTTTAATGTATGCATAGCCACGTTCCAACATTCTATGAACCCAATATCCTCAATTTTTCGTTGCAGGTTCCCACCAAAACTGTTCACAACTGTACCACACTGAGGTATTGTTACGGGGATACTGACTGATTTCCAACAATCTGCCTTAAATCATACATTTTTAGAAACAGCATGAGGAGAACATGTGGTTTAATGTATGCATAGCCACGTTCCAACATTCTATGAACCCAATATCCTCAATTTTTCGTTGCAGGTCCCCACTGAAACTGTGGACGAGTGGACCACACTGAGGTATTTTGTACTGTGATACTGACTGATTTCCAACAATCTGCCTTAAATCATACATTTTTAGAAACAGCATGAGGAGAACATGTGGTTTAATGTATGCATAGCCACGTTCCAACATTCTATGAACCCAATATCCTCAATTTTTCGTTGCAGGTTCCCACCAAAACTGTTCACAACTGTACCACACCGAGGTCTATTCAGAGTGATACTGAGTGATTTCCAACAATCTGCCTTAAATCATAAATTTTTAGAAACAGCATGAGGAGAACATGTGGTTTAATGTATGCATAGCCACGATCCAACATTCTATGAACACAATATCCTCAATTTCGTTGCAGAACCCCACTAAAACTGTGGATGAGGGGACCACACTGAGGTATTTTGTACTGTGATACTGACTGATTTCCAACAATCTGCCTTAAATCATACATTTTTAGAAACAGCATGAGGAGAACATGTGGTTTAATGTATGCATAGCCACGTTCCAACATTCTATGAACCCAATATCCTCAATTTTTCGTTGCAGGTTCCCACCAAAACTGTTCACAACTGTACCACACTGAGGTATTTTTTACTGTGATACTGACTGATTTCCAACAATCTGCCTTAAATCATACATTTTTAGAAACAGCATGAGGAGAACATGTGGTTTAATGTATGCATAGCCACGTTCCAACATTCTATGAACCCAATATCCTCAATTTTTCGTTGCAGGTTCCCACAGAAACTGTTCACCACTGTACCACACTGAGGTATTTTTTACTGTGATACTGACTGATTTCCAACAATCTGCCTTAAATCATACATTTTTAGAAACAGCATGAGGAGAACATGTGGTTTAATGTATGCATAGCCACGTTCCAACATTCTATGAACCCAATATCCTCAATTTTTCGTTGCAGGTTCCCACAAAAACTGTTCACAAGTGTACAACACTGAGGACTTATGTACTGAGATACTGAATGATTTCCAACAATCTGCCTTAAATCATACATTTTTAGAAACAGCATGAGGAGAACATGTGGTTTAATGTATGCATAGCCACGTTCCAACATTCTATGAACCCAATATCCTCAATTTTTCGTTGCAGGTTCCCACCAAAACTGTTCACAAGTGTACCACACTGAGGTATTTTGTACTGTGATACTGACTGATTTCCAACAATCTGCCTTAAATCATACATTTTTAGAAACAGCATGAGGAGAACATGTGGTTTAATGTATGCATAGCCACGTTCCAACATTCTATGAACCCAATATCCTCAATTTTTCGTTGCAGGTCCCCACTGAAACTGTTCACAAGTGTACCACACTGAGGTATTTTGTACTTTGATACTGACTGATTTCCAACAATCTGCCTTAAATCATACATTTTTAGAAACAGCATGAGGAGAACATGTGGTTTAATGTATGCGTAGCCACGTTCCAACATTCCTTTATCCTTACATCCTCAATTTTTCGTTGCAGGTTCCCACCAAAACTGTTCACAAGTGTACCACACTGAGGTATTTTTACTGTGATACTGACTGATTTCCAACAATCTGCCTTAAATCATACATTTTTAGAAACAGCATGAGGAGAACATGTGGTTTAATGTATGCATAGCCACGTTCCAACATTCTATGAACCCAATATCCTCAATTTTTCGTTGCAGGTTCCCACCAAAACTGTTCACAACTGTACCACACTGAGGTATTTTTTACTGTGATACTGACTGATTTCCAACAATCTGCCTTAAATCATACATTTTTAGAAACAGCATGAGGAGAACATGTGGTTTAATGTATGCATAGCCACGTTCCAACATTCTATGAACCCAATATCCTCATAATATCGTTGCAGCTACCCACAGAGAATGTGGACGAGTGAACCACACTGAGGTATTTTTTACTTTGATACTGACTGATTTCCAACAATCTGCCTTAAATCATACATTTTTAGAAACAGCATGAGGAGAACATGTGGTTTAATGTATGCATAGCCACGTTCCAACATTCTATGAACCCAATATCCTCAATTTTTCGTTGCAGGTTCCCACAAAAACTGTTCACAAGTGTACCACACTGAGGTATTTTTTACTGTGATACTGACTGATTTCCAACAATCTGCCTTAAATCATACATTTTTAGAAACAGCATGAGGAGAACATGTGGTTTAATGTATGCATAGCCACGTTCCAACATTCTATGAACCCAATATCCTCAATTTTTCGTTGCAGGTTCCCACTAAAACTGTTCACAAGTGTACCACACTGAGGTATTTTGTACTGTGATACTGACTGATTTCCAACAATCTGCCTTAAATCATACATTTTTAGAAACAGCATGAGGAGAACATGTGGTTTAATGTATGCATAGCCACGTTCCAACATTCTATGAACCCAATATCCTCAATTTTTCGTTGCAGGTTCCCACCAAAACTGTTCACAACTGTACCACACTGAGGTATTTTTTACTGTGATACTGACTGATTTCCAACAATCTGCCTTAAATCATACATTTTTAGAAACAGCATGAGGAGAACATGTGGTTTAATGTATGCATAGCCACGTTCCAACATTCTATGAACCCAATATCCTCAATTTTTCGTTGCAGGTTCCCACCAAAACTGTTCACAAGTGTACCACACTGAGGTATTTTGTACTGTGATACTGAGTGATTTCCAACAATCTGCCTTAAATCATACATTTTTAGAAACAGCATGAGGAGAACATGTGGTTTAATGTATGCATAGCCAAGTTCCAACATTCTATGAACCCAATATCCTCAATTTTTCGTTGCAGGTCCCCACTGAAACTTTGGACTAGTGTACCACACTGAGGTATTTTGTACTGTGATACTGAGTGATTTCCAACAATCTGCCTTAAATCATACATTTTTAGAAACAGCATGAGGAGAACATGTGGTTTAATGTATGCATAGCCACGTTCCAACATTCTATGAACCCAATATCCTCAATTTTTCGTTGCAGGTCCCCACTGAAACTGTTCACAAGTGTACCACACTGAGGTATTTTCTACTGTGATACTGACTGATTTCCAACAATCTGCCTTAAATCATACATTTTTAGAAACAGCATGAGGAGAACATGTGGTTTAATGTATGCATAGCCATGTTCCAACATTCTATGAACCCAATATCCTCAATTTTTCGTTGCAGGTCCCCACTGAAACTTTGGACGAGTGAACCACACTGAGGTATTTTTTACTCTGTCACTGACTGATTTCCAACAATCTGCCTTAAATCATACATTTTTAGAAACAGCATGAGGAGAACATGTGGTTTAATGTATGCATAGCCACGTTCCAACATTCTATGAACCCAATATCCTCAATTTTTCGTTGCAGGTCCCCACTGAAACTTTGGACGAGTGTACAACACTGAGGGATTTTGTACTGTGATACTGAGTGATTTCCAACAATCTGCCTTAATTCATACATTTTTAGAAACAGCATGAGGAGAACATGTGGTTTAATGTATGCATAGCCACGTTCCAACATTCTATGAACCCAATATCCTCAATTTTTCATTGCAGGTTCCCACCGAAAATGTTCACAAGTGTACCACACTGAGGTATTTTGTACTGTAATACTGACTGATTTCCAACAATCTGCCTTAAATCATACATTTTTAGAAACAGCATGAGGAGAACATGTGGTTTAATGTATGCATAGCCACGTTCCAACATTCTATGAACCCAATATCCTCAATTTTTCGTTGAAGGTCCCCACTGAAACTTTGGACGAATGAACCACAATGAGGTATTTTCTACTGTGATACTGACTGATTTCCAACAATCTGCCTTAAATCATACATTTTTAGAAACAGCATGAGGAGAACATGTGGTTTAATGTATGCATAGCCACGTTCCAACATTCTATGAACCCAATATCCTCAATTTTTCGTTGCAGGTTCCCACCAAAACTGTTCACAAGTGTACCACACTGAGGTATTTTGTACTGTGATACTGACTGATTTCCAACAATCTGCCTTAAATCATACATTTTTAGAAACAGCATGAGGAGAACATGTGGTTTAATGTATGCATAGCCACGTTCCAACATTCTATGAACCCAATATCCTCAATTTTTCGTTGCAGGTCCCCACTGAAACTTTGGACAAGTGAACCACACTGAGGTATTTTCTACTGTGATACTGACTGATTTCCAACAATCTGCCTTAAATCATACATTTTTAGAAACAGCATGAGGAGAACATGTGGTTTAATGTATGCATAGCCACGTTCCAACATTCTATGAACCCAATATCCTCAATTTTTCGTTGCAGGTCCCCACTGAAACTTTGGACGAGTGAACCACACTGAGGTATTTTCTACTGTGATACTGACTGATTTCCAACAATCTGCCTTAAATCATACATTTTTAGAAACAGCATGAGGAGAACATGTGGTTTAATGTATGCATAGCCATGTTCCAACATTCTATGAACCCAATATCCTCAATTTTTCGTTGCAGGTTCCCACCGAAAATGTTCACAAGTGTACCACACTGAGGTATTTTGTACTGTGATACTGACTGATTTCCAACAATCTGCCTTAAATCATACATTTTTAGAAACAGCATGAGGAGAACATGTGGTTTAATGTATGCATAGCCACGTTCCAACATTCTATGAACCCAATATCCTCAATTTTTCGTTGCAGGTCCCCACTGAAACTTTGGACAAATGAACCACACTGAGGTATTTTCTACAGGGATACTGAGTGATTTCCAACAATCTGCCTTAAATCATACATTTTTATAAAAAGAGCATGAGGAAAATATGTGGTTTAATGTATGCATAGCCCATGCTCCAACATACTATGAACCCAATATCCTCAATTTTTCGTTGCAGGTACCCACTGAAACTTTGGACGAGTGATCCACACTGAGGTATTTTTTACTGTGATACTGACTGATTTCCAACAATCTGCCTTAAATCATACATTTTTAGAAACAGCATGAGGAGAACATGTGGTTTAATGTATGCATAGCCATGTTCCAACATTCTATGAACCCAATATCCTCAATTTTTCGTTGCAGGTCCCCACTGAAACTTTGGACGAGTGACCACACTGAGGTATTTTTTACTGTGACACTGAGTGATTTCCAACAATCTGCCTTAAATCATACATTTTTAGAAACAGCATGAGGAGAACATGTGGTTTAATGTATGCATAGCCACGTTCCAACATTCTATGAACCCAATATCCTCAATTTTTCGTTGCAGTTACACATAGAAAGTGTAGACAAGTGTACCACACTGAGGTATTTTGTACTGTGATACTGAGTGATTTCCAACAATCTGCCTTAAATCATACATTTTTAGAAACAGCATGAGGAGAACATGTGGTTTAATGTATGCATAGCCACGTTCCAACATTCTATGAACCCAATATCCTCAATTTTTCGTTGCAGGTTCCCACAGAAACTGTTCACAAGTGAACCACACTGAGGTATTTTTTACTGTGATAGTGACTGATTTCCAACAATCTGCCTTAAATCATACATTTTTAGAAACAGCATGAGGAGAACATGTGGTTTAATGTATGCATAGCCACGTTCCAACATTCTATGAACCCAATATCCTCAATTTTTCGTTGCAGGTCCCCACTGAAACTTTGGACAAGTGAACCACACTGAGGTATTTGTACTCTGATACTGACTGATTTCCAACAATCTGCCTTAAATCATACATTTTTAGAAACAGCATGAGGAGAACATGTGGTTTAATGTATGCATAGCCACGTTCCAACATTCTATGAACCCAATATCCTCAATTTTTCGTTGCAGGTCCCCACTGAAACTTTGGACGAGTGAACCACACTGAGGTATTTTTACTGTGATACTGACTGATTTCCAACAATCTGCCTTAAATCATACATTTTTAGAAACAGCATGAGGAGAACATGTGGTTTAATGTATGCATAGCCACGTTCCAACATTCTATGAACCCAATATCCTCATTTTTTCGTTGCAGGTCCCCACTGAAACTGTTGGACAAGTGTACCACACTGAGGTATTTTTACTGTGATCACTGACTGATTTCCAACAATCTGCCTTAAATCATACATTTTTAGAAACAGCATGAGGAGAACATGTGGTTTAATGTATGCATAGCCACGTTCCAACATTCTATGAACCCAATATCCTCAATTTTTCGTTGCAGGTCCCCACTGAAACTTTGGACAAGTGAACCACAATGAGGTATTTTTACTGTGATACTGACTGATTTCCAACAATCTGCCTTAAATCATACATTTTTAGAAACAGCATGAGGAGAACATGTGGTTTAATGTATGCATAGCCACGTTCCAACATTCTATGAACCCAATATCCTCAATTTTTTCGTTGCAGGTCCCCACTGAAACTTTCACAAGTGTACCACACTGAGGTATTTTTACTGTGATACTGACTGATTTCCAACAATCTGCCTTAAATCATACATTTTTAGAAACAGCATGAGGAGAACATGTGGTTTAATGTATGCATAGCCACGTTCCAACATTCTATGAACCCAATATCCTCATTTTTTCGTTGCAGGTCCCCACTGAAACTGTTCACAAGTGTACCACACTGAGGTATTTTGTACTGTGATACTGACTGATTTCCAACAATCTGCCTTAAATCATACATTTTTAGAAACAGCATGAGGAGAACATGTGGTTTAATGTATGCATAGCCACGTTCCAACATTCTATGAACCCAATATCCTCAATTTTTCGTTGCAGGTGCCCACAGAAACTGTGGACGAGTGAACCACACTGAGGTATTGTGTACTGTGATAGTGACTGATTTCCAACAATCTGCCTTAAATCATACATTTTTAGAAACAGCATGAGGAGAACATGTGGTTTAATGTATGCATAGCCACGTTCCAACATTCTATGAACCCAATATCCTCAATTTTTCGTTGCAGGTTCCCACCAAAACTGTTCACAAGTGTACCACACTGAGGTATTTTGTACTGTGATACTGACTGATTTCCAACAATCTGCCTTAAATCATACATTTTTAGAAACAGCATGAGGAGAACATGTGGTTTAATGTATGCATAGCCACGTTCCAACATTCTATGAACCCAATATCCTCAATTTTTCGTTGCAGGTTCCCACCGAAAATGTTCACAAGTGTACCACACTGAGGTATTTTTGTAGTGTTATAGTGACTGTTTTCCAACAATCTGCCATAAATCATACATTTTTAGAAACAGCATGAGGAGAACATGTGGTTTAATGTATGCATAGCCACGTTCCAACATTCTATTAAACCAATATACTCAATTTTTCGTTGCAGTTCCCCACTGAAACTGTTGGACAAGTGAACCACACTGAGGTATTTTTTACTGTGATACTGACTGATTTCCAACAATCTGCCTTAAATCATACATTTTTAGAAACAGCATGAGGAGAACATGTGGTTTAATGTATGCATAGCCACGTTCCAACATTCTATGAACCCAATATCCTCAATTTTTCGTTGCAGGTACCCACAGAAACTGTTCACGAGTGAACCACACTGAGGTATTTTTTACTGTGAAACTGACTGATTTCCAACAATCTGCCTTAAATCATACATTTTTAGAAACAGCATGAGGAGAACATGTGGTTTAATGTATGCATAGCCACGTTCCAACATTCTATGAACCCAATATCCTCAATTTTTCGTTGCAGGTACCCACAAAAACTTTGGACAAGTGAACCACACTGAGGTATTTTGTACTGTGATACTGACTGATTTCCAACAATCTGCCTTAAATCATACATTTTTAGAAACAGCATGAGGAGAACATGTGGTTTAATGTATGCATAGCCACGTTCCAACATTCTATGAACCCAATATCCTCAATTTTTCGTTGCAGGTCCCCACCAAAACTGTTCACAAGTGTACCACACTGAGGTATTTTTTACTGTGATACTGACTGATTTCCAACAATCTGCCTTAAATCATACATTTTTAGAAACAGCATGAGGAGAACATGTGGTTTAATGTATGCATAGCCATGTTCCAACATTCTATGAACCCAATATCCTCAATTTTTCGTTGCAGGTCCCCACTGAAACTTTGGATGAGTGAACCACAATGAGGTATTTTGTACTGTGATACTGACTGATTTCCAACAATCTGCCTTAAATCATACATTTTTAGAAACAGCATGAGGAGAACATGTGGTTTAATGTATGCATAGCCACGTTCCAACATTCTATGAACCCAATATCCTCAATTTTTCGTTGCAGGTTCCCACCAAAACTGTTCACAAGTGTACCACACTGAGGTATTTTGTACTGTGATACTGACTGATTTCCAACAATCTGCCTTAAATCATACATTTTTAGAAACAGCATGAGGAGAACATGTGGTTTAATGTATGCATAGCCACGTTCCAACATTCTATGAACCCAATATCCTCAATTTTTCGTTGCAGGTTCCCACCAAAACTGTTCACAAGTGTACCACACTGAGGTATTTTGTACTGTGATACTGACTGATTTCCAACAATCTGCCTTAAATCATACATTTTTAGAAACAGCATGAGGAGAACATGTGGTTTAATGTATGCATAGCCATGTTCCAACATTCTATGAACCCAATATCCTCAATTTTTCGTTGCAGGTCCCCACTGAAACTGTTCACAAGTGTACCACACTGAGGTATTTTTACTGTGATACTGACTGATTTCCAACAATCTGCCTTAAATCATACATTTTTAGAAACAGCATGAGGAGAACATGTGGTTTAATGTATGAATAGCCACGATCCAGAATTCTATGAACCCAATATCCTCAATTTTTCGTTGCAGGTTCCCACTTAAACTTTTGACTAGTGTACCACACTGAGGTATTTTTTACTGTGATACTGACTGATTTCCAACAATCTGCCTTAAATCATACATTTTTAGAAACAGCATGAGGAGAACATGTGGTTTAATGTATGCATAGCCACGTTCCAACATTCTATGAACCCAATATCCTCAATTTTTCGTTGCAGGTCCCCACTGAAACTGTTCACTAGTGTACCACACTGAGGTATTTTTTACTCTGATACTGACTGATTTCCAACAATCTGCCTTAAATCATACATTTTTAGAAACAGCATGAGGAGAACATGTGGTTTAATGTATGCATAGCCACGTTCCAACATTCTATGAACCCAATATCCTCAATTTTTCGGTGCAGGTTCCCACCAAAACTGTTCACAAGTGTACCACACTGAGGTATTTTTTACTGTGATACTGACTGATTTCCAACAATCTGCCTTAAATCATACATTTTTAGAAACAGCATGAGGAGAACATGTGGTTTAATGTATGCATAGCCAAGTTACAACATTCTATGAACCCAATATCCTCAATTTTTCGTTGAAGGTGCCCACAGAAAATGTGGCCAAGTGAACCACACTGAGGTATTTTGTACTGTGATAGTGACTGATTTCCAACAATCTGCCTTAAATCATACATTTTTAGAAACAGCATGAGGAGAACATGTGGTTTAATGTATGCATAGCCACGTTCCAACATTCTATGAACCCAATATCCTCAATTTTTCGTTGCAGGTACCCACAGAAACTGTTCACAAGTGTACCACACTGAGGTATTTTGTACTGTGATACTGACTGATTTCCAACAATCTGCCTTAAATCATACATTTTTAGAAACAGCATGAGGAGAACATGTGGTTTAATGTATGCATAGCCACGTTCCAACATTCTATGAACCCAATATCCTCAAATTTTCGTTGCAGGTCCCCACTGAAACTGTGGACGAGTGAACCACACTGAGGTATTTTTTACTGTGATACTGACTGATTTCCAACAATCTGCCTTAAATCATACATTTTTAGAAACAGCATGAGGAGAACATGTGGTTTAATGTATGCATAGCCACGTTCCAACATTCTATGAACCCAATATCCTCAATTTTTCGTTGCAGGTTCCCACCAAAACTGTTCACAAGTGTACCACACTGAGGTATTTTTTACTGTGATACTGACTGATTTCCAACAATCTGCCTTAAATCATACATTTTTAGAAACAGCATGAGGAGAACATGTGGTTTAATGTATGCATAGCCACTCTGCAACATTCTATGAACCCAATATCCTCAATTTTTCGTTGCAGGTTCCCACCAAAACTGTTCACAAGTGTACCACACTGAGGTATTTTGTACTGTGATACTGACTGATTTCCAACAATCTGCCTTAAATCATACATTTTTAGAAACAGCATGAGGAGAACATGTGGTTTAATGTATGCATAGCCACGTTCCAACATTCTATGAACCCAATATCCTCAATTATTCATCGTTGCAGGTCCCCACCGAAACTGTTCACAAGTGTACCACACTGAGGTATTTTGTACTGTGATACTGACTGATTTCCAACAATCTGCCTTAAATCATACATTTTTAGAAACAGCATGAGGAGAACATGTGGTTTAATGTATGCATAGCCACGTTCCAACATTCTATGAACCCAATATCCTCAATTTTTCGTTGCAGGTCCCCACTGAAACTTTGCACAAGTGTACCACACTGAGGTATTTTATTACTGTGATACTGACTGATTTCCAACAATCTGCCTTAAATCATACATTTTTAGAAACAGCATGAGGAGAACATGTGGTTTAATGTATGCATAGCCACGTTCCAACATTCTATGAACCCAATATCCTCAATTTTTCGTTGCAGGTTCCCACAGAAACTGTGGACAAGTGTACCACACTGAGGTATTTTTTACTGAGATACTGACTGATTTCCAACAATCTGCCTTAAATCATACATTTTTAGAAACAGCATGAGGAGAACATGTGGTTTAATGTATGCATAGCCACGTTCCAACATTCTATGAACCCAATATCCTCAATTTTTCGTTGCAGGTTCCCACAAAAACTGTTCACAAGTGTACCACACTGAGGTATTTTGTACTGTACTACTGACTGATTTCCAACAATCTGCCTTAAATCATACATTTTTAGAAACAGCATGAGGAGAACATGTGGTTTAATGTATGCATAGCCACGTTCCAACATTCTATGAACCCAATATCCTCAATTTTTCGTTGCAGGTTCCCACCAAAACTGTTCACAACTGTACCACACTGAGGTATTTTGTACTGTGATACTGACTGATTTCCAACAATCTGCCTTAAATCATACATTTTTAGAAACAGCATGAGGAGAACATGTGGTTTAATGTATGCATAGCCACGTTCCAACATTCTATGAACCCAATATCCTCAATTTTTCGTTGCAGGTCCCCACTGAAAATGTTCACAACTGTACCACACTGAGGTATTTTGTACTGTGATACTGACTGATTTCCAACAATCTGCCTTAAATCATACATTTTTAGAAACAGCATGAGGAGAACATGTGGTTTAATGTATGCATAGCCACGTTCCAACATTCTATGAACCCAATATCCTCAATTTTTCGGTGCAGGTTCCCACCAAAACTGTTCACAAGTGTACCACACTGAGGTATTTTTACTGTGATACTTACTGATTTCGAAGAATCTGCCATATAACATACATTTTTAGAAACAGCATGAGGAGAACATGTGGTTTAATGTATGCATAGCCACGTTCAACATTCTATGAACCCAATATCCTCAATTTTTCGTTGCAGGTCCACACCCAAACTGTTCACAAGTGTACCACACTGAGGTATTTTTTACTGTGATACTGACTGATTTCCAACAATCTGCCTTAAATCATACATTTTTAGAAACAGCATGAGGAGAACATGTGGTTTAATGTATGCATAGCCACGTTCCAACATTCTATGAACCCAATATCCTCAATTTTTCGTTGCAGGTTCCCACCAAAACTGTTCACAACTGTACCACACTGAGGTATTATTTACAGAGATACTCACTGATTTCCAACAATCTGCGTTAAATCATACATTTTTAGAAACAGCATGAGGAGACCATGTGGTTTAATGTATGCATAGACATGTTCCAACATTCTATGAACCCAATATCCTCTATTTTTCGTTGCAGGTTCCCACACAAACTTTTGACTAGTGTACCACACTGAGGTATTTTTTACTGTGATACTGAGTGATTTCCAACAATCTGCCTTAAATCATACATTTTTAGAAACAGCATGAGGAGAACATGTGGTTTAATGTATGCATAGCCACGTTCCAACATTCTATGAACCCAATATCCTCAATTTTTCGTTGCAGGTCCCCACTGAAACTGTGCAATAGTGTACCACACTGAGGTATTTTTTACTGTTATACTGACTGATTTCCAACAATCTGCCTTAAATCATACATTTTTAGAAACAGCATGAGGAGAACATGTGGTTTAATGTATGCATAGCCACGTTCCAACATTCTATGAACCCAATATCCTCAATTTTCGTTTCAGGTTCCCACTGAAACTGTTGGACAACTGTACCACACTGAGGTATTTTTACTGTGATACTGACTGATTTCCAACAATCTGCCTTAAATCATACATTTTTAGAAACAGCATGAGGAGAACATGTGGTTTAATGTATGCATAGCCACGTTCCAACATTCTATGAACCCAATATCCTATATTTTTGTTGCAGAACCCCACTGAAACTGTGGATGAGGGGACCACACTGAGGTATTTTTTACTGTGATACTGACTGATTTCCAACAATCTGCCTTAAATCATACATTTTTAGAAACAGCATGAGGAGAACATGTGGTTTAATGTATGCATAGCCACGTTCCAACATTCTATGAACCCAATATCCTCAATTTTTCGTTGCAGGTTCCCACCAAAATTATTCACAACTGTACCACACTGAGGTATTTTGTACTGTGATACTGAGTGATTTCAAACAATCTGCCTTAAATCATACATTTTTAGAAACAGCATGAGGAGAACATGTGGTTTAATGTATGCATAGCCACGTTCCAACATTCTATGAACCCAATATCCTCAATTTTTCGTTGCAGGTTCCCACCAAAACTGTTCACAACTGTACCACACTGAGGTATTTTTTACTGAGATACTGACTGATTTCCAACAATCTGCCTTAAATCATACATTTTTAGAAACAGCATGAGGAGAACATGTGGTTTAATGTATGCATAGCCACGTTCCAACATTCTATGAACCCAATATCCTATATTTTCGTTGCAGAACCCCACTGAAACTGTGGATGAGGGGACCACACTGAGGTATTTTTTACTGTAACATTGAGTGATTTCCAACAATCTGCCTTAAATCATACATTTTTAGAAACAGCATGAGGAGAACATGTGGTTTAATGTATGCATAGCCATGTTCAAAAATTATATGAACCCAATATACAAAATTTTTCGTTGCAGGTTCCCACCAAAACTGTTCACAACTGTACCACACTGAGGTATTTTGTACTGTGATACTGACTGATTTCCAACAATCTGCCTTAAATCATACATTTTTAGAAACAGCATGAGGAGAACATGTGGTTTAATGTATGCATAGCCACGTTCCAACATTCTATGAACCCAATATCCTCAATTTTTCGTTGCAGGTTCCCACCAAAACTGTTCACAACTGTACCACACTGAGGTATTTTTTACTGTGATACTGACTGATTTCCAACAATCTGCCTTAAATCATACATTTTTAGAAACAGCATGAGGAGAACATGTGGTTTAATGTATGCATAGCCACGTTCCAACATTCTATGAACCCAATATCCTATATTTTCGTTGCAGAACCCCACTAAAACTGTGGATGAGGGGACCACACTGAGGTATTTTGTACTGTGATACTGACTGATTTCCAACAATCTGCCTTAAATCATACATTTTTAGAAACAGCATGAGGAGAACATGTGGTTTAATGTATGCATAGCCACGTTCCAACATTCTATGAACCCAATATCCCTCAATTTTCGTGCAGGTTCCCACCAAAACTTTTCACAACTGTACCACACTGAGGTATTTTGTACTGTGATACTGACTGATTTCCAACAATCTGCCTTAAATCATACATTTTTAGAAACAGCATGAGGAGAACATGTGGTTTAATGTATGCATAGCCACGTTCCAACATTCTATGAACCCAATATCCTCAATTTTTATTTTCAGGTCGCCACTGAAACTGTTGACTAGTGTACCACACTGAGGCATTTTTTACTGTGATACTGACTGATTTCCAACAATCTGCCTTAAATCATACATTTTTAGAAACAGCATGAGGAGAACATGTGGTTTAATGTATGCATAGCCACGTTCCAACATTCTATGAACCCAATATCCTCAATTTTTTTCTTGCAGGTTCCCACCAAAACTGTTCACAAGTGTACCACACTGAGGTATTTTCTACTGTGATACTGAGTGATTTCCAACAATCTGCCTTAAATCATACATTTTTAGAAACAGCATGAGGAGAACATGTGGTTTAATGTATGCATAGCCACGTTCCAACATTCTATGAACCCAATATCCTATATTTTCGTTGCAGAACCCCACTAAAACTGTGGATGAGGGGACCACACTGAGGTATTTTGTACTGTGATACTGACTGATTTCCAACAATCTGCCTTAAATCATACATTTTTAGAAACAGCATGAGGAGAACATGTGGTTTAATGTATGCATAGCCACGTCCAACATTCTATGAACCCAATATCCTCAATTTTCGTCGCTGCAGGTTCCCACCAAAACTGTTCACAACTGTACCACACTGAGGTATTTTGTACTGTGATACTGACTGATTTCCAACAATCTGCCTTAAATCATACATTTTTAGAAACAGCATGAGGAGAACATGTGGTTTAATGTATGCATAGCCACGTTCCAACATTCTATGAACCCAATATCCTCAATTTTTCGTTGCAGGTTCCCACCAAAACTATTCACAACTGTACCACACTGAGGTATTTTGTACTGTGATACTGACTGATTTCCAACAATCTGCCTTAAATCATACATTTTTAGAAACAGCATGAGGAGAACATGTGGTTTAATGTATGCATAGCCACGTTCCAACATTCTATGAACCCAATATCCTCAATTTTTTCATTGCAGAACCCCACTAAAACTGTGGATGAGGGGACCACACTGAGGTATTTTGTACTGTGATACTGACTGATTTCCAACAATCTGCCTTAAATCATACATTTTTAGAAACAGCATGAGGAGAACATGTGGTTTAATGTATGCATAGCCACGTTCCAACATTCTATGAACCCAATATCCTCATATTTTCTTTGCAGAACCCCACCAAAACTGTTCACAACTGGACCACACTGAGGTATTTTGTACTGTGATACTGACTGATTTCAACAACCTGCCTTAAATCATACATGTTTAGAAACAGCATGAGGAGAACATGTGGTTTAATGTATGCATAGCCACGTTCCAACATTCTATGAAACCAATATCCTCAATTTTTCGTTGCAGGTTCCCACCAAAACTGTTCACAACTGTACCACACTGAGGTATTTTTTACTGTGATACTGACTGATTTCCAACAATCTGCCTTAAATCATACATTTTTAGAAACAGCATGAGGAGAACATGTGGTTTAATGTATGCATAGCCACGTTCAACATTCTATGAACCCAATATCCTCAATTTTTCGCTGCAGGTCCCCACCAAAACTATTCACAGTGAACCACACTGAGGTATTTTTTACTGTCATACTGACTGATTTCCAACAATCTGCCTTAAATCATACATTTTTAGAAACAGCATGAGGAGAACATGTGGTTTAATGTATGCATAGCCACGTTCCAACATTCTATGAACCCAATATCCTCAATTTTTCGTTGCAGGTTCCCACCAAAACTATTCACAACTGTACCACACTGAGGTATTTTGTACTGTGATACTGACTGATTTCCAACAATCTGCCTTAAATCATACATTTTTAGAAACAGCATGAGGAGAACATGTGGTTTAATGTATGCATAGCCACGTTCCAACATTCTATGAACCCAATATCCTATATTTTCGTTGCAGAACCCCACTAAAACTGTGGATGAGGGGACCACACTGAGGTATTTTGTACTGTGATACTGACTGATTTCCAACAATCTGCCTTAAATCATACATTTTTAGAAACAGCATGAGGAGAACATGTGGTTTAATGTATGCATAGCCACGTTCCAACATTCTATGAACCCAATATCCTCAATTTTTCGTTGCAGGTCCCCACTGAAACTTTGGATGAGTGAACCACACTGAGGTATTTTTTACTCTGTCACTGACTGATTTCCAACAATCTGCCTTAAATCATACATTTTTAGAAACAGCATGAGGAGAACATGTGGTTTAATGTATGCATAGCCACGTTCCAACATTCTATGAACCCAATATCCTCAATTTTTCGTTGCAGGTTCCCACCAAAACTGTTCACAACTGTACCACACTGAGGTATTTTGTACTGTGATACTGACTGATTTCCAACAATCTGCTTTAAATCATACATTTTCAGAAACAGCATGAGGAGAACATGTGGTTTAATGTATGCATAGCCACGTTCCAACATTCTATGAACACAATATCCTATATTTTCGTTGCAGAACCCCACTAAAACTGTGGATGAGGGGACCACACTGAGGTATTTTGTACTGTGATACTGACTGATTTCCCAACAATCTGCCTTAAATCATACATTTTTAGAAACAGCATGAGGAGAACATGTGGTTTAATGTATGCATAGCCACGTTCCAACATTCTATGAACCCAATATCCTCAATTTTTCGTTGCAGGTTCCCACCAAAACTATTCACAACTGTACCACACTGAGGTATTTTGTACTGTGATACTGACTGATTTCCAACAATCTGCCTTAAATCATACATTTTTAGAAACAGCATGAGGAGAACATGTGGTTTAATGTATGCATAGCCACGTTCCAACATTCTATGAACCCAATATCCTCAATTTTTTCATTGCAGGTTCCCCACCCAAAACTGTTCACAACTGTACCACACTGAGGTATTTTTTACTGAGATACTGACTGATTTCCAACAATCTGCCTTAAATCATACATTTTTAGAAACAGCATGAGGAGAACATGTGGTTTAATGTATGCATAGCCACGTTCCAACATTCTATGAACCCAATATCCTATATTTTCGTTGCAGAACCCCACTGAAACTGTGGATGAGGGGACCACACTGAGGTATTTTTTACTGTAACATTGAGTGATTTCCAACAATCTGCCTTAAATCATACATTTTTAGAAACAGCATGAGGAGAACATGTGGTTTAATGTATGCATAGCCACGTTCCAACATTCTATGAACCCAATATCCTCAATTTTTCGTTGCAGGTTCCCACCAAAACTGTTCACAACTGTACCACACTGAGGTATTTTGTACTGTGATACTGACTGATTTCCAACAATCTGCTTTAAATCATACATTTTCAGAAACAGCATGAGGAGAACATGTGGTTTAATGTATGCATAGCCACGTTCCAACATTCTATGAACCCAATATCCTCAATTTTTCGTTGCAGGTCCCCACTGAAACTTTGGATGAGTGAACCACACTGAGGTATTTTTTACTCTGTCACTGACTGATTTCCAACAATCTGCCTTAAATCATACATTTTTAGAAACAGCATGAGGAGAACATGTGGTTTAATGTATGCATAGCCACGTTCCAACATTCTATGAAACCAATATCCTCAATTTTTCGTTGCAGGTTCCCACCAAAACTGTTCACAACTGTACCACACTGAGGTATTTTTTACTGAGATACTGACTGATTTCCAACAATCTGCCTTAAATCATACATTTTTAGAAACAGCATGAGGAGAACATGTGGTTTAATGTATGCATAGCCACGTTCCAACATTCTATAAACCCAATATCCTATATTTTCGTTGCAGAACCCCACTAAAACTGTGGATGAGGGGACCACACTGAGGTATTTTGTACTGTGATACTGACTGATTTCCAACAATCTGCCTTAAATCATACATTTTTAGAAACAGCATGAGGAGAACATGTGGTTTAATGTATGCATAGAAAAGATACAACTTTCTAAGAACCCAATATCCTCAATTTTTCGTTGCAGGTCCCCACAGAAAATTTTGACTAGTGAACCACACTGAGGTATTTTTTACTGTGATAGTGACTGATTTCCAACAATCTGCCTTAAATCATACATTTTTAGAAACAGCATGAGGAGAACATGTGGTTTAATGTATGCATAGCCACGCCCCAACATTCTATGAACCCAATATCCTCAATTTTTCGTTGCAGGTTCCCACTGAAACTGTTCACAACTGTACCACACTGAGGTATTTTGTACTGTGATAGTGACTGATTTCCAACAATCTGCCTTAATTCATACATTTTTAGAAACAGCATGAGGAGAACATGTGGTTTAATGTATGCATAGCCACGATACAACATTCTATGAACACAATATCCTCATATTTTCGCTGCAGAACCCACTAAAAACTGTGGATGAGGGACCACACTGAGGTATTTTGTACTGTGATACTGACTGATTTCCAACAATCTGCCTTAAATCATACATTTTTAGAAACAGCATGAGGAGAACATGTGGTTTCAATGTATGCATAGCCACGCTCCAACATTCTATGAACCCAATATCCTCAATTTTTTCGTTGCAGGTTCCCCACCAAAACTGTTCACAACTGTACCACACTGAGGTATTTTGTACTGTCATAGTGACTGATTTCCAACAATCTGCCTTAATTCATACATTTTTAGAAACAGCATGAGGGAGAACATGTGGTTTAATGTATGCATAGCCACGCTCCAACATTCTATGAACCCAATATCCTCAATTTTTTTCATTGCAGGTTCCCACCCAAAACAGTACACAACTGTACCACACTGAGGTATTTTGTACTGTGATACTGACTGATTTCCAACAATCTGCCTTAAATCATACATTTTTAGAAACAGCATGAGGAGAACATGTGGTTTAAATTATGAATTGCCACGATCCAACATTCTATGAACCCAATATCCTCAATTTTTCGCTGCAGGTTCCCACTGAAACTGTTCACAACTGTACCACACTGAGGTATTTTTTACTGTAGATACTGACTGATTTCCAACAATCTGCCTTAAATCATACATTTTTAGAAACAGCATGAGGAGAACATGTGGTTTAATGTATGCATAGCCACGCTCCAACATTCTATGAACCCAATATCCTCATATTTTCGCTGCAGGTTCCAAACAAAAATGTTCACAAGTGTACCACACTGAGGTATTTTGTACTGTAATACTGACTGATTTCCAACAATCTGCTTTAAATCATACATTTTTAGAAACAGCATGAGGAGAACATGTGGTTTAATGTATGCATAGCCACGTTCCAACATTCTATGAACCCAATATCCTCAATTTTTCGTTGCAGGTACCCACAAAAACTGTTCACAAGTGAACCACACTGAGGTATTTTTTACTCTGTACACTGACTGATTTCCAACAATCTGCCTTAAATCATACATTTTTAGAAACAGCATGAGGAGAACATGTGGTTTAATGTATGCATAGCCACGTTCCAACATTCTATGAAACCAATATCCTCAATTTTTCGTTGCAGGTTCCCACCAAAACTGTTCACAACTGTACCACACTGAGGTATTTTTTACTGAGATACTGACTGATTTCCAACAATCTGCCTTAAATCATACATTTTTAGAAACAGCATGAGGAGAACATGTGGTTTAATGTATGCATAGCCATGCTCCAACATTCTATGAAACCCAATATCCTCATATTTTTTCGTTGCAGGTTCCCACCAAAACTGTTCATTACTGGACCACACTGAGGTATTTTGTACTGTGATACTGACTGATTTCCAACAATCTGCCTTAAATCATACATTTTTAGAAACAGCATGAGGAGAACATGTGGTTTAATGTATGCATAGCCACGTTCCAACATTCTATGAACCCAATATCCTCAATTTTTCGTTGCAGGTCCTGAAACTTTGGATGAGTGAACCACACTGAGGTATTTTTTACTCTGTCACTGACTGATTTCCAACAATCTGCCTTAAATCATACATTTTTAGAAACAGCATGAGGAGAACATGTGGTTTAATGTATGCATAGCCACGTTCCAACATTCTATGAACCCAATATCCTCAATTTTTCGTTGCAGGTTCCCACCAAAACTGTTCACAACTGTACCACACTGAGGTATTTTTTACTGTGATACTGACTGATTTCCAACAATCTGCCTTAAATCATACATTTTTAGAAACAGCATGAGGAGAACATGTGGTTTAATGTATGCATAGCCACGTTCCAACATTCTATGAACCCAATATCCTCAATTTTTCGTTGCAGGTCCCCACTGAAACTTTGGACGAGTGAACCACACTGAGGTATTTTTTACTCTGTCACTGACTGATTTCCAACAATCTGCCTTAAATCATACATTTTTAGAAACAGCATGAGGAGAACATGTGGTTTAATGTATGCATAGCCACGTTCCAACATTCTATGAAACCAATATCCTCAATTTTTCGTTGCAGGTTCCCACCAAAACTGTTCACAACTGTACCACACTGAGGTATTTTTTACTGAGATACTGACTGATTTCCAACAATCTGCCTTAAATCACACATGTTTAGAAAAAGCATGAGGAGAACATGTGGTTTAATGTATTCATAACCACGTTCCAACATTCTATGAACCCAAAATCCTGAATTTTCCGTTGCAAGACCCCACTGAGACCCTGGACGACTGAACCACACTAAGGTATTTTTTACTGTGACACTGACTGATTTCCAACAATCTGCCTTATATCACACATATTTAGAAACAGCATGAGGAGAACATGTGGTTTAATGTATGCATAGCCACGTTCCAACATTGTATGAACCTAATGTCCTGTATTTTTCGTTGCAGGACCCCACCGAAACTGTGGTCGAGTGAATCACAATGAGGTTTTTTTTACTATGACACTGACTGATTTCCAACAATCTTCCTTAAATCATACATTTTAGGAAACAGTATGAGGAGAACATGTGGTTTTACTCATGCATAGCCACGTTCCAACATTCTATGAACCCAAAATCCTGAATTTTCAGTTGCAGGACCCCACTGAGACCGTGGACGACTGAACCACACTAAGGTATTTTTTACTGTGACACTGACTGATTTCCAACAATCTGCCTTAAATCATACATTTTAAGAAAACAGCATGAGGAGAACATGTGGTTTAATGTATGCATAGCCACGTTCCAACATTCTATGAACCAAGAATCCTCAATTTTTCGTTGCAGGACCCCACTGAAACTGTGAACGACTGAACCACACTGAGGTATTTTTTACTGTGACACTGACTGATTTCCAACATTCTGCCTTAAATCACACATGTTTAGAAACAGCATGAGGAGAACATGTGGTTTAATGTATGCATAGCCACGTTCCAACATTGTATGAACCTAATGTCCTGTATTTTTCGTTGCAGGACCCCACCGAAACTGTGGTCGAGTGAATCACACTGAGGTATTTTTTACTGTGACACTGACTGATTTCCAACAATCTGCCTTAAATCATACATTTTAGGAAACAGCATGAGGAGAACATGTGGTTTAATGTATGCAAAGCCACGTTCCAACATTTTATGAACCCAAAATCCTGAATTTTTCGTTGCAGGACCCCACTGAAACTGTGGACAAGTGAACCACACTAAGGTATTTTTTACTATGACACTGACTGATTTCAAACAATCTGCCTTAAATCATACATTTTTAGAAACAGCATGAGGAGAACATGTGGTTTTACTTATGCATAGCCATGTTCCAACATTCTGTGAACCAAAATCTCTGTGATGGGGAGTCAGTCCTGACATGGGCCTCCTGTAGTGTTGATTGTAGTCCACTCAGGAGGGGAGGGTGAGAGGAGTCCACCGGAATGAGGCAGGGATGACACTCAGCAAAGATAATTGTGGACAAAGGAAAATAGTGAATTAGGCCAGGCTCACACATCAGAAAGGAAAAAGCAGAAAGCAGTAATTTGGGCATACCTATATATATATATATATATATATATATATATATATATATATATATATATATATATATATATATATATATATATATATGTGTGTGTGTGTGTGTGTGTGTGTATGTCTGTATGTGTATATATATATATATATATATATATATATATATATATATATAAGAATACAGAGAGAGAGTTGTACGGCATGACACATGAAGGTTGTGTGTCGGCACTAGGCTATAGCAGCATAACTAAGGTATGATGCATGGTAACCCAGCACCACTGCAGGGATGGTCAGTGGCTGCCATGCCTCGCAAGTGGGGGCAACAGCAGAGGCAGTCCCTTCCAAAAGACCCATGAGAAGTGATGATTTGCCATGCACCATCCCTAACTATGGGAAACAGTGAAGAGGAAGGTTTTAAGTCTAGACTTAAAGGTATTGAGAGTGTCCGCTTGTCGAATGTGGGGGGGGAGACTATTCCACAGGAGGGGTGCACGGTAACAGAAGGCTCTTCCTCCTATAGTAGATTTTGATATTCTTGGGATTACAAGAAGACCAGCATTTTGGGATCTTAGGGTTCTAGGAGGGTGGTAAGGGACAAGTAAGTCTTTAATATATGTTGGTGCATCGCCCTTGAGTATTTTAAAATCAATTCGACTTTTAATAGGGAGCCAATGTAGGGAAGCAAGAATAGGAGAGATATGTTCATATTTTTTAGTCCTGGTGAGTGTTCGGGCCGCAGCATTTTGTATTAGTTGTTTTTGATGCAAGTATTGCTACACCCAGAGAACAGAGCATTGCAATAATCGAGCCTGGAAGTAATAAATGCGTGTATTAATTTTTCAGGTATCATTCAAATGCCTCCCTTGTCAAGGTCACACGGTCCCTGTTTGTTACCCAGTAGAATGAGACTCTGACATCTCTTTTGATAAGAGTATTTAACAATAACGGTTCTAAAGCGTTGAAGTGAATGATAAGCTATCCTGCTCTACAGAGACTATACACAAAACATAAAAAATCTAAAGATCTGAGTCAGGTTAAACCAAACTGAACTAGCAGTAACATCACATCTCACTGCTTGTAAATGATTTCAAGCAGCCAGAAAGATTCTTTCTGCTTTACAAAACATGAAAAAACAAGATATGCAAATCTTCTTTTCTTTTTTTTTAATTATTATCATTTCAACTTATACACTTGAGAGGTTTACATTACATGACACATTTGTTTAACTCATTACATCTAAAAACACAATAGAAAGTGCCTACTGAAACTCTTCCTTTAAGATGTAGCATATTTCTTGTTCAAACTCCCTTCACACCATGTCATGTTAAAGAAGCCATTTGCCAAGTTCTGTCATTTTTCTATAAAAAATAGTACTGTGAAACAATAATTATTTTGTTGTTAATTTTGGTGATCCAGTGCTACTAAAGTGCTGCTTATCAGCAAGAAAAAATAAATAATTGAGGTCAGTAAGCATGAGTAGAATGTTGACAAGGTAATAACAAAGCAACACCAAAGCACATTTTGCTTTCACGGTCCCCCCACAGTTTAAAAGCGTAATTAACCATTACTAGTGATGTAACTCAGAACATTTTTAATAGCGTTAAAAAAGCAATGCATAAATGTCAGTATCAACGAGCTACTGGCACACTAGCATGAGAATACTAGCACAAGCAAGCAACATAATTACTTGTCTGAATGTAGTGGGCTACAATTTGAGACAAACAAGACACTATCTCATATGGTTACACAAGACACTATCTCAAACAGTTACACTTTTTTTGTAGGCATCCTTTGCAAACACTGCCCTCAACTCATAGCTAAATTGACATTTGTATGCCAGCTATAAAAATCGCTAACCAAACCCACAAGCAACTGAACTGCTCCTTGACACACAACACATTACAACTTCAGAACTTGTAATTAGTTTGTTACACACACATGGGACGGTTGTTTGTAATGGTTTGACAGTCATTCTTTGCAAACACTACTCTTAGATATAGATAACCAACTTTTGCATGCTAGCTACCGAAATGGCATCAAACCCTCCAGCCACAGCCAGGTTACTCTGTCTCCATACTGTCATCCACTAGAATGACTTTACGAACATAAAAGTCAAAATGAAGTTAGCAACTTTTCATGATTAGACGTATATTGTGATGTTGGATATTGTTGGTGGATGTTGTGATGTATGGATATTGTCAACTAAGAATAGGAACTGTAGAATAAATCATGCTGTTCTGGCTGATAGAGGACTGCAATAGGTTTGAAAGTCATTCATCCTGTTATGACTTGATGTGCCAAAATGATTTTGAAAGCATTAATTTAAGGTTTTAAAAAATCTTTGGTGTTGCTTTAAGATGGAGATAATCAGACTGTATTATCGATGACTTTATTTAAGTAGACATAACATTTTGAATGCCTTGGGGACAGCATTAAATTTTCTATCAGTCTCACAGTCAAAGAAATAGGCTGTAGGCCTAACCAAACAATTCAACTTCACATCAACACCTTCCTATCTACAATTTATCCAGTGCTACGAAAGGACCAAGTGTAGGCCTAGTCTAAATGACCTAAAACAGGATATGCAAGCAGGTCTATGCAGACACCAAACAGACCAGTTGATATGTTTATTTAAATTATCAAATTTAGGGACTGCAGCCAATATGTAGCTTATACACTGAAAATAGGCTGTTGATCACAAAAAGCCAGCTGTTGTTGCAGCATCTCCATGGTAACTGCATGGTAACAGCCAACGGGCAGAATGGACCCCAGTTTGACATATGAACCTAAAAATAATGTTCTCATTTTTACATTTTTTATGTTTTTGCCGTCATGTTTTTTTTGTCTGCTGTGATGCTCCCATAAAAAACCTTTGCTTGTGCTTCCTTGTTGATGAACAGAGGCTTGGAGGTTATTTGGGCTACATGCCTTGATATCGCCTGAAAGCCCTCTTCTGGGATGCCTCTCTGGCCCAGGTCAAGCTTGAGGTTTGTTGGCTTATGGGGATACCATTCCAACTGTTGTTGGTGGTGGATGAATTTGTAATGAACAGTTTTGAGACAAATGGAGGGCATTTCACAAGGGGTTGTCAGGCTGCTGCAAGGTTGAGTTTTGCCTGAATCCAAGTTGTCTGACTGCACAGGGAGGTTGGTCTCAGATTCTTCAATGTCATTGATCCAGAGCTTGGTGGTAGAGTCTGAATGTGTGGTAGGCTCTGAGGATGACTGGCCAAAGTTGCTCTTGCTCAAGGTAGACAGCTCACTGCCACTGTCTGATAACGTGGAATTACTGCCATCCATGTCTGATCTCTGATCTCGACTGGTGTGCAGTGCAGGTATAGGGTGCAGGAGTGACTGGAGAGAGAGAAAAAAGAAAGGCAATGAAAATAATGAAGTATGAACAAAAGTATCAACACATCTCTTCAGGTATTTATGAATTGGGAACTATGTCTGCTAGTGCATATTTAATATTGAGCATCTCCATGAGGGAAAAATAAAGGATTTATGTGGTTTTGTGAAAATAATAAGTTCTAGGGGTGCCATGGCTCAGTGGACTAGTGAATCATACCATAAACCCTGGGACCCAGGTTTGAGTCTAACCCCAAGTCATTTTCCATCCTCCATCGCTATCTTCAACTCATTTTCTGTCACTCTCTACTGTGCTATCATAGCAAAGGCAAAAAGCCCCCCAAAATATCTTTAAAGTAAAAAGAAAGAAAATGATCAGTTTTCTTTTCTATTCCCCCTGAGGCATGACTTATTCACATGTCCATTCTAGTGGACTACATGTAGTTAAGTCAAATGAAAAAAAATCAGCTCTCTGTTCCTTATACCAATGAAAGAGTTGTTACTAATCACTGCGCCGTTATGACAATATAATTATACATAACAGCAAAAGATCTTGAACAAAGCAAACATGAGAATCTATTGCAGTCCAGAAAACCATAAATAATTCCGTGGCAACAATTTGGTACATCATTTGGGTCTGTCCCTTCTATTCTATCAAATTCTTTCATTCTTTCTACATATGCATTCAAAGTTTTATGTGGGCTGACATTCTGGTGTCCCAAGAATTATCTAAATCACCTAAAGGGAAATAAACTGCACTTGCCAGTTGGGTTCGTACTATTTATAGGCATGCTCATTAGCAAGTGCATCATTAATGCATTATTTTTCAATATGCCTTGGATACAAAAGTAAGAATCACTTTGTTTTCATGGTAGAGAATACTTGGAATCCTGCTGACTTCCACAAAAATGAATAGAAAATTATAAATGGGCGAGTCTGGGAAGCTGGCTTTGTGTTGTATCACACCAATCAGAACAGAAATGCAAGTTATGACGCAATCTTGAGTCTTGTCAGTTCATTGGTCTATCATTCAGTGCTGGTCAGATAGATAACTAGATTATTTTTTATTGAACAATAATAGCTGCAGCTGAACAACAACTTGTAAAAGAGAAGGGTTGGCCTATGTCAGATGCTGCAATGTCGTGCAGAAAACATTGTTTAAATTCACAGCATAGCACTATGCCTAAGCCTAAACCATGGTTCACTGTTAACGGTTCTGTGGCCATGTGTTATGTTCAAGCAACTGCATAGGCAAGGTAGCCTAAACTATAGATTGAGCAGGCCCTTAGTTAAGCAGCTTGCCCCCTGCAACCCTATGATAAGGAAAATGTATTTGGTTACTAAGTTTTCCAACATAGTATCCATACACATAGCCTACCCATTATAAGGTCTACAGTGGCAGCAGTGCATAAATTGTCTGGTTTGTCATCTTCATTTAGTTCCCAGCATGCAGAGCAATATTTGGTTATATTTCTAAATTATTTGGCTACTTGTATTATTTTTAGTTAGTCGTTAGCAGATTTCATGATGGAGTTTGGTGAAACTAACTGGTTTAAAAACAGCTATAATATGCAGTAGGCTACATACATTGTTAGCTTGAAACTTGGCAATGGGCTTCTCCATCCACAGAACTGACCAGAGGTTTATTGAAAATCACATTTGAAAGCAAAAAGTAAAAAGTTTACTTTAGCGATATTTCTGTAAAGTAACTCTTGCAGTAAGTGTAGCAGAAATATAAGCCTGTTAGCAACTACCTATGAGGGTCTATATTTTGCTTTGTCATTGAACTGAAAGAGTTTTTATTTAACTGTTGCATATTGAAAGGTACTAAAATAGTACCTAAGGTAAAGGTAACTTTTATTAGTCTATAGCATTGTTCATAGCTTATGAACACTTGTAGTGGCCACCAATATTAAAGTTTAAATGGCTGCATATTCTTCTGTGATTAATGATATTTAAATAAATATGTATTAATATATATATCATCATAGAGAAATTGTAGTCATGATAACCACTGCTGTACATTTCCTGCATGACCCCTGGCAGTTGGGTTGGCTCCTTGAGACATGGATCTGCCCAAGGTTTCTTCCTATAAAGGTGCTGTATAAATAGAATTGAATTGAATCAAAGTATATTTTCTGTCACTCTGTGGTGTGGTTTCATGACTTCTGTCTTGAATGTAGTCTGTTTGTCTTTTAAGTAATGCAAGCCTTAATAAGTCATTTGCAAGTGTTTTGTAAAGCATAGAAAAGCCACACTTTAGATCCCAAAACAACTCTTGAGCTAATCAAGAATCAAATTTTTGGTAAGTGTTTGTAACATATATTCATACACAAACTACTTTTAGTGAAGGTCTGAAAAATACTGCATCCATGAAGGGTAGTCATGTAAGCCTAAACAGTTTAACTAAAGGATTTTACCATGTACAAATGCTTAGCGACTGGTTACTAATGAAAATATAACCACATTAAGAAATGGGTAACATAATTTATTAAATATTTGGGTTAATTATTGGATACATTTGAAAATAGTTAGTTCATAATAACATCACAATACTTGTAAATATGTATATAACAAGGAGTTAGCTGATGAGAACATATGAATACACAATGCTTTACTAATGATGAATAAATCCTTACCTACTATTTTATAAATGGAATTCAAATAACTTGAATCATTTTGGTCAATTAACCATTTCCCATAACCCCTAACCTTGCCTATAACTGAACCTTAAGTATTTAAGTATTTAGTATTTAGGTTCAGTTATGGGCAAGGTTAGTAATGGAAAATGACACCCTTATCAGATGGCTGAAAAAATATTTATTAAGTAGAAAAACATAATTTATAGGTATTTTATTCACCACACGTGATACATTAATAAACATCTTTATTAGCCATTAATTAATGACAAATAATTAAGGGATAATAGCTAATAAATGAATAACAAAGTGTTAACTACGACTTAACTAATGGTTAATAGGGAGAAATTATAAGTCCTGCCAAAAAGGGAAAATTCCAGGCAAAAGGGCATCATTCCTTTATTACAAACAGGACAGTTCATATAGCTAAAAGCACTTGGTTTTATTTGGTATGCATTATGTGAACAAATAAGTGCCAGAAATAGCCACAGAGTTCCAAGTCATATCTTAAAATCAGATTGTATAGTGTGAGTACATGAATCCTGAGCTTTGCCCTTTTATCCCCCGCAATTAAGTTCCACAGTTTGAGCTGGAACTGAGCAAAACAACCTGACTGGAGTGATAGCTGATAGCTAGCTTTTCTTAGATAAAATGTTTGGTTACATCGTTTAGAAGTGTAATTTCAGGTCCCTAACCTCACATTAAAACATTCTTCCATTGAAATCTCATTGACTCATTCAAACTCTATGCTCAACACAAAGCTCAATGATGACTGATGTAGGCTGATGCCACAAGAACGTAATTTTCAGGGAAGCTTCACTGAGGGGTAAATAGAGCAGTGAGTGGGCATAGATGCTGAGCCTTTGTATGATGATTAGACAAGCTACCAATAAGTACCAATACTAACTTAGCAATGGCGATAGCGAATGACAGCAATGCAGAGGGTTGACAATTCAGCAAATATTATGTTAATATTACTCTGCAAATAAGCATGATCACCAATGTTTTTATTCTCCATTGCTTGCCTTCACTGAGCCACTGTGAGTGTCTGTGTGTACAACTTTTTTGTAAGAGAGATGGGCTATATGCCATCACTACTGCCACCCTGATCCCTTTATCATGGAAGGGAGCGCTGGATACCAGGGACAATTGAGTTGCTAAGCTTGGTGAGCTTGGGAGCTGATGATTCTGACAAACAGCCATGTAGTGCATGTAGTATGGTTGGATGGTTTTCACAAATATGTGAAAATCGAAACTGTAGGGTCTCACCCAATCACAAAAATTATCTAAGAAACAGTCAATTGTCCACCCATCCTCAACTTTATCCCAGTTAAAGTTCAACCTGAGATTTAAAATGCTCTTCTGCTATTCTTCTTTGGGGAATATTGTTTCTGAGTGTGCATGGCCTACATTGTCATTCATTGCCAGCTGAGGTTTTCCTTTGACTGACTAGGTGGCTCACATTAGGCTACTTAAGAGGAATAGCTTACTCTTACTCACATTTTGATGAAAGCCAGAAAGTTTGAAATAAACTGCTACAGAAGGCATGCTTTGGCTATTGGTAGTGTGAGTAGCCTGATCTTGTTTTGCATAGGCTTGTTAGGTCAGTATAGGTCATATCAGTATTTTCAAGTATTTAAGTAAATATGTAAGTATTTTCATGGAGTTTAATAGCCTATGGTCCTTAACATGGCAACCCGCGAGAAGGTTGTATTGATCAAGGCTGCAATGCCAGTGTGAAACGCTTGAGGGAACGATCTTACATATGGCTCCTTTAAGTCAATGAAAGTGTCTGTGGGGTTTCAAGTATTCCATGACTTCATAGTTAATTAAGAAATGATAAGAAAATGAAACTAAGGTCAAAGGCCCTTGGCATTTTTCAATATGACAAAGAAAATAATATATATAAATAAAATGTATTCAAAATGTAGATTCTGTGAAGAGGAAATGTCTCTAGCCTCTTTCTTGTTCTACAACTTTATAACATGTCAACAGAAAGGGCTAACAGTTGTATTATTGGCAGGAGTGCCAATAATTGTGTCAGGTATTTTTGTTGGTGTTTTTTGTGTGTTTTGTGGGTAAATTACTATAAATGTACACATTTTAATTGATGTTAATGAAAGTGGCAATAATTGCGGAGGGCACTGTATATCTTGTAGTACTATTTTTTCTATTGCCTGTGCACAGTGGTTAAAGTGGGATATACTCTCAAATTTTGCGATCAAAATCAGATACGAGTAACATGGTTTTTGGAAAAAGTCATGAAAAAAAATGGGAAAGTCATGCTTACAGTCACTTCAGCTTAAATACGCATTTATGACTGAAATAGTAAATGATGGCCTGGACAGGCTGGAACTGTCCATTCACATGGTCACTAAAGACTCTAAAAATTAAAAATTAATCACTAAAATATGGGACTGTGACTCTGGGTGTTTACATCACTGACAAATACTGACTACACCTAGACAAATACTGACTACACTAGACTGTGTTCGTGGCTGTGTGCCACGCTAGTCTAAATTGCTGATATTATACTAAAATTAGCAAACTTACTACTCATTTATCCCTTTTGTTTCTTAACTATACCTTCACACAACTTTTAATTACTCCATGCACACTATGACTTTTCCTCCTCGCTCTGTCTATATCCGTTGCCCGGCTTATCAGATGTTTAGCTACTCCCCAGTCTCCTTTAGCAGTTATGATATGTGATAAACTTGATACATCCAAGGAATTTTGCTAATCCCTTAACAATTGTAACATTATATAGACCTCCAGGCTCCTACACTGAATTCTTATCAGAATTCTCTGACTTCTCCTGTCCTCTCTAGTTATTAAAACAGAAAAATTGCAACTGTTAGCCTAGCAATTGCGTTCCAATCTTTACTTAATCACATCGGCTTCTGCCAAAATGTAAATACACCTACACATCAAGGTAACCACACCATTGATCTTGTACTAACTTTAAACATCACATTAGACTATGTAGCACCAAACTCGACTTACTACTACACTTGAAACATAACTCCAAAAACTACAGATTTCATAGCAAAAATGTCCTCTCTCCTCGACCCTTTACCTACGCAATATAGACCTACATTAGAAGACTCTACTTTAATGATAATGTTGTAAATGTACTACACTCCACATTCAACACCATTGCACCAGTTAAAAAGACAACTAGAAAACAGCTGAACAACATTCCACCTCTTACTCAGTGGAATTTCACTGCTTGTTAATGGCAGATCTGTGTGTGAAACACCAGAAGACTGCAACTGCTCTGCAAGCAAATTTTGCTCTGCAAGCAAAATAGTTGCCCTTGTTATCTGAATTTGGCACTTCATCCCGTCCCTTAAATGCCAGCTCCTGCATGACCAAATACGCCGTAGCATCAATCAAACGTTTCGGTGTATCCCTATTGTTCTGCCCAGAACATGATTTTGCAGTTTGACTTTAAAATAAGAATAATAATAAAAAAGGGTTCATGTTTCAGTAATTTTATAAGCTTATAACTTTATAATAAAAGAAAATGTGATGTTTTGTACTACTTATTCGTTCTTTAATACACCTTGACACAGGAAGTTGAAACAAGTAGAGGACGTAATGTTTTATTGATAACAGGAAGTTAGTTCATATTCTGTAAACAAGAAAAGCATGGTTGCTAATGTGTTGTCGTGTGATGTATGAGTTCTTCAGAAAGCAATGACTGTAAGTATCCTACTTAGTTTAATCTGCCTTTGATGTCATTTCTATGTGTTCGGTAATGTTTGAGTAAGGTTGAGAAACTTTGTCAGTCAAATACTTTTCAGTAGCCTCCGTGTAATGTTACATTATGCTGACGTGCGTTAGCTTTATGAATTACGTTAGCATTATTGTTAATTACATGACCTCTATACAGTAGCCTAAGTAACGGTAATGTTATGTTCTTCTTTTATTTGTAGTTTCACTCCAATTCAATGTTGCCATGCATTTGAAGTCAATAAAGGAGCAAGTACGCTCATGTTCCTGGCTCTTGAAAAGGAGTTTGGCCGACTGTTTAAGAAAGTCTAAGTTAAGGCTCAGGGAGCACAACACCTAAAGAGAGCAGTACACCTATTACGACGCACTTTAGCATTGTGCTGTACCACTTGCAACCGGGCACCCTCATCCACAAGTTGATCAACTGGCACGCTACCTAGCAATTTTAGGCGAATAGCTGCACCAGCTTGGTAGTTGCACTTGTAGTGACGCTTGGTGGCCTTGTCCAAATGTTGAAGGTCACTAAATCCCTACACAGACCATGTTTGAGATTTCCCTACCAACAGGCAAGGCCAGCAATATAGACAATTGGTGGTAACACTAGCAGTTAGCCATGGGTATCTTTGATACCATGTGGTGTTAAACACACTGACCTTACCATTCGGTTTTTCATTGTAATTTTTTGCAACTGGTCTCACCTCTGTTTTGATTTTCTCCTTCTCATCATACTCCAGTGTGTGAAATGGGGTATTTAACATCATGAATACAATGTCTTGTTTTTCCATCCTTTTTTATTGACACAACAAAACAAAACTCTACAAAGGCTCAAACTCTCCGCCGTCCACACTATCACGAATGACAGGTCTGTCGACAATGACAGTAGCACAAGACCTTGCGTGTCAAACCATCAATCCACCCTTTCATTCTGATTGGCTATTGACGAATGCAGGGATTGGCTGATTGATGAAAGGCCAGCATTTTGAACTGACCCGCCCAAAGGGAAGACATTCCTCCCTTTTTACCATTCACTCCATGTTAAAAGAGGAGCCTGCAAATTGCCCGGGTTCGTAGTGTTTATAATGGATGTCAGTGAGGGAGCAAGGGAGGATAATATTTTGGTGACTTTTTTCTATGTTCGAAGTGATACAATAGAATTATTCCAGAGTCGCCTCTGATAACTGAAGTGGTTGGGTAATATAATACAAATGCAATAAACAATACATATCCCATCTAAAGAAGGGGTCATCTTATATTTGCAGACTAGACTAAAATAGAGAAAAGACAAAATGGCAAAAAGTTTTGGCAGCCTCTCAGTGTTGATAATATTCGTGATACGGTGTTTAAATGTGCACAAAGCCGGCACTTCATATTCAATCATATTCAGAATGAAAGTCTCTGATGCAGTGCAATTGACTGTCACTGCATGACTGAGTGATTCTTGCCCAGTGCTTGCACAGACTTTAAGGATAAACTTGTCTTTTCAATGGTAGTCTATGATCAAACTAAGGAAAACTCACTCATCCAGATAGGCAATGCAGAGAAAACGTCAGTGTTTTTCAATGACATTCAGCAGAGATGATGTGGTGTAGGTGGACAGAGGAAGCATATGAGTTCTATCAACTGAGTTCTATCAAATGAGTTCTGAGGCCAATCTAGATGATTCACATTTCACTGATCATATGTGTTGTATGTGCATATATAGAGAGAGAGCTCATGTGGCATGACTTGTGAGAAGTTTGTGATGACACTAGGCTATAGCAGCATAACTCTCTATCTCGTACCACTGCTATGCTGATGATACCCAGCTCTATCTGTCCTTTCCGCCTGATGACTCCACGGTGTCAACACGGATCTCGGGCTGTCTCTCTGATATATATGCATGGATGGAAGGACACCACCTCCAACTAAATCTCTCAAAAACTGAACTGCTGGTCCTCCCAGCCAAACAAGCCATACATCACAATATTAGCATCAGGACAGACTCCCTGTCTGTTTCTCCCTCCAAAGTGGCAAGAAACCTAGGTGTCATGATTGATGACCAACTGACCTTCGCAGATCACGTTGCCTCTGTGGCTCGGTCGTGCCGCTTTTCCCTATTCAACATAAGGAAGATCAGGCCGTACCTAACCCAACATGCAACCCAGCTCCTGGTACAGACCCTGGTTATCTATTGGCTTGACTACTGCAATGTCCTCCTATCAGGCCTACCAGCCTGTGCAGTGAGACCGCTACAGATGATCCAGAATGCAGCTGCACGTCTGGTCTTTAACCAGCCAAAAAGAGCACACGTCACACCTCTGTTCATTGAACTTCACTGGTTACCCTTGGCTGCTCGCATTAAATTCAAGGCACTGGCCTACAGGGTGAATGATGGCTCTGCTCCCATCTACCTGAATTCTCTCCTGAAGCCCTATGTCACCCGACGCCGCTTCGCTCCTCTAAGGAACGTTTTCTAGCACGGCCAACACCTCGTGCAGGTCAATCCAGACTCTTCTCATATCTGGTTCCGCGCTGGTGGAATGAACTCCCAAATGCTACCAGATCAACTGATCAACTCTCCACCTTCAAGAAACTCGTGAAGACCCAGCTCTTCCAAGAATATCTCCTGGCGTAAACTTTGAGAATGCACTTAACAATTTAGTTTCTCTGCACTATTGCATTTTCAACTTAAAATGGTGCCGTTTCTATGTTAGCAATATGCACCCCTTGTTTGTTTCTTTCATTGTGTCGTAGCTTGAATGTTATCCTCTTTTGTAAGTCACTTTGGATAAAAGCGTCTGCTAAATGCCTAAATGTAAATGTAAATGTAACTAAGGTAAGGTATTGTGCATGGCAACCCAACTCTACTGCAGGGATGATCAGTGGCCACCATGCCTCAAATCCCAGGGCAACAGCAGAGGCAGTCCTTCCCAAGGCCCATGAGGAGTGATAAATTACCATGCACCACCTAACTATGGGAGCAGTAAAGAGGAAGGTTTTGAGTCTAGACTTAAAGGCATTGAGAGTGTTTGCTTGCCGAATGTGTGTGTGGGGGGGAATTATTCCACAAGAGAGGTGCACAGTAAATTTGGGGATCTAACCCTAGGTTCTAGGAGGGTGGTAAAGTAAGTCTTTAATATATGTTGGAGGATGGCCATTGAGGGCTTTGTATGTTAGGAGGAGTATTTTAAAATCGATTCAACTTTTAATAGGGAGCCAATGTAAGGAAGCAAGTATATTTTTCAGCATCTTCAAAGGAGAGGAACTTTCTAACCTTAGCAATATTTCGTAAGTGGAAAAAATATGTTTATTTTTTAAATGTGTTATACACGACTATTTAGAGAGAGGTCCTGGTCAATAATTACCCCGAGGTCTTTAACTTTTGTGTTACATGACAGTGAAAGGCCACTGAGTAAGTTTTGGTGAAGAGGTAGAATGTTGTTCAGCTGTTTAGGGCAGATCATCATAACTTTTAGCTATGATCATCATAGTTTTATCAGAGATTAAACATAGGATTGTTAAACATTAGTCATCCAGGTTTTAATGTCTTGGAGACTTGGAGTCTTGGCATCAAGTTTAGTTTAGTTGGCATATAGTCATTTGGCTTCATGGAAAAGTAAAGCTGGGTATCATCAGCATAGGAGTGGAAAGTAATGCCATGTTTCCTTATAGCAGTTCCTAAAGGTAACATGTACAAGGAGAATAACAGGGGCCCTAGCACTGAGCCTTGGGTTCCACCAAACTTTTACTTTGGTGTTGGATGATGACTCATTTTGAGCATGTACAAACTGGTAGTGACCAGAGAGGTACAATTTGAACCAGGCTAATGCAGAGTCTTTGATGCCTATCATGTGTTCAAACCTGTGTAGTAGGATACCATGATCAATAGTGTCAAAGGCAGCACTAAGATCCAATAGTATTAATATATCCATTATCAGATGAGATAAGGAGGTCACTGAAGACTTTAACTAGGGTTGATTCTGCACTATGATTAGCTCTAAATCCTAACTGGAAGGTTTCCTGGATATTATTTTCATTTAAGAAGCTACAGATTTGTTTAGACACAATTTTTTCAAGTATTTTTGATGCAATTGGAAGGTTCGATATGGGTTGATAGTTAGCCCGGACATCAGGATTAGGTTTTTTAATAGATGGTTCAATAACAGATGTCTTTTAGAAGATTTTGGGACATGCCCAGCTATGAGTGAGTCGTTTATAATTTTAAGAATTGTCTCAGCCAATAGAGGGAGAGCAGCCTTAAGAAGATCTGTTGGGATAGGATCTAGTAAGCATGTTGAGGCTTTAACTAGACTTTCACAAATGACTCGTACGTTATTAATTTGCATGTTAATAAGTAGCTTGTTAATGACGGATCTGTGTGTGCTAATATAAAGTGTTTTTAGTACAGGTATTACTACATCCAGAGAACAGAGCATGTGTTAATTATTTCTGCATCCTCAAAGGATAGGAACTTTCTGACCTTTTTCGTAGGTGAAAAAAGAAATTATTAGTCGTCCAGATTTTTATGTCTCGGAGGCAGGCATCAAGTTTAGTTATTGGCGTACATTCATACAGGAAATGGAAACCGTGTTGGTGTAGGATCTGTCCAAGGGGAAGGATGTAGAGAATAAAAAGATAACCTGCTTGTGTACAACATAGAAGCTCGTCTAAGGCGGATAGCCGATCATATTATAAGACAACACATGAGCACAGTATGAAAAGGAAGCGCCAACAACTGGTGAATAAGGCAGGCTTGAAAGGCTTCAGAGCTACAGACCAACCTGCATGTAGCCTTCATTGTTCCCAGCAGAACACATAAATCTGTACTTTACAGCACCAGGCTGAGAGCATCCCCTCGAAGACAGGGAAACGCAAAAAAAAAAAAAAAACACCCACACAAATAAGATAAGAATAAAATCTCAAGACAGCATGGTATGTAGCGGACAGATGATACAGCCCCTCTCCTCTGTTGGAAAGCTGGATGTTCCAGATGGACATTTATGGTCTCCTTCACTCCTCTCTGAAACATCCTGCCTCCCTTGTCCAAAATGTCCACATTAGTATCTTCAAAGGAGAGTCCTTTTCTCTCCAGATGTAGATGTACCGCTGAGTCCTGTCCTGACAAAGTTGCCCTCCTGCAATGGGCCATTAATCTGTGCGTGGTTTCTTAGTTTCTCCAATGTATAGATCTGGGCACTCCTCACTGCATTGCACTGCATAAACAACATTGATGAGCTTGTGTCTGGGAGTTTTGTCCTTGGGGTGAACTCTGTCTGAAAGTGGTCTTTTTCTACAGGCATACCATTGAGAGCATCCTCCTATATGGAGAGGTCCTCCAGCTAAACCTTGCTCTCCGTGTATGCCAATGTTAGCCAAGTTTCAGAAAAAAAGAACGCACAGCATTTCCTTAAATCTTATTGGTCACTGACCAGGCAGCAAAGTTCATCCATGTTGTTTCCAATAGATCGCATATTGGCAAGCAGAATGCTTGGTATGGGTGGCCTAGTAACACGGTGTCATAATTTAACCAGCACACTGCCGCATCTACCTCTCTTCTGCTTGTATCGGCACACATAAACAGAGCAGCAGTCCTCTGATTTTAGAATCTCCACTGGCAATGCTAGTAACATTTGTAACATTTTGTCGAATGTCCAGTAGAGTCTGACAGTCATGGGTGAAGAAGGAGGATGTGCGCTGCATAATCAAACTAAAAACTGGACTTAAAGTAATATGTGTCATAGAGGCCATATATTTCATTCATACTCCATATGCCAATGTAGGTAGTATTTCAGCAAAAAATCATTTTGTCTATCATAGTGTTCAAAAAAAGAAAAGTCCCTTTCCTGTCACTATCCATGCTCCACACCACTCCACACCAACAACCACACTCCCAAACATGTCCACAGAAGTAATTCTTTTCACCCAAGAAAATTAACAATATTAGATTGCTATCAAGAGAGTCTGTGCTATGTCAACATCAAGGTATTCACACAATGAAACATTTTGTCAACGCCGCAATAGTTTCCGTTACATTTGTTGCTTTCAAGTAGGGTTAAAATCCTTTGCATTACTGTCAAAGCAATGCCATTAACTTAGCATCAACTTAGTCAGCATTTACATTTACATTTAGGCATTTAGCAGACGCTTTTATCCAAAGCGACTTACAAAAGAGGATAAAATCAAGCTACAACACAATGAAAGAAACTAACAAAGGGTGCATTTTGCTAACATAAAAAACTGAAAAACTTGAAAGTGAAATAGTGTAATAAAAAATGTATGTTAAGTGCATTCTCAAAATTTAAGCCAGGAGATTCTTGGAAGAGGTGTGTCTTCAAAAGTTTCTTGAAGGTGGAGAGGGTAGCACTTGAAAGGTCATTCCACCAGCATGGAACCAAATATGAGAAGAGTCTGGATTGACCTGCACAAGAGAGTCTGGATTGGCCATACTAGATAACGTTCCTTAGAGGGGCGAAGTGGTCGGCAGGTGACAGGGCTTTAGGAGAGTATTCAGGTAGATGGGGGCAGATCCATCAATCACCCTGTAGGCCACCATTAGCGCCTTGAATTTGATGCAAGCAGCCAAGGGTAGCCAGTGGAGTTCAATGAACAGAGGTGTGACGTGCCTTTTTTGGCTGGTTAAAGACCAGAGGTGCAGCTGCATTCTGGATCATCTGTAGCAGTCTCACAGCACAGGCTGGAAGACCTGATAGGAGGGCATTGCAGTAGTCAAGACGGGAGATAACCAGGGTCTGCACCAGGAGCTGGGTTGCATGTTGGGTTAGGTATGGCCTGATCTTCCTTATGTTGAATAGGGAAAAACAGCACGACCGAGCCACAGAGGCAACGTGGCAGACGTTTGCAGTGGCAATCTGCAAAGGTCAGTTGGTCATCGGTCATGACACCTAGGTTTCTTGCCACCTTGGTGGGAGAAACGGACAGGGAGGCGATCTTGATGCTGATGTTGTGATGTATGGCTTGTTTGGCATATAGTTCAGTTTTGGAGAGATTTAGTTGGAGGTGATGTCCTTTCATGCAGATATATCAAAGACAGTCTGAGATCAATAGCAGTGATAAAAGAAGCCATGGGAGTGGATGATCGAGCCCAGCGAGGTGATGTACAAGGCGAAGAGAAGGGGCCCCAGCACAGATTCTTGGGGTACTCCTGTGGTGAGTTGGCAAAATGCTGATGTCTGTCCATGTCTAGCCATGATGTATTGAACAACCGTCCAGTAAGATTTGAACCAGGAGTGCACTGTGCCATCAATACCCATCTTGGTCAGCTTGTCCAGTAGGATGCGGTGGTTGACCGTGTGAAATGCTGCTGATAGGTCCAGCAGGAGGAGTACTGAGGACTGACCTGCCGCTCTGGCCTCTTTTAATGCTTCCGTCACAGACAGAAGCGCCGTTTCAATGGAGTTGGTTCTGAGTGAGAAATCCTGTGACCTGTTTAAAGACAGCTCGTTCAATGGAAGGGAAAAAGAGAGACAGGCCAGTACTTGCTCCCACTTGAGTGGGAGCAAGGGATGTAGCAGCAGTGTTACCTGGGCTTGTTTGAAGGTCGTGGGAAGTGTACCCCTAGTTAGTGAAGCACTGACCAGATGTGTGGTCTGAAGAAGGGTTGTTGGGATAGGGTCCAGAAGACAAGAGGTAGGCCGGCTGTCTGTGAGAACCTCTGCCTCAGAGAGAGGAGTGAAAGAAGAAAAGGAAGCAGTTGGTTTGAAGAGGCTTGGAGGAGGAACCTCTGTAGATTGGTTAAAGAACTGACTACTAATTTGTTAGTAAAAACAACTAACATGTTCTACAAAAAAACATTTGTAGAAGCGGAATCTGCGACGACTGGAGACAACTGGAATGGAGTAGAGAGACATCATAGCAAGACGATGAAGGTTGCACAGAAGATTAAGTCACAGAGAATAAGACATGTTAATTAGGTCGGTGTCCTTGCTCGGTGGACACGCGCAGGTAGACACGCTCGTCTTTACCCCAGTCAGTCTTCACACAAGGAGGGCTGAACACGAGGGCTGACGCTTCAGTCACTACCCACTGTTATGATGGAAAAGAACGATGATTGACTTCACCCGGCTGAGACCACCCACTGAGAGTCAGACAGAAACAATAGGCCTGATAGGGGTGGCCAACGACCAATTGCTCTCTGATGACCCAGCAGTGCTAGTAGTTCACACCTTCTGATGACTTGCAGGTGTATTACAAATCAGGTGTTTTCAACCATAAGACAAGTAATCCAAAAGCAGCTTCAAACATGAGAGTAATAGAGTAATAAGTAGCAATTTCTGTAATTTATCAATCTAAAAGAGGTGGCAAGTTTAGCAGCAAACTTTATTGCATCTTCATTTTCTATTAGCCTTGTTGTATTATCTTTTTACTTCGCTTCTGAATGAGTTTTTATAATTCCTCTGTGGCAGTTGGGGGTTGTGGTGGTGGTGAGGTGATCTCTCGCTTCAGTCATTCACACAGGAATGGGCTATGTGTAGAGTGATATTTGCATTATGGTAAACAAGACTAACTAGTTTTCAAACGTTGTTAACTTACAGCAGACAGATGGGACAGCCACAAATCGAATGCACACAGCTTGCACATAATGTTAGTATTGTTTTGCTAACAACACAGCACTGTGACATGTGTGGTTCTGACTTCGGGACCAGCAATTTCAGGGAGCACCGGCACTGCGACGGTGGAAACAAGCTAATAGAGGGTAGTATCTTTCACAAATTTGACAACAATATCAGAAAATGCTTGATGGCAATAGAGAGTAAAGTTAACAATCCATAAACAAGCTCTTTAGCAAGTTCAAGTCACCATTCAAGTACAAGGCATGTGTGGCTTCTTTGTCTTTAATTGTCTTTGCACTGAGGACGGTTTGGCCAATATGTCACTATCACTGCCTCAGACATAAACTGGCATTACATTACAAAACGACCTGGCACTAATCAGTTAGCATGGTTCTAGAAGAGATCTCTGCAATGCAATGCATATACTTTGGTCACAAGATGTCTCTTCGATATGTGTAGTTGATTTTTGGATGCATCACACTTCAAAAAGACACATAAAAACACATAATAGCTAGCAAACAGTGAGAGAGAGGCTCGTGGCATGTCGGTCTCAGACGGCACCATCATTACCCAGTCCCTCCAGGATTTCACAGGCCTTTTTTTATAACTGTTATGATCAAAAATGCCTGATTTTGTGGCAGGTTTTTTAAAAAGTAGCAGTGGAAGTTGCAATGTTTGTAGGCATTTTATTGCAAGAAAATTGTAGGACCAGGTCAAAAATTGTGAAAAATAGCATTTTTTCTTTTTTTAAAGATGGGTTAGAGTTAGGGTCGAATTCTTCATGGAGGTAGTAGCCTACAAGAAGAGTTTGCAACGCCGCTACATATCCTCCTTTATCTATTTGTTTAACTGGGAAAACGTTTGTGGAATACCAGAGAGAGAGAGAGAGATGCGTGCAGTCAGAGAACTCATTCACTCCTCAAGCAAGAGTAAGGTCAAAACTATCATAACATTTTAAATGGCTAATAACCTAAATGTTTAAACAAAAGCAGCAGGTTACAAAGATATATGGTCATTAGCAGCTGTTTTTGCTGGTAGGCTGCAAGCAATTCGCTTGAGCATGTAATTTATGTTCACGGCACAAAGCAAGGAGCAGGACAGCACTCTGCAGCTGTCTGGCCTATTACATGTGAGGGACTGCTGTGGTTGGTGATGTATTTCGAGAAACCGGTCGAAATGTTGCAGTGATTTGTCAAAATTGTAAGGCCGCAATGAATTTGTGGGGATTAGCTGAATTTGCATTAATTGTTGCTATTGCAACATTGCGAAATCCTGGAGGGTCTGTTTACCAAAAATGGTTGCACAGCCACAAAATCAGCCATTTTAATTGCAAAAAATGACAAACACACAAAATACATACAAAAAAGTCCAGGAGGGACATTTTATTTTCCTTGGTTTTCAGTGTAGAGGTAATATAGCTAACGAAAATGAAATGATTCATCAAAGTTATTACTGAAATATTAATTTTATCATCAGAAACGCTTTCAGCACCTTGTGCGGTAATGATGATGTTAGCTAGATATAAGCTAAATATCAAACATGCTTGTTAACATGATGTTAGTGTTACATTCATGCAACAGCTTGCAAAGAATTCACGAGCCCACCAAATGCAAATAAAAATGGTAAATCTATGTCTCAATTCAAGAGTGTAGGACCAGTGGAGGAGCCCTGTGAGATTAAGCTGCAGACAAGTAGACAGTGACTTACGGTTACACAGCTTTCACATCTCCAGCAGTATTATTTGCTTGCCGCTCTGCTCGACACTGGCCAATTCTGCCTGCTGCTTTTGCTCAGTGCAAAAGTGCTTTACATCACAAAGTCAAAACCCAGAGCTGTAATGGCTGCAGGTCGATTTATGACAATGAAGGGTTATTTTAGTTTGAGATGCTCTCTCCCACTATACTATAGAAAAGTACAGCTTGCATAGCAGTATAGATTTATTGCAGATTTATTGCAGCATGAGTGCTGCTGACACTGGGGAGCTGTGACATGAATTCCAAGCAGAGCATGATCCCCTCTCTTCCGAAATTAGGGCACATGCATGGCATGGCAGTTTTACAACATGATGAAAACCTTAAACACACCTCCAAGAGGACAACTGCCTTGCTGAGGAAGTTGAAAATAAAGGTAATGGACTGGACCTAAGCCGATTTGAGCACATGTGCCGCATCCTTAAGCAGAAGGTGGAGGTGAACAAAGACCTCTGTGATGTCATCATGAAGGAGTGAGAGAAGGATTCCAGTAGAAACATGTAGTTCTGATTACTTCCAAGCCCAGAGGGGTTAAGGCAATGCATAATAATGGTGCTCACAAAAAATATGGACATAATTAGGACATGCTCACTATGAGTTGTACTCACTTTTGTTGCCAGCTGTTTAGACATGAATGGCTGTATGTTAGAGTTATTTTCAGAGGACAATAAATCTGTATTGCTACATAAGATGTATACTGACTACTTTAAGTTTCATCTCTATAGTATTGTCCCATGAAAAGATATAACTGCAAGCTGCAAGTGCAACTTCAAGGTACTTAATGCATGTCCATTACTTCAGAAAACAAATAATAAAAGTTTAAGCTGAGTGGTATTTAGGAAATATTTGGATTTGCCAAAGCAACATGGACTTGCAACGTGAGATTCAGAAATCAAATCACCATCATTACCAGTGCTTCAACATGCCAACATTTATGTGGCTTTTTTCCTTTTTTCACTACTCAAAATGTTGACAGAAATGAATGGAGTATGATTATTGGACTATTAGACTTGTCTGTTTTATTTCCATGACAAAATGAACTCCCTATCTACTGGGTCATCTCCTTTATCTCCAGATCTTCAAGATTTAAAGGCCAATGTGTTCTCATGTTTAGTCAGTAACAGAAAAAACACACACTGTGAGGATTGGCTGCAATAACCAACTGGCTGCAATTCTGAATTCCAGTTTCATTAATATGCTGACTGCAGACAAGTTTCATTGGTCTGAAATGACTAAATGGACAATAAAGGTGTGACATTAAAAAGTAAATATGGCTCCACAATTACACAACTTCAGAGAGCTTGCAAACCAATAATAGATTAGTAAAACATACCTTTTTCTGCTACAGAGAGATTGGGATCACTGCAAGGCTTGCCTGGACCAATGACCTGATGGAGCAATGCTCGTTGGAGGTTGGCTGGCTGTCAAATGTCCATCACATTTATTACAAACTAATTAAATAGAACAGATTCTTAAGACAATGTACATTTACCCCATAGTGTCAAAATGCTAGCTTAATAAATTATACATTCATCACCATAAATAATCATAATAACCTCGTTATTTGCCAATTTTCAAGGAATACTGCAAATATTTGACATTGTGTGAAATCAAGTATCAATGAGTTTCAGGGCATCACATTCTGGATGTCTTCTGGTAAAGCCAAGTACCTGTCCATTCTCAGTAAGGTTGGGGAACATTACACTGTTGGGATGATCTCTCTGGAAAGGAAGAATCAGCATCATCTCTCTGTTGTGTTTGTCCTTATCCAGCAATGATGGGGAACCCACTGGAAAAAAAAATATATAAAAAGGAAATAAATAATAGAAATAATTTAATTTAATATATATTGTTATAGCACTTATAACCTCAAGTATATTGGTCAGATGCTTGGGGATTGTATATTGTCATTTTGGAATGAGTGTCACAGCAGGCCTTAGCTAAACACTTGACTCAGTCTCAACAGCAGTCATGAGTAAGCGGCTTTATAGTGTTTGATGCTGTAACATACCTCTGATGCCTGCAGTATTAGTCATCTGTGAGGGGGCAGAGTGCGTAGAACTGAGGCTGGAAGAGGAGGGGCTGGGCTGTAATCAAACACAGAACCACTATGATCCAAGAGAACAGAGAGGTCACAATTTTGTTGTTATAAAATAACAACAAAACCAATATCAGAAGTAGAAAGCCATCAAATAAGTTTTATCTCTACAATCAGTTAACATGCAGTTAACATTTCTATTGCAAAAAGTGTTGATTGTTACAGTCTGTTAGACACCGGTGTGGAGACACACCTGCATGCAGTAGGCATCCTCAGGGTGTTCCATTAGCAGGTCATCTGTCAAAATGAGTAGATTTCCCATCTCACTGCAGGCCAAAGTGAATAGAGTTTAGAGATTAGCAGAACCCAGCACTGTTTAAGACTGAACAGAGACAAGGCCGGGTGTTATGTTTATGAGAAGCCTCCAGATAGATAATAAAGTTTTAAGCACGGAGGACCAAATAGATAAGGTAGACATACGTGTATACCGAGTAGATAAGGTAGACAGGTACGTTTTTTGCTTATGCGTATAGTGATGAAAATGAGTTATTAAGCCATCTAAAGACGACCACTTTCAACTGCTTGCAATTATCACTCGACAACAGTTTCTTAGGAACTGAATAGGTGCAGATGTGATTTTTTTTCGAAGTGCATCACAGTATTGTGGCTTAAAAAAACCCCAGTAATTTGGAATATGACGGAATGAGGAGTTCAGGCTACATGCTTCTCACGCAACCCAAGTATTATTATCGATGCCATTTGCAAGCTAGCATTACGCTGTTGTCATCACAGAACTCCACATTGAAATGCAGATCATCTTTTGATCCAACCAAGTGCATTATATGCAGTTGAGAAGTTACCATAGTTATAAAATTATGCCATTGTATTACTAAAATGTGACATGACAAACTATTTTCATATCATTTAGTTTAGTTATGGCCCACAACATTACATCCCACAAGTATTCGTTATAGTAATGCCTGCATAAAACACTCGAGAGAGTGAGATGTTGCGGCAGCTGTGGCCTACTGGCTTTGGGCTCGAATCACCTGCCAGTTCGATCTCTGACCAGTAAGAAAAATGTGGGCGCGAAAGTGGTTGAGCACTGAACTCCCATTGAGCAAGGCACCAATCGCTTCACTGCTTGCTTCCTGGACCCCACTGTAGCAGGCAGCCAACTGCTCTGGGTTAGTGAGTGCTTCACTTCAATCCGTGCTGTGTATGTCTCACTGATTCATGATTGGGATAATGCAGACGGAATTTCCCTCATGGGATCAAAAGAGTACATACCATAAGTTCCTTTAATTCTTGAGACTTGAGTTGGTTGTCACTAAATGGGATACAGACACGGAAGGAAATGATACCGAAATCTTGCATTTATCTGGGTTGCCTAGTAGCAATGCCAAATGACCTAATAATAGATTATTATTATTTATTATTTATTTATTTTTCATTCAGTTCTATGGCTGTAACTCACTGCAAAAACTCACTCTGCAAGACTCACTGCAAAAAAGTGCTTCTCCAAAAATAAGAAAATACGACACAAGCAAAAAGTAACTTACTATAAGCAAAACTATTAAAAAAATCCTGATTTAAGTAAAATATGTCTTAAAAATTTTCAGCTGTAGTGATCTCCCATCCAGTTTCTGGTCAGACTGTCTTCTGCTTAGCTTCAGACTAATGAGATGATGATTTACCTTGGAGCACCACAGCAACTTACAGCTAATTACAAGACTGAAGAGTTTTACATATGTTCTGAAGCCAGATATTCTGTGTCAGATATTGTTACACTTCTCGGTTTCTCAATCAAAATTTCAATATAAGGTATCAAGTCTGGTAGTCTAGGGTTCTAGTGCCACCAATGGATCAAAGCTGATTTTGCATCCATTAACAATGAGGTACCATTGGAATCTTTGTAGGAATCCACACTGAACACACCCTAAGACATATATTCTGCTGGGGATGATTCATAGACATTTGTGACAATTTTGTCCTGTCAATGACGTCTGTTTTGAATTTTCGCAAAAAAAATTGCCATGGGCACAAACCACTTGTATCAAACCAACCAAATTGTATCAAAGTCAAATATCCAAGTGGTTGATTGCCACAAAATTTGATGTGAGCATATTATTGCAATGCTGTAGTCTAGTTTGCAATAGTGGGTATACTGTCTATGCAGGGTCGCCTAAGCACTGCCACAGCTACAGCTATTGCAGTATTGTCAATATTGCAGCCTATATTTTACTGGATATAAGCAAACCCCAGAACTAAGTAGTCATTCAGGCTACAGTCTACAGACGTAGACTACAGCGCTGCCATATTGTCACTGAACAAGAACCATGATGTTTCTACGGCAACCTTGTCCAGTTACACTGTTGGACCCTTTATTGCTGTTTGCACAAATAATTTCAAGTGCCACAATCTTGTTCCAATGGCAAATAGTTTAGGCTTTTGTAATTAAAATAGGCTTTTGTAATTAAATAATATTACTTGAAACAAGTCATATAATCTTCTCCATCTTCCTTGCAACAGGTCAGAATACTTTTCTCTCAACAATATAGCTTGTTTTAAATCAGCTAGTTCTAGGTAAGACAAGATAAATAATACTGAAACAAGCTACATATTCTCCTACAACTCTGCCTCAATAAGTAAATAAATCTTAAAATTGAAAAAGATTAATATTCTGAACTCAAGAAAATCACACTTGTCAGAAGTAATTTCTTGCAGTGTTTGACCTACTGAACCGTATCCCCTCTACAGATTACCGAGAGTTACACTGCTACACCTGGCACAGGGTTCTAATTGCTTAATGGCCCTTATGTGGTGTCATAAGGAAAGTCTATAGGGATAAAATATAATAGATTTTAATAACAGCTAATTAACAATAATAATAACAACAACAGAAAATTAGTATTATTATTACTATTATTATTATTATTATTATTATTATTATTATTATTATTACAGTTGTTGTTATTATTATTATTTGTTAAATAATAACAAATAACAGTACAGTGCATTTTCATAGACTGTAATAACAGTACAGTGTATCTTCCTGTACTGTAATAATAAGGACATTCTAGATGTCAGTGCATTTTCAAGCATGACAATAAGAAACAACCAAATAAAATAATACATTACATGTACCATAAATAACGAGCAAAAAAAAAGGCCTTTAAAGCACTAATGCAAACCTATAAACCAACCTGAAATAGTTTTGGCAACGAAATTAAGGCTTACATGGATTGTGGTGATTTTTATTCACATTTACACTCTGTCCCACAAGAAGTTGGATCACTAACTGCTAACATGCTCCACAAAATGGGTTTTCAGATTTTCTGTGGGAAAAACATTTGCTGCTGTACAGTGTATGATATACCACAATATTTATGTGTCTGCAAACCATTATGAAACAAATAGAACAAAATTGATTTCATAACAAATATCTGTCTAACATTTTTGAATTGCCTCCCCGGAAATTCAACTTGAGTTTTTTCCATCCATCACTGCTGATAATCATGAGTAGTATGGGTCCTGACAGATCATACTTTTTCATGTCAGTAATATTTTTGCTCATTTTTAACAAATGTGCTTTATTCACAGGTTTGAATTTGAAATTCAAGGTCATATTGCAATTTTAAATAAAAAGGGAAGGCACTATGATTCATAATGATACCTGGATATTTTCTTACCTGTGTCTGTGAATAAGTTTAATCGATTCCGGACTCACTGGAGTGTGAACAGTGATCAGGCCTCGAGGAATGCGAATTCCCGAAAAAGCTGAGTTTAGCTTAGCAAAACCAGCTAGACCCTGCAAATTCATACAGATTCACTATTAGACATTTATCACAGGTCTAGTGTCTATCAAGTGTCACAGGTCTAGTGCCTATCACAGTGTCTATTGACAGGCAAGGAATGCAAATAATTCAATTATCACTATTATTTTATAACAAGGTGCTCGAGCAAGGATAGGCAGCAAAAATTTGCATTAGCCTGGTTCAGATCTTACCAGTTTGTACATGCCCATAATTTATCATCATGCCACACTAAAGTAAAGTATGGTTCAGAAGCATCAAGGCTCAGTGCTCAGCAGCCTTTCACTCTCATTTAACCTAGAAGTTAAAAACCTTGGGGTAATCATTGACCAGGACCTCTTTCTGAATAGTTATGCAAAACATATTTCAAAAACATCCTTTTTCACCATTGAAATATTGCCAAGGTTTGAAAGTTCCTATCCATTGATGCTGTAAAATTAATACATGCATTTGTTGCCTCCAGGCTTGATTATTGTAATGCTCTGTCCTCTGGGTGTTGCAATACCTGTATTAAAAACCTACAACTAATACAATACCACAGTCCAAACACTCAATAGGACTAAAATATATGAATAGCTCTCTAATTCTCGCATCCTTATACTGGCTTCCTACTAAAAGTCAAATCGATTTTAAAATACTCCGGCAAACGTATAAAGCCCTCAATGGCCTTGCTCCAACATATATTAAAGACTTACTACCCTACTAAACCCCTAAGATCCCAAAATGCTGGTCTCCCTGCAATTCAGAGAATATCAATATCTACAATAGGAGGAGCTTTCCGCTACCATGCACCTCTCTTGTGGAATAATCTTCCCCCATACTTTGGACAAGCGGACTCTCTATATAATTTTCAGTCTAGACTTAAACCTTCCTCTTTACTGTTCCCCATAGTTAGGGATGGTGCGTCATGGGCCTTATTGGGAAGGACTGTCTCTGTTGCTGCCTCCAGCTCTGTGGGGCATGGTGGCCACTAACCACCCCTGCAGTGGTGTTACCTTAGTTATGCTGCTATAGTACAACTCTCTCTCTCTCTCTCTTTACATATATGCACATATGAAACATGATCTGTGACATGTGGATTGCCTAGACTGGCCTAACGTATTTGCTTTCTCTGCCCACATACACTACAATCATTTCTGCAGTCATCCCTGCCTCTCTCTGGTTAACATGGCCCTGCAACCAAACCTTTCTCATGATGGCACTTGTCAAAATAAACTCCATCCAATGTTACCCCTATTTTTGATCTCACTGCCTGACTTTAACATCATGTCTGGCTGCTTCTATGCCCTCTAGCCAGAACCACAGAACCAGACAACCACCTATGTTGTGGGACAATATTGTTGAATTACTATGATGCTTAGCCAAAACCATGGACAAATTGTACTCTATCACTTATTGTAACTACTGACTGTACTTTTCCTACATGACCCCAAGCAGTTGGGTTGGCCTCTTGAGCTATGGATCTGCCCAAGGTTTCTTCCTTTAATAATCACTAATCAAGGGAGTTTTTCCTTGCCTCTGTTGCTCTTAGTTGTTCCTTGTTAATGTCTGTAAAACGTGACAAGACAATTGTAAATGGCGCTGTATAAATATAATTAATAGACCATTTGCAATGTGTCACAACATGTTTAGTTTACATTTACATTTACATTTACATTTAGTTGGCTATTTATTATCCATTAGATAACATTAGTTTGAATTGCTTACAAGCTGTTTATAAGTCGCTTAAAAAGACACCGTAAATGCTTCATAAACACATTCCGAAGTTATTACTAAACAATTAGATATACATGTACAAGCAATAATAACTTGATTACAAATAGTCCATAAGACAGAAGAAAGGCTTGTGTTTCATTTGAGATTTACAAAACATTTGTCATTAAGTAAGTCCATAACCATAAACTTGAGTGAGTTATGGCCACATAATCAGCATTATGTGTTATGTTTTGATGTACAAAAGCTGTGTCATTTATTTTCCCTTACCTATTTATAAGACAAAAGAAAAACAAATATGGATAAGTATATGTATATGGCTTTTTAGAATAGATGTTGCCATAGCAATTTGTGATCTAAATTCTAAATGAAAAACGTTCAGTAAAATGTCTAAACAATACATTTGAAAGTGTGAAACGATGGCCATACGTTAATGTTCCCTAAGCTTATGATACATAATAGAACAACATGATGGATACAGAATTAATAAGATGTCCAATTTCAATATTAGCACTTTGGTGCATAATGGATAGAATAGTCAAGGTGTTTTGACCTTGAAAAAGAAGTCCAGTTGCATTTAACTGAACACCTTCACTACCATGACCATTAATTAGAGACTTTTAGATTCCAAAGAGAGGCCAGGCTACCATGCAAAAAGTGACTCTTGTAGCTGATATGCATCTGTATCATTTGACAACTGTAATAAATGCTATATGTATAACTTTTTGTTTTATGTCTTATAAACTATTTGTAAACAATGCACTACAGCTTATCCATGCATATCTAATTACTTATTAATACCTTCTGAATGTGTTTATTAATCATTTACAATGTCTTTTAGAATTCATTTACAATGTCTTAAATTACTTATAGCCATCTCATAAGTAGTTGAATAATGTTCTATAACTAAACATTTTGTAACAACAAGATATTGTATTCAAATTATCAAAAAAAATAAATAAATTCAATTCAATTATATTATATTTATGCAGTGCCTTTTACAATAGGATGACTAAAAATATGATATGCTACAACAAATGGAATTAGTAATACACTGACTTTACCAGACATAAGCACAAAATGTGCCATCCCACTTGCACCAGCTAGGAAGAGAGCACAGCCAAACAGCATCCACTTCCATGGAAAACAGAAAGTGATGCAGATATCACTCCACCACCACTGTGGTTTCTTCTTTCAAGGGAGCCTGGTGTGCAGCACTGGTGAGCACACTCCTCTGGATCTATTCAAGCTGTTCATTTCAGAGGGTATTGTTGGTTGGTTGGTGCTCTGCCTCAACAGCAACAATCTGAAGAGGCCATGTTTTATAAGCTCCTTTGGACACACTTTACAGGTACCATTATCTATTGTACACATTACAGGGAACTATTACCTATTGAACATTTTATTGAGTATCTTACAGTTGAAGAGGATTGTAAAGTCTCTTGGATTTGGACACACTTTTGGAACTGGGTTGCCTGTGACTGTATGTGGGAGCAGAGAGCCACAGTGACACTTACATTCTTTGCAGTAGCTTGCAAAGCTTTGGGGCAAGGTAACAACAGTGCCCTGGCAGAGCCATTGACAGGTGGAAAATGACAGCCATCGACACATGGAGCCTAATGACTGTATGCCAATAGCTAAACTGATGTCTGCCTCAGAGACATCAAAATCTGGATGACTAATAATTTCTTATGTTTAAACTCTGATAAAACTGAAGTTATGATGATTGTCCCTAAACAGCTGATTAGCAATCTTCCTCATCACTAAAACTTAGTGGCCTTTCACTGTCATGTAACTCAAAAGTAAAAGATCCCAGGGTAATCATTGACCAAGACCTCTCTCTAAACAGTCATGTATAACACATTTCAACAACATCATTCTACCAAACAAAACCCACCTACAAAATATTGCTAAGGTTAGTAAGTTCCTATCCTTTAAAGACGCTTTAAAAATTAATACATGCATTTATTACCTCCAGGCTTGATTATTGTAATGTTCTGTTCTCTGGGTGTAGTAATACCTGCATTAAAAACCCACAGCTAATGCTGCAGCCCGAACACTCACTAGGACTAGGATCCTTGCTTCCTTAAACTGTCTCCCTATTAAAAGTCAAAAAGATTTAGACTCCTTCTAACCTATAAAGTCCTTAATGGCCATGCTCCAACATATATGAAAGACTTACTTGTCCCTTACCTCCCTCCTAGAACCCTAAGACCCCAGAATGCTGGTCTCCTTGTAATCCAGAGAATATCAAAATCTACTATAGGAGAAAGAGCCTTTTGCTACTGTGTGGCTTTCTTGTGGAATAAGTGTTGTGTCTGCCCCTCCCCTCACAATGGCACTGTTAAAATGGACCCTTATTGTTATCCCCATGACCCATCTCACTCCTTGACATGTCTGGCTGCCACTACACTGTCCAGCCATAATTCCACCCATGGATTGACAACCATGTAATGTTATGAGACAATATTTTGGAACTATTAAACTATTATAAACCATTAACTATTATATTAACTATAAACTTAGCTTAAACCATGGATAACTTGTAGTACATTATGGTTAATACTGATTGTCCTGCACTTTTCTCATGGATTTACTCATCCAGCCAATAGACTCTTTCAGCTCCTCTCATCTTCATCTTCCTCATCACTAAAACTTACTCAGTGGCCTTTCACTGTCATGTTACTTCTCCTCCCTCCAGAAGGCACTCCAGGAGCCTTCAGACTAAAACCAGCAGGTTCAGGTTCAGCTCTGCGTCCATGTCACACCCATTCTTTCTGTGTAATTTTTCACAATTTCTTAACTCCACTGTGGCAAACCACATATCAAAATGAATAGGAGATTCTGCTGATTCCAGTGTTCCTGAGTAATCCAGTGTTGAAATCACATAAAGCAATAAAATATGACTACAATATGCAAATGAATAAAATATTCTGTCAGTAGATATATTTTTGCAAATTGTAAAGTCATACAGTATCCCCTATAACAATTCTTATATTGCCAGATTCCAGACAACCTCCTCTATCCAAATGTGAAAACATAATTGTTCTGGCATGCTTCCAATGGTGAGATATCTCCAAAATGTATATATATATATAAAATATATTTATGTGTATTTATGTAAGTCACATGTAAGTAGTATCAAAGGCTTAAAAATATCAAAGTGTAGCAGACTGCTTCAAAGTGTTTAAAAGTCCACGGACCACTCAGTGTTAACAACGTATATAATATACCTGTGCTATATCCAACCGTAAACCCCTATATAGCATCAAGAAAACTATGAAACAGCTAGCTTTACGCTGGCAAGTAATGCACCTTCTCAACAAAATCTCTTTAAAGAGTATATTGTATGAATTTCGACACAGTTCATCCATAATGTAAAAGTGTAGGAATTATACTGTCAAATTATGCTAAAATAAGATATTCAACCATTTTAGTGCACACATTTTATATCTTCATTTAGTCCGGAATGGCTCTTTGCAACAAGTGACTGCTTTTGAGCTTCAGGAGAGAATTCAGGTAGATGGGAGCAAAGCCATCATTCACCCTGTAGGCCACCATAAGTGCCTTGAATTTAGTGCGAGTAGCCAAGGGTAACCAGTGAAGTTCAATGAAGAGAGGTGTGACGTATGCCCTTTTTGGCTGGTTAAAGACCAGACGTGCAGCTGCATTCCGGATCATCTGTAGCAGTCTCACAGCACAGGCTGGTAGGCCTGATAGGAGGACATTGCAGTAGTCAAGCCGAGAGATATCCAGGGTCTGTACCAGGATCTGGGTTGCATGTTGGGTTAGGTACGGCCTGATCTTCCTTATGTCGAATAGGGAAAAGCGGCACGACCGAGCCACAGAGGCAACGTGTTGGTCATCAATCATGACTTCAATCAATCATGATTGAGCCCAGCAAGGTGATGCACAGGGCGAAGAGAAGGGGTCCCAGCACAGATCCTTGGGGTACTCCTGTGGTGAGTTGGTGAAGTGCGACGACCGTCCAGTAAGATAGGACTTGAACCAGGAGTGCACTGCACCGTCAATACCCATGTTGGCCAGCTTGTCCAGTAGGATGCGCTGGTTGACCGTGTCAAATGCTGCTGATGGGTCCAGCAGGATGAGCACTGAGGATCGACCTGCCGCTTTGGGTTTTGGGTTTGGGAAATGGGATAAAATAAACCCTGCTGAGTAATCTCTGGGGATATCGTTTGACCACTTTTGATTCCTTGAAACGTTAATAAAGCACAAAAAACAACGAAAATGGCGCAGGATCTAATGGTTCCCTATGGAGTTGGACGCTGAGAATGTCCGAGTCTATGCTATTGGTTCGTTTGCGTCTGGTGGCGGGGCTGAGCTAAAGGTCAATTAGAATAAATAAAAGCGATAACTATAGATGAGAATCCATGTAGTTTCATGGCCATATGGGCATGCTGAATGCTAATGGTAGCTAACGTAAGTACAGTCTAGAGGCTAATGCTAGCAGATAACATTGCTTATCACTGTGGATTTATACTAACGAATTTGCTTATCCAGGTCAATTGGCAAACATGTGACTGTGATGCTAGCTTGCAAATGACACTTTTTCTACACATTTAACCTAGCATGTGGAAGCTGGCTATAAACTACATCAGACTAGTTAATGTTACAGCTCACAAAAGTTCATGTAGTCAACCCATTTGTCTCTGGCTCATCCAGTGTCAGTGTTCGTTCCCAGAAATTCTGATGTTCTCACTTTCAATTATTATGTATCTTTACAACTACATGCACAAGCAATGCCATGTTCCCATTACTGGATGGTTTAATACTGAACTCAGTTTTAAAACATACAATACAACACATACGACACAACATATTCAGCATTCTAACTTTTTTGATAATTCTCTACAGCCATGTGGCATTTAGTTTCATCTGAAAAGTGTCAACGTACTTTTTGTAAATTATATTATTAGCCTACGTAGGACTTCAGGCAGTGTATTTTTCTGTAGTGAAGACGTGACAGTGGAGGAATAGGGCTCTGAACAGCTCCAAGTGTCGGCACTGCAGTTGGATGACAACTGTGAAGTTATCAGTAAAGGAGCTCAGAAGAAATTACGCTAATAACCACTTCTATTGAACAATGCTTTCTTTGACATACTTAACATTTTGTTTTATACTTAACAAGTGCGGTTAATACACGATTGTGGTTAATATCCAATTTTAATTATAATTTTAGATATCTTCCTAATGTTTCTATAAAGGCACTTGTCACAGCTATGGAACCATAAATGAAGAGTTTGGTTCCAAACGCTACATCCACCATTTTAATGAATTTTCAGAAATATTTTTTTACATTTTGTTTTTCACATATTTTAGTGAATCTACATTTTGGTTTAGAATTAAGCACATCATGTATAGACAGTACTATATCGCTACAGAATAACAATGTGAATGTGCATTAGGTATTCTATCCTGACAAAAAAAAAAACTTCCCAAAGAAACCTCCCTAAGTCCCATGTCATTTAGCTGTTATGCCTCTGATAGTGGTCAAGTACAAGCTACAGAATTTCCTATTCCTAACCACTGTGTTACACAAAATGGATATGAACAAAAACAAAGAAAAAGAGTCTTCAGGAAAACTGTAAATTGGGTTTTAAAGACATGACTTCATGAAGATGGTTGGTGAATGAAGCCCAATTTAAAGCAGAACACTTGTAATCAAATCATCCAAGACGCATTTTAAGAGACTTGTGCATACAGACTCACGTGAAACAAGCTACTCCGCAACATCAGGAACTGGTCTGTGAGTTTCTTGTGCAGGGGACGCATTTCAGGATGCACCAACTTATCATGCACAGCCAGGCCCACACCTAAGATATGCACCTGTCCCAAACAAACATTACTTCCAACTATGCTGAATTTGTTGCTAAAATACAAAAATATTCACAACACAAGACTATATCATTACAGACTAGCTTATTCATTTGTTACTGTATTACAAATCTGAGGGAGATAATGAGTCATCACATGTCTATTCAAAATGGAAGTAACATTCCATTCCAACTTCTTTTACATCCAAAAAAAGCAGTGCATAGGTCCCCCATGGCTTTGTCACACATTATATTCACCTGCTCCTCCATGAGTTTTTTCAGTTGGGTGATTTTCTCAGAGTCCTCTGGATGGCTGGCAATATACTCCATATCAAAAAATGCCTGGGAAATATTAGAGGTGAAAGTTGAGGAAACAAAGGCATAGATCATATGCACATAAAATATGTAGTTTATGCTGTTTAATCTGTTTGCTTAAGTGCAGGGCTCTAAATCATCACCCGCCAACCTACCAAATCCAGGTGAAAATTCATTTTGACGGGTAAAAAAGAAAATTCACTAGCCAATTTCACTGATGAATAAATCATTTCAGTTAGGCTATATATCTTGCAGCAGAGGTGAAATTGGGCCTGAGCGCACCGGAGCTCAGCCCCACCTCCTGATATCTAGGATCTGCCAGAGCTCATGTAGCAACGTCTTGTCCTTGTCAGTCTTTTGCTTTAGTCCACAACTTAAATGCATTGGAGCGGCTATTCACAATTTATGCAGCTGTGGTATTTGGTTTTGAATTATGTTTGAGTTCATGTGTAGCCTGGAACTGTTTCTAGAACACGCACAAGTTTGGCTATCCAGTTTTGCTGGGTTGTGCTGTGAAGTTTGTATCTGTGGAATCTGTGTACAATTATCTTTCCCAGAATTAAAGTGTCATACATAGAAATGGCCAGTTACAAAATTTGGCTAATGGAAATTCTGTTTGGCTGGTAACTTTACAAATCTACTAGCCACATTGGCTTGTGGTCAAAAAGTTACTTTAAAGTGTAATTTAAAAAGCTAATTAAAAATGATTTAAAGTTTATGCTCTTGGTTTGTTCTTGATTCATAAATCTTTATGATGATAATGCATTTTGGCCTTAAGGCAAACACTATATGTTTTCTAAATGTTTCTCTGGATGTCATTTAAGATACATTGAAACATGTCCCAACTTTTTGAAAATGTTTGACAAGACCTTAGAATATTGTTCATTAAATTGATCCTGATGTTCTGGCTAACAACCAACTCATATCTAACCTCCCATGTCTATTAAAATGCATGAAAAATAGTGTCTAAGCAAATCTGTAGCTTCTTAAATTAAAGTATTATCCAGGAAACCTTCCAGCCAGGCTTCAGAGTTAATCATAGTACAGAATCAGCCCTAGTTAACCTGTTGAGGAGTGAGTTCTTTTAATAATGCTGTGCCCAGCAGAGTGAGTTTATTCCCCCTGTCCTTCTAGAATTCTATGTGAACATTCTATAGCTTCATTGACCTTTGTGTTAAAAAATTCTGAGGGTATCATAATAGGAACTCTCAGTTTGAAAATGTTCTAATCACATATTTGTGATCGTACTCCCTGGGGACCAGCCACAGCTCATCACATATTTGTGATAGTACTCCTCAACAGGTTAAAGTCTTCAATCCTCCTTCTGTCATCTGATAACAGATGTATATCTATATTAATCCTACTGGATCTTAGTGCTGCCTACACTATTGGCCGTGGCATCCTACTACACATGCTTGAACACATGATGGGCATCAAAGATTCTGCATTAGCTTGGTTCAAATCATACCTCTCTGGTCATTACCAGTTTGTACACGCTCATAATGAGTCATCATTACACACCAAAGTAAAGTTTGGTGCACCCCAAGGCTCAGTGTGAGGGCCCATGTTATTCTCCCTGTGCATGTTACCTTTAGGATCTGTTATAAGGGAACATGGCATTACTTTTCACTCCTATTCTGACAATACCCAGAAACCTAATGACAATATGCCAATAACTAAACTTGATGCCTGCCTCCAAGACATTAAAATCTGTGTGATTTCCTATGTTTAAACTCTGATAAAACTGGTTAAGATGATCAGCCCTAAACAGCTGAGCAACATACCTCTACCAAATCTTATTTAGTGGCCTTTCACTGTCATGTTACACAAAAGTTAAACATCTCAGGGTAATTATTGACCAGGACCTCTCTTTAAATAGTCATGTACAACACATTTCAGAAACATCTTTTTTCCACCCATGAAATATCGCTAAGGTTAGAAAGTTCCTATCCTTTGAAAAATTAATACAATACGTGCAAAAGAACATGTAAATACGACGGCCTAGCTGTGTAATGTCATTGCAAACCAATATAGTTGTTACACTACTAACATTGTTGTACCTAGCCAATGTTTACATGCTGTAAAAATACAAATGATGATGACTTGCACACATGCTCATGACTGGGCAGATCTTCTACAGAGTGGTTGTCGTGTCTCAGAACCATTCCACTACTCTGTGCGTGATATTTTAAATTGTATGAGTAACTCTGCAATATTTTCAAAATAGGTCACTATGTTGCTATCTGCACATATGTGACTGACACATGTCATCAAAATGCGTGAAAATGAACTTGTGGATGTACTGGCCGCTGTCCATAATCTAGTAGAATTAATATTTGCTAAGAGTTTTAATGCATTAGTTAAATTTCAATTTTTAAACATCACTAGGAGAGGCAGGATCCAAAAAGTGTCGGATACAGAAAGGGGGGCGGAGTTAATAAAGTGTCGGAAACAGAAAGGGGGGCAGGGTCATGCGTTGCGATGTCGCCAAAAAGGCGGGGGCTTTAAAACGTATCAGTTAGATACTACTTAAATGCATTTATTACCTACAGCCAATACAAAATACTGTGGCCTGAACACTCACTAGCACTAAAAAGTATGAACATATGTCTCCTTTGCTTGCTTCCTTACATTGGACTAACCTACAAAGCCCTCAATGGCCATGCTCCAACATATAACATATAAGACTTACTTGTCCCTTACCACCCTCCTAGAACCCTAAGATCCCAGAATGCTGGTCTTCTTGTAAATCGAGAATATCTAAATCTACAGTGGGAGGAAGAGCCTTCTGCTACCGTGTGCCCGTCTTGTGGAATAATCTCCTCCCTGACATCCGACAAGAGGACACTCTCAATACCTTTAAGTCTAGACTTAAAACCTTCCTCTTTACTGTTTCCAATAGTTAGGGATGGTGCATGGTGATAGCAATAATTTTAGAAGTATATTCTTCCTCTGACAGCCAGGAGCCACCATGCATTTGCAATTTAAATTAACTGCTAGTACCCCCATGGCTGGATAGAGCCTTTTGTTCGTAATTACACTGCAAAGACCTTACTTCAGGTAGATTTGGAATGTATTTCTGTATAATATGAAATGTGGAGGTATTCATGTTTGGTATCATTTTAATGGTCTCAGTACAAGGAGTGTAATAATCAAAACAATCTATAAGTGATATTTCTGAATCTGGATGTATATGTACAACTGGACAGCCACTTAACGATGCTAATTGCCATAGGTGTGTCCTTGGGCCATCAGATAGATTGGCACCAGGCAAAGGACCAATCACATTCCATTGTATTTCCTTCAACTGTATGCAACTCCCCTCAGTTTAGTGTATTTAAGTGGAACAGTCTCTTTGTTTAGTTAGTTTTAATGCTGAATGCTTTTGGTCTGAAACCCTTTGTCTCCCTTGGGGCGCGCCATTGTAACCTGTTTCCTGAAGTTCCGGAGGCTGCCATCAGTCTGCAATTCTTCCTACAAACCAGAAGCTATTAATGGTAAATCATCACTCCTTATGGGTCTTTTGGGAGGGACTGCCTCTTTTGTTCCCCCCAGTTGTAAGGCATAGTGGCCACTGGCCACCTCTGCAGTAGTGCTGGGTTTCCATGCACCATACCTTAGTTATGCTGCTATAGCCTAGTGCTGCAACAAACCTTTCATATGTCATGCCGTACAACTCTCTCTCTCTCTCTTACGTTCTCTCTCTCTTTACACACACACACACACACACACACACACACACACACACACACACACACACACACACACACACATGCACAAATGACACATATGATCACTGATGTGTGAGCCTGGCCTATCTCATTTCCTTCCTCTGTTGAGTGTCATCCCTGCCTCCTTCGGGGTGACTCCTGTCACCTTCCCCTCCTGAGTGGACTGCAAACAACACGACAGGAGGCTCATACCAGGACCAACTCTCCATCCTAAGTCCCCTTCCAAGACGCCCTTGCCAGGACCGACTCCCCTTCCCTGAGGCTTTGCGATCCCCCTCCCCCCCACAATGGCACTGTCAAATGGACCATTATTGTTACCTTCATGACCCATCTCACTCCTTGACTTTAACACTATGTCTGGCTACTAATTGAGTTAGACTCTTGTGTCGTGAATCTGCCTACGGTTTCTTCCTAGACAAAAGTAGGAAGTTCAATTCCCAAATATTTTCTTAAAATCAGTATAATTTTTTTCCCCAGATGGCGCTTATTAGGGCTGTGATTGGTCAACTCACACTGTTTCACAGTGTGTGCATTAGCAACATACTATGGATAGTTAGCAACATGCTAGCTCACTGGCAAACACTTTACAAATAACCTCAGGCATCGATTTGGTTAATGACTGAGTTATCTGACTGTCATATATGAAGATGTACGTGAACACAGGGGCTAACTGAGCAGTGCAGGATTACAGAACCCTGTTAGAAATCCTATCCAGTCCGGCAGCTTTTCTGCAATTAACCTTCCTGAAGACATTGCTCACATCGACCTCAGAGACACAGAAAGGTGCATCCCTTCTAGAATCACAACACACTGTAGCTGTATTGTATCAAACAAAATCACAGATTTCCCTCCATTTCTGTCAATGAGAAAACTTTCATTGATGTGCGCTCAAAGAAAACCACTTCAGTCAGTTTGGTCAAACACAACACAAGTTACATGAGCACTGACTGACGATAGATAACTATCTAGTAGCTAGTTAAATTAAATTGTGATAATGGTGGATTTTCTCTAAACCCGGCATCTCTGAATCAGGCAGATTTTGGGTAGTTCTGGTAAAACGAAAACTTGCATGTAGCAGTGGGATGGGATTATTCCAATGTCCCCTAAAGTGATGTATATGTCTGGGAGAAATCTGAATGGTTAGTTTAAGTATGCAATTTCTGACATCAGTAAATTAACACTAATGCAATTAATAATTTTTGTCCTACTCAAAATGTGTCGAGCAACATCATAGACTCAAATAAATGTGCAAAACACAGAAAAGATTTATTTTCACAAAATGGGACCTTTAACAACACAGTTTAAATGCATTTCCAGAAACTACAGCCTACAGCCATGAAGTTGTTATTTTCAGTACTATACTCACCTCCTGATAACGGGCAATGCCTCCATTGACAGCAGCATCAATGACTCCATTGAGACACATACTAAGTAAGTTGATATTGCCATGCAACTGCTTGTGCTGGTACTGACTGATCAGTGTACGTAATTCATGATTTTTGTTTTCTACCACAGAGATGGCGTTCTCCAGTGGACTGATCTCCACCTGGAAAAGAAGCACATACAGACACAAAGTTGTATGTGAGTCCACATAATATATCCAGATGTCAAGATACAGGCTGACAAACAGATAATGGTCAGCAAGGCAGATGTGGTAGTGCTGGACAAACAAGATAAGAAGGCTGATGAATATAAGAAGGTGATAGATCACAATACCAATTGATGGCAACATTAGACGGTGGGAAATGATGGATCCCAGAAACTTGAATTCACATTTGACACTGGACTGCATTGTGGGGTGTTCCACAACCATTTCCACAGTCAGAGTGTTTAGCTCCAAGTCATGTTGATTGCTCCAGAGCACCAACTAATCAACTTTTTGCTGATATCCTATCCTTGCTTCCTTAAATTGGATCCCTATTAAACGTCAAATCAATTTTAAAAAATACTCCTCCAAACCTACAAAGCCCTCAATAGCCATGCTCCAACATATATTAAAGACTTACTTGTCCCTTACCAGGTGGGTGAATGAGCGGGTAAATGTAAGTGGATGGTGTAGTATTTACAAGTGATACTTAGTCTGTACACTACAAATAAAATGGGAACGAACGTAATACTGCAAACATACATGTAAACTTATTGCAAATATTCACACATATTCAGTCTGCTGGCACGATCTGAATATTTTACTCAATACTCAAATATCTACTTGGTCTATGAACAACAAACACTATGAGGTACACTATGAGGTATACAACTGGATTGCTTCAGTGTAACAAACAAGTGCTTTTCCTTTCAGACGTAAAGCATTAAATCAATCTTATGGATACTTTCAAATATAGCAATTGCTGTGACATAAACAATTAAACTTAAATGTTTTCTTTAAGGTCATTTCAAATACAGATAAAGAAGCGAAAACAACCCTATAGACACTTTCAAATTAGGAAGACTTTTTTTGTTGTTGTTGTGGGGGAGGTTGGTTGGTGTCTGTTTTTGTCAGGCTGTATCAAAGTCACCGAGGTACCGTGGAGGCTGGCGTAGCCTGGCTGGGTACCTTGCCAACACCGGGACTGTGTCCAGAATGGCTTCTCCATCCTCTTCTCCCGCTGCCGATGTGTCGCGCAGGTCAGGGTTGAGCTTCTTGAAGAAAGAGGAGTTTGTTGTCACACAGCGTCCACTCCGCTTAGCTGTGACCATAGAGCCCTTGACCATGGTCACTCTGTATGGCTTTGGATTGTAGGGTGTAGTAAGTTTATTGTGCCTGGGCTGAGAGCACAACACCATGTCACCAGGTTGGAGAGGGTGAGGTGTAGCGTGTCGGCGGGTATCCGAGTAAACCTTCATTTTGGTTTTGGCCTTGCGGTCTCTCCTGCAAAGATCCACGTCTGGTCCAATGGGTGTGCTCACTGAAGGCATCTTTGTATGTATCCTGCATCTGAGCAGCAACTCGGCAGGTGATGATGTTGTCGTGCTGTGTGGTGTTGCATGGTACTCACGCAGGAATTGTGCTCTCGTGGCTTCCAGGGAAGGCACTCTCCAAGTGTGGGCAATCGAAGGCTCTGCAGTAGTGCGTTTGCCTGAATCCCTGCAGTGCCGTTGATCTTACGATGGCAGAACCCCATACGATGGCAGAACCCCATGTAGGCCGCAAACTTGCCAAACTGCTCACCATTGAAAGGGGGGCCGTTGTCCGTCTTCACTGTTCTGGGGATGCCAAGCATTGAGAAGATCTTGTCCATGACAGGAATGACAGAATTTGCAGAAATGGAGTGCATTATCTCCACCACAGGGTACTGTGAGTACTCATCCACAATAACCAGCAAGTTGGTAGAGGGCCGTAGAAGTCGGCACTGACATCTTGCCAGACTGTGTCGGGGAGGTCTGACATCTGCAGAGGTTCGTTGTGTGTCTCAGGTGTAGTAGCTTGACACGCCAAACAGTTTCTCACCATCGCCTTGGCTTGTCGATCGATGTGTGGAAACCACACCTTTTCTCTCAGGAGGGCTTTTGTCCTAGTGATTCCCTGATGTGCCTCATGTGCGAGCTGGAGGACTCTGTGTTCAAGTGAGGAGGGAATGACGATCCTGGAACCCTTCAATATGATGCCATTTTCATGTGACACAGTAAGTTCGCTTTTTACAAGTTCATATTGTCTCAGTACAGTGTCCTTTGTGACTGTGTGCATGCATTGTTGCATATGAGAGCACTGACCTTTTGTAGTCTGTCATCTTTGAGAGTCTCGTGCTTGATCTCGTCTACTGTCATTGCTTTTGGTGTGTTGTTGTGTATAATGAAGTTTACATATTCTTCAGCTACTTTTGTTGCACGAGTGTTTTTAGTGTGTGTCTGTGTTGAGATTGGGTGACGGGACATTGTCACACCCTTTTCTGTATTCCACCTTGTAGTTGTATGGCTGCAGCCGGAGTCCCCATCTCTCAATGCGGGCAGGTGGCTTGTTGTTCCAGATGAGCTCTAGAGCTCTAGAGCTCCAGATGAGCTCTTATGGTCTGTCACCATTGTGAACTATTTGCCGTAAATATAGAGATGGAAATGTTCGCAGCTCCATACGATGGCGAATGCTTCGCATTTGAGCATGTGCTCTGTGGGTTGTGGTTTTGACCTACACTGCCTTGCAAAGTGGTTTTGCTTCCCACATGCTTTGCACTGTTTGCCTCTTGCAGAGCATTCATGTATGTGTGGCCACTCGCCTCCACAATTTCTGCACAGGGCATTGCTACCGCTTGGACGTTTTTGGTACAATTTCTTTTGGGGCTGTTTATGCACTTGATTCACTGCAGCAGTGAGATGGGAACCCTCTTCAATTCCCTTTGATTGCAATTCAGACAGTTCAAGAGTCCTGCCATATTCAAGAAGTTCTTTTAATGTCTTATTTGTCTCTCTCAAGGCGTATTTGCGCACCCTGGATGACGTGCAGCTTTGAATCATCTGAGATTTTATTTCATTGTCCACATCACCGAACTTGCAGTGTTTAACTAGCATGCAAAGTCTGGTATTATAAACATCCAGAGTCTCACGGGCAGTTGTGTAGCTTTCCTGAAGACATAGACCTCGTACTGGACATTCTTTTTAGGCTAGAAGTAGTTGTTGAGTTTTGTTTTCATGTCTGCATACTTGTCTCCTTCTCCCGCCACTGTGTCGTAGATGTCGTGCACTCTTTCACTGGCTAGATGTAGCAGGAGGGCTTTCAACCTTGCATCCCCAGTGATGTTCACAGCTGTGGTGTAGTTTTCGAATTGTTGAAGCCACTTGTTCCACCGCGATCCAATAGAGCTGGGTTCACTTTCCGTATCAAACGGTGGTACGGCTGGGCTGTGCTGTAGCATCATATTGACCGCCTAGCTAATGACTAACTAGCACTTACTGTAGGGGTCAACTAGCTGATAAGTCTTGCGCACCGAACTTTCCTCTGCACGTATAGTCTACTCTTTTGGGAGATGGCAGTGTAGTCGTTAGTTGGATGACCTGGATCCTCGTCGCCAGTGTAGTTATACTTAGTCTGTATACTACAAACAAAACGGGAACAAACGTTCATTCCGTCCGAACTGGAACTACCGAAATGTGCCCCGGGTACACGTCACATCTGGTTGGCGCATACACTGCTGTAATACTGCAAACATAAATAATGTAAACTTATTGCAAATATTCACACATATTCAGTCTGCTGGCACGATCTGAATATTTCAGATGGGTGGATTGTTGAGAGAGACAGAAAGCATGTGGGAGTGGAGATTATTCCACAGGAGGGGCACACGGTAGCAAAAGCAAAATTTTGATATTCTCGGGATTACAAGACGACCAGCATTTTGGGACTTTAGGGTTCTAGGAGGGTGGTAAGGGCCAAGTAGTTCTTTAATATATGTTGAAGCGTGTCCATTGAGGGCTTTGTAGGTTAGGAGGAGTATTTTAAAATCGATTGAACATTTAATATGGAGTCAATATAAGGAAGCAAGGATAGGAGAGATATGTTCATATTTTTTGGTCCTAGTGAGTGTTTGTGCCACAGCATTTTGTATTAGCTGTAGGTTTTTGATACAAGTATTACTACACCCAGAGAACAGAGCATTGCAATAATTAAGTCTGGAAGTAATACATTTTTCAGCATCCTCAAAGGATAGGAACTTTCTAACCTTAGCAATATTCTGTAGATGGAAAAAAGATGTTTTTGAAATGTGTTTTACATGACAACTTACAACCTTAACTCAACACCACACTACACTAACTGACCACTAGATAATAACATTACAAATCATATTAGACTACGTAGCACCTAACTTGAGTTATTACTACACTCAAAACATAACTCCCAAAACTAAAGATGACTTCATCGCAAAACTTCTCTCTCACCTCGACCCTTTACTGACCCAATATAGGTCTACATTAGAAGGCTCTACTCCAAGCCCAACCCAAGTTGAATTAACTGATAATGTTATAAATGTACTACACTCCACATTCAACACCATTGCATCACTTAAAAAGAAAACTACAAAACAAGAACAAATTGCCCCATAGTATACCACACAGACGTGCTCACTGAAACAAGCTGTGTGTAGACTTGAAAGGAAATGGTATTCCACTAAACTTGAAGTGTTTCACCTTGCTTGGAAAGATAGCTTAAAAGAGTACAGACAGCACTTAATGCCAAATCAGCATATTATTCTTCACTTATACACAATAATATAAATAATCCAAAAATCCTTTTTAATGCTACATCCTCTCTAACAAAAAGCAGGAATGAGGTGATCCACTCCATTCCAATAACTCTAAGCAACCAGGACTTCATGGAGTTTTTAATGACAAACATTGAATGTATAAGATTTAAAATAAATAACTATCTTGTAACCTCAAATCCAGTTGCACCACATGTAATGGTTACAGCTAGCTCTACATCAACCTGTAGCATACCTTGATTCATTCACACCCACCATTATATCAAAAATTATGATTTTGATCTCCTCAGCTAACACCTCAACATTCTTACTGGATCCTATCCCAACAGATCTTCTTAAGGCTACTCTCCATCTACTGGTTGAGACGATTCTTAAAATTATAAATAACTCACTCATAGCTGGGCATGTCCCAAAATCTTTCAAGACATCTGTTAAACCATCTATTAAAAACCTTACCTTTATCCTGATGTCCTGGCTAACTACTGACCCATATCTAACCTCCCATTTGTATTAAAAATACTTGAAAATCTGTAGCTTCTTAAAGAAAAATAATATCCAGGAAACCTTCCAGTCAGGCTTCAGAGCTAATCATAGTACAGAATCAGCCCTAGTTAAAGTCTTCAATGACCTCCCTACCTCATCTGATAACAGATATATGTCAGTATTAATTCTATTAGATCTTAGTGCTGCCTTCGACACTGCTGACGATGGCATCCTACTACATAGGCTTTAACACATGATAGTCATCAAAGATTCTGCATCAGCCTGGTTCAAATCTTACCTCTGTGGTCGCTACCAGTTTGTACACGCTCATAATAAGTCATCGCCCCACACCAAAGTAAAGTTTGGTGTAGCCCACGGCTCAGTGATAGGGCCCCTGTTTTTCTCCCTGTACATGTTACCTTTAGGATCCGTTATAAGGAAACATGGCATTACTTTCCACTCCTATGCTGACGATAACTAGTTTTAACTTTCCATGAAGCCTAATGACTATATGTCAACAGCTAAACTTGATGCCAAATCTGGATGACTAATGATTCCTGTTTAAACTCTGATAAAACTGAAGTTATGATGATTGGCCCTAAACAGCTGAACAACATTCTACCTCTTCACCAAAACTTACTCAGTGGCCTTTCACCATCATGTAATGTTTTCCTTGCCCCTGTTGCTCTTGGGTGCTCCTTCTGTAAAGCGCCATGAGACAATACTATTGTAAAAGGCAGTGTATAAATAAACTTTAATTGAATTAAATAGCCACAGCTACCTTTCGAGGTATATCAAATTAACTTTTTTCAATGAGGATGTGAAGTTGATGACTTTAGTTTAACTTCATAAATTGAACTAATACTGAACTATAGGTTCACATTGATTTTTCTCATTATAGTCTCATCACTGACAAGCACTACATTTGAGACTTGAGAACATATGGCATACATTTACATACATAACCTTAGAGAATGAGAGACCCCCCTCACTCTGGCTCACAAACGCACAGCTCTTCTCCCCGTTCGCAGCCACTTCCTCGTGCACGATCACCTTCACCTGAGTATTAATTGGTGTCACCTGGTCTCCACGCTATTTAAATGTCTCCCCCGGAACCCCTGAGGTCTGGCCTCATCGATACTTCCTGGATCTATTCCGAGTCAGCTGTGCTCTTAGTGTGCCATGTATTCTCTTTGTCAAACGTTCCTTGTTCCTCGTCTCCTTCAGTATCGGTATTGTTATCTCCCTCGTTATAGAGTTTTTGGATTTAGTTTGTGCTTGGACTATTTCTGTTATCATCGTAAGTCTTGTGTTTTTCTTATAACTTCTGGGCGTTGTAGTTTGGTTTTATTCCTCAGTCATCTGTTGCTGATGTTGACTTTCGTTCCTTTTTGTCTGCGCATTCCATTAATAAAGACCCTTTTGTTACATTATGTCAGTTGTGTTAGTCTATGCCTGACACTGTTGTAGCTGAGAAAATGGCATAATCATCCACCTAATATGATAACCCCATAACTGCAAAATACATGCTTGATGGCGATGACAAGGACTTGTTCATAGACCGACACCATGAACTACAGCAAAGCAGTAAACTCCCTCACATAACAGAGGCATATTCATAATACTTAGGAAAATACAATATTTGTATGAATTGTACAGAATTTGAACTGTGTTTTATTTGTCCCTACCAGGAGTGACAGATGAAACAAAACGCAAAATTCACTTTCGTGCAAATTACTTTTGAACAGATTTGTCCATGATTGTGAAGTCAACTGCATTTGACAAAGAACAGATGTAGGTTGCAAGTGACAAAATATTAGATATCTCTCTTATACAATCTTTTGTAAATTACATTTAATCAAAAAGTGTTTCCGTTGTCCCAGTTCCCCCTTATGTAATTTACTAATGTCTTCTACTGAATATTAAATAACCAATTACCCATTTTTTACTATTTGTTGGGTTTGTTAACACACGTTATTATAAAGCGTTACCATCTGTGTCCCACAGTCAGAGATACAACTCAGTGCACAATGTCTGCCAATGTCTGCCTGTATGTTTATTTTTGTATTGTTTTTACATTGAAAAGTACAGTTTCACTTCAGTGCTATCAGTTACTATGCTGGCAAATATCTACTTACAAGATCTCTCTTCTCCACTTCAAACCAGCGAGAAATGCCTGGCAGGGGATTGGTTAGGGTCAGTGTCGTCCTCTCAATCCAAAGGCTCTAAGAACAAACATCAGACAGGTTTGAACACTAAAAACATTTACATTGGAATATATAGTGCAACTTACATGTCAATAGAAAGGTTCTTGTGTTTTTAATATTATCATAATTTCCCATTTTCCCACAGACACAGGACACACTGTTTGGTTGATCTGGGAACTATTTATAGGAGACACCACTATTTTGGGAAACATGCTCATTTGCCATCTCCCTTAGGGGCAGACAGCTGAGAGCTTTCTGGATTCCATGCAGCCAATGGGCCCTATCATGCCGCGGCGCACTGTGCATTTGCGACATGCGAATGGTGTCATTACTATTCTGTGCCAGCGCAACGTTCATTTTTTCAGGCAAAAAATCACATTGTCTAGATAGTAGATGACACTGCACTGTCAAGGGTGTGTCAGCGAAAAGAAGAGGTGTGGTCTGGCGCAAAGCGTGCCAGATGCTATTATAAGGACGCAAAAACCCTGGTCTGTCATCAGTTGCGCATTGCTGAAAAGGTATTTTAGGGGCGCACAGCGCTTTGGGATATGAAAGCGTGCACAATGCACGCACACCCTGCTTCTCTCATCAGCAGGAGTGCTGTCTTCCGGGTAAATTCGCCATCGTAATAGCAACACACCATGGAAAATGCGCTGCTGGCTTTTAAAGGGAATGAGAGTATAAATCCTGATTGGTTAATTGTATGTTACGCCCAAAACACTGACTAATGAAGTACTTTAAGACCAACCCTTTTGAACCATGCGCCTGGTGCAATGTTCGCTTTTCCCGCTGTCAAAATACCAAATTGTGTCGGGAACACCCCCAAAGCAACTTGTGCGACAGACTTTAGACAATGCGCATATGATCATGAAAATAGAGCCCAATGTCTTGAAGTGACACCAGCACTTTTAGCTTAGCATAGTCCCTTGACTATCTCTTGACACTCTCTTCTGTGTACTGAAACCTACAGAAAATGACAAGTGCGATTCTATGCAGATCGTACTTGGAACATACTCTTATCCCGGTGTAATAATCAAGGATCTTTGCTGCTGTCAAAAGGAAAAGATGACGTATAAAGGCAAAAACAGGAAATCTTGGCCAGAAAAGGCAAGGAACGAGCTGTAATCTATGAGTAGTTTAAAGGTAATTTTGCCTCCAATCTGTGCATAATATCAGCCAGGTTAGTACATTTTGGCCACAAAAAGATTTTGCAAAACCAAGGTGTGGAATGTCTCATGGTGATGAAGGCATAGAGATCTCGCAAGATATCTGCAACCTTATTGGTGCAAATACACTCCAGTAAGCACCACTGGGGCCATTATCCACATGATTGTATATTATCACTGTACCATCAAACAGATACTCATAAGAGTTCCTTTCAAGTTTTCTATTTAGGGAGTCAGAGGGACTCACAAAAAGCTTAGTGAAGACTTACACCACCATGGCCTCCATATAGGCATCCCCCATAAGACCCCATTATGGAAGAAAAGACATGTTTAAACAAAGTTTTCCACATTTAGACCAGCCACGAAATACTGTAATATTGTCGTTTGACCAGATGGTGGACATACTATACACAAAATTTGGAGGAGAAATTATATGGTACATTGTTTTCTCTGTATCAAATATACCTGCTACCTCCCAGTCCTGGAGTGTTCATTGGGTCTTCAGGATACTCTTCTGACTATCCTTTTGACTTCCTGAATGGTTAACCTGTAATGGTTTCCTGCATGACCCCTGGCAGTTGTGTTAACTTGAGTCATGGATCTGCCGAAGGTTTCTTCCTAGACTAACTATACATAAGGAAGTTTTTCCTTGCCCCTGTTGCTCTTGGGTGCTCCTTGCTGTAAAGCACAATGAGACAACTATTGCGCTGAATTGAATTGAATTAACCTAAAAGAAATTGTGCGAATATCTTATGCAAATAAAAAAAAATATATGCGCTGATGGGAGGCACAAAAACCTTCAAAATACTTACAGATTCAAGCTGATTCCTTAACTTTCGGTGCCTTGGTTTACTGTTTTTCTTGGTGTGTTCAATACTTTTAATACCCTAACAACAACCTAGCAACCACTTCCACAGTTACAACTTAGCAACCAAACATAGCAACCAACATGATTAACCTAACAACAAGCATAGCAACCACCAGAACTACCCTAGCAACAGTCTAGCAACTAACTCATGTACAGTAGCAGGAAACTATCAGCCTATCCACAGTTGCAACCTGGCAACCAACATGATTAAGCCACCAACCAACATAGCAACCAACATGATTAAACTAGCAACTACCATAGCCACCCTAGCAACAACATAGCAACTACATCAAGTACCCTAGCTAGCAACAACCTAGCAAACACTTCCATAGTTACAACCAAGCAACCAACATTACAACCAACATTACAACCTAGCAACTTAGCAACCAGCATAGCAACCACCATAACTACCCTAGCAACTGCCTAGCAACCACCTCTACCATACCCTAGCAACAATGTAGCAGCTGCTTCCACAGTTACAACCTACCAACAAACATAGCAACCAACATGATTAACCTATCAACCAGCATAGCAACTACCCTAGCAACAGCCTAGCAATCATTGCATCCAAAACGTTTTGATTTGCAAAAGATTTTGATGTTCAAAACTTTTCAACTTGCAAATGATTTTGGAGTAATCAGCACTTCAAGTTGCAAGCAAAACATGTTGATTCACACTTAGAGGTACAAAACCTTTGGACCCACAAATATAAAGTTTTAAATAATAAAACATTTCAGCCTGGAAGTAAAGGTTTAACATTTGAAATTAAATAAAACAGAGTTTTGCTTGAATAATAAAGACACAAAATTATCTCCATACCAAAAAAAGGTTGAAAGTGCTCAATTCAGCCAGTACTCACCAACATTCTATTGAACATTATAGTGGTGAAATACATCACGAAAGGTACTAACTGTCCCATTGCTGGTGCATGAAGCATCAAGCATAACTATTTCATCTACAGCTACTGTCCAGTTGATTGACCAGCTGTAGATTTTTAAATTCATAAAACATGAGCATCTTAAATAACACCGTAGACAGTTGATCACTGAGAAAAACAATAGTTTAACTACATATGGGTCACTACATTATTTACTACTACTATTAACTACATACATCAATGGGTCAAAATCACTTTCCATCACACAAGGGAGAAATAATAAAATCACATGCATATTTTGCAGAAACAACACAACTAACTCAATAAAATAATAATTGGCAGAAATACACCCTGTTAGTATATCACATAGCCAATCAAGCAATGTTAATATAGGCTATGGTATAAGCAAGTGCAACATCAGCCAGAAGTTTGTCGCTAGCATAGAAGTTCAATGCATTGCACTGATAAAGAAAATATTGGATGTCTGTAGCTAGATACCCAAACAAATCTTATACAAAATGTGTAACTTAAAGTGGCAAAACTACACTCAGTGACAGTCTAGTGCGATCTGCAGTGTTGCTAGTGGGTGGCTACAACTAGATGTCAAGTAATGTTAAGGGAGCCAGTGTTAGGGAGTAGGCTAATTAATTAGACGGTTTTAGATTTGGGAAGATGCCAACATAATTCAGTTGAGTTTTCTTTCTAATTAATTATATTCTGATGTGATTTAGCCTAAACCTGAGCTTTAGCCATAAATTCATTTTTTTTTTTTTTCAAATCCTTGTCTGTTAGATTCCAGAAAGGTTCATAATTAGAAATACAAAGAATGCATATTCTAATGAGTCTGTTTTTGGCCCGACCAGTCTCAAAAATACTGTTATAACCCATTATTCTCTATGGGGAATCTTCAATGTTTTTCCTTTTGTGATGTATTCTTAACCGGAGGATTGCAGGTTCGAGTCCCGCTCCATCTGATCCCATCAAAGTGTCCTTGAGCAAGACACTGAACCCTAAATTGCTCCCAGTAGCATGTTGGCACCTTGCATGGCAGCCTTTGCCACCAGTGTGTGAATGGGTAAATGTGAGGTTAGAAAGTGCTTTGAGTGCTCGTAAGAGTAGAAAGGCGCTATATAAATGCAATCCATTTGTTTTGGAATGTTCATAGTTACAATGTCAGTTACAATGGCTGTAAATATTTAATTTGTGTATTTCAAATATATATATATATATATATATAAAGAATCAGTTCATCAGTCATATCAGTTCTTGGTCCATCTCTGTACACATTAATCAAAAGTAGTTGTTTAACATTTGTGCAAAATAGGCATTCAACTTTTTTTTAGATCTTTAACTTTTTGTTTCTGTAAAATAAGAACTGGATTAATTTATTTTTGTTCTGTTGTGTAGCCTATTTATACTTGTATCAGATACAAAATTTGCACAATGTATTTGCACCGACCCTCTCTTGCACTATGGTTACCATAGAATCCCTCTGAATACTTCCACACCACAGCCTTCACACTTTACAACTTAACTCTACCATAATGACACATGATGCTATGGGATGCCCAAATTTACTTTTGCACCTTTTCTGGATCTGCATCACAAGCTCGCTGTTGTGATCCATATGTGGCAGACAAAGTGTTTGACAGCATAATTGCCACTTCAGAGCAGCACCAGTAGAAGTGCTTAAGACAAGTTAACCTGGTAATGCCATTTTACACATGGACTTCTTCCTTTTGTGTGGATTCATCCGTGGTCTGCTTTGTTGGAGGGGTGTGAAGTTGAGTGTAGCCTGTCTCACGCTGAGAGTTGAGAGTAACCTGTCTCACACCCTCACCTCGCAGAACTTGTGGACTCACATTGGACATTTTGAAGGAGGTTATGATGAATTCCATTACTGAGCCCTTGTCTGACGTTCCTGTGGGTCCTGATAAATTGGGTGAAGAGTGGTCTGGTCTGTCCAAAGCAACATTTAAGCCCTTATAAGACACTTACACATGAGCAGAATTTGTACTTTTAACACACATTTGCACAGTTAAGTCCATCTGCTGTTATTGGTCTTTGTTGGCTGTAGTGACCCTTCAGGACTTATCTATTGTTTCTCGTCAAGGTGTGATTTGCGGCAACCACATGATTTCATTGGTCTTCTGCTGCACAAGAGTTACCATCTAGTGCTCGATGCACTGCCACTTGATCTCACACTTAAAATCGAGATCAAGCATGTTTGCTGTACTGACAATGTCTTTGCCGAAAGAATACCATAGCCTCTTTTCTCATGTCTATGGTTATGGTGACCTTAAGGCTGTGCTTAGAACAGGTGTATTTGCCCATTGCAGGTGATAGCCATAGATATAGCCAATGAACAGCTCTTCAAACTGAACTTACTATGATGTTAGTGAACACCTCATCCCATTAGGGATAAGTACAGCTTAAGTACACTGTGATGTAAACTTGTACTGGAAATTAAATGAGTGAATTAAAAAGTCACAGCAGGAATGTTGCTGAAGCGTTTCTAAGCTGTTAAGAAACATTGAGTTTGTGATTTAGAACTACTGCCTCTAGTGAAAAGTAGTCACTTTGCCGACTTTTTCACACACAAAAAGCTTAGAAGGATAAAATGGAAAATTTTGTTCTGCTCTGCCTGTGTCTATTTTCTACTATTGCTGTAAAGTGTGAGCTGGGTGTGGGACTTGAGCTACTACCATATGTAACAGATCGTAATGAAATTCTTATTTGAATGCATCTTTACATACTTAAAATGTTAGCCATTGTCCATTAAAAATAGTAGAAGGGGTGTGTGGGGGGATCAGTATCTGTTAATGTGTCTGTTGAGTGTTAAAGAGTCTTGAGGGTAGAAAGGAGAAAAGTGCTTGGGCAGGATGGGTGTTTGTCATGATGCCCCTCGTTTTCCTGTGGCAGTGTGTTGTGTAGATGTCCTGTACTTCCGGGGAGCTGTCTTCCTATGATCTCTTCTGCAGTTTTAACCACCCTTTGCAGTGCTTTTTCTGCTCTTTTCACTAGAACATACCAGGCTGCCATACCAGGATGTAATACACCCTGACTCCATCCCACAGCTGCGGAGGACTGTAGTGGGCATCCAGGCACTCCACAGATGCCTGAGGAATTGAAGGTACTGATGCTGCCTTTTTTGTGACAGCTGTTGGTCTGGTCATGGTCTGTCCACTTGATGTCATCACTGAGGGTAACCCCAAGGAATTTAGGTGCTGACTCTCTCCACAGTATTCCCATTGATGCAAATAGGGGAGGGGCCTGAACCCTGCTTTTTGAAGTCAATGAACATCTCCTTCATTTTGCTGACATTGACAGTAAGGTTGTTTTCCAGGCACCATTCTGCCAGGAGCCTAACCTGCTCCCCGTAGGCCGCCTCATCTCAATTGCTGTGTCATCAGCAAACTTTATGATGATATTGAAGGATTGTCTGGATACATAGTCATGTGTGAACAAGGAATACAGCAGCGAGCCCACTGCCCTATGGTGTGCCAGTGTTCAGGACAGGAGATAGAAGATGTTATGTCCAATACACACATGCTGGTGAGAAAATCCAGAATCCAGTTACATATGTGTTTTTGAATGAGCTTAGATGGAATGACTGTTGAAGGCGGAACTGTAATCCACAAAAGCAGCTTGACACAGCAGTTTTTGTTGCCTACATGTACCGGGGTGGTGTGGACACAATATCTTCAGTAGGTCTATTATAGCAATAGGCCAACTGGAACTGGTCTACGCTTTTAAGGAATTAAGGAATTATTTCCTTAATGTGCCTCAATACTAGTCTCTCAAAGCATTTAATCAAAATGGAAGTCAATGCTACATTGAGGCAGCTCACCTTGTTTTTGTTTGGGAATGTGGTGGTGTTTTTGAAGCAGGTGGGAACAGTTGAGCTCCTGAGTGACATGTGACAATATTATTGCAAAAGGCACTGTATAAATAAATGTAATATTATTGAAATTTAGTATAAATACAAACAGTTTCAAATTGCACACCAATTGAAGCTTAGCTCAGTTGGTACCAGTCTAGACTGTAATGCTGGAGACCTGGGTTTAATTCCCAGCCTCTGCCACCTGGCATTTAGAGACAACCATTACCCACAGCTGAACTAAGTCGGTAGCCTCTCAATAGACTAAGTAAATATAGGCTACCTTTAGATTAGGGGGCTGTTAAACATACTATAAATCGGCAAGAAAAGGCTTATAAGTGTATTAATTATTATGATTGTGTTTACTAATAGATGAGAAATGCATTATTAAGCAATTACAGTATGTTTACAAGTAACTTACAAGCATCTTATTAACAGTAACAAGCAGCATGTTAACAGTTAACTAATGTGAATGTAAGTGACTTACAAGCTGCTTGTTAACACTTGCAAGCTTCATGTTAAGTTAACTAATGTTATTAAAGGATAAAAACTGTTACCTAACTGTTAGTAATGCATTGTTAACTGTTAATATTATGTTATCCAAACAAAAATATATTTTAAAGAATTTCGGTACTTTTGATTAGGGTACACATATTCACCATTAAAAAACAGCTTATTAGCATCCAAATTAGTAACATACTAGTCACTTATTACAATAATATTTATTTAAATTGATGCAATAGAAAACAATCAACATCTACAGCAGCCTACTGGTTTCCACTAGCACATTGCATAGAAACAAAGTTTGCTTCACCAAAGTCCTGTAATGTTAGGTTCATGCTTAGAAACACTTAACACCTAACAGAGCCTATTTAACAGGTGTCTCTTATCCCATAATTCAGAGTCAAGAAGTTTTAAAGAGTGATCATATAACACAAAAGAGAAGATAACTTCCATAGACAAAACAGTGTTTGCAGTAGTTTCAATATAGATTTTGGTTACATGAAGGACAAATGGCAATTTCAAAATCATGTGGTAGTTTTAGTGTAGCACAGGTGGTAATATAACGGGTCTTATATGGCATTAGAGTTAATATGTGCAGTCTTTCAATTCCAAAAGAAACACTAGTGTGACAAGGCTATATAATGAAACTGCGCAGAAGAGTGGCTGGCCCATTTGGTCCACCATATTTTTGTGGATTCCTAGACACCTGGCAGCCTAAAGTGGCCACTGCGTTCCTTAAGGCTTGCCAATGTTGTTTTGTTTATTTTTTTCTGTAAAATTCCTTTCTAGTCTTTATTATTTATTTTGGTAAATAAAATACCCCTAGACACAACACAGCATTCATAACATTAATACATCAGACAGCAGTCTTTTCAATGCACAAAACTGCTGACATTCACCTTAAGTAACGCCAAGGACAAAAAAATAACTCCTGGTTTATTTCAATTCTCATGCAGACATTTGCTTGCAGTGACCTCCGTGATTGGCTGATGAACGACAGATCTGAGCTGGTAAGGGGCATGTGCTAACACACTTCCTTACCTTGAATTCATTCTCATGGTCTTTGGGACCTTTGTGGAAGGGTCGGTCATAACGAAACTGCCTGATGTTGTTCACACGATAGAAGCTCTTGATGCGATCAGGTACACGGTCCAACTGCAACATGTCCATGTTCTCAGGAATGGGAGTGACTGCATACATTTGCAAATCTGAGAACTTTTGTCAAGAACTTTATTCAAGCAAAGCTGTAACAATCCACCTACAATGATTACTAATACATATTACAAACAATTAAAAATAAAGCTTAAACCTAGAATGCCAATATAAACTAGATATTTAAACTTAAACTTAAACTTAGATAAACTTATATTCTGTTATTATTTTAGATAAATGCTCAGACTGAACATAAACCCAAAACAATAAATGAGTGAGTATCTCACATACAACCCCCAAGTCAGATACAACATATAACATGAATACAATCTTCATGCTCAATGTATTTTTGATCTTGTAGTGTTTGAACATTTGCATTCCCATGCCTTTTATGTTCTGTATCTATAAACATTCCAAACTAATTCTCTTTTGCCAGGAGGATACACTGAGCATCAGACTGTAGAATACACTCTTCAGGCAGGTTTGGGTGCTGCATGGCAATGGCTTGAGGAAACTCTCCTAGCATCCTTTGCTGGAAAGCCTCTAGTCTTTCATAATCATGACCCCTGCAAATAAACTCCTTGTTCTATAAAAGGATAAAGTACAATATTAAGAGCACAGATCAAAACATACAAAACATGGCATCATCACATTTCTAGAGAGGCTACATCCAGATCTGTGCTTCCAGAGCTATAGGGATGGACACACGTATCATCTAGATTAACTGTAAGCAACTCTGTGCACTGCAGATCCAAGTCACCGACCATCCCATGGACTGGGACCTGACTGTTTTTTATGTATCTTGACTTTGTCTTTATACAAAGTACTTGGAGTGTCCATTTGTGTCAAAAATGCACTATACAAACAAAGTTACATGTTTAAAATGTGCCAAGTGACATGATGCCAATAACAGTGAATAAACGATCCATACCAAATGACAATAGATTTAATTAAACTATTTCTTTAAAAGGCTATATACTTACTCTAAGGAAAAAAGGGAACTTGCATCCATAAAAGCCAACTCTGAAGAACTCAGGTTCTAGCCGCTGCTGTTCCATGATGTTATCATAGAATGCTGCTTCCATTTTCTAAATAAGACATGTTATAGCTTTACAAATGTGGAATAGTGACCCTTTATTGCTCTTATGTAGGCTTATGTTGGTTGAATTTATGTAGAAAGCAGAATAAGTACTATATATGTACTACGTACGTTGTAACTTGAGCATCAAATTATTGTTATGTCATCAAAACAACCTAGTTTAGTTAGCTTGATGAAAACATGACTAAAATGACCAAACCGGTATGATCATAACAATACGTTTAGTCTATTTGATGTTAATTCCATAGTTTCCAAGCCTGTTTTGGGTTTTCTCCACTAGCAATACCTCCCAGCAGTCCTGCTAGCAGTCAAGTGTCATTGGTCACATTGAAAAATTTTGTCAACATTCATTACCCATTTGCAATGTTTTCCATTACATTTGTTGCTTTTAAGTAGGTCCAGAGTAGCCTGATGCATCATTTCACTTAGTGCAAAGCATCTGAAACATTGGCATACGTTCACTCCAAAGTGGGCAGATACTTTCTCCCTCAACAAATCACTACTGTTTGTTTGTGATGTGCTAGAACACACTTAACACATCGTTTGAATTTAACGTTATCGCTTTCAGCCATCCCTCAGTTCACAAACAAAACAATTAGCAGCCAATGTAAATGAAAAATGCCAAGTTCAGCATCAAACTTAATTTCATCTTCAGTTTTTATAATCCCTCTTCGTTAGCAGGTGGCTGGTTATGTGGTGGGGTAAAGATCTTTTTCTTAATCCTTGGGTTTAGGTTTGTTGTTAATTTATTTCAGATTCCTATCTTATCCAGTGGTTAACTTTCCATAAACAGGCTTTCAAGCAAGTTTGAGTAGGCTACTCTGACTTGCGCCTGTTCTGACATGTCCCTCCTGGCCACTAGTGGCCGCCATTGCTCCTTGGAGGATCTGCTTGTTTCGACAGCGTGTTTGTTTTTGGTGCTCCATGTGCTTTTGTTTTCAGTTTCTGTGCGCTCGTCATGTCTCCACCCCTTTTCCCTATTTGGATTTCCTGTCCTTGTCTCGTCATTATTGAATCTTGTTTTCCCCAGTGTCCCACACCAGTTCCCCCTAATTCAATTATTGGTGTAATTGATTTCCTGTTGTTCCTTGTTTGCCCTTGTGTGCCTGTCCACTATTTAAGCTCTGCTTTTTGTTTGTTTGTGCTGAGTCTTTGTGAGCTTCTCAAGTCACTGGTTGCTTTGCCCTTGTCAAGTATTGTTCTCAAAGATACTAAGCCTTTTTGAGTTCCCGTAGTTTCAGTTCTTTTTGTGTTTAAGAGCTTTTGTGTTGCCAAGCCTTTTGTGTCTGTTGGATCTTCTGAGCTTTTGAACTGGACTTTTGTGGATATTAAACCTTTTGTCACCGAACCTCTGCACCTGAGTTGAATCTACACTCACTGGCACTGTAGCATAGTGGTTAGGCTTCCAGTCTGAGAAACCAGTGACCAGGGTTCAATCCCCGAGTTGTCTGTGAGTTGTCCAGTGCCCATAACAGTGCGACGACTTTGTGTCTTTACTGAAGTCTGTTTGGGTTTTTTGTGACTCACTACCGCTGCCTCTGGTGTTACAACAGGAGACAACCGAGGAAAAAAAATCGATTGGAAATTTTGAATTCTCAGCTTCTTGCAGTAAATCATTATATAGCCTGTATCTCTACCACTTTAACATAATAAATTAAATATTCTGTAAATGCTACCATCATCACTTCTTGGGAGCGTTATGCATGTCTGATGCAGGCCAAAGTAGGACCTGCTTACAGCACAGCCCTTGGGCAGAGCCATCTGTAATGCATCTCTGTCTTTCCTAGTCATAGTGTCTCAAAACTAGGAAGGGTCACATCACTAGTTTTGCTGCTGAGAAAGAGCATGGCAACAATAAAGTAATTTTCCTGTCAAGGTGTCTGTATTACAATGAGGCTCCCTACATATTATTGTTTTCACATCTACCTAAACAGCGATCACTAAACTTATCTTGTAATACTGTTGCTAGTGATCTAATACATTGGTATTCAAACTGAGGTCCAGGGACCTCCATGGGTCCACGGCAGATTGCCAGGGGGTCTGTAAAAAATGTTACAATACTATATATTTTGCTAAATATAAATGTGCCTTATGGGGAGAAAAATACAATGTGATCTGAACAATTTCCACTCCATGAGGGCTTCCTGGCCCAATTAAGTTTGAGAACCCCTGATATAATGAGGTGCAAGTACATTTTAAATAAAGATGGAGGTCTTGTTTTATTAATAGACTTCCCACAGATGTAGGCCTTTCCCAGTGACGAAAATAGTCATTGACAATCCATGCCACTGTGCATTTCCAGAGACAGTTATCCTGGCAGAACATTTCAGTAAGTTATGCATCAGTCTGCTCATATAGTCAATACAGGCTTGGTAGGGCATCACAGACAGCTTGCACCAGGAAGCGGACCCGCTGGAAATCTGGCTGTAGGATGTTCGCCCAGGTGATCCTGCGCTGCAGTGCGCTCTCCCATCTTGTCCACGCTCCCTGTTGCCGTAGCCCCACTGCCCTGCTCACTCGCACTTCCTCCACTCCTGCTCTGACTTGTGTTTCTCCTTTCTACGGGTCTGGCCAATGAGGATTTTTGGGACCCAGGCCTACTCTACCTGTCACAGTTCCCACTAGTGCCTTCTGCCTTGTGCCTTCTGCCTTGTCCCCAAGCAGTTGTCTTGTAAAGCCAAAGGGATTGGAGATGAACGCTGCTCGTTTCCTTGCCCTCTCTCTTCCCCGTCTCCAATGCCACTCTGCACTGCGAAGAGTCATCAGCTTCTTGCGCAGGATGTTCTTCAGTTCTGCTAAGGACTGCCTCTCCTCATCTGTAGCAGTCTTGTACCGTTTCCTGAGGGAGAGAAGCTCCTGGCGTAGATGATGTATCCTGGTGTTCCTGCGGCTCATTATGTAGGGGGTGGGTTTTGATTTTCCTTTGTCCACATGACCAAACCTCTCCGAGGCATAGGTGAAGATGATGGTCGTCATCGTCTGGAGTCTGCTGTCCGCATCTCCTTTGGCTGTGGCTTGGATGATGTTGGACATGTCTTCGTCAAACTGCAGCCACTCGTTCCTTTTGCTGGCTGGGGGCCACTTAATCCATTGCTGTGAAATTACTCTGCTAGGATTGGGAGTCTGAGGTACGTGGAGGGACTGGGCTCAGTGGGTTTCCTCCTGGCCGGGCTCCTCCTGCGTCTCACCAGGTACAGGACCTGTACGCTGTGCGTCCTTCTCTTGCTCCAAACATTTCATTCTGGTCTGATGGATTTTCAGACCGCGATGGTTCTTGCACAACTTTCTGCAAATGCATGTTACGTTCGTCGTCTGTCCATTTGCATGGGTCATCACCGGTAGGTCCGTCCAATTGGAGATCTCATCCCCCCCCCCCCCCCCTCTCGGGACCTCCTGGGGGTATCTCTCAGTAGGGTTTTCCGTAGCATGTTTGGGTTCTCTCTCACGAAAGATACAGGTTGGGCTGCTAACCCAAACTCCATGCTGTCAACTGTCTCTCCAGTAGTCGACCAAACTGTCACCTAGTCTATTCCTAGGGGTCACTGGCTGTGCCAGAAGTTAACTATTCAAGAAACACCTCATGGATGCACTGGGACGCATCATCAGTGATGTATCCTGGGGTCAACGGGTGTTTCGGGTCTCTAGAATTAAGAACATCTAGATTTAACTACATGCAGAGCAATGCACTATATTGTTCCTTCAAGTCCTCCTTTTATTACAGTGCATGGACAGCAATGGACAGCAAAATCAGTCACTGAAAAGTCAGAGCTGCACTCAGATGTAACGTCAAAGTGAAGTATTCTTTGGCTGACCTATATCTTGCCTCTGACAATAAAGCTTCTTAACTTGAATCTACTTGTGTCTTCATTATAATATGAAATATGCATGGGAAGAGCATTTTGATGTATTGCTTAAAAGTTGGCCCATGGTAATTTTCGATGAATTGCTGATGTCATATAGACATCGTAGTAATGAGCAAACAATCTCCCTGAGACATCTGCAACATCTGGAATCCTTTTAGGTTGGCCCAGCAGCATGCAGACATGTGTGTGCTGTCTGGGAAAATCATTAACCAACTACCATTAGCCATAGGCTGCGTCCAACTACCTCTACTATTTCAACTTCTGAACTTTGGATTTCAACAAGAGTTCTATTTCCCAGTGTTGTCTACCTAACTACCTACTTTTCTCTGTCAATATTCCACAGTCCTCTAAAGATTCAAGATATTCTTTATTACTCATCACATTATACTAGTATAAGAGAGTGTAATGAGATGTAGTAATAAAGAGTATGTTAAGAGAGTGTGTTTATGTTTATGTGTATGTGTGTGTGTGTGAGTGCGTGTGTGTGTGTGTGGGGGGGGGGGGGGGACTTGTAATGCAAAGACTGACAGGCACAGGCTTTTAGGCTGTCTTTGTTTCCATGTTCATAAGTCTTTCAACTTGGAGGTAAAAACTGTTCTGGAGTCTGGTGGTCCGAGCCTGAAGACTCCGACATCATTTGACAGATGGTAGCAGCTGAAACAGCCCATGACTAGGATGGTTGGGGTCCATACTGATTCATCGCCTGTTATTTAAGTCCTGGATGGAGGGCAGATCACATCCACAGCAGACTGTTTCATCATTGATGGTAATCAGACCAATTACAGTGGCGTCATCAAACTTAACACCGCGAACCGTCTTGAGTGGGTGTCAGTTTCTGCCAATAAGATGACAGGAGCAGGATGTAGGAGTGCTCTGATTTGCCAAATGGTGGGCACAGGAGGGGCTTGAACGCATCACAGAAGGGAGAGTAGCAGTGGTGTAGTGTGCAGTCTCTGCGTGTATTTACATTGATGTGTTGGAAGTATTTCAGCAGTACCTTTCTCAGAGATACTTGACTAAAATCCCCAGTGATGATAAAAGCGGCCTCTGGATGTAAGTTCTCAATTTTGCTGACTGTTGCGTGTAGTTCTTTGAGTGCGAGATGATATCGGCTTGCGGTGGAATGTGGATGGCTGTTGTCACAACAGTGAAGAACTCTGTTGGCAACCAGAATCAATGAAAGCCTCCTCCCTTGAATTTTCACAATAATTCTTTTAACTTGTCACCTTGAAACACAGAGAATGCAGCTGGTATGATGGCATGGTCTGTTGTATCTTCCAACTGCCAAGTTTCTGTGAGACAGATGATGCTACAGTCCCTCACTTCCCTCTGGAAGATGATTCTTGCACGTAGTTTGCACAATTTATCATCCAAAGATATGGGAATGAGATTGGAATCAGTGGTCAATTAGCATGTCATCTCAATCTCACTTGTACACTGGCCCTGCTGCCCTTACTTCACCAGCAGCGGCGTCTCATGGCAACAATTGAGCAGGGGGTCCCAGTGAAGAAACTCTGGTGCTGCACGAGTAGTCAGTGAATGTTTTTTGCCCAGTAATGTGTCTCTGTCATACCCAAGATAATCGGCTACTTTTGGTGTAAAAAGTAAAAAAATAGTAAAATGGTCAGCAACCAACATAGCAACCAACATGACTAACCAAGCAACCAGCTTAGCAACCACTGTAACCAGCCTAGCAATGGCCTAACAACAACTCCAAGTACTCTTGAAACTTCCTGGGACCCATTTCCGCAATGATGACCCAGCAATCAATATAGCAAGTAACAATGATTAACCTCGCAACCAGCATAGCAACCACCATAACTGCCCTAGTAACAGCCTAGCAATAACCTCAAGTACTCTCACTACTTCCTGGCAGCCACTTCCAGCAATCAACATAGGAACCAACACCATCAATCATCAACATTATTGATTAATACAATGAAAAGGTTGATAAGCAACCGTCAGCATTATGTCACTGGAGCAATATGACACAGCCATCAACACAGAAACAACATCATTTACCATCAACACTATGTCACAGCTTGAGCAATATGATGCAGCCATAGACCAACTACCTCTACCAATTAAACTACTGAAACAGCCTAGCAATAGCCCCACCACAATAACAGCCTGGCAACCAACATAGCACTCAACATGGCTAACCTAGCAACCAGCATAGCAACCATTGTAACCAGCCTAGCAACAGCCTTGCAACAACCTCAAGTATCCTTGCAAGGGAAGCACTTCCACAATATGATGCAGTTGCAGGCTGTGTAAAATCATCACTACCAAGTCAACTACTGAAACATTTTTATCAATTATTAGTAGTTTCATAGCCTTAAAATACAATAAACAACAATATACATCTTGATTAAGACAATGAACGACTTGTTAAGCAACCATCAATATTGTCACTGCAGGATTAATATATGGATGTGGCTGCATCCAACCATCTCCACCTATGTCACTGCTGAAACATTTTTACCCATTAAAAGTTTAACAGCTGTGTCCAAACATCTACAACAAATTGTCAGTTGAAATTAATAAACAAAAAAACGGCTGCATTTTACAATCTACCCTTTTGTCCTGCTGTTTATCCTACATTACATTTTTTTGCATGCAAGATTTTGTCCAATCATCAGCCTCATTTTCAAAACTCTGAATACAATTTTCACACTATCTGCCTGTTATAGCTGTATGATTGACAATTTTTCTTGCTCTTGAGGAGAATAGCTATATGCAGTCCATTAATGTATTTCTATAATGATTAAATTTTCTTTACCTACAGTGTCACCCCAACACAAAAATTATGTATCTTATTTTTGTCTTATGTTTTTCCAATGCATACACACAGAGTGCCAGAAATGGAAATCTAATGTCCAAAATTTTAAATGGAGTACAAAACCCTTAGGTCAGAAATAACAGCAGCACAGCAGTTACATAGATGATAATTCTTGAATTACAGTAAACAGATAATTGGAAAAAAAACTGAAAAGTTAAAATTTTAAAAACATAATTTCAGTTGCAATTGCATGTTGACAGGTGTTAACAACAGATTGATGTTTTGTTGTATTTGGAGTTTTAAAACATATTACAGATTGGGTAAAAACATGTTAGCAGAATAACTGTAGGTCTGTGCATCTGCAACAATTCTTGAAGCTTTTCTATGGAACATTCATTATGTAGTTAAAAATTTTTACTTTTAGTAAAATCACACATATCACTGTAAACACTCACACAAATATAATTGGTAACTACTGTAAGTAAATAGAACTGGGGTTTTGAAGTCAATGTAGGGCATGAAGTTGTGAATTTGACATAAGTGAAAATGAATGTAGTTTCAGAAATGCCATCACTTGTTAGCATTTTTAAAGTCAGTATACTTTGAGTGACTTCAAGTACACTGTGTAAAAAAACATATCCTATCCTAGTGTTTGGTAGAATTATTTGAATTTGAGCCAGACTGTTTGTGTTTTCTTAACCAAATGTGCTTTTGATAAAAAAAACAAGCTGGAGATGTTTCGCTGTATTAAGAGTTTTTTAAGTATTTTAAGTATAGATTAATGCGTGTTAGTGATTGAAAAAAAAACTGTAATATCACCATTATTCAGTGGTGGCATTCTAAAACATGCAAAAAATGCATGTGCATGAGCTTCTGTTCACAGCCACCTCTGCTCAGCTTGTATAGCAGTATAGATTTAATGTCCCCCATAATGCTACCACCACCATACTTGGCTTTAGCCAAAGGACAGTTGTCTTGGTGCTTACCAGTATGCTACCACACACGTTGGACACCACCTGTGCAAGTTTATCTTGGTCTCATCAGTCGACAGGACATGGTTCCAGTAATCTACGTTCCTGAATTGCTTGTCTTCAGCACACAAGTCCAAGATCAACTTCTTTGGCTCAGATGGTGTCCAGAATGTGTGGCGGCAACCTGGTGAGGAACACCAAGACTGTCCCTTGTCTAAAGTCAACGGTGGTGGTGGTAGCATCATGGTCTAGGGCATGAATTCCAAGAAGAGCGTGATCCCTTCTTTTTGGAAACTGGGCCGCATGCGTGTTATGGCAGTTGTCACCTGTGAGCACCCTTAAGCGGAAGGTGGAGGAGAGCAAGGTGTCCACCAACACATCATCCACATCCACATCCACTAACATCCACCAGCTCTGTGATGACATCATGAAGGAGTGCATTCCAGTAGAAACCTGTGCAGCTCTGGTAAATTTCAAGCCCATAGGCTTTAATTAAGACAGTTTGGGCACATGTTTGCTGTGTGGCAAACTCACTTTTGTGGCCAATTGTTTGGAAGTTCATGTCTGTATGAGTATGTGTATGTATGAGGACAGTAAATCTATACTACTATACAAGCTGTACAATTCCTGGATTCTTGGATCAAAGTTTCATTTCTATATTGTGTTATCCCATGAAAAGATATGACAGAATATTTGCAAAAATGTGAGGGGTGTACTCACCTTTGTGAGATCCTGTATGAGTTCATAACTTAATGAGGCAATTTCACTTTCTTCTCTGTCTGTTAACCAATTTCAACTTCTGTATCACCATTCTGTATAACTTACATGTAAACATTCTAACTAAGACTCACACTTAGGCCTGGGCAACATCATGTCTACTTTAACTAATAACTAAGTAAATGACACTTGGGTGCAGCCTCTCTCTGCTATATTGTCTTGACGGAGTAGAAAAGTACTTGGGTAATTAGTTGTAAGTGGTGCAATGGCTCCCTCTTGTGGTGGTCTTGTGGGAAGTCTTGTGCACAGGCTACCACCAGATGATGCTTTCATTGTACCATTTAAAACAATTTACCTCTCTGTTGCCAATGATTTAGGTTGGCATACAGACTATTCTACCTCATTTTTGGTTGCTGATTTTGAATGCATAATTAGCATAATAACATACATCTTAAGTTAGCTAACTAAATTCAGTGTCATTCTGTAGCCTATGTAATGTTAACGGCTGATGTTAGCTTACAAGCTAATGTCTGTAAGCAGGACTGTGTCCTTTGCAGCTCACTAGGCTAGGCTACTGCATATCATAAATGGCCATTGTTTTAAATGGTTCAATGTTTCCCTGTTGTGGTAGTCAGTGGGGAAACTGTGTGAACTTGTCCAAGACGCAATACTAAGAAAAATTACAGAAAAATTCCTGTGAACAAATTTAAGGAAAAGTCACCTATTTTTGGTGTTGATTCGGAATATTCAGAGTTTTGTTCAGTTTTGTTTATTCAAAGCATGTTGCTAGCTATGACAAGTTCAAATTCTCACTTATCACGCCTTACCAGGTTACCACTAGAGGGCATCATTGCACCATTTAAAACAATTAGAAATTTTAACTTTTCCACTTTTAGTTGCCTATGGTTTAGGATGGTAAACAGACTATGTTTTAGCCTCCTAATTAGCATAACAACATAACTACAGGTGAAAAAAAAAAAATATATATATATAGCTGCAAGCAGCAATGAGGTGGCCAAGCATTGAAGAGCATCAGACAGGTAGCCATAACTACTTATTGCAAAGCATTGCAGAGATATGATTTTTGACCAGCGTTGGCAATAAAAATTTTGAAGTAGATGGATGTGTGTGGTCAGAACAGGGTCCTGAGTCTGTATATGTATGTAAAGATATGTAGGCGTTGCAGAGATATGAGCTGACTTCCGATTTGACAACAGCGTCAAATACGATAAGCTGTAGCAGCTGAATGCTTTTAAAAAATTAATAGCTATCAATGGGACAACCAACAGCATGGCTAGACAATGGAATTTAGCTGCTAACCCAAACACCTCATGAGATATGAGCCAAAACACATTTTTGCTAATCATAGCTGCCTGTTGGGCCATGTGTTTGTGAAGTGGTTGCTTAGTTTCTCCAGTATACAAATCTGGGGACTTGCACATTGCATAACCCCACTTTGCTGAGGTTGTGTTTAGAGTTTTGTCCTTGGGATGAACCGGTCTCTGTCTGAGGCTGTTTCCTGGTTTGAAGTAGACTGGGATGTTATGCTTGCTGAAGACTCTTCTTAATCTCTTAGATAATGCAGATACGTAGCAGACCACCATGTGTTTTCTTCGATTTCCCTGTCTCCTCCCTGTCTTGATGAATGCCCAGTTGGGGTAGCCACAAGTTCTTAGTGCCTGTTTGATGTGTGTATGGTCCTTTTTTTTCCTCTATAGTTTATTTTGATATTCTATATTCTGCTATTTTGTTTTTGTCTATTCCTCAACAAAAAATTTGCTCCATAAAAGAGTCTAGTGTTTGTCTCACAGAAATAAATAAGATCCTGAATTCTAACATGTTTCTACCAAAACCCCTTTAAGGACAAAATCATGATCTTGATTTAAACTGGAATTAACAGAGAGTATTTATTTTCTTAGGAAAGATGATGTTATTTAGAATGTTCAGATGTGTTTGCTAAATACCATAGGGCTGCCAACAGGTGCACTGCAGATTTAGCAATAAGGCTTAGATCTGTGACATATTAGATGTGCACAAATTGCTCACCCGTATCCAGCTAAGGCTCTGATAGTCATACAGTGATTCGTACTGGATGCCCAACGCTCTGCACAGTGGAATGCCATATTCCCAACACTGGAGGTATAAACGCACACACGCACACACACACACACACACACACACACACACACACACAATGTCTGTAAAGGGTAAGAGAAGATACAGTACATGTGTGCATATAGTGTAGAATATCCACATTATCAGTGCTGGGAAGTAAGCTATGCACAGTAACAGTAATACTTTCCCTAGTTCATTTCAAATGGAAAAATGGCAAATGTTACAATTACTCATGAAAATAACATTTATGAGTTTGCTTTTTTGCAAGTACAAGTGGCTAAATGCTATTATGTTAATGCTTTATAGTGATAGGTGGTAACAATTTACAGTGGATTTACAGTGGATTAGTAAGATGGTCAGCTATTTGCAATCTTTATCTCACATTAGAAGACTAATAAGTATTTTGCACGTGACCTAAAAGTATGGAAATGTTTATTAAATTCATTTTTGAACCATTTGTCACTTACTACTAAATAGTTAAATGTCCCAGCCTATGTTTCCTCTTAGCTAAAAGTGTACACAAGCACACAGAGCACTTCTATTGGAAGTAGAAAAAGGACAGGAGAGATGATGCACCCCTGTTTCACTGGACTGTACAGGCAAACAGTCAGTAAGGGTGCTGCCCCAAAGGACACTACACACAAACTTCTCATAGAACATTTTTTGATTGTTTTTGATTGTTATGATCTTCTGGTTACGGGGAAACCAATGAGTCACTGCTTTTTATGTTTTTATCATTTACTGTATTTTATGTCATGTCTTGTCTAAATTTGTCCTTTTTGAAAATATTTGCTACATATACTTTTTTCTTCGTATTGTTTTGGTGTCTTCATTTTTCATTGCCAGTTGGACGTTGGATGTCCTGCCTGAGCCTATGAAATCCATTGGGCAAGTGATTTAGGATTACTTGCAGTGGTTTGTGTTGCTCCGTTCACACTCAAGACTGATCAGAGAAATTGGGAGTCACTCTGCAAGATCCACTCCTTAAGGTTCGCTGATCTGTTTGAACTCTGCTGCTCACTACAACAAACTCTAACCTGAGCACAACTGGCATGAGACATAATGGAGAGTACTATTGGCTACATCAATGCATCTGCACCTTGTCATCTGCACTGGGAGATTGCAGATTTTGACAGTGCTCTCTACATTCCCAGAAATGTTTTACAACGCTGTCATTGAATGTTCTTCAACTGAGTAGCTAAGCAGCTGACCTGGAATAGAAAGTATGCACCATGTCTACACAAGAGTAAGTATGCACAATGTCTACATTTAATCTACCTTACTATCCATGGACTGACTGACTAGATTATTTTCATCTTTTGTCTGCATCCGTGTTCCGAGTGGCCTTTGTGTTGAAAAATGTGCTATATAATTTTTAGCCTATTTATTAATGTATTATTTATATTGTATGTCACTTTGGATAAAGGTGTCTGCAAAGAACTAATAAACATATATTGAGTGGAATTCCGTTGTGGTTCTGTAGAAGTATATTCCAGAGAGTATTCTGAAGGACCCTGTCAAAATAAATGGTCAATTTTTTTTGCATTAAGCTTGGATTATTATCAGTCATTTAGAAGCACTCTTGATGATGAGACCTCTGCAGGCCGGATATTTGTTTGACAAATTTTTAACAGCCTCCCCTGGCTGGTTTTGAGCATTATGTAACCGGAATTATTTCCTAATGCAACAATTTTGTACATTCTCATTAATCCATGTGGATTTGTTTGCAGACCAAAGAATAGGAATCAGTGATAATTTTTGTGGAGTTATGTTGACTGACAAGGTAAATGTCAGGTGATTTCAATTTTTGGTTTCACTGGCTCTCCGGCTTGCCATTTATCAGAGCTCGCAAGTGTAGTAACTGCAGAATATAGGTAGAGGCGGCTAAGAGAGCCTTCACTCCCAATAAGCCGTTTAACCTTACTTAACGAAACTGGTTACATGACAACACAAATATGCTTAATGTAGTGGCAGCCAAATTTGATTCTTTTGAGTTTAAGCACACTTACACTTTTGTATTTTGATATTTTTTCCAGGTACAATGCATTTCCTGTAATTATATGTAATCAGGGCTTAGGGTTTAGTGGAAGGGAGGGGGGGTTGTGTATTGCAGATTTTCTGTTGTCCTTGATAAAAATGAATCATTGAACTAAATGGCAACCTTACCTTGCCCTTGTTGAAGTAATGGATAACCTTGCGGCAAAGACTTTCTTTACGTTGCCACTCACTCTGAGCTGGGTAATGTAGAAACTCTCTCAAAGGACATTCTTCCCACTGAAGCAGCTCCCAGTACAGAAGCAGGGTGAATGCCGCCTCTGCAGACAAATTGTATTCATAGGATGCAGTGGTTAATGTTTTTTAATAGACCCAGAATGTGACTTCCATGTGTCTATATGAGGCTGCATAGACTATCTAGGTAGACTAATAAGTGTTTATTATATGGCTGTCCAGAATATTACTGTCGAAGGAGGTTTAGTAACTGAACCACAATTTAATAACATACTGGCCATTTGTTAGTCATAACAAGTCACTTATTGATACCTTATTCTGGATAATCTTATTCTACCCATAGTAAATCATTAACTAAATTTATAATCTCCTACTTATGGCTAAACGTATAATCTCTCACTTACAGCTTATTCATAGAGAGTAAGATAGTTGTTGTATATGAATTCAATTCAATTGAATTCAATTGTATTTATACAGCACCTTTTACAATAGTATTGTCCTATGGCCCTTCACAGAAGGAGCACCCAAGAGCAATAGGGGCAAGGAAAAACTCCCTTATGTTTAGTTAGTCTAGGACAAAACCTTGGGCAGATCCACAACTCAAGGGGCTAACCCAACTGCCAGGGGTCATGCAGGAAAATTACAATCAGTAGTAACCATGATAGACTACAAGTTACAAGTCTATGGTTTTAACTAAAGTTCATAATAGTTCCAGAGCATTATCCCACTTTACATTACATGGTAGTCAGTCCAAAGGTGGTTATCAGGAATCAAACTCAAAGGAGTGAGATGGGTCATGGTCATGGGTAACAATAAGAGTCCATTTGACAGTGCCATTGTGAGGGGGGGGTCAGTTACAAAGCCTCAAGGAAGGAGAGTCAGGCCTGGCATAGGCGTCTAGGAAGGGCCTCTATGATGGAGTCGGTCCTGGCATGGGCCTCCCGTAGTGTTGGTTGCAGTCCACTGAGGAGGGGAGGGTGAGAGGAGTCCACCGGAAGGAGGCAGGGATGACACTCAGCAGAGATGATTGTGGACAGAGGAAGCAAATATTATCTTGATTTCAATATGCTTTGCTCAGTAAGGGACTTACAAGGTGGTAGTAAAACAGGAACAGTTATAGTAAACAGTTAAGATGTAATTAGGACTTATTTGGAAACTATTAGGTACTTGTAGGTTTGGGTTTTGATCCTATAAATAAACAATGTTTTCTATTACTGAAGGAGAATAACTGTTCCTGTTGTATTAATGCATTATAAACCCCATACTAACCAGGGCATATTAAGATCATAATATATACAGCAACTAACTTACTAGCTATGTATAAACAGTAATTAGGGGTTTATATTGGATAAAATCTTAGTTAATAGCCTATTATGGGTAGAAGAAGCTCATGTATAATAAAGGTATTAATGAGTGATTTGACTAACAAATGAGTGATAATGACTAACAAATGGCTAGTATGTTACTAATTTGCATGTTAATAAGCTGCTAGTTAATTGTGAATATGTCCCCAAAATTAAATATCTTTACTTAGTACTATTCATCATTTGTTATGCAATAGTTAACATTTTATTATCTGTTCAGTTTATTATTTGTCAACATATTGCATACATTTTGGTTTTGATTTACTAAACATTTACAAATGCAGTTAAATTACAACTATTAACAAATGGAATTTCATGATGGGTAAATTCAATTCAATTCAATTCAGTTTTATTTATAAAGCGCCTAATTAATGCTATAATGCATATAAAATACTGAGGTCAATCCTCAGTACTCATCCTGCTGGACCTATCAGTAGCATTTGACACGGTCAACCACCGCATTCTACTGGACAAGCTGATCAACATGGGTATTGATGGCACAGTGCACTCCTGGTTCAAATCCTATCTCACTGGACGGTCCTTCAACGCATCATGGCCAGGACAGACATCGGCACTTCACCAACTCGCCACAGGAGCACCCCAAGGATCTGTGCTGGGGCCCCTTCTCTTTGCCTTGTACATCACCTCGCTGGGCTCGATAATCCACTCCCATGGCTTCTCTTATCAGTGCTATGCTGATGATACCCAGCTCTATCTGTCCTTTCTGCCTGACGACTCCACGGTGTCAGCTCGGATCTCGGACTGTCTTTCTGACATATCTGCATAGATGGATCAGGCCGTACCTAACCCAACATGCAACCCAGCTGCTGGTACAGACCCTGGTTATCTCTCATCTTGACTACTGCAATGCCCTCCTATCAGGTCTTCCAGCCTGTGCTGTGAATCCATACCCTCTCCACCTTCCTTCAAGAAATAGTGCTTAAAGAATGCTTAACATCTTAAGAACTTGCAGCTTAATACTGCACTTTTTATTACACTATTGCACTTTCAACTTAAAATAGTGCAGTGCACCAAAGAGTGCAGCAATATGCACTCTTTGTTAGTTTCTTTCATTGTGTTGTAGCTTGAATGTTCTCCTCTTTTGTAAATCGCTTTGGATAAAAGCGCCTGGTAAATGCATATATGTAAATGTACTCCAGGGAGCCACCATTTTCACTAAGCTGGGGCTGAGAAATCTCGTTACCATCTCATTCAGATCCGGGAGGGAGATGAGTGGAAGACTGCCTTCAATACACCAAGTGGGCACTACGAGTACCTCGTCATGCCTTTTGAGCTCACCAACGGCTCAGCAGTTTTTCAAGCTCCGGTAAATGATATTCTAAGAGACATGATATGTCTTCGTGTACCTGGACAGCATCTTAATATTTTCCAGGAATGAATCCAAACGCATCCACCATGTGCAGACCGTGCTTCGTCGGCTCTTGGAGAACTCATTATTCGTCAGAGAAATGTCAGTTCCACTCCTCATCGAAACAAGTAGTTTGCAGGTAGTTTGCAAATGTTTTGCAAAGCATAGAGAAGTCTCACTTTAGAAGAGCTCCCACAATATACTGTTGAGTTACTCATGGGCAAGCCATGGGCAAGTCTTAACAAAGCATAAAGCATAGACAAGCTTTAGAAGAGCTTCCAAAACATACTTAACTATCCAGTTATGGCACTTGAGTTAATCATAATTCCCATTTTTGGTTAGTATTTGTAAAACATTTATTCACACACAGCCTAATAAAGGTCTGTCAAATATTGCATCCATGAAGGATAGACAGGTAAGCCTAAACCTTATGTGCCACTTTTGCATATGTGTTGTTAGTTAGATGAAAAACGCTGTCAAAAAAATGTCAAAGTGTAGCAGACTGCCTCTGAGTGTCTGAAAGGCCCCGGACCTCTAAGTGTTAACTTATTCTAAATGATTTACTGTGTACAAATGCTTACCAACTGATTAATAATGGGAATGTAACCACATTTACAAATGAGTAACACATCTTTTATTAAGTATGTGGATTAATAGATACATTTGAGAATATCTAAGATTATAATAACATAAAACCGCTAAATATGTTAACAAGGGTTTAGATGATGTCAACCCATGAATAAACACTGCTTTACTAATGAGTATATCCTTACCTTTTAGTGTGCTCATGGAAATCAAATAACTTCAACATGAGTCATTTTGTTCAATAAACCATTTTAAGATTCAGTTATAAGCAAGGTTGTTGGAAAATGACCAGATATAATAAATTATTTACAGTACAAAAACAAAGTTTGTAGGTATTATTTAAATAACCTGATTTATCACATACAATGTTAATAAATATGCTTATTAATGGTTAATTAATGAGAAATAAAGATATAATAATTAACAAATAAATAACACAGTGTCAACTACAACTTATTACACAGCTCTTTATAAAAAAAGGGTGCTCCATTCACTTCGATGGGACTTCCCAACGTTTTACGGTCTGATATTTCTTGATAATGGACCATTGCTAAGAACGCTGTTAGGGAAAGTGAAAAAGAACATTGTCATAACCCATCAGCTGATCTATAAGTTAACAGACTACCGTTTTTCCAAGTAAGCTATTGTCCATCTTAATCATAAAAATGACTATGATAGTAATGATTAACATACTTCGTTGTCATGCTATTGATGTATTCAAAATAGGTAGCAGCGCAATAAGCAGGATAATGTTCTGTGAAGCGGTCATTATTGTGGAATAACTCCCTGAGTGATTCAAGCCCTCGGCAGATGTCAGGCTCCCATCACTCTGTTGGGAGTAATTCCATGATAATGACTGCCTTGCAGAATGTTATCTCTTTCTTAACTAATGCTTAATAAATGCTTAATTATTATAATGCTATGAATTTACTTGAATGGGAGCTTGTAGATCAGACTGATGCATTTGTTTTATTCATGGCTGATATGGATGTGTTGTACCTCAAACCTTGCGTGGGATGTTGTAGCAGTGACGTGTAGTGAGGTATGCATAACAATTCCAAATATAAATACATAAAATAAATATCTAACTATAGCCTGTAGCCTAACAATGTAGCAGACAAAGGGGGAGGTGGAGTGTCACCTTATGGCCCTGGGTATCACTGGGTATTATTTTGCCTGGGTACTCCATACTCACAGTGTCACCTAACAAACCAATTTCAAATATCACTGGAAAAGATTTATTGGTTATTGGGATATTGCAGTATGCTGTATTTTTGCAGGTTCTAAAACAACCCAGTGTCTTGAGATATTTTCACATTATTTAGGCTATCATCACTCAGTGATGAGCTGTATTTTAATTGGTCTGGATGTATGGGCATTTTGTGTCTGCTTTTGCACAAGCAGCTCTGTCATAACATTAATTTCATCACAAATGCATGTTTTTTGCAGGAAAACAGCTGGGCCAAGTTGAGAGACATTTCTGCTATTAGAAAGCAGCAGAAAAATCTTAAACTTTATTCACCCACATAGAGGTAGCATGGTAAGTATAAACAACCAAGACTAAAACTTGCCTCTAACCATGCCTTAACTTGTTTACTTCCTGATAAACTAGCTTCCTGTAAACAGTGTGGACACATAGGTAGGTTACAATTACCTATTGATTGATTTGGAATATAATTTAAAATTGTGTGCTGGTGTCATTTCACTGTACTTGTGGGCCTAGGTCTAATTACGTGCCACTTACAATTTCTTGGCACAAACCTAACGCTACAGGACTATGGTGAAACCAACTTCGTTTACATGCAAGGTGCTGGTGGAAAACAGTAGGCTGCTGCAGATGTTAATTATGGTTTCTATTGCTATCTTTTAAAAATACATATTCATAAATAACTTCAGCAGAATCTTCATTGGATTATAAGAGATGTGTCTTGCAATATGCAATCTTTGTTATCCTTGGTAAGTAACCTTAGGCGGCTACTGACAAGCAGCCTCAACATGAGTTAAGTTCGCTAACAGAAACCATTCAGGTTAAGTATTTTCAGGTTGTTCATTAAAACTTACAGTTAACTTTATGATAATTAAATTGCATTTATGCAGAGTGGGAGCGTGAAATGTAATCACTAACTTAAAGTGTATTTAAATATAGATTTCCTTTATAGGCCTTTGTTTAGCTTGGTTTTGTTCATTGGCAGAAATGACTGAAAGCGAATTTGCTGTTGTTTGGATGAAGAGTGCTGTTGTATTTTAAAATGCTGGTTGTGTGTGCATTGTATGCATCTGTCCTATAGTCTACCATTGTCAAATCACCTCTGATTTATTAACCAAATTATAGCCTGCATCAGAGAGGTGAGTATAAGTATAACAGCTTGAGAAAAGGCATAGGCTATGTGATGTAGGTTGTGTGAAATCTGTCAGTTGCATTACGTGGTTAAACTCTCACTCTCAACAACTCACTTGGGCATTAACTTCAGTAAACATCCATCTGAAAAACTGTAGTTTCTACATGCCTGCTCTGGTAAGATAATTTGCCGGTCTACGACTGCTGCAAGGTCACTTGTCTTGGCTTAGCCAGAAAATCTACTGATAGTGTGGCAACGTATCAAAAGTTGTGAAAAGTGTGCTCCATCATGTTTGTCGTATTACTCGAAATGTATGTCTTTTCCCCCTTTCCAGCAATCATTTTGTGCTCAGGAATGTCAAGTGGCCTACACAGTAACACCAGAGGGAACCTAGAACAAAATGTAGGCTTTGGTCCACATCCCTACTTTTTAAGTGTGATGTTATACTTACCTTTTGCCATATGGTCTGAAGGAATCATTTTCTCAGGGATTGTACTATTATCGCTAGGGATGGGTATCGTTTGGATTTCATTGATGCCAATACCGACACTGATACTGCTTATTGATACCAGTTCTTATTGATACACTTACTGCTACTTTACTCTGTAATAAAGCATTAGGTCCGGTAGAATTTAAAGTAAACCTGCACCATATCACGTGTAGCTTAACTAATTGTTCACTGGACAGGACTGGACAGATCTGATGATTACCAAATTAAATGGCTATAAGCATGCTGAATTATTTATGACAACAATCCTTGCAAGATTATTATTTTTTTATGTGCACACAGATTAGTGTGGATCCACTGAGTGAGAGAGAGAGAGAGAGAGAATCATAGGCATGTCACTGATTTTTATCATGAAGCAGATTACTCCTTCTCCACACAAACAAGTGAAAGGGCTTGATATTGCAGACGCAGTAGACATGACAAAATACAGCACCATTTGTACGATGGCAGCACCATTTGTAGAGGAGCTTAACGATACATTGTTACCAACAAGTCACATGCCCGTTTCAATATAATACTGGTCCTCGATATCCATCCTCAATTATTGCACAATGGGGCAGATCATAATTTATGGCTTGGCCTCATTGCCCTTGACACTGAAGTATATAATATTTACATATTTACATCTCACCAGAGTAGTTCTCTGCCTGCAGATGTATGTCACACAGCTTATGAATGTAGCGGATGTACATCTCTTCCTTATTGATCTCAGACTTGTAGAAGTTCTGCAAAGTACAATACAATATATTAGGGAAATTCATCATCCTAACCATGGGGGGAAATACGTTATGCACACACAACCAAAACAAATGTTAAAATATTCAGGTCTATATTTTATTGTATATTACATCTTCTAATGGATTTATACAGATAATTAAATTTCTTAATGTAAGTCATCTACGAGTGGCACACCAATGCAGAAACATTTTTTGACACAGCGGGTGGCCACAAAGACTCTTGTGAGTTTAAGCTGCAGGCAAGTAGCCAGTGAGTTTTTTCAGGTGAAGTGCATGCACTGTGGTGAAATGGCAATATGATTACAGTTAACCTGTAATGTCAACCTGTAATAAAATGTTTACGACAAGGGAGGGCTAATTGGAGAGGTTTGAGGTTCGCAGTTGCTTGTACCACTGGTAATAATGCCTTACTGCAATACTATTAATGCTAAATATTACATTTTGACTCTTTCAAAAAGACTGTCTTAAACCTACTTGCCCACACAGACATGAAATTCAGACTTGGTCTGGTCTAGTTCTGGTTCACAGGTGACAACTGTGATGCAAATATGTAACATCTGTAACGGCAGTTTTCTCAAAATAGCTCCAATAAAAAACAACTAATTTACAAATGTACAAGTTTTTTTCTGTGTTCATTTATGTGTCCTTCTTGGTATGAAGCTAATGATTTCAATGTTTCTCAGTAAACTTTACAGAATTTATAGGAAAACTAATCCCACAAAAGCTTGTCCATTGAATGTCATGTCCATAAGGCTAATAAAGTTGCTCATATTCCCATGATGTAAATCATAACATTCATGACACAAATTTTGAGGCTTTGTTTGTATTCAGCTATGGAGGTTTGGATTACATGATAAAATGAACAAAATAATGAAATTTATATATGTATGTGTGTGTGTGAAATTTGAAATTTGTTTATCTTATTGATACATAGCAGTATTTCATATATATTCATATATAATATAAATATCAAAATATACGAACTTTGCAAAATAGCAAAATAACAAATTAACAGCAGCTCTGAGGTTAACACTCGGGGGCAGCATATCTAAGGCAATTTTAATCGTTTAAACGTTTTATTCCTTCTTTGGAAAACCTAACAGTTAATAGATCTCTACTCTGGCAACAGCATGGCGGTAGTACACTGGCTCTGCTCCAGGTTCTGTTTACTGGGAGAAAACAAGTAAGTTCTTCAGTTTTGAACTGCAGTGCTGATAGAAACTAGCTAATAAAACACAAACAAGTTTTGTCTTACTCATCTGTATGACCACATGATCAATTAGAATAAATGAAGGTGATAAGTACAGATGAGAATTCAGGCATGAAGGCATGCTGTATACTAATGGAAGCTAACGTAAGTTCAGTCAAGAAGCTAACACTAACAGATAACTTTCTTTGTGACAGGACTGATGCTGTTGAATTTGCTTATCCAGGCCAATTGACAAATATATTACAGAAGTCACACTTTGACAGTCCAACAATGAATGCTGGTGAGAACTTGATGATGCAAAGATTACTTCATATTGTGACCCTACACTGCAAAAGCAGACTGCAAGCTTCAGTTTTGAAATGTTTTAAGATATGGATATGGAATAAGTACTATGGGTAGAATAAGCTCATGCAGAGCAAGGTATTAATTAATTAGATAATTTGTAATGACTTAGAAATGTCTAGTATGTTACTAATTAGCAAGTTAATAAGTTGCTAGTTAATGTAGAATATTTGTACCCTAATCTAAAATGTTACCATACTTTCTTTATAAACACTTTACATTCTTAATATTTTGTAGCCAAAAAGTTAAGGATGTAAAAATAGTAATAATTTTAAGATAAATCAACAGTAAGGCAAATCAACTCTCTTTTACTCCCCTGCCAACATTATAAGAGGATAAGAGGGTTTTTATCTTCAGGGAGCAACATTGATTTTATAAAACACAAAATGCTACATGAATTTACTTTTGACTTAGCTTTCCTCCTTAAATTAGTGTGGTGAACTAGAGTCTCTCTTCTCTTCACATTGTGCAAAGACTCTGGACACTCTTGATTGGCATACTTTACTTCAGTGTGTGCAGGCACTTTAAACCTATTGGTTCTGTCTTCAATTTCAGTTCGCTGATTGGTTGCTAATAAACTCCAATGTAGAGTACCCCAATGTAGTACTGCAGTGAAATACAATAGTGAGTGGAGACAATACAATGGCACTAGCCTGTCTATAGGTAATGACTGCAATTAAAATGAAGGGTCTTTATATTAGTAGACACATATTTGCCATTAACTAGCTTCTTATTAATATGCAAATTAATGACATACTAAACATTTGTTAGTCATTAAAAACCACTTCCCATAATAGACCATTAACTAAGAATATCTCCAATATAAACTCATAGATAGTAACTTAGTTGTTGTATTTGCATTATGATATGCTTTAGTTAGTAAGGGGCATACAATTAGTGCACCACTAGTTTTTGTGTTACAAAGCATCTCATGTAACTGTTTCCGTGTGTTAGGTTTCATGTCCCTCCTGGCCGCTAGTGGCTGCCATTGCTCCTTGGTGGATCTGCTTGTCTCAACAGTTTCCGTGTGCTCGTTATGTCTCCACCCCTTTTCCTTTTTTGGATTTCCTGTCCTCGTTTCGTCATAATTGAATCTTGTTTTTTCCCCATTGTGCCACACCTGTTCCCCCTAATTCAATTGTTGGTGTAATTGATTTCCTGCTGCCCTTGTGTGCCTGTCCACTATTTAAGCTTTGCTTTTCGTTTGTTTGTCGCTGAGTCTTTGTGAGCTTCTCAAGTCACTGTTTGCTTAGCCTGTATATCCCGTACGAACCCACTGTGACACAGGTGTTACAAACAATGACAAACAAACAATTCAGATGATCTAAAAATCTTTCTAATACTACTTTTCTGATTTTAAACCTCCATGTCCCAGGGTGACATATACTAAACATCCTGGTCACATATTTCATCTGATTTGTGGGATGTTTATGCTGTCATAACAGCAATTCCAAAATGGTGGTGTGATAGGTGAACGTGGGTCAAAGTGTCAGGTCTCACCACAAAGATAAAAACTAGCTTTAAAGGTGAGTTCCAAAACATTTTAAAAGTGTAATGTTTTAATAACATGTTCTATATTGCATTTAAATAGTTTTGAGCTAATTTCTCCAGGAAATATAAATATAAAATAAATTACGAAAAAAATCAGGCTTTTAACTTGATTTTAGTCTGTCAAATTTCAATGTGACATATGTTTCTTTAAAAGACATTATCATATTTGCTCAGTAAATTTAGCTGACTTAATAACTTTGAAGTGTTATAGTTTTTGTTCAAGGTACAATTTATACAAATACAAACATAAAACCATGTGAAATTAACCCTTTATTAATTTAAACAAACACTGTGTGCATTGTGAACGCTTGTCACTATCTATGGTAAACATTATACAGAGACATACCACAAATAGGCTACTGCTGAATATTATAAATACAAATATAAATACACATGTTGGCCCTATTTTGACCTCCTCGTTCCCTAAGTTTGTATTTCTGCTCCTTTGAGTTTTTCTAGTGTATTCCCTGCTAGTGTAGCAGACGTTATTTTATTAGTTTACTTCTGAGCTTTATTATTTACCACGTCATTTTATTAGTTAACTTCTGAGCTTTATTATTTACCCTTATCCTTCGTTGTTTATTTGAACCTGTTAGTTATCCCCGACTGTCGTCGTTATTCCCTCAGTCTCCCCGCTTGTCATTTGTATTCTCTGCATCCTACGTATTCCTGTGTTCTCCGCTCCGTAAGTTTAGGATTCCCTGTTTGGTTTGTTAATCCTTGTTCCCAGATCTTCCTCGTTAGTTTCTAGTGTTTACTTTACTACTCCAGTGTTTTCTAGTTTTCTGTTAATCTTAGTAGTTAGTGATTTTCTGTTTTCCTCTACTTGAGAAGTGGACGTGACTTTTGTTTATTCATTGATTTATCTCATTAAATACCTCCTTTGTTTATCTGCCTCCATCCGTCTGTGTCTGACAGAAGACCAGACCTAACAATAACTATGGAGACGCAGAATCTCGAGTCTGTCCGAATGCCGGTCAACATCTTCACCACTACTCCATATTCTTTTTTTTTCTCCGGGGACCCAGAGACATGTGATAGGTTCCTGCTGCAGTGCATTCTCGCCCTGGAGATGGACCCGCGCCGCTTCTCCACTGAGCGTGGCAAAGTGGCGTATATCATCTCGCGCTTGAGCGTCCGGGCACTCCAATGGGCAGAGAGTGTCTGGCAGCAGGCAGGACCTATCACTCAGTCTCTAGATGCGTTCGTCTGTCACTTCCGGGAGGTTTTCCTGATTCCGGTGGAGGACTCCACGGTTCCAGAACGTTTGCACAGTCCCAGGGCGCCGAGTCCCCGGCCAGCGAGTCCCTGTTTTCTAGTTTTCTGTTAATCTTAGTAGTTAGTGATTTTCTGTTTTCCTCTACTTGAGAAGTGGACGTGACTTTTGTTTATTCATTGATTTATCTCATTAAATACCTCCTTTGTTTATCTACCCCTGCCTCCATCCGTCTGTGTCTGACAGTATTGAAGATCATCCAAGGAGAAGACAGTGAATTTGAGGGATGTGATAGTGATTCAGACGATGAAATTATTGACCCTGATTACATTCCCAACAACATGGATGCAAAGTGATTTGTCAAGTGGATCTGGTGATTCAGACAATAGTGAAATAAGTGAGGTGGATAAAAATCTGCAACCACAGACGAACCCCAGACAGCAGGACACCACCATCCAGAAAAAAAAAGAAATTTGTCTGGAGAACATTTTGATACCCCAGAGTGCACATTCAAAGGGAAGACGGACACACCTATAGACAATCTTCCCACTCCTCTGCAGTATTTCAGGCAGTTCATAACAGAAGAAATGTTTGAATTACTGAAGGAACAAACTAATTTGTTCAGTGGAGCTACCAAGAACGTTAGCACCACTGTTAAAGAACTGGAAGTGTTGATTGGCCTCTACTTGCGAATGGGTCTTTGCCAAATGTCAGGAATCCATGCATACTGGGAAAATGACACAAGGTGTCCCATTATGGCTGACCACATGGCACGCAACCATGTTAGCATCTCTACATTTCATTGACAACACTGATTTGTCAAATAGGCAAGTAGAGGATAAGTGTTCGGCCATGGCTTGATACGTTTCGCAAACAGTGTCTGGATATCACCCCAGATGAGCACGACTCCATTGATTAACAAATGGTGCCGTTCAGAGGGACATACCGCCTAATAAGGCAGTATGTGAAGGGCAAACCCCACCCCTGGGGACTAAAACTTTGGTGCCGCTGCTCCTCTTCTTGCATCCTTGGTGATTTTGTTGTTTATCAAGGGGGCACTGGGAAAAAGACCTCGCTTGGGATGGGAGGAGACATTGTCATGCAGTTGTGTGAAACTCTCCCATCCAATAACAACTACAAAGTATTTGCTGACAACCTGTTCTCCCTCACAGAACTAGTTCAGAAGCTTCTTGAGCGACAAATCTACTTTGTAGGAACACTCCGTAGTAATCGCTTGGCTGGTTGTCAGCTTGAGGATGAGGCAGAGGATCTGTTGATGCTATGGTGGAGAAAGAAAGCATCATGGTAATTGTTAGGTGGTATGACAACAAATCTGTTATCTTCCTACTGTGGAACTGAGCCTCAAGACAAAGCTTGACGATGGAGCAAGTCAGATAAAGCATTTGTGGAGGTCAACAGGCTATACATCGTCAAGGAATACAATAAATTAATGGGTGGAATAGACTTCCTCGACGCATAGTGTAGCAAGATACAAATACCACATGAGGTCACGTAGGTGGTATGTCTATCTGTTTTGGCAAACCATCACAATGGGCCTTGTCAATGCATGGCTGCTCTATTGCCGCGACTGTAAGTTACTTGGTATTGAGAAGCCACTGAAATAAAGAAGCTTTCAGGCAGAGTTAGCCACAAGTCTAATCCTCGTCCAGTCACAAAGGGGTTGCCCTGCACTTTTCACCATGTCTTCACCGCCACCTCCCAAGAGAGTTCGTGTTGGATTTCCAGAGGATGTACGCACCGACCAGATTGCACACTGGCCTACAAAATGGGACACACGAGGTCGCTGCAAAGTGAATGCAACCACCACTGTCTGTGAAAAATGTGATGTCTCTGATGTGATGTCTCTGTGATTTGGTTTTTGCACTTTCTCAAAAATAGTTTTTGCAATACTTCAATGGTTTAAATACTAGAAATGTTTGAAGTAACAACTTACCAGTAGGTTGACTGTACAACCTATCTTCTTATTCTCTGTTTCATCACCCTTCATGCAGTCCCTGAGCACACATACACATATGCACACACACACACACACACACACAAACAATGAAAAAACACAAATACACTGTTACTCTCCATTGATTCTCCATGTGGTGACTGTAATTCAACTGTGATAATTGCTAGTAGTGATGAGAGGTTCAAAGAGAATGTGTTGCTCTGAAACTTCAGACAGTTATCTGTTAAGATGAAGGCTATTTGCTAAATTACATTACACACAGATACTTACTTGCGTACTTATTTACTGACAGTGACAACAAAGGATGCAAGGAAAACAGACATTTTTCTCAACCGGATCTCCACACTACACTTGGTAGAAGTGCAGTGGAAGAATAAGAGCATCACTTTATCAGAAGTGTCACATGTACTTGTACTTATGATGTAAATCACCATACATGAAGTCCTGCATTACCGGTAATCTAATAGCCGCTCCATCAGTCGTGTCACAGATGTGACAAATGAGACCCCTGTCTCTCTCCAGGTCTCCTGTTCGATCTTCTCTAGGAGACTACATACACACACATATGACATAAGAGTTACCTCTGAAGCCCATCACACCTTTGCATGTATTCACAGACATACACACAACCTATGTATACATTATGCTTGTGTTCATAACATATCATCTGATAAGTTTGGAATTTGGTTGGCAACACTAAAGAATAAAGAAAAAATGTGGAGTGTCAGCATCATCACCTAGTACAGGGATTGCACAAACTAACTGTACACCCACATAACTAACTGTTCTGACCACTGAGGTCAGGTAGACAACTCTATAAACTAAAACAGAAGGCTAAAACAGAAAGACTTCAGATGTGATTTTGTATAATTTATCACATTATTGATTTAGTTGCAGTAAATCAATACCCCAACCCCCTAACACACACATAGTGATCTCAGACACAACCTGAAGTCTGTAAATCTTACCTGGGGTATGGGCCAAAAAGCTGGGTGCTATTTCCCGCAGCACAAAGAAAACAGGTATAACACTGTCAGTGCAGTCTAACTAATTAAGTGATTCTCAGTTTGATATTATAATCAACACCAATTGGCTCTGTATGGCTAAATATATTTTTAAAATCTTTTCACACCTGCCTTGTTTAGTTTGCTTAAAACACCTTTGGGCCGATGTGAATACAAGCACTTGAACTCTAGTGGGGATCAAACATGTGTACCAAGCGGTCCCTATGTAATACTCCTATGTATTGTTCCTATGTATATATATTCCTGGTGTGGTTTGACTGAAGTGTGGAAGTGACCTGACCTTGACCCGACCTTTACAACGTATGCCCAATGTTGGGCCAATGTTAATGCAGTTGGCCAATTTTGGCTGACATACAACATTGGGTCAACGTTGATCATGCAACCATTATTCAGACCTGTGTGATGTGCGCCCAACGTTGGGTCAGCATTAAGGAGGTTGGCTTTTGTTGGTTAACCTATACAACATATGCCCAACATTGGGCCAACGCACCAACACAACACACCACAATCATTCACATATACACACACGCACACACAGAAACACACAGACACACTACTTCCAGCCATTGTATTAACATTATATACCACTATATTTTGAGATCTGTCCAAATGGTAGGTAACATTTAATTAAATTTCAGCAAATCTTACTTAAAATCATGTATGACTGTGCGTGAAAGGGGAAATGATATACAAAGTTTCACAAATTTTGATCTGGGGTGAAAAATTATGTAATATAGATATTTTCTCATATTGACATGCACACTGATTGAGCTATGTTTCTCATCAAGTCTCCCGCAAAACAAAATAAAAATTTTATTTTTATAATTAATTCCTATACTAGTCTATGGGCCATAAGTGCATTACATTTTTTGACCATGTGATCAACACAATTTGTATTTTTACTACTGTTTTTAAAAATACTGAAAACCTAGATACCCCATGTGTCCGACAACTAAAAACTGCACCTTAAGAAACTGAGCTGTATCTCAGAAAGTACAAGGAGTTAGATCAAGTGCAGATTCAGGAGAAGTTGTACTTTAGTTCACTTGAGTAAATTTGTAAATCTGTCTAATCGTGTCTAATTATAGTTGAAAGCACTTTATACTTGTTTATTTTTTCTTCAAAATTCACACTTTATCTACTAATTATGCCATGATAAATATGATAAATCTCCATTTTCATGTGTTCACATGTTTGTGTAGACACTTAGTCTTTGTCTTTGTGATTGTAACCCATCTCTCGTCTCCTTTGCTCTCATTTCAATTACTGCTTTCTTTTAATAAACCAATTGTGAACTTGTTTTCTTGCTATGCTAATTTTCTTCTGTTATGGGAGTGTATGGTAGCACTGTTTAGTGCTTGTAGTTATTTGCTTGTAGTTGTTTTCCTTTTTACAAGCTTAGTCATGCATGCACAACCATTTCTTTTCATAGGTAAAATATCTCATTAGTTTTGGTGGGACAACAACAAAAGACATAATCTACAAGCAAACTAAAGGGGGCAAGTGCTTCACCACCCATCATGACCACTTTCTACAGAGGAACCATTGAAAGCATCCTCCCTAGCTGCATCACTGTGTGGAGTGGAAGCTGCACGGACTACAACAGGAGAGCCCTGCAGCGCATAATGAACACAGCTAGGAAAATCATCGGGGCACCACTCCCCTCCCTGCAAGACATATACACCATCCGCCTCACCCGCAAAGCGCTCACAATTGTCAATGATGCAAGCCACCCCGCACACAATCTGTTCAGCCTTCTGCCCTCTGGGAGGAGGTACAGGAGCCTCCGGTCCTGCACCATCAGACTCACCAACAGCTTCATTCACCAGGCCGTCAGGATGTTGAACACTCTCTCCCCCTCTCCACCTAATCCCCTCTCTCCCCTCACAGCCTACAGCCCCAACCACCAGGCTGCTAGGAAGCTAGAAAATCTGCACCACCAGGAAGCTAGGAATCTGCCCAAGAACAGTACTCCCCAAAGAACACAGACTCAGACCCCCCTGAACCCCCCTCTATGTCTGCCATATTCTTTGCACAAGATGCCTTTTTGCACCATTTCTGCACTATTAATTTGCAATAGGAACTGCCTAGTGTGTGTCTGTGTTTGAAATGTCCTAGACTGGGCAACCTCTCCGACATATCTAACTCCATGTGCGGTTCAATACTGCTGCCTTCCTATTTATTTATATTTGCACTGATATCACCTCCACTCAGTACGTTACCTCTACCACTCTGTATGCTGCTAGCCACTTTGGACTCAAGTATGTTCCTATTTATTTCACTTGTCTCTGTATGTGTACTTTAGTAGGGCTGCATAGTTATTTTTTAATACATTATTTATTTATACATTGCGCTGTGTGCAATCTCACTTGAAGACTACTGTAGTGGTTAGGGAAAATGTTACTTATTATAAGTCTTGTCTGTCTGACACTTTAATGTTTGTGTAATGGTAATGTCTAACTCAATTGTCTTAAATGTTCAGTGTTCAATGTCTGTCTCTGTCTAAGCATGGGATAGTAAGAAACGTAATTTCTATTCCTCGTAAGTCATGACTATGTTTACATGCACTTAAGTATCCCGAATATGATCGGGATATTAAGTATCCCGGCTTTGCATTTGTGCATGTACACCTTTTCCCGAATTCAGTATCCGGAATAAGCCCTTGAGATGTGCTAGGTGGAGTACTCCAAAAGAAACCGGGATACTGTAGCATGTAAACACACTGATTTCTGACAGTTGTGGAGAAAGTTTTTAGAGTGCAATGTACGAGATGGAATGCTGATACTAGGTGCTCTTTAGAATTCTCAGTGAGAACACGGCAAAGAATGCTATAATCAGTATTTATCATTCCACTTTATCCCGAATATTATCAAGACTGGGATAAGCCTCATGTTCGGGATACTTAAGTGCATGTAAATGTAGTCAATAAAAGACAAAACTAGGATACAGCAACTGGATTGGTTAGCTAACAGCATCCTAAGCCAATGATAATATGAACTTAAATCAGCAGGCCTATTATGTCTGAATAGTCTTTTCTCACTGTCAAAACTACAACTTTTGTCTTCTGTCCTTAATACTCAGTATTTTTTTTTCTTCGAGGGCTTAACCCAAATGCAGATCCAGTGTTCAACAGGTTATGTCAATGTAAATATCAGTCAGCTACTGGTAGAATTTAATTTAAGAATTTAATGTTAACATCAGGCTACATCTATTTTGTGTAATATTCAATGTAATTTTGCCTACAGAATTTTGAGCTACCTACCTGTGCATGACGTCAGAGAACAGTGGCCGCCATGTGAATATGGTGGATGTGCTCATCATAGTCTATGTCTTTCATTTCCTCTTAAATTTAATATTCCAACACTTTTCATTCTTTGTCCCTTGCAATTCTGACATTAGCAAACTAATGTAAATAGCCCATTCACTCAACATGCCTTGCCACGCTGACAGAGAGCAGTGAATCAGAGTGCTGCTCATTATCATAGGCGGAAAAACAAGGTACTTTACTCTAGGGCTTTTTGAATAGGCTGCATATAGCATTGTGTAGGTCTCCTTGGATTGTTTTCAACCCAACTAAAGTTACATACCATCTTTGGAGACCTTAGAGAACAATTTGAAATACCATATAGATGGATGGCAGGGCACCTTTAACATTCTGACCAAGTAATGGCCATCCCCAGTCTGCCTTTTTTGGGCAGGGTTACATTACTCACTCTACAACTGTAGTATAGGTTGACCAATAGATGTGGCTGAAAGTCACTGACCTTCCACTCCCTCCCCAAACTGTAATCAGATAGCTGTACTATTGAACTGTGTTATTTCTGACATATTTGTGAAGCACATGAACTGCTCTTGTACGAAATGTGCTATATAAATAAATCTGCCTTGCCTATTCCGTTCAAATCAAGTTGTTAGTGTAACAGCAACATGGCCTATGTCTAAGTAAAGAGTTTGAATCCCCTGTGAATTTAAATCTAGATGTGAAGTGTGACCGCTACTAGGTTGGTTGCAGTCATATGTAAATTCATATCTGTATGAATATGATAAATTACTGTTTACTCACAGCAGACCAAAGATCTCCCTGTAGCTCTCATCTCCTTTCCCTTCTGACACCAAACTGTCCAGTTTATCTATCAGTTCAGCTTCCACCTGTGCTTGTAAACATAGATATTGAAGACATCAAGGTTCTCAGAGACTTAACAGAGATGTAGAAAAGAAAAAAGAAAACAGATCTGAAAAGTACAGACAAATATTCAGGACCTGCTTGAAGTTGCCATTCTTGTGTTGTTCCCAGTCCATCATATCATGGAATATGGGAATCATGATGTTCCTTACTTCCTCTTGAGGGACTAATGTCACTCCCAAGAAGGGGCCAATCATTCCAGGGATGAAGTGGATCTTATTTTCACCTTTAGAACACACAATACAGCACTATAGCCTTACTATCGTACTACTTTAGAATTTACCATTTCATCAGTCATTATTAAACACTTTCCAAACACTGCAGGTTTTAGCATGAAGTGTGTAAATGGTATACAGAAAGAATGGGGTGGAATAATATGCTTGTGTAGGTGGAATAAAGCATGTGCATGTGCAAACTCTTGGCGATCAAGACAGCCACGTAGGTGTTAAATTTGTGTGGAGCACCCTCTAGTGGCACTCTACAAATCTTCATACATCACTCTTCTTCATCACTGAAAGTGACATAACACATAATATGACAATAAATAAAAATGCAGTGCTGTGGGGGTGGACGGGGGTTAGGGTTGGGGCTAAATATGAGGAATAGGATTTAAAGGTATACCAGTCAAGACTGCAATTTATCCTTTTTGATAAAAAATAGCAACTACATTGTACATTCTCACTAATCCATGTGAATTTACTTGCAAACCCAAGAATAACAGCTAGCAATGATCATTTTCGTGCATTACATTGACTGACAACCCGGTAATAAATGCAATTTTGATTTTATTCACTTTCAGTTTCATATCCTCAACCCAGTGTTTCAGATACTGCAAGTGTAGTAACCACAGAACCTACGCTAGAGGTGGGGGAGAGAGCCCTCATTCACCCAATAATGAGCCATTTAATCATTGAAGTGACTGTGTTGAGGTGAGGATGGGGCAAACAAAGTATGAGGGTGGAGTAGAGTGGTATGAATGACATGACTCTGATGTGTATCAGGTTTGTGGGTTGGTGGGTGGTGGAGAGGAATGCTATGTGTGGAGAGCAGTGTCAGGTAGGTGGATGTAGTACGGAGGTGTATGGAGTGAGTGTAAGTCAGGTGTCAGTGTGTGTGTGTGTGTGTCTGCACGAGTGTGTATGTGTGGTGTAATGTGTTAGGATGTCTATGTGAGTGTTGAAGGATGTATAGTGTGTGTTTAAAGGCATACCAGGCAATATGATTTTTTACCCTACAGAGGCTGCTTAAAAAAAAAAAAAAAAAAACACAGCAACAAGATTGTACAATGATTTTGTTTGCAAGCCAACTCAATCAACTAAGTTTCTAGCAGGTTAGCAACTATGGTTTTGGGAAACACACCCCTGGTCCTGTTTGTCAAACGCTCACCTTTCAGAGGGAGACTCACCTGTGCAGTCTCTCCTATCCTGCCCTGAGATGCTTATAATGAAAGTATTTTTAATTATTTACAACAAACATTTATTAGTGATTTATTGGGATTTGATCTGATGTTTTACAGCTGCATAATGGGTGCGATGCAGGTCTTAATTTTTATTTAAGTGGTCTTAAAAAGGTCTAATAGTCTTAGAAAGGTGTTCCACTAGCATTACAATTCACTGTAGCTTGTACTAGATCTTTCTCTATTTTTAGTTCAGGGAGGGATTTACTCACACTCAAAAAGGGAACTTTTTCAAAGCCTGTGATGGTTCATAGTCCCTTCCACATGCGCGCTGGGCAGAGCATGCCTGCTCCATGAAATCAGCTTCAAATCTTTAATAGATCTCTGTAAACTTTATGATGCTGCTTTGTAGCCTGACATATTGCACAAAATAGGTCCTGCATTACAAGTGGTGGTTCCTTAAGGCCATTCTTACCTAATGGCTTCTGGTTTGAGAAGCTTAGGATCTTTACAGCTGCAATGATGGAATCAGTTGACAGATAGATGTAACTCAATGCTACTTTCATAAACTCATTAACCTCAACTGGTCCAGCCTTTGTCAAAGGATTTTCTTTCACTCCTCTGTTTGTATTTAGACAGCAGGGAAACAGCAACATGGTCTGATTTTCCTCTCTCCTTACACTGTGTGTAGCAGTGGTCCAGTGTGTTGTCACCACACATGTGGAAGTGGATATGTTGAATAAATTAAGGCGTGCACCGGGTTAGATGAACCTAGATGAACCAGCCACAATCCTAAGGCAAAACATACTGAATTCCACATTTTCATCTGGCATTTGTCAGGCCTGGAGCCAAGCACACAGGCCCTTCATAGAAGTTTGCTCCTAGTTAGCAAAAATCAAAGTTCACCCCTTAGCAGGCAACAACAACAAGAATGCATAAAACAATGAGATAAAACTAAAACAACTAACAACAGTTATGCTTCACTTGGGATGTAAACAGTACAATGAATACAGCCAATATGAAAAAGTCCCTTTGTGAAGAGAATGAAAAAGTAGTCCTTTAGTGCGTGTGTGTGTAGTCCTTTTATTTGTGGAAAAAGCTTATCTCTCATCGACACAAAGTTTGGAAGTTCAGGTAGATGCTGAACCATTTGACAGCTTGCCAGGCCACCATAGCCCCGTCTTACCAGTCAGGTTTTGTAGGACAGGCTCACACCATATTGTAGAATCAGAAGTCTGTTTCTTTTATCCTGCATATGTTTATAAAAAATTACATGAGAAAATCCATGTTATGATTAAAAAAGATATCCTATGTGATTTCAATTCAGTTTTGCTATGGCATATTGTTCCTCCATAGGAGGGTTATAACACAGAAATACTGCCTACTACCTACATGCAGCATTGAATTTGCACTGCATCAGCTCCTGTGGCTACTAAAGCCAAACCAGACAGTTTACAGCAAACAATTTGGTAATTCACTTGAAATTGATAACATAAAATACATAGTACATACATTAAACCAATGTCGATCAATGGTCACACTACATTAGTATTTACCCATGTCAGTAACATTCAAACTTGAGCTTTGATGAACACGTTACCTATGCAAATTGAAATGCAGAAGGCTATTTTCAGAGTTACATCAAAATTTGAAAAAAATTATATTTAGGAAATACAGGTGTCTCGTAATGAATAATTGCTTAGACTGTTTTTTAAGAAGCTCATATTTTCTTTAATCCACTGTAACATTAGCATATAGACTAAGCCTAAACAAAATGACAAAAAATAAGTCATTTGTTGATAAAACAACAACTGAAGATCAAACATGGCAAAAAAAAAAAAATCATTCTGTGTATTCAAATTCCTCAAAATTGAGCTCTATGCTAGTTTCCCCAGCAGGATCACTGTCTGGGCAAGTTCTTGGGGCAAACAAAAACTGCACATGTGCTACGCACGTAGGTACTTGCTTTGAACTTGTCAGTCACAAACAAGATGCACATAGTCTCCTGAGCTTGACAATGAAATCCTGCTGGAGAAACTGTTACCTGAAAACAATTTTTTTGAATAATGTTGATACGAAGAGTGAAAATTTTGACACCCATGATCTTCAGTTGCTGTTCTATTGACAGAGTATTTTTTTTGTTGTTTTCCATGAGAGAAAAACTGGTTGGTGAGTTTACTTTAGTTTTCATCAGATAGCTTAACTGTGGATATATTTATGCTGAAACTTGGTGAAATGAAAGGCGTAAGAGCATATACACACTTGTCCAACCTATTATTAATTACTAAATACCTTCATTTCTTAAATGTGAATGGTATTCTAATGTTTTTGGTAACACTTTAAATTAGGGTACACATATTCAGCATTAACTAGCAGTTAGTTCATTAACATGTAAATTAGTAACACCAGCCATTTGTCATTACAAATCACTTATTAATACCTTATTCTACATGAGCTTATTCTACCCATAATAGACCATTAACTAAGAATTTTTCCAATATAAACTCCTAATTACTGTTTATACACAGTTAGTAAGTTAGTTGGTGTATATGAATTTTGAACTTAATATGCCTTGGTTAGTATGGGGCTTATAAGGCAGTAGTACAACAGGAACAGTTATTCTTTTTCACTTTTACTGAGCAAAGCACATTGAGATCAAAATTCATATCTTACTCACTTTGAATAAGCTGTAATTAGGAGTTTATATTGGAGAAAGTGTAGATATTGGTCTACTATGGGTAGAATAGGATCATGCAGAATAAATTGTTAATAAGTGACTTGTAATGACTAACAAATGGCTAATATGTTATTTACATTTACATTACATTTATATTTAGGCATTTAGCAAACGCTTTTATCCAAAGCGACTTACAAAAAGAGGATAACATTCAAGCTACAACACAATGAAAGAACTAACAAGGAGAGCATATTGCTAACACAGACACTATTTTAAGTTGAAAGTGCAATAGTGTAATACAGTGCAGAGAAATTAAATTGTTAAGTGCATTCTCAAAATTTACACCAGGAGATATTCTTGGAAGCGCTGGGTTCTTCACGAGTTTCTTGAAGGAGAGGGGATCTGGTAGCACTTGGAAGGTCATTCCACCAGTGCGGAACCAGATATGAGAAGAGTTATTTTATGTTATTAATTTGCATGGTAATAAGCTACTAGTTAATGCTGAATATGTGTACCCTAATCTAAAGTGTAACCTTATTTTGATAGGCTTAACTTTTGTAAAAGGGCTGCATTTGAATCTGCGTAGCTAATCTGTTCATCTAAGCTCATGTTTGGAAGCTATCTTACTGATGTGTAAAAACTAATGTTGTTCAACCATTAGTTGATATCTTTGGTTTAACAAATGTTTTTATGCACTTATCTCTCTCCATACTGCACTTTTTTATTACACTATTGCACTTTCATCTCAAACTATGGCAAATTTCATGTTAGAAATATTCACTCATAGTTTTCATTGTGCTGTAGCTTGAATGTTTATCCTCTTTTGTAAGTCGCTTTGGATAAAAGTATCTGCTAAATGCATAAATGTAAATGTACTCCAGGGATTTCCAATTCTTCACCAAGGCTATGGCCTGGCCAGCTGCCATATGGTTTCTTGACGATCTACCTGAACTGCCAAACTTTGCGTGGGGATGAGAGATTAGCTTTTTTTTTTACACAGAAGGACTTTCATTTTACATACACACACTCTCTAAAGGACTTCACACGGAGTTTCACATTCTGGGTGCAGTCATTGTATTGTTTACACTCTAAGTGAGGCATAACTTTTTTTTTTACATTCAATGTCCATACAATTCAAGTCATTCCACTAATGTACATTATCTTACTTGTGCATTCACTTTAATGTACATTTACTCATTCTAATCCATATATGTTTGTACCGTTTCTGCAAAGAAGAGCTGTGCAAAATAAAGTTAATTACAGTTTTCAAAATCTTGGCTTTTGGTTTGCACAATTATCCTGGTAATTAACCTGGTAAAACATACATGGTAAAGTTTAGAAATTGATGGAATGGAAAAAAGACCAATCCTAGTGCTTGTGAAGACCCAGCTCTTCCAAGAATATCTCCTGGCGTAAATTTTGAGAATGCACTTAACAATTTAATTTCTCTGCACTGTATTACACTATTGCACTTTCAACTTAAAATAGTGCAGTTTCCTATGTTAACAATATGCACTCGTAGTTAGTTCTTTCATTGTGTTGCAGCTTGAATGTTATCCTCTTTTGTAAGTCGCTTTGGATAAAACAGTCTGCTAAATGCCTAAATGTAAATGTAAATGTAGTGCAATAACAAAGAAGAAATTGTAATTACAGCTGATATTTTCTTTTACAGTCCAATTCATTTTATTTATTTATTATATTTACCTGGAAAATAGTCATATTTAACCTGGTAACATTGGACAAAAGACATGGTGAAAGTTAGAATGGTTGGAATGGAAAAGTGAACAATTTTAGTGCAAATGGTTGGTAAGAAGTTGGTAATACCATGGGAAGGTTTCCTTTAACAGCCCAATTTCACCTTACTTACTTTAACCTACTAAAATTACAAAACATATATGGTAATGGTTAGGGATTAATGGAATGTAAAAGGGATCAATCTTAGCATAATTACTTAACAAGAAGTTGTTAATACTACGCAAACAATTAAGACTTTCTTTTACAGTCCAGTTTCATCTTATTTACTTAGAAAATAGTCACATTCAACATGTTACAGGTTAGAATGGATTTCATGGAGAAGAATGTTGCCATGTAATTCCCTTGTAAGGTGTGGACATTAACAAGGAAACAATCAACTTTTACATTTACAACTTTTACAAATACATTTCAATCAACATCTACAATGACCCAGTAACACAAAAGATAGACTCTGATTAAATTGTATGTGCAGTTGTTGTTACCAAGTAAGTACTAAATAAACTCATGTATGATAAATGGGTATAGGCCTACTTGCTGAAAAAGTATAATTATTATTTCCAAATAAGTAATAAATTGGAAATTGTAGTAAAACAGTGGGATGACCATCAAAGACTGAAAATAATGGGTACTACAGGATGTAGTTTCTTAGAAACACCTTCTTTCCTCGTAAGTACACAGTTTAAGCAAAGTTATTATCAGACAAAACAGCACTAATACATTGTAAATAGTTGAAGAGGTGTTACCAGGTATATATATATACCCAGTACTTAGGGGACTGTAAAAGAAAGGGTCTATTATTTAGCATTTCTGCCAGCCCACAAGCCAAGAAAACATTCATAGTATTTAAGAGAAAATGTGATAGTGCTGTGAGATGTGAAGGCATTCCACCTTGATGTTCAGGTAGTAAATTCATTGAGAATTTGATCCATTGAGAATTTGATTATAACCCACACTATCTGAACCACAACAGGTAGAATTCTAACTAGATACAGCAGGACTAAACAATTGTTTGTGGTCATAAGAATGCCAGTTCATATGGCATAAATCTTATTTTAATACATGCAAATCAGCCTGTATAACAGCCAGTGATTCCCGTTGACATAAAAATTGTCCCGTTCTAATCGTCTAAACTTCCCTTCCTGTGAACTTTCAATATTTTGATTCAAACACCCAACTCATATTTCTTAGTAGTAAACCAACTATGTGCATACTGATTTTCATCCTTCTACATGTCATTCACCAGAAATATTTTATTACAACCATAAATTTGCTCATTATTTGAATAGAAGCGCTCCATAAAAATACCAAACTAATCCAAACTTTCCAAAGTGTTGGAGACTGATTAAAAACTAAACAAAAAGTCCAGCACAATGCTAGTCAAAAAAGGTGAAAAGAAAGGTGAAAAATAATGGAAAGGCTGAAAACAAAAGTGGGAGCTGCGGTATCATGCTGCCATCATGCAACTCCATCACAACAGCAACTGGTGCTCAGCAGACGTTCAGCGGGGGTCCCTGGCGGATCTTCGGGGAAGAAAGGGCTGATCAGGATGCCGTTGATGGAATTCAGAGATGAAATCAGGATCCAGGACAAAACGGGAAGGGACCCAAGACCTCTCCTCTGGCCCGTAGCCCTCCCAATCCACCAAGTACTGCAGACCTCTTCCCCGCCACCGAGAACTGATGAGCCGTTGTACCGTGTATGTTGGACCCCCACCAATGATCCAAGGAGGGGGAGGAGGCGGAGCAGCCAGGGCCAATGGGTTTGATCCTTGATACATGGAATGTGGGCTGCACCCTCATGGTAGTTGGAGCTTAACGCCTGTTGGAATTAGGCTGGGTGGTGTAGCTCTTCATGGAATGGAGAAGGGCAGACCAAGCCCGGGCTCATGTTCTGTGGAAGCAACGGGTGAACGCAGTGGCAGAAGGGCAGGTCACCTCCCTCTCCTGGCTAGGGAATAGGGGAGGCCATAGACAATACTGAATGGTGACATACCTGTAGCGGTACTGATGAGGGAGCAGTTAGAATATTCAATCCACAATAGCTGTGGAGCCCAGACTCAGTTCCGGGAGGCTAGATCTCAGAGGGCGGTCTCCAGTTCCTGGTTCATCCTCTCTGTTTGGCCTTTGAACTGGGGATGAAAGCCTGAGGTGAGCCTGGCAGATGCACCCATGAGTGCACAGAATTCCCAGGTGACATGCCAGGCGAGAGCTGTGGGACCACTTGAGAACCTCGAAAATGAACAGCCGGTTGGCAGGACAATTACTGGTACCAGGCTGATCTTGGGCGGCTTCACTCACTCACCTCTCAACTCCCCACGTCAGAGCAGCTACCACGCAGGGAGCCAGGATTATGGTTTCTAGGTTGTCAGAAAGGCCCTCACCCTTGTGGTAAAGCCGGGATAGGGCATCGGGCTTGGTGTTTCTGGAACTGCAATAAGACAGAGTAAAATTGAACCGGTTAAAAAAACGTGACCACCAGGCTTGACAAGAGTTTAGTCGTTTTGCAGTTCGAATACATTCAAGATTCTTGTAGTCAGTCCAGATGAGAAAAGGCTGCTTTGCCCCTTTGAGCCAGTGTCACCACTCCTCCAATGCTATCTTAACAGCAAGGAGTTCCCTGTTCCTGATGTCATAATGTCTCTCAGTAGGACTTAGCCAACAAGAGAAGAAAGCACAGGGATGCAGTTTCCTGTCATTGGTGGACCACTGAGAGTGAACTGCCCCCACCTCCACATCTGAGGCATTAACCTCCACCACTGGAGATTGGGCTCAGGCATCTACAGAATGGGAGCTGAGGTGAACCTGGTCTTGAGGGTCTGGAAGGCTCTCTCCGCCTCAGCGGTCCATGTGTAGGTGACCTTGGGACTGGTGAGGGCAGTGAGAGGGGCTGCCAACGAACTGTAGTTTCTTATAAACTGGCGATAAAAATTAGCAAAGCCAAGGAACCTTTGGAGCTACTTACGAGAGTCAGTAGGCCAGTCGGAGACTGCTGAAACCTTGGCCAGATCCATGCGAATGTTTCACTTTGCCACTAAAAATCCAAGAAACAAGACAAGACGACGAAGACTGGAACTCGCATTTCTCTGCCTTGACGAATAATGAGTTTTCCAAGAACCCAAGAAGTATGGACTGGACATGGTGGATATGTTCTAACTAATTTCTGGAAATTATTACAATGTTGTCCAGGTACACAAAAACATATGTCTCTAAGAATGTTGTTAATAAGTGCTTGAAAAACTGCTGGGGTGTTGGTGAGCCCAAGAGGCATGACGAGGTATTCGTAGTGACCAGTAGGTGTATTAAAGACAGTCTTCCACTTGTCTCCCTCCCGGATTCGAACAAAATGGTAGGCATTCCTCAGGTCCAACTTAGTGAAAATGGGGCCCCCTGGAGTAACTCAAAGGCTGAAGAGAGCAGTGGCAAAGGGTATTGGTTCTTTATGGTAATGTCATTGAGACCTCAGTAGTCAATGCAGGGAAGTAGCATTCTATCTTTCTTACTCACAAAAAGAATCTGGCTCCAGCAGGCAAGGGCGAGGGTCAGATTATACCAGCAGCAAGTGAGTCGCTAATGTACTTCTCCATGGCTTCACGCTCTGGGGCAGACAAAGAGTATAGGCAACCCTTGGGAGGAGTTGAACCTGGTAGCAGATTGATGGCACAATTGTATGGTCTGTGGAGTGGAAAAGATGTTGCCTTAGTCTTACTGAAAACCTCACAGAAGTCATTGTACACGGATGGAACATTGGAAACATCCAGAGCGGACCTGATCACCAGTGGACGGGAGGGCAGGATGGCTTCTTTCAGACAGGTGAGATGGCAGTCACAGCCCTCAAGGATCGCTCTGGTCTCCCAGTCAAAGTGGGGATTGCGTCGTCAAAGCCATGGGTAACTGAGGGTGGGTGGGTAACAAGGGGGGTGTTAGGAGTGGGAAGGAGGTGAAAATTGTGTGGTGATTTGTGGTGGCAGAGAGCAGCATAGTTATGGGAGCAGTCTGAGCACTCTGAGGCAAATGTGCAGGGTTGCAGGGTGAACATCAGCTCGCAGTTTGTGATGAAGAGCTGACAGTTTTCCGGATCTCCTCCATATTTCTCGGATGCGCCAATTTGGGGCTCAGGAACATCAGCCAAAGATGGTGGTGATGGTACAGGGACTGGTGGAACTGGGGCAGGAGTTGGTGTCCCCAACTGGGCCAGGTGCTGTTGCGTCTGAGCCATGAGGCCAAGGAGGCTCTGGTTCGAAGAATGCAGGAGGTGGATGGAGGCTTCATAAATCACAACAGGGACTGGATAACCCACACGCAGCAAACCAGGTGTTGATGGGGACAACAGGTACACCCTTGAGGTGGCAGGGTAGGAGGCACACAGGCAAAACTCAGGTAGGCAGGCAGCAGGACAGGATTACTGGGGCAGAAGAGCAGGGGTAGCCTGGGTGGTCCAGGTCAGAGCTGCAGAGGTGCAGAGCTGAAACAGCACGAACTTGAAGATGATCTGACAAGGACTGGCTGGAGACTGTGGGTTAATATACAGTGGCATGTAACAAGGAGCAGGTGAAGGCAATGATGAGTAATTGGGAACAGGTGTGGTGATGATTGAATGAGTGCAAGGTGGGAGTGGCAGGTGATTGAACGGGTGCAGTGTGGTGGAAAGTTACCAGCACCACCACTTTACAGGGTGAACGAAGGCTCTTTTGGCACTCTCTATCAATCAATTATGCAAGAATTTGCAGTTTGAAAGTGCAGGTCATGGTAAACAAAACCTAAACTGAGTAAAAGTGAAATTTATTTATTAGGGTTATTTATTACCTTGTCAGTCAACATAACTCCACAAAAATGATAATTGCTGGTTTGTATGCTTTGGTTTACACCTGTAGGAGGAGCTCTGGAGGTAAAATCGCAGGCTTATCTGGTACTGCTTTAAATTTATCCATCTTACCTCTACAAATCTAATATTACTGTTACCCCTTGTCCAAAAATACACCTACCATCAGATTCTTATAGTTCTTGCAAGGTTTCTTGAAAGAATAGTTATCTCTTTTGTGCTATTTTCTTTGTAAAGGCAATAAAATAAAAAAATAGTAAAAGTAAATGCAAACTGGGGCAAACTGATTGAATAAGGCACCGTTAAGACTCGCACCTTTTTCACCTCTAAGCGGTAAAATTCTATGTTTGCCTATGAAACAATGAGAAATGACTTGCTACACACCCCTTGTTACACTAAAAAGAAGCTAGGTACCAAAGTCAAAGATATAACTGTTTTGGAGGTGAAAAAGGTGTTTAGTTTGAATAGCCCATAACAAAGAAGAGCAGCGACACAGATTTACAGGTAGATGTGCTAGAACAGTCTTACCAAGGTTCTGCCACATGCTGAAGAGCTCATAGGCCATCATGACTCTCATGTCTCCATACCTGCAAGGCAAGTGAAGCAATAAGTATACCATGTTCTCATCAGATGGTTCGGAGAAAAATTTAATTCCAACTGCTCCATGATAGCCATGGCAAACAGACTGTCACTACCCAATTCCCTGTCGGCCTCTAACCTTTTGTTTTTTCAAAGTTGAATCTTGAAATCTATAGATACAGTCATTTAGGAACTGGGGGTTAAGTTATTTTACTGCATTACTTTGATTTATGCAGACATTCTAGCAGAGAAGTTGGTCTGAGAATGAGTGGCAAGATGAATGACTCAAATGTCAAATTGAAGCTATCAGATTAATTTCAGGAAGCAGCTCTGACTGCAAGTACTGGACATAGACCAATATCTGAAAGTTTGTATCTGCTTTATCTTTAGGTTACTTCACTCAGGGACAATTGGGACTGTGTTTACTTAGGAAACTGCTCTGCTTATCATACAATACAATCTTATTTGGATATCAATAATACTGGCTATAAATGATTTTTGCTAACCAGAAGATGGGCAGGCTACTTGCTTCTGCACCGGCATGTTACATTCTCTCAGTCAAGGTCATATGGAAAAGGTAACATTTTACAGTTTGTTTCTGGTCTCAACAATCATTACATACCTGAAATCCACATTTTTGATAACTTGTTAAAGCCACATTGTGTAATTGTCTATTAACAAAAATATATTTTTTATTCATAATTAATGAATCACAGTGTTCAGTGTTCTGAAGGACACCTCTTATCCTGCCAACAAACTATTCCAACTCCTCCCCTCCAGAAGGCGCTACAGGAGCCTCCAGACTAAAACCACCAGGTTCAGGAACAGCTTATTCCCCACAGCCGTCACACTACTGAACTCTGTCCCCCACTGAACCTCACACTGCACTCTGCTGCTATATGCACAAGAATGCAGCAGACCAAAACTGGAGATGCCAAAGTGTCACACATCTCCTACGTGCCTGCTACTGCCAAAGCAATTGAAAGATGGTCCAAAGAGGTGAAACATCCAAAAGCAGTGGGACTGCCTACAGCCTAGGAGACGCAGAAGCAGACCAGTTCAAGGCGGCCCTTGAAAAAGAAATATCAGCTGAAACTTCTGAAGCGATTAATGATGGATGGAGGCTCCTCAAAGCTTGGATCCAAGAAAGAGCTAGAGCCGATGTGGATTGGTGTAAGATCACTGCAACGGTACAAAAGCCCAATGAGACGGTGGATGAATATTTCAAGCTTTTCGGAGATATCTATGTGCTGCACTCCGGTCTGACTGACAATCCAGATGATCTGGGAACTACTACACAGCAAGTGGCCAAAGCTACTTTCCTTGACGGACTGATTCCAGAAATTAAACAAGGAACAAAGATGAGCAGCTAAAGGAAAGAAAAGGCCTGTCAAAGGAGAATGTCACATTTGTGGTAAGTAAGGACATTAGGCGAAGGATTGCAGATTCTGAAAGTCTTCAAAAGAGGATGACTGCCGCAGAGAGGTGATTAACAAGATCAACCAGATGGACGAAGAAAAAGTGAAACAACTTGCGGCTACGATTTCGGCAAACTAGAAATCCCCTTCATCCGCCCAATTGTGAGAACAATCTATGCCGTCTGTGACCTACCTGGGGCAAAAGAGGAAAAAGAGAAATTACAGTTGACCGCACAACTGCTATCAAGAGAACCCCTGAACCAAGCATGATTAAACAACTGCGCTCATTCTAGGGATTGTGCAACTACAACCGAGCATGGGTTGAATCGTATAGTGAAAAGGCGCAGCCCCTGACAGACTTGTTAAAGGAAGTCCTGATTCCAAAACTAAAATCAGTCTGACGCCCAAAAGCAAACTTTTGAAGAATTAAAAACAAACCCTGTTTGATGCACCTGCCTTGGGTATTCCTAACATCAACAGACCCTTTGTCCTCTATGTCCATGAGAGAGATGGCTTTATGACTTTGGTGCTAAGTCAGGAGCATGGCGGACTGCAGAGACCTGTGGGATATTATTCTGCGAAGCTTGACACTACAGCATTGGGGTTTGGCCCCTGTCTACGAGCAGTTCAAGCCGTCTTCCTGGCTATCCAAGCAGTGGCAAGCCTAGTGCTGGATCAACAGTTGACGGTAAGATGCCCACAAGCTGTGAACACTCTGCTGTCCATGAGAAAAGTTGCTAAAGTGTCAGACAGGCGATGGGGGAATTGGCAAGCAGTGCTGGAATTGCCCAACATCTCCATTCAAAAAGCTACTGTGTCTAACCCCTCAACTTTCATAAAACCCAGTTCTGCAGAGGAAGATCATTGTTGTGAGTGTAGTCAAATTGATGGATGAAGAACAGTTCACAAGGAGGACCCTTTACAAAGTCCTGACCTAATTTTATATACTGTCGGATCTTCATTGGTGGTCGATCACCGACTTTGAGGTGCTGAAATCAGACTCAATGGCGCTGGGAACGTCAGCCCAACAAGCAGAACTGAAAGCCTTGGCTGAAGCCTGCAAACTCGCAGAAGCTAAAACAGCGAACATCTATGCCGATTCAAGATATGCTTTTGGAATTGCACATGACTTTGGTCAATTATGCAATTACCTAAAGACTTGGCAGTGATGAAAGTTAAAGCTCACACTAAAGATAACTCAGTTGAAGCCAAAGGCAATGCAATGGTGGATGCAGCCTCTAAAACAGCTGCGTTAAGAGGAGGGGAGTGTAAAGAAACGGACGGTCTACAAGGTAAAGAATTTTTTTTCAGAAAATGACGACGAGAATGGCATAAGACAAGTCAGAAAGGATGAAAAAGCTTCAGAGAAATTATCAGACATCAAAACAATGCAAGAAGAGGCGACGCTGGGAGAAAAGTGGACATGGATTGAGAACTCTGCTAAGCTCCATGACGACAAGCTTTGGAGACAAGGAACGAGAATAGTAGGACCTGAAGTCCTATTGAACCATTTAGCGGTGCAAATACACTCGTTGGGACATGTCGGAGCTGAAAAAATTAAACACAGGTTCTCACAAGTGTGGTGGAATCCTAAATACACTGCAGTTGCCAAAGATGTGGTAAAGAGATGTGTGACCTATGTGAGAAACAACAACGATAGCCGAAAATTACCCATATTAAAGACTCCAGCTCCGCCAGGCCCATCTGCAGGTGGATTATATCACCTCCGTGCAAAGGATACCGAGACATTCTTGTTATTGTGGATAAGTTCTCAAGATGGATTGAAGCTGTGCCAGCCAGAAAAGGAACGGCTCAACACACTGCGAAAGTGCTAGTGAAAGACTCCACGCTACGGTGTGCCTGACCAGATTTGTTCTGATCAAGGAACCCACTTCACTGGAGCTGTGCTGAAGTGTGCAGAGTGCTGCAGATACAACTGCACTGCCCGTATCATCCTCAATCATCAGTTCAATTTGAGAGAGCAAATCGAACTCTGAAAGAAAGACAAGACAGGCAAAAAAACATCAAGAAGGAGTGTCTTGGCCTGATGCACTACCAGCAGTCCTGTGTAGCATGAGAGTTACAACCAACAAAGAAACTGGACTGAACCCCTACGAAATCATCACTGGGCAGCCAATGTCTTTGCCTGGAACTATCGACTTCAGGAAAGCTGACGTACACCTGGTTTGGGATGCTTTGTTGTTAACTATTGCATCTTACTCTCAGAGGCAGTGTCTACAGCAGAAAAGAAGTTGAGAGAAGCTTGGCGTGAACCACCTGAAGGAGGACATTCTCTGGTCCCTGGACAGCGGGTGAAGATATACAAACCCCAACATCTAGCCTTGGAAGCCAAGTGGGAAGACCCATATGAAATAATTCTTGTCACGGACTCTGCTGTTAAGGTGAAAAACAAATCAAAATGGATACATGCTAGTCATTGTAAATTAGTTGAAGGCCTCTGAGCTCTAAACCAATGTAGATCTACTGTATGTTTTAAGATTTCCATCAAACTTTCCTTTCTAGATTTAAGAGAATTTAGGGAGGTAAGATTCACAGAAGACTTTATTTTTCTATAAGTTAAATTGATTTTGTGTTTGTATATGGGAAGATAGAAGGGATGAGGTATATCTTTGAATTGTTTTTATTTTAAAGTAAAACTAATCATGATTTTGTGTTTAATAAGACAATGTATTATGTTTCTGATGTAATACTGGTAATACACAGAGTAGAATCGTTTTAATGTTTCATATATATCTTTCCCCTCTGATACTGCTGTGTTTGTCCTGTGTGTTTGTAAGTCTGTGTGCAGAACATCTTACGGGAATCCCTTTTGGACTATTAATCACTGAACGGACTGAACTGAACTGTCAAACCTGATTCATATTGCCTCTACCCTGGGAGAAATTCAATGCCACACCCTGTGCCAAACTTCAAAGATGATGCCCAACCTGACAACTGCTTTCATGCTTGTCTTGTGTGTGTTTAATGGGGTTATCTGTGTTTCTGAAAACTGCCCATGGATAAGCTAAAACTAAGGGTGAACAAGACTGTTGGGTGTGTGGTTTGATGCCTTCAGCTGCTGAGACCTATCCTTATTATTTAGCCATTCCTTTTACTTTAAGTGAATATGCAACTGCTTATAATAGTGTGGATAGCCAATGGTTTAATCCCAATGTTACTTTCTTTTCTTTAAAAATTGGAACAGGTGAACCGGAAAAGATCAAGCTGAGTCTAGCTCCTAATGGGTTACTATGTTGAGTTAATGGAGGAGGTGGTGTTATGATGGGCATTAGTGTGTGTGATTATTATGTCAAGGTAGGAAGACCTAATGTGACCATTACTTGGTCTAGAGGAGCTGAGGTTTTGCCTTTGCCTCCTAGAATGATTTTACCTAGTCAGAAGGCAGGGAATGTAACATCTGATGCTAGAACTGCAATGAATGGTACAGTGTTTGTTTGTGGTAAATATGCTTATTCATTTCTTCCACCTTATTGGCAAGGAACTTGTTATGTAGCTTATGTAGTACCTGCTGTTAGAACAGTAGAGAAACATCAGTTAATGTCTGTAGAGTTAAGCGGGATATGTTTGGTAAACATCTTGTAGTAGCTACCCTGACTCATAGATTTTTTTCAGCCGTAATTCCAATGTATGATATGACTGTTGCCCTAGATGAAATTAGAGATTTGGCTGGAGTTGTGGAAGGAGTTGCTAATGACTCGTAATGACGTGTGCCCTTAGGGAATTAAATAATGAAGTAAAAGCTGTAAGGATGATGTCTCTTCAAAACCGTTTAGCATTAGATATTGTGCTGTCAGCAAAGGGAGGAACTTGTGCTGTCATTGAGCAGGAATGTTGCACTTATGTTCCAGATTCTTCTAAACAAGTTGATCACTATGTGTCTGATATTTATAAACGGGTCTCACTGTTGAAAGCTCAATCTAAGCCCTGATCTCTTAATGAATGGATTTCTTCTTGGGAGGGTGTTCTTTTGTCCCAGATTTTCCAAATTCTGATCCCGATTGTTTTGAGTGTTTTGGTTTTTATTTTGATTGTGAAATTATCCTGTTGCGCTGTGAAGCGGGTCTACAAGACCAGAATAGCGCATGTCCAGCAAGCTGATTTTGTTCCAGCGGTGGCTGAAGGGTATTTTGAGGCTGTGTAATTCAATTTAACATTAAATCTAGGGGGGGATTTGATTTATTTTTGGGTTGATCTGTATGTATATTTTAATTATATTTTACTTTTTGGTGTGTTTTTATTTTTATTCATTGTTATTTATTTGACTTTGGTGTGTTCTTTCAACTGTCGTTTTGTGATCAAAAGGGGGAAGTGTTAGAATTTTATATAATTTTATATGATTTCTTGCAACTCTTTTCTAACTGTCAAATGAATAATATTCCTCTGTGTGTTACTTAGGATTATCTGTTCAGTTGAGTCTGCACAGAATGCTCGGTCAACAACTGGTGAACACGGAGAAGACCTTAAAGATAGCCTTGACCAGTGATCATGTGTCGATACTTGTCAGAAGACTGGCGTCGGTAGGGGTAGGAATGCGCCTGTTTAGGCTAGGTGTTGTTTGCCTGCATTGAGTGTGTCCCTGAATTGTGTACGTATATGGAGTCTTGCCAAGTTTAGGTACTGGTCAAGCTATTTTCTACTGTTTAGGATAGATTTATGATTAGATGTTTGAGTATATGTAGAGCCATTTTCCTTTTTCTGTGGACATTCTGATCTCAAACCAGAGAACAATCCCACCCCAACTATGCATTTTCCAACACCTCACATCCATGCACAGGAGAGGGTGGTGTGGGACTGTTAATATCTCACAAATCTCTTTCAGTCACAATCTCTGGAATCTATTTCCCATTCATTTTTCCTCCATTGTGGCAACTGCTCTTCCACCTTCCAGCACTTTTCTCTTGAGGTTAATGATGCCACAGAGTCACTCTGCTCTACTCTGAGCTCTTGCTTGAATCGCTTGTGCACTCTGTCTACTAGACCTGCTTGATCCACTCAGTCTCACATATGGCTAAATGACTTTCTTCACTCAGTGCACACCAACCTCAGGGCTGCTGAAGGGAAATAGCACAAAACTAATCTAACACAGTTCCTGGAACTGTCATCATTCTTCTCATCCAGTGTCACTTTTGCAAAAAAGCTTTTTACCATGATGATTCAAAATGCTACTGACTCCACCTTCAAATCTCTACTAAACCCTCCACCTAGTAGTCAGTTCTCTGATCCATCTACACAGACCCTGTTTCAACCCGGTTCACAAGTTCCTCTTCTGAGCTTCTTTAAACTGCTTCTTTTTCTTCATTCATTTCTCTCTCAGAGGACAAGGTATCGAAGGTGTCCTACTTCTTGTCTACTAGACTCTTCTTCAAGCCATAGCCTCCCATTGTGACAGCAACCACACATGTATATATATAATATTTATATATTATATATATATATATATATATGTTATATATATATATATATATATATATATATATATATATATATATCGTTTTAAATTCAGTGGCAGGATTTCCCAATTGTACTGTGCCTTTACTACTGTGATTGTACTGGTTAGTAATGTTTTAAATTCAGTGCTTCATCAGCAGGCATTCCTTTGTAGGCAGTCAAGAGTAGTTTGCTTGTTAACAGAACATAAACTTTCTGCCCAGAAATCTTGTAAATAGTTCTGATATATTTTTTGCAACAACAACAAGGTTGAAATGTGCAGTGTCTCTTTTAACAGTAATAAAATAAATAAACAAAATAAAAGCGTGACAAAGGAATTTGTTAGCCTCGACTGTGTGGTTGAGATAGTTCCACTCAAAGCAATTTGTTGAAGTGTGCTACACACTCGATGCAGAACAGGAAGATGACAGCGACAAGGCACAAACAGTCTGTGTCTGCTGCAAACTACTGCCTAACTTGTGGTAAATGGAGTCTTTGGTCTATTTTCTCTGTCTAGTCTATTTTCTGTGCAAGTGTGTCTCTAAGAAGACATTCAGTACGTGCAAAACCAGTAGCAGCAAAACTTGCAGGGATCACTGCAAGTATCTTACATTTGCCTCAAGTCTCAAGTTCTTATTAAGATTTTTTACAGTTATTGTTAAGATTTTGAGAGCTCATTTTGTGATTAAAAAGTTTCTCTTTGTCATTATTCACAGAATACAAGCAGCATAATGACAGTTGTACATGCTTCATGATAGGCATTTTTAGTAGAGCTGACACATTGAATGATCCTCATAGGCATTTCTCATCCTCATAGGCATGTTCTCTGAACTGAATCTGTTGCTGATGCAGGAGACTGTCACAAGATTGGATAGCCTGGGTCAACTCAATTTGTTTAGGATTATTTTACCTTCTGGTAGCAGCATAATACTGTACTTGTGTAGGCCTACCTATACAAAATCGTATATATGCCTACCTACAGAAAATATTCACCTAAGGAGTCGTTGAGGACAGAAGGTGCGTCATAGGTAAACATTCAGCAATCTAGAATTTCACATGAAGTAGTAGATTTGATGCTAAGGAAATTTCACTTTTAGGTATAAGGGGTAAGGTGTGGATTTTTGTAGGCACTATTTAGAGCCCATGAAAGGATTTTTTTATGAAAATGGGTGAATATCCATTAAGAACTACATTTAAATTATGGTAACAAATAAATGACTTGAGTGGGGTAAGATAAGGGGTTTCACACATACACCTGAAAATAAAATTTTAAGGTAAAATTCCTTAGGTGATAAAGAAATTAGTGCGCTTTTGGTGTTTTCAGGGGCAAATTAAGGTGTTTTTTGCACCATATTACTCTCTTCTTTCCTAGACTTGGATGAGTTGATGCATACTTCAGCTGCATGCACTCAAGCTATCTGGGATCCACTAAGGCTCATTCATCGGCCCTAAGTACAAATGACTGCGTGAGTACTTAAATGTGCAAGTAAAATGACAATAAATAAGTAGTGGTTATTTTCGATAAGCTAGAGGGAGAGGGGGAGTTTTCAGGAGTGATAATCTAGGAAAGGAGATAGTAATATGGTGGTAAAATGGCAGTGTGTTTCATTCAAAAACAGAAGAGTATCCTTGAATTTACACTGGTGAATCCCTGAAATTCATGGCTTTGAACAAAATAAGAACAATTTAGACATACAAAATTAGGATAAGAGGACATTGTTCTGTGTATTGTTTTCTTGCATGAGGCCCATTCTGACCCTATTTGGCCCCGGTTCTCTGCAGTGTGTTTGTAGTTTTGTGAATTTTGGTGTCATGTTTGGTATGTTAATATTATATCTTACTTGTCCAGGATTTTCTTCCTTTTCACCACGCTTAAAGTTTCAAGTTGTAGACTGGGCTGATTAATGTAGAGCACTGACAAGCTGAAGTATGAATTCCACACCTGATCAAATGCACAGACACAAATATATGCACAAGAAATAATGGCAGAATTAGTGGTCACTAACAACAAAACTTATCTATGATGAATATAGCTGAACATGTTACTGACAAAACAAGTGATGACTCATTTAAGAGAATTCAGATCTGGCATTAAACAGCTCAAGGCAGTCTTTATCTTCACATCTACATTCATGCCTGTGGATACATGTAGTCATATAGCCAATGTATGGGTGTTGGGTTTATGCAGAAAAATTGTAATAATTTCAAACCACACTCACAAACCATTATGTATCTTTAGATTACAGCAGCCACAATTAATAAATCAAACTTAACTCATCCACACAGGACATAACATTCTCAACAACATCCTCAACATCAGTAACATACTCTGTAGCGTAACATTTTAATTTCAAATGGGCCAGATCAATTGTGGACAGAATACCAGCTTATCAGTGAAACTGCACAGATCCACCAGCTCACAATATCCAAACATAGCCACATACATTTCAGAGCAAGAGAACGCTGCTTTCCGATCCTTAAACCCTCTGCAGCTGTGCCATGGCATTCTAAAGTGCTAAATATCAGTCAACTTTACTTTAAAAAGCATGTCCAATACAGGTCAGAATTGGGTAAAGACTGTATGTGTTAATACATAGGCTTACCATTCATGAATTCTCTGTGGCCGATTGTTTACCCATGACTGTGATTTGGGTAGATACTAGATAAGATAAGACATGAGAGACATGAGCCTATCAAAAACATGATATGATGCACATCATGACACTTTTTTAATAATGTTCATGACTTGTCATTAAATGTTTGTTTTTTGTAATGTAAAGTTGACACTGTTTGGGATGCAGACATTACAAAAATGAATGACATGTTCATGATAAGTGTCATGTCATGTTTGTGACAGGCTCATGTTACTCGTATGTCGACACCCTCAATTAAAGTGTAAACTGCTTCCCCTCTCTGCTTGTTCAGTGTGGACTTGTGTAATGATCCAAAAGTGCTTAAAAGAGAAATCTGGTGTAAATCAATCAATAGTCCTGTCATTTGACGTTGCCATATGCTGTCGGTAGGTATCAGAACGAGAGAATTTGGTATAACATAGGCCAAATAGCTAAATGCCAGCTAACGGTAAATGATGAGGGCACAGGAAAACAAAGCTAAAACAAATTTCAATTAGTGTTAGCTGATGTTTTGCAAGTCGTCATCACCAAGTCAGACTTACCTTAAAATCAAACTCAGAATCTGTAAAGTTCTTGTGGAGGGCTGAAGAGAGATGTCGAGTCGTTGTCACAATAATGCTAAAAGATAAAGCAGGCAGTTTCTTTTTTTTACCAACATCATGTCTCAGTTTCTTACTCCCTTTAAAATATGCTTTCAGGGCCAAGGTATTTAAAAGTAAATGTGCAAATTTATGCCATCAAGCAGTGAGCTTACAGAATGCAAACACCTGAAAACTGTCCCCTTGCTTCCAAAGTTATGTCAGCAGTGCTAGTAGAGTTATAAAGACAAAAATCCCAATATTTTTCCTAACCCTTGCCTGAACCCTTTAGGGGTTATGCGGAGTGACTAAGCCCATAGCCCTGTTGTTTGACAATACAGGTAGGAGTTGAGAGTTTAACTGAATTGAATAAATCTGATAAAATGTAGACCAAATAACGACACAGCAGCAAACACTAACTGATGAGGACAAGGAAATGTCATCTTCCTGTGCCCCCATCAGTTAGTAATAGCTGCAGATGCTGTCTACGTTGTACCAAATGCTGACATTCTCATACCTACTGACAGCACTCAGCAGCCTCAAACTATATATAATTATATATAATTTATAACTATATATAATTTACAAATATTGATTGTAGTATTTAGTTACATTTAACATTTATACCCTTACCAAATATCTTACTATGGGTTAATACTGACATACACAATGTTAGGAGGGGAAAAAAGCAACAACTTTATTTTGGAAATTTAATACTGAGAGACTGCATGGGTGTCTGAGTGAGACAGAATGTGTGTGCCATCTATTCTGCAGTCTGTACTGATCAAAATAATCAACTGCTGAAATGTAGGGTTTTATTTAATTAGGGTTTTAGCAGCATTTTATTACAATAAACAATTATTTAGCAACTGTCACCAGCATGTAACTACCTACTTCTCCAAATAACAATCAAGCAACCACCTCAGCTACCCTAGCAACCAACATAGTAACAACCTTAACTGCCCTAGAAATGGCCTAGCAACCATCTCAAGTACCCTTGCTGCTTCCTCGCAAGTACTTCCTCATTAACAACTCAGCAACCAACACAAGAACCAACATCATTAACCATCAATCTGCTAACTGATTCCATCATTCCATCTGTAAAGATCCGTAGCTTTCCTAACCAGAAACCATGGGTGGACAGAGAAGTAAGAATGGCACAAACCACCACTTAAAATGAAGAGCTTATTTCAGCTCATATGTCAGATTACAAAACAGCATCGTACAGTTTACAGAGGACTACTAAAGACGCTAAGCGGCACTATCGTGACAATGTTGAAGCTGATTTCATGGAGGGTGACCCAGCACACATGTGGAAGGGACTACGAACTGTTATTTCTGTGACAAATGTTATATCCGTGGGTTCCTTTAGATAACCCTTCACAGAGACTCACTCAGATACGTCTTATCATTCCAACGGTAATCGTTTACTGAAGTATCTGCATTCTTCCTTAATCACAGTAACAGTGGCAGCGCAGTGCCCCCTAGTGGTATGGGTGGCATACATTAGTTTAGCTGGTGCAGGGCACATACATCACATTTCCTTCCCACTAAATGCTGTTCTCCCATTTAACATGAAAATGAACACCACACACATCACAAAGAAAGCTTCTATTATTTATATTTATATTGAACAATCTTCATTTTACAAATCACACCACTAGCCACAGTGCTCTGCAAAAAGTCATGCCCTGTCTAGCGTGTTTGTTTTAGGTCACCTGTATTTTGACCTGCAAATTGTTTACAACTGTGTTGTAATGTATGTACATATGTGTATATGTGTATGTACACACAGTTGTGTGTGTGGTGTGCGTGTGTGAGTAGGTGAGTGAATCTGTGTAGTCCCGCAATAGTGTATGTAGGCACTATTACGTATCTGTCTTGTCCATACTGTGTTTTAACAGTTACGTGTATCACCAATTGTTCCCGGTGAAACGTTGTCTCGTCTCACTATGTACTGTGTATATGGCTGAAACGACAATAAATCCCTGACTTGACTTGACTTGAACATGACATTATGCAACCTGTTTTTTTTTTTTTAAATCACACTCTAACCTTGAGGTCAAGAGTAGACTGTCCCAAACCTCTGAGTCAGTCAAGGGTTTATTCTGCCCTTATTCTTCAGACATGACTCTCTAAACTAAGAACAATTAAGCTTGACAGTCTCTCATTCAAATGTCCACAAACACACTGCCTCCACCATGCTTAATGCCTTAAGGGCTGTAACGCACTGGTGGTTTAATCACGTTTACCAGTTTCTCGTGGTTGTATGTTCTTTTCTTCTCATGTTACCTGAGGTGATGACACACTCACGGGTTGAGGAGGAGGAGGCACCTTTGGTTCGGGAGCTGTGTTCTCCAACACAGGTAGGTCTGCTGGAGCAAGAGGAGATGCCGTGTCTCCATTGGTCAAATCCAATTCTGCATATCTGGCCAACATCTGGTCAGCATGACATCTCCAGTGTTCTGATGAACCAACGTCGACTCTGTACGAGACTCAGTCTCAGACCAGTCAGACCAGTCTCAGCTAAAACTACTCCTGGTTTCCACCTCTCTCCTCTCCCGTAATCACGAACAAGCACTTTGTTACCAACCTTGAATAACCTGTCCTTGGCATGATTCTCTCGGTACGCACACTGGGCCTCTTGAGCCCTTTCAACTCCAGAAATGACATTCGGCTTTAGTAAGTCAAGGCAAGTACGCAACTTGCGATGCATGAAGAGCACTGATGGCGTCTCCTTGGTTGTGGAGTGGGGAGTGTTGCGGTACATAAGCAAGAATTCATCCAGCCTATGCTGAATTGAAGCTGTTCCTGAGGAACGTACCAGTGAATGCTTGAAAGTTTGCACAAAACGCTCTGCAAGACCATTTGTAGAAGGATGAAATGGTGCAGAGCGGATGTGCTTCACTCCATTGCTTTTCATGAAAGTCTTGAACTCACTTGAAGTAAACTGTGGGCCGTTATCCCTTACTAAGACTTCAGTGAGTCCATAGCAACTGAACAGCCTCCTCAGTATCTTAATTGTCTTGGAAGCTGTGATGGAATTCATGAGGTGTACTTCCAGCCATTTAGAGTGTGCGTCTACGACTACCATAAACATATGGCCTTGGAAAGGACCAGCGAAATTCACATGGATCCTTCGCCATGGAGTGGTGACGGTCCTGGTGATTTCTGTGTGAACTGACAAGATGGACAGGTCTTCGAGGCTTGCTCAATCTGAGCGTCAATTCCTGGCCACCATAGGTAACTGCGAGCGACAGACTTCATTTTGACAACGCCAGGATGTCCTGTATGTAGCTCAGACAACACTCTGGGTCTCAGCTTTGCAGGGATGACGACACGGATACCCTTGCTGGCACCCTTGCTGGAGTGTCAATTCGTCCTTCCTGCTGATGAACGGCATTAGTGTGCTGTCTACATCCTGGGCTCTTGGAAACTGACCTGTGGATACCATTTCAACAACTTGGGCAAGAACAGGATCTGTCCTGCTTTCTCTGCTGATATCTTTGCAGTTAACAGGTAAGGCCTCCAAGTGTCCAATGTGAAAGCTGTCAACAGCACTACTTTTCTCCTTTGGAGATGTGGGAATTGGCAAGCGTGACAGTCCGTCGGCATTGCCATGACGTGCTGCTTCTCGGTACTGTATAGCATAATCATGTGCGGCTAACAAAAGAGCCCACCGCTGCATCCTAGCGGCTGCCATAGATGGTATAGCTTTGCTGGGACTCAGAATTGTAGTCAGTGGACGATGGTCTGTCAGGAGTGTAAACTTCCTACCATACAGGTAGTGATGGAATTTACATACTCCAAAGATGATGCTTAGAGCTTCATGCTCAATTTGGGCGTAATTGCGATCAGCTTTATTCAAAGTCCTTGACGCGAAAGCTATGGGTCTCTCTTGTCCATCTGGAAAGATGTGTGAGATGACGCTGCCTACCGCATAGGGTGTCACACGCTAGCTGGATGGGAAGCTGCGGGTCATAATGAGTCAACACACTTTGCGAGAGTAGTTGTTCTTTAGCCTCTTTAAAAGCTGTTGCACATTCTGATGTCCATTGCCATGACTTTCCTTTACACAGAAGGGCATTCAGTGGGCTAAGGATGGATGACAAGTTTGGAATAAATCTGCTGTAATAATTGATAAGTCCTAGAAATGAGCGAAGCTGGCTCATGTCAGTCGGTTCAGGAGCCTCCACAATTGCCCGAACTTTCTCTGGAGACTTGTGCAGGCCCTGAGCATCAATGACGTGGCCCAAATACTGAATGAATCCAATGAAAAATTCACATTTTTCTTTCTGTACATGCAAGCCGAATTCTTCCAAGCGCCCAAGAACTGCATCCAAATTCTTCAAGCGTTGTACACGGTCCTGGCCAGTAATTAGGATATCATCCAGGTAGCAGTGGACGTTCGGCAGACCCTGGAGGACTTGGTCCATGGCTCGCTGGAAGATTGCTGGAGACGATGTAATCCCAAACGCAAGCCTGTTATAACAGAACAGGCCTTTGGGCGTAGTTATTGTAAGATACTTTCTAGACTTTTCTTCCACAGCTATTTGCAAATAGGCATGGGACAAGTCCAGCTTACTGAAATGTTGTCCTCCTGAGAGGGATGCAAATAGATCTTCGATGCGCGGAACTGGATATTTCTCTACGCAGAGAGCAGGGTTGATTGTCACTTTAAAATCGCCACAAATCCTAACATCTCCATTCTTTTTCACAACAGGAACAATAGGCGTAGCCCACTCACTGAACTTAACGGGTGATATGATGCCATCTTCACAAAGTTGGTCAATCTCAGCCTCCACTTTTGGCCTGAGAGTATGGAACCACTCTTGCCTGACAGAATCGTGGCGGGTGATCCAGTTTCAGAGCAATGGCAGCTTTAATGCCTTTCAGAGTGTCAATCTGTATTTTCCGTAGCCATTCCCGACCGAAGAGTGGGGGTGAGGACCCTTCAAGCACATACAGTGGTAGCTTTGCCCTCTGTTTATTCATCTTTACAGCGACTTTGATGACACCTTGTGGTGAAATCATCTCACCAGTGTAGGTCTTCAACATTATGTTTGTTTGGCGCAAGGGTAAGTTACTGAACTGGGCATCGTACAGTTCCCTTGAAATGAGTGAAACTGCTGCGCCTGTGTCCAACTCCATTTTAATTACCTTGCCTTCAATTTTTGGTTTAACACGTATGAGCGACAAATTTCCCTTCTGAGACACTAGATGTAGACCCAGTTCAGAATCTGTTGTGGTACCTTCACTACTGGATCCCTCTTTTGCCTCCATAAGGTGCACTCTGTTCTTATTTTTAATTTTCCGTTTCACTGTCTTTTCCTTATTTACAGTCTCTTTACTTCTGCAAACTTTTGCTATGTGTCCTTTCTTACCACAGTTGTGGCATTGCTGTTCCTTGTAATAGCAATCTGCTTCTTTATGGTTAGTTTTTCCACAGCGCATACACTTGTGCCTTTGCTGATTATTCGCTGACAATGTACGCACCTTAAGCGCGTTACTTAGCTGATGCGTTTCTCTTGCTACAGTCTCCATAGACATGGCTATCTCTACCGCTTTCTGGAAAGTGAGTCTGTGGACTGAAATCTGTTCAGTCCACAGACGAGCCTATCTCTCAATGCATCCTGCAAGTGTGTTCCAAATTCACAGTGTTCGGAGAGCTTTTTAATTACTGCGATGTACTGTGTTACAGATTCCCCCTCTTGTTGGTTTCGGTTATGAAAGCGAATTCTTTCCGCAATAACGGTTGGTTTCGGAGAAAAATGTCCTTGTAAAGTACTCACAATGTTGTTGTATGACTTCTCCCCTGGCTTATCAGGAGCTATCAGGCTTCGTAGAAGTGCATAAGTAGTAGCACCCATTACACTGAGAAGAACTCAGTTTTTATCTTCCTCAATCTCGTTCGCCTTTATAAAGTGCTCAAACCTCTCCACGTAGGTTGTCCATTGTTCCACATTCTCGTCGAATGCATTTACGTGTCCGATGTATGCATAACCAGCCATTCCGTGTCGTTAGCACTCGCCCTCTCTTTACTAGGCGTAGTCTTAGCCAACTTTCCACGCGGCCAAACTTTCCCTTCCTCTCCACGCACAGCCAATACCGTGGCGGAAATAAAACCACAAGTGAAACACGGGTACTCTAAAGGTTCCTTTAGATAACCCTTCACAGAGACTCACTCAGACACGTCTTATCATTCCAACGGTAATCATTTACTGAAGTATCTGCATTCTTTCTTAATCACAGTAACAGTGGCAGCGCAGTGCCCCCTAGTGGTATGGGTGGCGTACATTAGTTTAGATGATGCAGGGCACATACATCACACGAACCATCACTGGCTTTACAAGAAAGTCCCCTCCAATGATGAGTGTGTGTAAATCCCTCACTGATGAACTAAAAAAATGCTAGCTTTGATGTTAAAAACAAAGAATATCTTGCACAAGCTACAGTGTGTTGTGATGCTGTGGGGATACATTTTTCTGTGGTTAGAGTTGGTGGTCTGACATCTGACTGCACTGGTCTGACTCCATCAGCACTAGTGCCCCTCAAGGTTGTGTTTTGAGCCCCTTGCTGTACAGCATCTACACACATGACTGCAAAGCCAACATTAGTCACACCTCCATCATCAAGTTTGTGGATGACACAGTGGTCATGAGCCTGATTAGCAACCAGTAGAGAGAGTCACCTTGGTGTCCACATTACTGAAGATTTAACATGGACTGTTAACACCCAACATGTTCAGAAGAAATCCAGACAATGACTCTTTGTCAGCTACAGAAAATCAAGGTTTCAACATCCATCTTGAAGGCCTTCTACACTTAAGCTGTTGAGAGTGTTCTGACAGGTAGCATCATCACCTGGTATGGGAACTCCACAGTCAAAGATTGTAGTACTCTGCAGAGAGTAGTATGTTCAGTTGAAGTCAACCCCCTGCCCTGCAAGACATTTCTTCCAGTGGAGTACTTCTAAGTGCCCAAAATATTCTGAAGGACTCTTCTCATCCAAAGTAATGGACTGTTCAAACCACTAAGATCAAGAAGACGTGTTTGTAGTCACAAGGCCAGAACCAAGAGATTCAGGAGAAGCTTCTAACCTCAGGCCATCCAAACTATAAACACACATTATACTGAATTTGGACACATTCAGTCCTCCACACTCACACTCCCTTTATCAAACTAATTGTGGTCTAATTTATTCAATGTTTTTTAACTTTTATTAATTTATTAGTACCTTTCCACTATTTTCCACAATGTCTATTTATTTGATTTCATCTCAACTTTACAGGGAACTTACACATAAATTACAATAAATATTCATTAACATTTTTGTTTTGCCTTGATGCCCTTATTGCTTTCCAAGCCTCTTTGCTTCTTGCTCAATTATTCTCTATTCAATATTTTGTTGCTTTTATTCATTTATGATTATCTCTTATCTCACTATTTCCACTTTTATGTATTGATTTTACTTAATGATTGTCTTTGGGCTTACCAAGACTTACCAAGATTAATTAAAACAACACACAACTTATAATTATAATTACCATTTGCCAGATACATTACTTCACAATAAGTAAATCCTGAACTTTATAATTTCAGTAATTACACATTTACTTCAAATAATTACCATTTCATTATACCTTTAAATCAACGCAGTTTGCATTGTTATTGTAAAAACTGCCAAACTTCCAAACAGTAATTGTTTGGAAACTGCATGGTATTTACTTGTAATAAGTGGCTAAAAAATAGTATTACCATGAAATTATGTCTATATTACCATAAAATGACCCACTTATTATCGATCTGTAAAGTAAAGTGTTACTATAATGTCTTTTATGACCATAATTTATAATTTTATACTGCGTCTTTTTCTTATCACAAAATGACAACATTAGTTTGCAGGGCAGTACAAGATATAAGGCCAAGTTTAGTCCAAAAGGTCAGTTTTCAGACTTCCTATTTTCTTGTTACTAACTGGCACATATTACATCCTTACTGATTTCGCAGAAGTATTAAGCAAAATATATACCTACAAATAACATTTCCAGTGACTTTTTGACACTTCTAAAATGCCAATAAAATGCCATGGGGTTTAAAGAGATCCTTGGCTAGTAAGTGATGTTGACACTCACAATGTTTTTGGTTTTCTGAAAATTTTATAAAATCCTTTTACTTGTAAGCTGCCATTGTTGAAAAACTAACATCACCTGGTTGAATCTAATCAAGGTCCAATCAAGTTGCAGCAATCAAGCTGTTGCTGCACATAGACACCATCAATATCAACCAGATGATATCACTCTTTACCCAGAAAGCATTGAGAGACCTAAACACAATGGCAGATTACAGACAACAAGGGGATTTACAAACAAGGGTGTTTTCAAAAAGTTTTAATTTCAAAAAGCATTTTGAGTGTTTTTAAATCCTGTTAAATATAACTGATACCAATGGCAGTCTTTCAAGGCCAACATGTCTAACCAGTCAGGGTTCATTTTAAAGGATGTGAATCATTACATTAACACCAGTTATAACTCATGAGTTACTCATGCACAAGCCTTAACAAGTCATTTGTAAACAGCCAAAACATGCAGCTACAACTCTTGAGTTAATCATGAATCTAATGTGTTTTTGTAAAACATCTAATGTGTTTTTGTAAAACATTCATACACAAACTACTATGAATGAAAGTCTGTCAGATATTCCATCCATGAAGGGTAGTCACGTAAGCCTAAAAAGTTTATCCTACTGATCCTACCATGTAAAAACGCTTAATAATGGGAATATAATCACATTACAATACAAGTAACATATAATTTTATGAAGTGGGTTAATTATTAGATACATTTGGGCATAGCTAGTCCATAATAACATAACACCTACAAGTTTGTAAATGGAAAGCAGATAACATGATTTTGGTTAATATACCATTTATTAAGTATTTAAAGTTCAGTTATAAGCAAGTACAGTAATGTAAAATGGATACATTACTGATGCAAATGTCTGGTTATTTATTAAGTATAAAAATGTTGTTTGCAGGTATTATTTAGATTATTTAGCCATATTCACTTCACATAAAAACATGAATAGGTATGTTTATTAAAGATTAACTGATGAGAATTAATTAAGGGACAACTGAGAACTGAGAACAAATGAGTTACCTAATGATTAATAAATGCTTAATAGGGAGTAGTTATTATATAATGTAATCCTCTCCTCATCATTCACAGATTTATTTTATTGGTCCATAATGTCCATTTAAATTGTTCTAGCCATCTCTGGCTTCACTTTTTAGCTGTAGAGAATTATGGGCACATGCCATAGACTACTGCTGCCAATGGTTACATAGTGCTGTTTTGGCCGATAGAGGGCTGCAATGGGTTTGAAAGAGTAAATGTACAGTCTGTTAAGACTTGATGTGCCATTTTGGAAACATTATAACATAAAAATCCTTTGGGTTTTCTTTAAGACTTATTAATTATGAAGTCATTTGTGGCAATTAGTCTTTGAGAGTTAGGGTGCAAAATGTAATGGACAATGCCACTTTTTGATGACTATCACTTTGACAGTGCAACATGGCAGAGATGGTGAGAGCTGGGCTTCCCCAATGTGTACTTCCCCAATGTGGAAATTTGTGTGTCTAACTTGATGATTTGTGCTTACACATGTAAAATCTTACTTGCAAGTCAGCAGCCTCATTACATTCCAGTCTCGTGGGAATATAGTCAGTTTCATCAGATTACGAAACACACAGAAGATCTTCAGCATGAACTCCTACAAGATGGACAGGTAAGAGACAAAATAAGAAACAAAGAGACAGATAACACAGATTTGCATGTACAGTGGAAACCAGATGCTACCATACACTTCAGAAAAACTGAATACTGAATTGGAGTAAAGTTTTACTGTATTAGGTCAGTTAATATTATATATGTTTGTATGTATTAGAAGTACAAGTTTAAAGTGGAATCTTTTAAATACAAATTGAATAATGCAAATATCTCCCAAGTCAGTTAAATAAGGCAAAAAGATGTTATACTACACATTACTTTGCAACTGCCCTATTAAATTTAGACTACAGAAGAGAAGTTAACAACTTAACACAGTGGTGTCATGTGAACAACCTATCTCTCAATATGGCAAAGACCAAAGAGCTAATTGTAAACATCAGGAGGAAACTAGACCAGTTTGACCCCATTACCATCAACAGTGATACTGTGGAAAGGGTCAACAACTTCCTTGGTATTGGTGTTAACATCACAGAAGACCTGACCTGGGATGATCATACTGATCAGGCTGTTGAAAAAGCCCAACAGTGTCTGTTCCACCTCAGATGACTAACAAGGTTTGCTATGTGATCCAGGATCCTGAAGGCCTTTTACAGAGGCACTACAGAGAGCATCCTGACTGCAGGCATCAATGCATGGCTTGGGAGCTGCTCTGCAACCAAGAGTTGTACGTACAACACAAGACATCTGTGGATGTGATCTGCCCTTCATCCAGGACTTATATAACAGGTGATGCATCAGAAAGGCAATAAGAGTCTGTATGGACCCCAGCCATCCTAGACATGGGCTGTTTCAGCTGGTACCATCTGGCAAGTGATATCGAAGTCTTAAGGCTAGGAACCACCAGGCTCACACACACACACACACACACACACACACTTAACATACTATTTATTTGTTATTTATTTTTATTGAGGAGCAAAATCACAAGAATTGTACTCTCTTATACTAGTATAATGAGATTTAATAAAGACAATCTTGAATCTTGAATCTTTTGAATGGCACATTGAAGCATATCTGTTCATCAGTCAAATCGATTGAGTAGACCCTGGCGACTCAGGCTCCTACAATTACAGAAATAGAAACTAGCCTACCTGACCATAGCGATGTCTGCTATATACTGCCCCAGTGCCTTTTGGTTAAAAACATTCTGGAATGTCTCCTCCCTTCCCTTTAACATGTGGCACACTTTTCTTATTTGCTATGGCCATAGAGTCCCTTCCTATAGCCCTGAAAAATTCTCCAGTATTATCTGGCATAATTAGAGGAGGCTTTGAGCAACGATTGTCACTCTATGCTGATGACTTGTTGCTATATGTGCAAGATCCAATAAACTGCACTGATAGGTTAGTAAACCTTCTTATGATGTTTGGAACTTTTTCAGGTTACAAATTGAATATTGCTAAGGGTCTTTGATTTCCTGTCAGTCAGTCTGTCAAATCAATCTCTCCAGGCACTCTAACCTTTCATTTTCCCTCCTGGGGGTTTAAGTATTTAAATGTCAACACCTACCTCTCTTAGCTCTCTTCATTAAAAAATTTAACTTATTGAGAATATCAAGGCAGACCTTTAGAGACGGCACTCACTACCCCTTTCACTTGTTGGCCAAATTAAAACAAACAAAAGGAATTTGCTACCCCGTATCCAATTTCTTTTTCAGACATTCTCTCTTTTTCTCCCTATTTTGGAGAGACCCAAGCTGACAGGGTGTTTTGTTTTACCAAACATGCTGTGAGAAGTAACTATTGGGCCACCAACATTCAAATGCCTAAAAACGTTATCATTTCCTAGCCATTAACTGGTGTGTAATAGAAGCAAACTCTTGCATTACATCCTGCATTTGTGCACAAATAAGTTCAAGTAATTCAGTTTAAAGTGGTTGTCAGCATTCACTATACTAGGGCCAGACTGAAACAACTGTTCCCTGATGCAGATGATCTCTGCTTGATATCAAGAACCCTAAGTCAAACAAGCCTTGATAACGGTAATTAGCAGTGCATTATTTAACTTTAGCAAACAAGGAAGGAGGAAAACCTGTGCCAAATTTGATCATGTTGATGGTGACATTTTGTCATATGTGATTGATTTTATGTAAAAAAATGTATATACTCCTGTTATAGAAACATGAAAAAGGTATTTCTTCAGTACTGAACAACTACAGGCCAATATCCAATCCAACAGTCACTGGAAAAATCCTTCTTTCAATTGCCTTCTTGATATCAAATAGCTGCTTTGATAACTTTCAGTCAGGAACAGTGAGGAATAAAGTTATAAGTGACATATGTCTTAATACTGATGCAGGCAAAACATCTGTCCTGGTGCTACTGGACCTCAGTGCAGCTTTTAACACTGTTGATCAGAACATACTGCTACATCAACTTGAACACTAGGTTGGTTTCAAAGGTATAGTTATCAATTGGTTAAAATCCTATTTACAAGACATAAGTTTCTTTGTTGGTATGGGAAATTCTATCTCAACATTAATGTCCTTGGCCTGTGACCTTTATATGTTCCCAACAGGACAAATTATCAGGAACAACTCAATCTCCTATGCTGATGACACCCAAATTTATTTTGCTCTGTCATCTAAAGATTATGCCTCTCTTGAATGTTTTTATCAGTGCATTGACCAAATCAACAAGTGGATGTCAGATAAAAAAAATGAAAAAGATGAAAGTGAGCTAAACATGAAAAGCAATCACTAAGTCAGCATTTTAGCACCTAAAAACACCAGACATGCCTTGATTCATCTTATATAAGAAGACAAAGAAAGACATTCACTTTTCCTCCTTAGTGGTGTCTGCTCTTCCACCTTCCAGAAATTTCTCTTTTCTTGAGGATGATGATGCCACAGAGTCACTCTGTTCTACACTGAGCTCCTGCTTGATCGCTTGCGCTCTCTGTCTTCCAGACCTTTTTGATCCACTCAGTCTCACATCTCAATGACTCACTTCATTCAATGCGCACTGACCTCAGAGCTGCTGAGAGGAAAGGGCACAAAACTGACAATTCAGCTAATCTAACACATTTCCAAGCTCGGCTATTATCCTTCTCATCCAGTGTCACTTCTGCAAAAAATGCTTTCTACCATGACAAGATTCACAATGCCACTGACACCAGGAAACTCTTCGCCACCTTCAAATCTCTACTAAACCAACCTCACAATTCAATTCAATTCAGTTTTATTTATACAGCGCCTTTTACAATAGTATTGTCTCGTGGCGCTTCACAGAAGGAGCACCCAAGAGCAACAGGGGCAAGGAAAAACTCTGTTATGTTCAGTTAATCTAGGAAGAAACCTTGGGCAGATCCACGACTCAAGGGGCTAACCCAACTGCCAGGGGTCATGCAGAAAAATTACAATCAGTAGTAATCATGACAGACTATAAGCTGCCTATGGTTTTAGCTAAGCTTCATAATAGTTCATAATAGAGTATTATCCCACTCTTACAATACATGGTAGTCAGTCTATAGGTGGTTATCAGGAATTAAGGCTGGACAATGTAGCAGCGGCCAGGCATAGTGACAAACTCAAAGGAATGAGATGGGTCATGGGGGTAACAGTAAGGGTCCATTTGACAGCACCATTGTGGGTCAATCACAAAGCCTCAGGAAGGGGAGTCGGGTGTCCAGGATGTCCTCTGTGATGGGGAGTCTGTCGTGAGATGTGCCTCCCGTAGTGTTGGTTGTAGTCCACTCAGGAGGGGAGAGTGAGAGGAGTCCGCCGGAATGAGGCAGGGATGACACTCAGCGAAGATAATTGTGGACAGAGGAAAATAGTGAATTAGGCCAGACTCGCACATCAGAAGCAAAAAGCAGAAAGCAGTAATTTGGGCATACCTATATGCGCATAAATATACATATATACAAATACACACACATTAGTTGTAGGTTTTTGATGCAAGTATTGCTACACCCAGAGAACAGAGCATTGCAATAATCGAGCCTGGAAGTAATAAATGCGTGTATTAATTTTTCAGCATCCTCAAAGGATAGGAACTTTCTAACCTTAGCAATATTTCGTAGGTGGAAAAAAGATGTTTTTGAAATGTGTTTTACATGACTATTTAGAGAGAGGTCCTGGTCAATAATTACCCCGAGGTCTTTAACTTTTGCATTACATGACAGTGACAGGCCACTGAGTAAGTTTTGGTGATGGGGTAGAGTTTTGGTCAGCTGTTTAGGGCCAATCATCATAACTTCAGTTTTAAACAAAGGAAATTATTAGTCATCCAGGTTTTGATGTCTAGGAGACATGCATCAAGTTTAGTCATTGGCATATAGTCATTAGGCTTCATAGAAAGGTAAAGCTGGGTATCATCAGCATAGGAGTGGAAAGTAATACCATGTTTCCTTATAACAGATCCTAAAGGTAACATGTACAGGGAGAACAGCAGGGGACCTAGCACTGAGCCTTGGGGTACACCAAACTTTACTTTAGTATGGGTTGATGACTCATTATGAGCGTGTACAAACTAGTAGCGACCAGAGAGGTATGATTTGAACCAGGCTAATGCAGTGTCTTTGATGCCTATCATGTGTTCAAGTCTGTGTAGTAGGATACCATGGTCAATAGTGTCAAAGGCAGCACTAAGAACCAGTAGGATTAATATTGATATATATCCATTATCAGATGCGTTAAGGAGGTCATTGAAGACTTTAACTAGGGCTGATTCTGTGCTATGATTAGTTCTAAAGCCTGACTGGAAGGTTTCCTGGATATTATTGTCATTTAAGAAGCTACAGATTTGCTTAGACACTATTTTCTCAAGTATTTTTGAAACAAATGGGAGGTTAGATATGGGTCTGTAATTAGCAAGAACATCAGGATCAAGGTTTGGTTTTTTAATTGATGGTTTAATAACAGATGTCTTGAAAGATTTTGGGACATGCCCAGCTATGAGTGAGTCATTTATAATTTTAAGAATCGTCTCAGCCAATATAGGGAGAGCTGCCTTAAGAAGATCAGTTGGGATAGGGTCCAATAAGCATGTTGAGGCTTTAGCTGAAGAGATCAAAGATGTAATTTCTGATATATTGGTGGGTGTGAATGAATCAAAGTATGCTACAGGTTGACTAGAGCTAGCTGTAACCATTACATGTGGTCCAACTGGATTTGAGGTTACAAGGGAGTTGTTTATTTTAAGTCTAATAGATTCAATTTTGTCATTAAAATAGTCCATGAAGTCCTTGCTGCTTAGACTTATTGGAATGGAATGGGACACCTCAATCCTGCTTTTTGTTAAACGGGATATAGTGTTAAAAAGGAATTTTGGATTATCTTTATTATTGTGTATAAGTGAGGAATAATATGCTGATTTGGCATTGTTAAGTGCTGTCTTGTACTCTTTTAAGCTATCTTTCCAAGCAAGGTGGAACACTTCAAGTTTAGTGGCATACCTTTTCCTTTCAAGTCTACGAGCAGCTTGTTTCAGTAAGCGAGTCGGTGTGGTATACCATGGGGCAATTTTTTTTTTTTTTTTTGAGTGGTGCAATTGTGTTGAATGTGAAGTATAGTACATTTACAACACTGTCAGTTAATTGATCAACTTGGGTTGGGCTTGGCATAGAGCCTTCTAATACAGGGCTATATTGGCTCAACAGACTCAAGGAGAGATGGAATTTTTGCTATGAAGTCATCTGTAGTTTTGGGAGTTATGTTTCTAGTGTAGTAGTAGACTGAGTTAGGTGCTACATAGTCTAATGTAATTTTTAAAGTTAATAAGTAGTGGTCAGTTAGTGTAGAGTGTTGAGGTAGGGTTGTAAGTTGTTCTATTTGTACTCCATGTGTCAGAACAAGATCAAGGGTGTGGTTACCTTGATGTGTAGGTGTGTAGGTGTCGCAGCTGACACTTTGCTGCATTTTTTTTACTAACAAAGTTAGCAATTAGTAGTCAGTTCTCTAAGCCATCTACATAGACCCTGTCTTACCCAGCTTCAGAGGTTCCTCTTCTGATCTTCTCTAAACCAACTGCTTCCTTTTTGTTAATTCACTCTTCTCTCAGAGGCGTCTAGGCTTCTCACAGACAGCCAGCCTACTTCTTCTCCTCTGGACCCTATTCCAACAACCCTTCTACAGGCCACAGGCCCCTATCGTGACAGCAACCACGCTGACATGTGGTCATTGTTTCACTAACTAGGGGTACATTTCCCACCACCTTCAAACAAGCCCAGGTAACACCACTGCTCAAAAAACCTTCTCTTGCTCCCACTTAAGTGGAGAACTACCAGCCTGTTCTTATCCCTTTCTATTCTAAAACTACTGAATGAGCCATCTTCAGACAGGTCACAGGATTTCTCTCTCAACACAACCTCCTTAACAGCGCCTGTAGTGACAGAAGTATTAAAAGAGATCAGAGCAGCTGGTCAATCCTCAGTACTCATCCTGCTCCTGAATCCTGCAAGGTCAACCACCACATCCTACTGGACAAACTAACATGGGCATCAGACTAACATGGGCATCAACAGCAAAGTGCACTCTTGGTTTGGGTGGTGCAATTGCAATCAGGTCTTCCAGCCTGTGTCATTCCAGACTCTTCTCATATGGTGTTACGCGCTGGTGGAATGACCTTCCAAGTGCTACCCGATCAATCGATACCCTCTCCACCTTGAATTTCTAAATACCAGGAATGCACTTAACATCTTACTCTTAATCACTCTCCATACTGCACTTTTATTACACTATTGCACTTTCAACTTATAATACTGCAAATTTCATGTTAGCAATTTGCATTCTTTGTTAGTTTTTCATTGTGCTGTAGCTTGAATATTACCCTCTTTTGTAAGTTGCATAAATGTAAATGGAAATGTTCATTCATGTTATACCACAACTAGAGGATGTATTTTAGAAAATGTATATTTTAGGCTGTTAAATTTGCTGTCTCTCACAAGCATAGTATAAGGGCAATATTTGTCACCTATACCAAATACAGGACTATGAAACGCATAGTACACCAAAATATGGAGGATAGTGGGACTGTTTGGAGTTTTTTATAGCCTAGTGTGCATCTAGTGTTGAACTAGAGGTTATAGGACAACAACCTGGAGGATGAGATCACACTTTACATTGCATTAATGTGATAGGAGGCAAGATATGCTTTGATATACTTTTAGGGCTCCCGATAGCAATATGTGTTTTATGTCAAATATGACGTCTGTACCGTCGCAGTCTTCCACAAGAATTACTTACAATAGGAGCTCATTACTTGGACTACAAAACAACAACTCCACAAACTATCATTCAGGAGTTCATCTAGTCTTCAACCGTAAAACACTCTGTGAACTAGGAATCCTACACCGGAATTACACGCATTTATTACTTCCAGGCTTGATTATTGCAATGCTCTGTTCTCTGGGTGTAGCAATACTTGCATCAAAAACCTACAACTAATACAAAATGCTGCGCCCCGAACACTCACCAGGACTAAAAAATATGAATATATCTCTCCTATTCTTGCTTCCCTACATTGGCTCCCTATTAAAAGTCGAATTGATTTTAAAATACTCCTCCTAACCTACAAAGCCCTCAAGGGCAATGCACCAACATATATTAAAGACTTACTTGTCCCTTACCACCCTCCTAGAACCCTAAGATCCCAAAATGCTGGTCTCCTTGTAATCCCAAGAATATCAAAATCTAGGATAGGAGGAAGAGCCTTCTGTTACCGTGCACCCCTCCTGTGGAATAGTCTCCCCCCTCACATTCAACAAGCGGACACTCTCAATACCTTTAAGTCTAGACTTAAAACCTTCCTCTTTGCTGTTTCCCATAGTTAGGGATGGTGCATGGCAAATCATCACTTCTCATGGGTCTTTTGGAAGGGACTGCCTCTGCTGTTGCCCCCACTTGCGAGGCATGGCAGCCACTGACCATCCCTGCAGTGGTGCTGAGTTGCCATGCATCATACCTTAGTTATGCTGCTATAGCCTAGTGCCGCCACACAACCTCCATGTGTCATGCCGTACAACTCTCTCTCTCTTTCAGCTCTCTCTCTATTTTATATATATATATATATATATATATATATATATATATATATATATATATATATATATATATATATATATATATATTTATACACATAAATGTATGCCCAAATTACTGCTTTCTGCTTTTTGCTTTCTGATGTGTGGGCCTGGCCTAATTCACTATTTTCCTCTGTCCACAATTATCTTTGCTGAGTATCATCCCTGCCTCATTCACTCACGACCGACTCCCCATCACAGAGGACCTTCCTGGACGCCGACGCTTGGCCCGACTCCCCTTCCTGAGGCTTTGTGATTGACCCCCCCTCACAATGGCGCTGTCAAATGGACCCTTACTGTTACCCCCATGACCCATCTCATTCCTTTGAGTTTGTCACTATGCCTGGCCGCTGCTACATTGTCCAGCCATAATTCCTGATAACCACCTATAGACTGACTACCATGTAATGTAAAAGTGGGATAATACTCTATTATGAACTATTATGAACCTTAGCTAAAACCATAGGCAACGTATAGTCTGTCATGGTTACTACTGATTGTAAATTTTTCTCCATGACCCCTGGCAGTTGGGTTAGCCCATTGAGTCGTGGATCTGCCCAAGGTTTCTTCCTAGATTAACTGAACATAAGGGAGTTTTTCCTTGCCCCTGTTGCTCTTGGGTGCTCCTTCTGTGAAGCGCCACGAGACAATACTATTGTAAAAGGCGCTGTATAAATAAAACTGAATTGAATTGAATTGAAAGACCAATGGGTCTGCGAGGCAGCAGACTCCTTTTCCACCAATGGCTGACACTGGAGGTTGCAGAAGCAGTATGGGGGACCAAGCATGTGTCACAAGAGGTGTGCTACACCTAGCAAACCTAGCATGTATTGCAAGAGGTGAGCTAGACCTAGTTAACCTAGCATGCATCTCGAGAGGTGAGCCTGACCTAGAAATCGGGGCTGTCGAGCCGCTACCACCAATAGACTAAAAGCTAACCCTCACAGAACTGCACTCCCATCTATCCTGCTATCCAACGTATGGTCACTGGAAAATAAAATGGACTATCTCAAACTGGATTTAACTACACAAAGAAAGGTGAGAGACTGCAATGCCATTATCCTAACTGAGAGGTGGCTCAAGCATACTGGCGCCATCCAACAACAACTGGTGCACAAATGTTGCAGTTATCTCAAGCTACTGTTTTGAGAACATTGAATTCCTAACACTTAAATGCCATCCATTCTGAATTCACTGGAATTCATCAACATCACAGCTGTTTACATCCTGCTCAGTGCCAGTGCCCAGTAATGACTGTAATTCCACACTACCACAAACATGTAAACTGTACGACAGGCATTCAGAGCCGTCCCCCACCCCCACCTGGGGAGCTCAGATCATCTCTCTGTAATGTTAATTCCAGCCTATAGACCACTGTTAACTAGGAGCAAGTCAGCTGTGAAGCAGATCAGGGCATGGCCAGAGGGAGCCACCTCAGTGCTTTGACTGCATAGAGAGGTTGCGTTGCGTTTTCAGAGAGGCGGCCACTACCAACCAGCTTGTCAACACGGTCATCCCTCAACACTTGGTGAACAAACTGAGTGCAGTAGGCATCAGCGCTTCACTGTGTGTGCACTGGGCTACTGGACTTTCTCACAAACAGACCACGTCATGTCTGTCTGTCAGTGTCACCCGGTCTCTCCCTGATCACTTGTACCACAGACAGTAAGAGTCCTCAGAGACTACCATCATAAACACCAGGGTCCCCCAGGCATGTGTGCTGTCTTCATTGCTGTTCATATTGATGACCCACGACTGCTGTGCCAGATTCACATCGAACCACATTATCAAGTTCGGTGATGATACAACAGTGGTGGGTCTCATCAGTGACAACAATGACTCAGCAGACAGAGAGGAGGTACATCAACTCGTAAATTGGTGTGGCTACTACTCAACGTAAACAAAATGAAAGAAATAACTGTGGACTTCAGAAAAAACAACCAACACACACCCCACTCATCATCATTGGCCGTGCTGTGGAGTCTGTGAAAACCACAAAGTTCCTGGGAGTGCACATCACAGATGACCTGACATGGACCACCAACCCCACCTCCCTGGTCAAGAAAGCACAGACACGCCTTCACTTCCTGCGCAGGATGAGGAGAGCTGACCTCTCCACTTCTGCACTCACCACCTTCTACAGAGGTGCTATTGAGAGCATCCTTACCAGCAGCCTCTCTAGCTGGTAGCTGCTCAACTGCAGACAAGAAGGCACTACAGAGGGTTGTGAGGACTGCAGAAAAGATCAGATAAACCCAAACAGCTATTCAGAACTTATACACATCACACTGTTCCAAGAGAGCCATCAACATCATCAAGGACACCACTCATCCAGCACACAAACTCTTCTCCCTCCTACCATCTGGAAAGTGCTACTGCAGCATGCGTAGCCACACAAGTGGGCTGGGAAATAGCTTCTTTCCACAAGCCATCAGGCTTATCCAACACACTAAAGAAAAATGCTGCTCTCAGCACTTTTGCACTTTATACTTTGCACCTTACATATTGCACCTACACATTAATGCAACTTTACATATTGCACATTTCATTGCACTTTTCATGTTGCACATTTCACTTCACCTTACCACACTAGCTACCAAGAAGAGCTACCTCAGTACTTCCTTCTTGTTGGAAGCCTTTATGTTTACCTGTATGCTGTATGTTGTATAGGTGAAATTCAATTTCAATCCTCTTTGTAATGCTTGTTACATAGTCAATTGACAATAAAGTACACTCTGACTTTGACTTTGGGCCAGGCTATGTACAGTAGGTGCTTGAACAGCTAAGAAGCTTTTATGCAACCCCAACAATGCTCCTTGACTGTTCTAAAATCAATAGCCTATAACTTATGGCCTTGCAGAGTTTATTGCTTAAATTACCTGAACATTATATATATATATGTAATTTAAGGCATCTGCTAAATACCTCAGCTCAGTGCCAGCTCACCTTCAACTCCTCCTTGCTCTGAAAGTTCTCCAGTAACTGCTTGAAGTGGACACTTGACATTTGTTGGAGCAGTGACAGAAGGCAAGACACATATTCACCCTGTTAATGGAAAAGTGGTCAGATCCTTATCCTAGAACAGACTGTCTTCTTAGCAGTGAAATTACTACAGTGGCTAACAGGTGCAAAACAACTTTTAAAAGTCATAAAAAACACAATAGTCCCATTTGGGCAAAGGAAGTAGCAGAATTTAATTTCTAACAAATCTACAGATATGTACATAATTTCAAGATTGAATCATTGAAGCACTGAACCATGGCTACAAAATCAGTAAATCTGAGTTGCTTACAGACAACATAGTGCAAAACTCTGAACTCTGAAGAACATTGAGTTAAGTATGTGTAATATCTGCACCTGTGCTCTGTGACACAAATTTATTCTCTATAATATAATATTTTGCTAAGTAGTATCCCTTGATGCCTGCACTGCAAAACTATTGTTATTTAGCCCATAAATCTAGACGTACCTTAGTGGTAGCAAATAGTTTTGCTCAGCCGGTATGTCTAGCCACGCACCATACAGCCTCAGTAGGTCTTCTACCAAGGCTTGGTAGGATCAATCACAATGCTCTCTTTGTAGAGAGTCACTGGGCGGACTTAGTATGATGACAACAGGGCTGTGACAATGCAACAGTTGGGATGGCTGTAGCCAATGAACAGTGGTGTTTCAATCAACTTTGGAAGAGTTAGACTTAGGCTCTTTTATGAAAGTTGAGCAAAAAAAGGTAAGCTATTCGAAGATTAATGTTTTTGCTGTTTTGTCGACATTGCTCTGATTGGTTGTAGCGCTATCCTTTTTTGTGCAGAGGCAGTTTGACAAATAACTGCTGATTCCGCCCCAAGGATTGAGCCTGGTCTATCGGTCAAGGTCAGACTATACATTTTGATGTTATAGTCTGGCTTGTCAGGCTAATTGTTATTATTATGATTACAACATACAGTTAATATTCTCTGCATTCTCGTTTCACTCAAGGTCAGTAAGTCTCATTGTGTCTCAAGGTGTGCCACCCTAGAGTTAGAAAATATGTGATAATATTGCATTCAGGGTTTTTTTTAATAAGCCTGTTTATGTAAATTCTAAGCCTGTGGAGGATTCTAAAACGGATAGTTCCTGTCCTTGATATGACTGGTCAAAGACGTAAATCCCCTGATATAGCATGGCTGTGCCTGTATTTCATTCTATATGAATGCACTTAGAATCCATAATGGCCAACTCGATACTCAAACTTCTTCAAAGTTGCTTGGCCACCACTCTGATAAAAATCTACTTGCTGTGGAACTATTCCATTGTACTACTGTGGAACTATTGCTTTAGAATAGCAATAAGCCCCTTGAGTCTGTTCTATACCATGAATATAAGACAGCTGTGGGGTGTTAGGCATGAAGCAAGATTTTCCCCCAAAAGCCATAGGGCTTAGGCAATATAGACAAGACCTTAACACAAAACTTTTTTTTTCTCAAAACAGAACAATGTACACCTGCTGTATAGGGGGCCAACTTCAGGGCCCATATTCACAAAGAATCTTAAGTCTAAAAGTGGTTCCTAACAGGTGAATTTAGGAGAAAATCCTGAAAACAATGGACATTAGTCATAACAAATAACAAGACCAATTTATAAACAATCTGAAGGCAGCAGTTTTTCCATAATCTTTTGAAATGTACATGTGGAATCATGTATTTGTGCATGTAAGCAGGCATTGCAAGCAGGCTTGAGACCATAACAATGGAGCTTTTATCTCATCCTAAGAGTTGTCATTTTTCCTAACTAAAAGTAGGTCTCAGCAGCTTAACTTTTAAGAGAAAACTTTGACTTTTTAGCATGATTTAGGACTTCTCTTATCGCTAAGAATATTGACCCAGGTCCTTGTCCACTCCTACAGTGGGCCATTAGCATTGCATCAATTTACAATGTACACTTATGAGCCTGGTACTTTAAGTAGGTAGTACATCCCAAAATTGCCAATGTTAACAATAAGTTCCATATTTAGCATATACAGACTTTACACAAAAAGTTTGTTTGGGTTGGTAGTAGGCACGGTGGCAGGATTTTGGATGGGCTACACCAATCGTGGATAGGTCCAGCGAAGTAAGTTAATGTAACGCAGTTAATGCATGAAAAAATTATGTGGCTCTGGAATTTCTTCAGTGACTAAATAATATGTTTTACACATATTTAGAGGCAATATTATGAAAAACATAGCACTGCAAGATTGAACTTACTGTTTGTGATGTGCAGTTGAAGTCTCCTGGTGATGATTAAGCCATTGATATGTCAGGAATAGTGTCTACATTTTTACCCTGTTTGTTCATTATATCCCATCATGTCATGTTTGCTGTGTGCAAGAACCTATGTCTGATCAGGGGTGCTGTGGACTAGATAGATGATGAGGATCAGTGGGTTTCTTCCCGTGGAATTTTTGGAAAGGTGACTCTAAGGACAACTCAAAAGCACTGGGCTAAAGTAACGAAAACCGTACAGTTACTGTGGCCCTAAAACCATGATATATACCGAACTGTGGACATGTACACACTGTACTGTAGCATCTATAATATTTTTCTATAAATATATTTAGATACTAACCTTTTAATGTGGGATATCACTTTTATTCTTCTTGTGGTTTACTGGTCATATTTGACATATTCAACAAATTTACTGACAACATTTATAAAAGTCTGCTTCTTGAGTTAAGGTGGTTTAAGTGGTGTTACTGGGCTAATGCACTAATGTCAGAGGACTGTAGTTTTTCATTACTTGTGAAAATGCAATATGGTAGATGGATTGATAAACTGGCACCCACACACACATACAGAAATAGAGAGACGCAGAGAGGTAGAATACAGGGACCAAAAGTATAAAGGTGTGTGTTGGCTAAATGAGAGGAATGAGGAGAGACAAAAGACAAAGAGATTCATTGAGAGCAGAAACAGATTGTTAGTTACTAACAGTGATCTCTGCTTTGCACTGGGGACAGCGGTGGCCTCTTACCGCCTCCTGAGACTGAGACTTGTTCATGATGGACAGTAGTGTCTGCAAGAGGATGTCCAGTAGACTCTCTACCATCATTTCCACATCCTCCTGCACTGAAGACTCCTGACAGACAGATAAAAAAAGGAATCTGAGGATGAATAAAAGCTCACAACGAAATAGCGTTACTCAAATTGAAATTAATAGATATAGATATATAATTACTTAACCTGAGTATCAAATCTCCTAAACCAAATCCATTCAATTAATTTTGGTTATTCCTTTCAGAATCTATTCATTTCAATGGGAACTGCTCTTCATTGGACCCTTATAAGATACTTCATTAATACATAATTATCAACATTGGGCCCCTTCCAATGTGGTTACAATAATATAACAATGATTATAAATAATTTACTAATATTTATTGTAATTTATAGTAATATTTAACATCTGTACCACTATCAAATGTCTTACAATGGGTCTGTTTTTTTACTGGGAAACAATACTGTACACAATGTTAGGGGGAAAAAACTTTTTTATTTTAAGTATTTTGGATACTTGATACTGACAAACTGCATGGTTCTCTGTGTGTGAGAGTGAGTGTGCTGTCCCACTGGCTGAAGCTGACTGCCAGCTGAACTTCTAAGTTAAACAAAGATGTTCAGAATCTTGTGAATTAAATCCCATTTCAACTATTGCATCCATGTTGCATTTCAAATGTCTTCAACTTAAAACTGTTCCATTAGATTAACTTTAGACTATATGCTAATAAAATCATATTCATTCTAGCCTGGAGTTTCCTCAAGTACATAGCTTCCCTCACTAGCAATAGCTTATTCATAGCAGTAGCAACTACAGACATTTATAATACATCAAAATTCAAGCAAAATCAATCCAGCAACAAAATAATGATATATGACATTAGGTAAAGATATAAAACAGTGACTACATCATTCACAGTGCTACATTAGACATTAAATGTAGTCAAATACAGCTGTAAACTGCTTCCACCATCATAATTCTTAAAATTATAAATGACTCACTCATAGCTAGACATGTCCCAAAATCTTTCAAGACATCTGTTATTAAACCATCTATTAAAAAACCAAACCTTGATCCTGATGTCCTTGCTAATTACAGACCCATATCTAACCTCCCATTTGTATCAAAAATACTTGAAAAAATAGTGTCTAAGCAAATCTGTAGCTTCTTAAATGAAAATAATCCATGAAACCTTCCAGTCAGGCTTTAGAGTTAATCATAGTACAGAATCTGCCCTAGTTAAAGTCCTCAATGACCTCCTTTTGGCATCTGATGGATATATATCAATATTAATCCTATTGGATCTTAGTGCTGCCTTTGACACTATTGACCATGGTATCCTACTACACAGGCTTAAACACATGATAGGCATCAAAGACTCTGCATTAGCCTGGTTCAAATCATACCTCTCTGGTCGCTACCAGTTTGTACATGATAATGAGTCATCATCCCATGCCAAGTAAAGTTTGGTGTACCCCAAGGCTCAGTGCTAGGTCCCCTGTTATTCTCCCTGTACATGTTACCTTTAGGATCTGTTATAAGGAAACATGGAATTACTTTCCACTCCTATGCTGATGATACCCAGCTTTATCTTTCTATGAAGTGTAATGACTATATGCCAATGTTTAAACTTGATGCTTGTCTCCTAGACATAAAAACCTGGATGACTAATAATTTCCTTTGTTTAAATTCTGATAAAACTGAAGTTAAGATGGTTGGCCCTAAACAGCTGGCCAACACTCTACCCCTTCACCAAAACTTACTCAGTGGCCTGTCACTGTCATGTAAAGCAAAAGTTAAAGACCTCAGGGTAATTATCGACCAGGATCTCTCTCTAAATAGTCATGTAAAACACATTTCAAAAACATATTTTTTCCACCTACGAAATATTGCTAAGGTTAGAAAGGTCCTATCCTTTGAGAATGCTGAATAATTAATACATGCATTTATTACTTCCAGGCTCGATAATTGCAATGCTCTGTTCTCTGGGTGTAGTAAAACCTACAACTAATACAAAATGCTGTGGTCCAAAATATGAACATATCTCTCCTATCCTTGCTTCGTTACATTGGCTCCCTATTAAAAGTTGAATTGATTTTAAAATACTCCTCCTAACCTACAAAACCCTCATGGGCGATGCACCAACATATATTAAAGACTTACTTGTCCCTTCCCACCCTCCTAGAACCCTACGATCCCAAAATGCTGGTCTCCTTGTAATCCCAAGAATATCAAAATCTACAATAGGAGAAAGCCTTTTGTTACTGTGCACCCCTCCTGTGGAATAATCCCCCCCGTACAACTCACTTTCTCTCTCTTACCCTCTCTCTCAATATATATGGATAGTATATATATACATATATACATATGCCCAAATTACATATTTGCTCTCTGATGTGTGAGCCTGGCCTAATTCACCTCTGTCCACAATAATCTCTGCTAAGTGTCATCCCTGCCTCATTCCAGCAGACTCCTTTCACCCTCCCCTCCTGAGTGGACTACAACCAACACTACGGGATCATAGAGGCCCTTCCTGGACACCCATGCTAGGCCCAACTCCCCTAACTTGAGGGTTTGTGATTGAGCCCCCCTCACAATGGCACTGTCAAATGGACCCTTACTCCCATGACCCATCTCACTCCTTTGAGTTTGACACTATGTCTGGCCGCTGCTACATTGTCCAGCCATAATTCCTGATAACCACCTATGGACTGACTACCATGTAATGTAGAGTGGGATAATACTCTATTATGAACTACTATGAAGCTTAGGTAAAACCACAGGCAACTTGTAGTCTGTCATGGTTACTACTGATTGTAATTTCTTCATGACCCCTGGCAGTTGGGTTAGCCCCTTGAGTCTGCCCAAGGTTTCTTCCTACATTAACTGAACATAAGGGAGTTTTTCCTTGACCCTGTTGCCCCTTGTTCCTTCTATGAAGCACAACGAGACAATATTATTGTAAAATGCACTGTATAAATAAAACTGAATTGAATAAAACATGATCAGCCTATAGGTCTCTGACTCTGTTTTTCTTTAATCATAATTCCTTAATTTAAAATAATTATAAGGGAGAACAAGAAAGAGTGAGATCGAGCAAGAGATGATGGTGCTAACTGGCTTGTTGCGAGATCCTTAATTAGGAAGCAGGAAGGAGACCATTTACTTATCACATGGGAGCTTCATTGAAAGTGAAAGTAGAGACAGCTGGTCAGCTGCATGGTAAAGACTAATCTGTTAACATGCACTCTAAACGAGAACAGACCAAAAATGTCTCCACACCACAAACCCACAGATTGCAGTCTGAATGAGGTATAATAAAAGCTAAAGCTTCTTAAAGCTTCATAATCATCTTTTAAGGTAATAATTTCTACAGTCCACCTACAGAGGGTTTCCAGAGTATTGATATATAATAATTACATAGTCTGAGAACAATTTCATTGTATTGCCAACTGGTCAGCATTGTGTCAACTGGACACAAACTTGACTTGTGGCAATTCTGAGAAACATAAATCATATTAGCATCCTGGAGTGTTAGCTCACTTGCTACATGCCCTCTGTAGGTGAACAAACAGGTGTAATCAATAGCAAACAGTTAATATGCACTCTAAACGAGAACAGACCAAAAATGTCTCCACACCGCAAACCCACAGATTGCAGTCTGAATGAGGTATAATAAATGGGATCATGTATTATAGGAAAATAAGTCCCTTCAGGACAAAACAACAGCGTCCTGTTCATATTTTCTGTACTTATTTTCTGACGGTGGTGGATAATACATTGTCCCTTAAAATGGACAATCACTGAAGGTAATAAGTAAATAAAGATAGTAAGTACAGACAGTATAGTATTCCAAGGAACACTTCCTTTATCAGACAACTCATTATGAGGCCCATGTAGTTGTGAGCAATTTAGCCTGGTAATACCTCAAAGCTTTACATACTTTCTATGAAATTAGGGAAGTAATTCTTAAACACCCATCAGTTTGGTTGCAATTATGTTTATTTAAGGTTACTGTTACAAGGTGACTGACTGTGGCACAGCTGTTGGGCCAAACAGCTATAGTTCGCCTGTGGTTGCCATGGAGGGCACCATTTATCCAAAATGGACCATTTCAATTCTAAGCATAAATATAGAATTGAAATTGGGATTATAAAACTGCATCTGATAAATCAAAGTTGAATGCCTTCTATTTTAATATCAGAAAACAAGGTACAATACTACATTCATCCATTCTATGTCATGATCTTGCTTCCTGAGACCCTGGCCCCCTCACTGGACTACCATTGCACTGCAGCCCTTGTGTTTGTTTTTGTCTTCCATGTGCCTATGTTTTGTTCACCTGCCCTGCCCCTTTCTCCTCCCCTGCTCCACACCTGCACCTCATGATTCTGTTTTCCCATAACAAGTCTCAGCTGCCTCCTGTTTGCCCCAGTGCCTCTGTTCCCTATTTAAACCCTTGTTTGTTCCTTGTTTGGGGGCTGATCGTCTGACCGCGTACTTTGTGTTGTAAGTCTGTTACCTAGTCCGTTACCTGCCTATGATCTCTATTTTCCCATGCTTACCCTGGTCTTTGTTTCTCGAGTTTGCCTTATCTGAGTCTTTTGAGTTTTTGCCTTTTTGTACCTGTTGAATACTTTTGGATTTGGACTGCCTGCTTACAATCAGGATGTTTGGTTTTTTTGTGATTCCCTCCTGCACATTTGATCCCTGATTGACTTTGTACATTATCGATCTTTTGTGTGTTTTTCCCCGAACCCAGTTTTTTGGATAGACTGCAAAAACTGCTAACTGTCTAACCTTGTGTCTAACCTAGCATTGTTAAATCTATATTGACTTTCTTTTTAAAATCTATGTGGCATTGTTTTTAAATCTGATAGAAATACTCAGAATTACACTGTAAAAATAATGTCTTTTCCAACTCCCAAGACGACAAAATATTCTACATCTTGTACACTTGTAATTAAAACAAGCAAATTTGGCTAGTGCAGTTCCATTTTGACTGTTAAGATTGTATTGCATATTAACTATTTGTTCCTGTTTACTCTCTCTCTCTCTCTGTGTGTGTGTGTGTGTGTGTCTGTGTGTGTGTGTGTTTTACCACTGAGCTGGTCTTGATGATGGAGAATATATTACTAAGTATGCCGGAACAGATGAGCAGTTCTTTCTGCTGTCGAAGATGCAGGTGTATATGGTGCAGAACCACAGGAAGCAAGATCCTACGCGATTCTGGGGGAGTTAATAGCAGACATACTTTCAACATTTCAGACTACAAGGTGTGAAAAACAATGCTCAAATACAGAGCTCCATAAAAGCTAAAACTTCTTAAAGCTTCATAATCATCTTTTAAGGTAATAATTTTGACGGTCCACCTACAGAGGCTTTCCAGAGTATTGATATATAATTACATAGTCTGAGAATAATTTCATTGTATTGCCACTGACATGCATCATATATCATAAATCATACATAAATCATATTAGCATCCTGGAGTGTTAGCTCACTTGCTATATGCCCTCTGTAGGTGTATTCAATAGCAAACAGCCATGATCATATCTTACCTGGGAAGGAAAATAGTCTACTATCCACAGCACATGAAATGAACTGCAATTTCACCACATCCATGGACGGGCCAGTATGAGCTGTACTTGGCCCTAGGGTGCCCCGTACAAACTCTGCCACCTCCTGCACAGTGAACAGCTGACGCAATTCATCAAATATTCTTGGGAAAGAGTTTAATAAGGCAGCCTGTGGGCAAGAGCACAGTGAGTTAAAATGATGTGGCACCAGTGAAAATTATTTCACTTCGTGAGGTGGGCAGGTGAGCCAGAAAGAGAAAGAGTTCAATAACAGATTTCCAGCAGCCAAAGTCTAGACTCACACTTGTGCACATAGATCAATGGTAACATAGATGGTTATTTCAAAGTAAACATTACAAAGGTATATGAGAATTCAAGTTAAGGGAATTATTTTAATGTTGTTTTAATGTGCCAGTGCCTAAAATGTGAATTCTGGATGGTTATAACCCAAGACCCTTCTTCTGGATCGGCAAGACATTCAGTCTTTTTGCATTATGAGACAAAACCAACACACCATGCATTTGACTGGACTGAGGCCATGTCACAGATTACCCTGGTTTGATTTAGGAGTTGAGAAGGGATGGTGAAGGGTTGAATGGCGGCTTGTGCAGCCATGGATATTAAGAATGGAGTATGACAAGAATAAGAGTAATACAAAAAAAACTGTAGCCTGTAATGATGTAGTACAAGAAATAAGAACCAAACATAAATCCAATTAAGTATGTCTATATTGTATTTTACAGTGACAGATTGTAATAACAGATTCAATGTACAACTGAATGAGACTGCTGGTGGTCCAAGGGCAGACTGAGGGCCCTGAGGGGGTACAGGCAGGTGAGGGACAGGGGGTCACAAAGCAAGGTCAAAAGAGGGAGAACTAAGACATATCCAAAAGTACTTGGAACGTTACTCTACACACCTAATGCAAAAGGACATGTGCTACTGTGTCGTGTGTACTAGGAGAATGACTTGTAGAGAACAAATACAAGACAACAAAGAATTTGCCAACTGTGACAGAATGTACCAGTGTCATGTGGTCATGTGGATGTCTTGGGTTGTGTGATAATCCTTAAAACATCCCAACTGCCACTGAACAAGGCACTTAACCCTAAGGGGAGACTGGCCCTTGATAGTTGACGAGTTGTAAGTCGCTTTGGATAAAAGCGTCTGCTAAATGCATAAATGTAAATGTAAATGTAAAATATAGTGGCTGACTGCCTCTGAGCCCACACAATTTTCAAAATGAACAGTAATGCACTCATATTTAAGGTAATCCCTAATGACTGCCCTTTATTCATTCCCTGGAATTCATTCCCATGGAATTTCATACCTAAATGTACGATAATGAGAGAACAGAGTGTGGACCTGGGATCCGTTTCCCAAAAGCACGAGGTAGGGAACGAGGTTTACCAATGCTCCACACACACACAGCTAGGCGAGCTAGTATCTGTTACACTCCTCACCTCACCCCCATCTTGGTCACATCACCACAGAAACTGAAGTCATCATGGTTCAGCCCTGGAGTCAAACCTCACAGCAACATTAGATCGAGAATTGAGCGTGCCAGCCAGTCAACTGAAAATCCCAGGCTGCCAGTCAACTGACTAGCATGCTCTTATGGCATCAGAAGGGAAGTTTACCAACATTCCACATGCACAGCTAGGGTAGCTGGAATCTGTCAGATTAAGGAACACTGATGATTTATATCATCTGTATTCACAAATTTCTGAATCATAATTGACATTACCTTTACTGTGTATGTAATGTGTAAGTAATAAGTACCAAAATGAAACACTAATAGCCTCCTGCTACTGTAACAGGTTATTATACCATATACCATCACGTATATCCTAATGTGTAATTGCGAGTCTGAGAGATGAGAGATCGAGTCTGTATTATAGCTTTCTTTTACTTTGTAAACTGCTATGAGGGTCCTGGTAGCCCCTCCCCCTGTGACACCATGTATGTTTGTTTTTTGGCTGTTTTAGGAGTTTGAGGAGTACATGCATGGATGGACGTCTTTGATTTGTGTATGTGCAGGTGTACCATGTTTAATTATTTATTTTAAACACATACACTTTTGCCTGAAAATAAAATGTTTAATGCCGCTCTGATTTTGGGTCATCATTTACAACAACACCACAATGCAGAAGTTCACCCCGGTTACACTACACTGCCTGAATACATCACTTATTGTGGCACATCAGTTGCATAATAAGGATTCATATATGAATATGTATGCTATATTTCATTGCCCTGACACCTGTGTGGCAATCAGTTATTAAGAAACGGGAGATAGGGACTGGGCTCCCTGTTCTAAAGTGGAAATTAGTTCAATGACAAGCACATTACTATCACTAATATAGAATATAATGACTGATCTTGAGTGGGTTCCCAATTCTAGTCTTTTGCTGGTTAAATGATCACATGGGTAAAATCTATGTTATGCTGTGCTCAGAGTTTACAGTGGGCTAATCAGCCATCAGCAAGTCAACATGCCATGCTAGCCATAGTTTGTTGCTAAAGTAACTTTATTATGGTCTGTGCATGTATGTCTCCATAAAACTGTAAATGTAGGCATACAGGCCACACATGAAGTAAACACAGAAACCAAAAAAAAAAAATTAATCAGGATACTGATTTTGATAATTAGTATGCATGTCTTTGTAGGTGTCAAATAGGCTATATGAAAATGTATGATGATGGAAGGTGATAGAAAGACATACAGATTTGTGCTATTATTACTCTGCCAGCTAGTGGTGAATTCAACATTTTAAAAACATGAAAGAGCTACCTTAATTAGTATTTCCTAATCAGTTTTACAGTGATGTGGAGAACATCCTACCTGTGCCAGCTAGGAATAGAGCAGTGCTTCAGGCTAAACAGCCTCCCCTTACATGGAAGACAGAAGTGATGCAGATATCACTGCACCACCACTGTGGCTTCTTCCTGCAAGGAACTCTGATGTGCAGCTGAGGGCTTCAAGCTGTTCTTAAAGTAAGCTGCCAGAAGCATTGCTAGACAAGTACATATGGGTGGATGCTGGTGCTGCTGAATTTTACACATTCCTTGGACTGGTATTGTACACAGGCATGCTCAAGATGAGTCAAGTCACTGACTACTGGAGGAGACACATTGTCACTGTCCTTTTCCCAGCAAAGGTAATTACAAGGGAGAGATGCAGAACCATCTTTTGGAATGTGCACAAGATAAAGACAGAGAGAACCCAGACAGAGACAGAGAGAACAATGCCAAGTAGGTAACCTCAATCCATGACAAACTATACTGTGTCAAACTCCTCACGGACATCATCCAGAAAGCAGACAGTGTGTCTGGTCAACACAGTCTGTTCCATGTCCCAAACCTGTGGTAGAGCACAACACGTACATGGGTGGTGTGGACTGTCTGACGAGTTGATCCAGTATTTCACAGCACAACACACAACTGTGAAGTGGCTCTCTCTTCACTTCCTGGACATTGCTACAACAAATGCCTTCATCCTCCACAAAGAACTCAAAACATGCAGAAGGAAAGCATGAGCCACAAGCAATTCATGGCAGAGCTCAATATACAACTGTGTGGTATACCACTGACTTTACAGTCCCCAAGGGCTCATGTGCAGACAGCTGGAGAGACTCAGAAGCCAATTTGTGGGACTGAGCTCAGCACAGTTGGGAAGAAGGCCGGTGATGGTCACAGAGTCTGTGTGTACTGAAGGCTGCAGGGAAGGAAAACAAAAACTCTGTGGAAGTCCACCTTTGTCTACCTTTGCTTTCAGCAAGACAAAAACTGTTATGTTGCTTGTCGAGTCGGGAACTGATAGATTATAAGGCTAATGCAGCCCAAGACGCCACATGTTTGATTTAAATTTGATTCTTATAAAGCTCTTTTCAATCTAAGTCTTTTGCTGCATTCAACTTCCTGAGTATCATGCAGATGAAGAGGCCATGTTTTATAAGCTCCTTTAGATTTGGACACACTTTTGGAAACTGGGTTGCATGGGACTTTACAAACTGAAGGAAATGAGAGCAATGAGTCACTGTGACAGTTTCTTTGTTTAATTAAAAGATACAACCATAGAGTCCATATATATTTATGGGGCATAATGAAGTTTAGGTTTGCTCATAATTCCCTATTTGTACTCTGACTATGACTATGCTAGCACTAGCAATGACTAGCCTACCACCTACCTACCAAGCCTACCAGTGAGCATTATGATGTAGGCAGATGAAAAACCTCATAGTTAATAATAGTTTCAAAATTCCAAAGTGTTCGCCTGCCACAGCCACACGAAAATGATGGTGAAGCCACCAAATAGGAAGTGAGGTCATATCTTAGGAACAAGTTGAAATTCCACATTCACACTTGGTACATGGACTTGTGACCCCGTCCTGAGGGCATGTAGCAAATATGGACATGGACTCATTACTCCATTATGAAGAGGCACTCCCATATTGGGCGGTGATAGCGTAGTGGTTAAGGAACCTGGCTAGCGTGCAAGCAGTTGTAGGTTCGAATCCCAGCTGCCACTGTTGTGCCCTTGAGCAAGGCTCTTAACCCTAAGTTGCTCTAGGGGAGACTGGTCCTGAACACTTAATAGTTGATGAGTTGTAAGTCGTGTTGGATAAAAGCGTCTGCTAAATGTAATGTAATGTAATCTTACCAAAAGTGAAACATTATTTTAACAGGTCACAAATTTTGTCTGACCCTCACAAGAATGGTCTTTAGACCATTCCTCACAAAAGCTACTTATAGGCATTTCGAAATTCCAAAGCATTTGCCTGTGACAGCCAATCAAAGTTGATGGCATAGCCAACAAACAGGAAGTGAGCTCCAGCGCTACAGTTTGCCAAATTAGCTCATATCTCAGTCAGGCTTTGGCAAAAGCCAACTCCATCAACTCCAATCAACTCCAACATTGGTAGATGGATGAGGAACTCCATTCTAAGGACAGATACAAATTTGGGGACCATTGGGGGTGTCACCATTGCTGCTAGACCCCCGCATTGTTGCTTGCAGTTATATTTATAGTGAGATTTTTGAAGACCTCTGCAAATAGCTTCTTGCTATGTTTACACTGAATTTTAATAAAAACATAATTTCTTTACATTCAATTTACAGTAACACTTTATTTGAAGGGGTCTACATAAGTGTGACACAAACCTGTTATAAACATGACATGACATGCATCATGAAGATTAATGACATTTAACTTGTCATTAAGCAACATTTGGTTTTCGAAATGCAGACTTTGTGAGGCAGACATTACAAAAACAAATGACACTTAATGACATCAGTCATAAACATGAATGAGGTTTCATTTCAACAGGCTCATGTCACCCTTTTGTATATCCCTTCAAATAAAGAGTTACCCAATTTTCCCTCACATTATTATCGCTGAGATTTTCCAGAATATGATCATTTTGCATAGATGTTTTCAGATGTTTAGATGAAATACTTAAAAATGTCAAGGTGTAGCAGACCTAGAGATGGTTCCCGACTCACCGCCTGTCCTCGACCAACGCTCTACTCCTCTGCCTCGGCAACCCGACGCTTGTCCGACCACGAGTTCCTCTGCCAGCCCTTCTCAGCTCTGCGCGGCTCTTGCATCCCCGCGCCAAGGGCGCGCTCTCGGAGCACAATCTCACTTCCCCTTTCCCCAACCCTTTAATGAAGACTATTTGCAACTTGCCGCTATCGTGGTCCATTCTGTCTGTTCCGTGACAGACAGTGTTTCCCAGACATCGACAAAACTCTGGCAGCCCACCATAGTCTAATTTTCCCCATCATAGTCTAAATAGAAATGGAATGGAATTCAACTGACTTAATTCGACTGACCTTTCTTAAAAAATAGTCAATGTGAGGCTCAGTGTGTGGCTCTTCTCTCACACCCCTTTCTTTCCCTGGTGTATCCTCAGTTGAAAAGTAAGGTATTACTAATGATTAGATTCAGTGTAGCAGAATCATATCCTTATTAGATGTCATTAAGATTCCATTGGCAACACCTGTTGCTACTTCCTGGAAAATTGGCTGCTGCGACATGGCTGCTATATATGCCCCTGTAGGTGAAATGGAATCATAGGACCTCTATAGTTAACGGGCAGCTAGCATTAACTGAATGGGGCATAGGAAAATAAAACTAAAAGTAAGTTTCTGTGCCCAATTTGGTTAGTGTCATTCAAAAGCAGATTTCTTAGCCATGTTTCCTCCTCTCCTCACCTTTCTGAACTAGTAATAGCCAAACTTTTGCTCTCTCATCATTTTATATTGGAAACATAAGACATACAGTTGGTGGAGACATAGTGACAATGCATCTTCCACTTACGTAAGCTTACATTTTTTACATATTAACTTAAATGAATAATAATAGTAACTTAAACAATGTCCCAGGTTTAATTGTGGGTTAGAGTGTCACGATTTGTTTGACACGCATATCATTAAGCCTTGCTAGTAAGTACTACAGGTTTAAATATGCATTAAATATGTTATGCTACAACTCTGCTGGGTCATTCACAATTTACCTGGCTCATCAAAAACTGAAATTCTGGCGCTGTGCCTGTTACCACACACGTCTTCCATATGGAACGCAAGCTACCTGATCATAATCTCTATGATTATAATACTATGTATTTATTTACTTTTCTATGTCTTTCTTTCTCTCTTATAGATCTGTATAGATCTATATCTATCTATCACCATTTTTGCTCTGTTTTCACACTGTCCATGTCAGAATAGTACCAATATTAATTTTATCCCCCAAATGAGAGATGTATGAACAATGTAAATTAATCCAAACTATGTGGTGCATATTGGAGAAACAGAAATTAAGTGGCATAACAGAAATGTTTTGTATGATGTTTATGAACAACTTGACATTTCACTGTTGTATTTCATTGTTGTATGTTGTATGTGTGTATGTCCATGCTATAATTAAAGTGTTTGATGTGTGCATCACCTGTGCTGGACCTGTGCATTAGTCATTTGGGTGTAAATGTGGTACATATACATAAAACTAATCATAAGCAAAATGAATGTTTGGTACTTACTAACTGTAAAGCAATTCATCAGACATGATTGCATTTTGATGCTAAGTTTAGGACTCACCTGGGTGAGAACTACAGTGTCTGAGTTGCGGCTATCCAGGCTGAGCACAAAGCGAATAGACTGAAAAAGTTCTTGAATACTGGCACGGAACTGGTCCTCCTCCATTCCACCGGTGGCACGAGAGTACAGAATGCGTGACTGTACAATGAACTTGAAGAGGTATTCCAAAGCCTGTTGGAAATGAAAGATTTTAGAAGGAATTGATACTGCAAGCAAGACATTGGTGTGACACTCAATGGTGTTGGTGCTGCTGTTAGGTATAAAAAGGTAATACCCATAATTGAGCATAGGGGTTTAAAGGTTATATGTGGTGCTGAATTCAAAAGTCTCTTTAACCTGGCCTATGACAAATGTTGAAATGGAAAATGGTAGCAATATTGCTTTTGCATGGCCAACATGCTTGTAGAGAAAGTAGGTACAGAACAAAAGTTGTTCCAAATATAATGATTGTATCACAAAGTTAAAGACTGTTTTACTTATCTTCTGCACTAATGTGCACAACACAACACACAAGCTCTTGCACCTCTCTCCACATAGAGATACGGGACAATTGCTCTAATTGGGGCATTATTACAGGTAACACAATGTCCATATTTCCATAAGAATGAATATCAATAAGAATGAGCCTATCTGGCCTGCGGTCTATTTAACTTTGGGCTTGTACAGCCAGTAACTGACAATAATTAAATATTGTCAGTTTTGTTCTGTCATCATTTGTCATTATTTGTCATATAATAATAAAATAAATAATCAATAATAAAATAAAATTTCTGAACCAATAATGTTATAACCTTTTGCCAATAATGTAATAAGGTACTACATTATTGAATGGCCTCATTGCAGGTCCATTGTGCCTCAATAACCATTAAACTGATGATTCCATATGGCAGGCGCAGGAAAAACAAAGAACTGCCATTGACCTTTATCAAAATAAAAGCTTTCCTTTCAACCTTAGTGCATTGGATGGGATAAGGCTCTGCTCTACACAAAATTAACTCCTAATAAGAAAACATTCAATAAGGTGATTTACACTCCCACCAAATTATAGTATTTTACAATAGCTCTTAACATTTATGGCATGCCACACAGAAAACTATATCACATTTCATAACTGCATTGTGTTTAAAAAGCTTCTAGCTATAATAGAAAAATGTCTGGACTGGGCACTCCACTAACGAAAGTTTGCTGGTGCGCTCTCCTTTGTCATTTAGTTCTCTTTCTCCAAGCAGGTATATGGCGCGTCTCACAAGCCTTTGATGATTTCTGAGACTCTCCCAAGTCTCCACTGGCTCCTGGGTGAAGTGACCTTAGTGTCCATAACTATATCACCGACTTGCAGGTTCCTTTTAATCGTGTGCCAGCATTATCTCGCTTTGATGCTGTGGAGGTACTCCCTTTTCCATCTACTCCCAAATTGTTCCATCAGATATTGCACCTGATGCATCATTAAGCCTAGCAGGGGACAGTAGCAGAACGGCATTCAGGACACTACGCACAGTCCTAATCTGCTGTTCCCATACACCCTCTGCGAAGCTGGCATGAGGTGTATTCATTACAAACTTACACTATTTCTCTGTGAGAAATGTATTCAGTCTGTCCATGTCTAATTAATTTAGTGCAGGATTCAGTTCACTTTTAATTCATGTAATTAGTGCCTTGATAACATACCTCTAGCATAATTCTTAAAGCAATAAAGCATCTCAGTCCATTAATGAATGTGTCTGTACACATGTCCTCTAACATTTCGATGTGAATTGCTCTAAAGCAAAAACAGGTGAAAAGTAACCCATACCTCTTCTGTTGTTTTCACCCAAAAAGGACCAAAACAGTCCATGCCGCAGTATGTGAATGTGGTGAGGGTTCTCTTTGTTCCACTGGAAGGTTGCTAATGCTTTGGCCTTCAGGTGACACAGTGCCAGATGCAAGTTACAACTTATCTGCTCAGTCCACAGATCCAATAGTTTAATTCAATTCAATTTTATTTATACAGCGCCTTTTACAATAGTATAATCTCATGGTACTTTACAGAAGGAGCACCCAAGAGCAACAGGGGCAAGGAAAAACTTATGTTTAGTTAGTCCAAGAAGAAACCTTGGATCCACGACTCACTACCCAAACTGCCGGGGTCATGCAGGAAATGTACAATCAATAGTAACCATGATAGACTACACGTTGTCCATGATATTAATGAAGGATCATAATAGTTCCAGAATATTATCCCATAACATTGCATGGTTGTCAGTCCTTGGGTGATTATCAAGAATTATGGCTGGACAGTGTAGTAGTAGCCAGACATAGTGCTAAAGTCAAGGAGTGAGATGGATCATGGGGGTAACAGTAAAGGTCCATTTGACAGTGCCATTGTGAAGGGGGGTCAATCACAAAGCCTCAAGGAAAGGAGAGTTGGTCCTGGCAAGGGTGTTTAGGAAGGGCCTCCAGGATGGAGAGTGGGTCTGGTCTAGCCATGGGCCTCCTGTAGTGTAGGCTGAAGTCCGCTCAGGAGGGGAAGGTGACAGGAGTCTGCCGGAAGGAGGCAGGGATGACACTCAGCTGAGATGTGGATAGATGATGGAGTTAGATGTTCTATGAGGGTGGTAAGGGACAAGTAAGTCTTTAATATATGTTGGAGCATGGCTATTGAGGGTTTTGTAGGTTAGGAGGAGTATTTTAAAATCAATTCAACTTTTAATAGGGAGCCAATGTAAGGAAGCAAGGATAGGAGAGATATGTTCATAGTTTTTAGTCTAGTGTTTGGGCCGCAGCATGTTGTATTAGTTGTAGGTTTTTGATACAGGTATTACTACACCCAGAGAACAGAGCATTGCAATAATCGAGCCTGGAAGTAATAAATGCATGTATTAATTTTTCAGCATCCAGAAAGGATAGGAACTTTCTAACCTCAGCGATATTGCGTATGTGGAAAAAAAGGTGTTTTTGAGATGTGTTTTACACATCTCAAAAACTGACTATTTAGAGAGAGGTCCTGGTCAATAATCACCCTGAGGTAACTTTTGTGTTACATGACAGTGAAAGGCCACTAAGTAAGTTTTGGTGAAAAGGCAGAATGTTGTTCAGCTGTTTAGGGCCGATCATCATAACTTCAGTTTTATCATAGAGTTTTACTTTAGGAAATTATTAGTCATCCATCCTCTTAAATCCATCCATCCAGGCATCAAGTTTAGTTATTGGCATTTAGTCATTAGGCTTCATGGTAAAGCTGGGTATCATTAGCATAGGAGTGGTAAGTAATGCCATGCTTGCTTATAACAGATCCTAAAGAAAGCATGTACAGTGAGAATGACAGGGGTCCTTGCACTGGGCCTTGGGGTACACCAAACTTTACTTTGGTGTGGAATGGTGACTCATTATGAGCGTGAACAAACTGGTAGCGACCAGAGAGGTATGATTTGAACCAGGCTAATGCAGAATCTTAGATGCCTATCATGTGTTCAAGCCGGTGTAGTAAGATGCCAGTGTCAAAGGCAGCACTAAGACAACTGCTCAGGAGGACCGTTTGTTGGTACGAAAATCCAAGGCCAGCCACTTTTCCGCTGCAGCAGAGCTCCACCAGGCCCAGTCACCTCAAGTCCCTGTGTCAACCAGAACAGTTTGTAGAATTGTCTCGAAATGGCCTCCATGGTCGAATCAGTGCACAGAAACCAGCCCTAAACAAAAGGCAATTAAAAAACTTTAAGTTTGGTGGCGGAAAAATCATGGTCTCTGGTTACATACAGTACGGGGGTGTGCGAGACATTTGCAGGGTGGAAGGCAATATCAATAGCCTAAAATATCAAGAAGTATTAGCTGCCTCTTACATTCCCAAACATAAAAGGGGTCAACTTTTGCAGCAGGATGGTGCTCCATCGCATACTTCCATCTCTACATCAAAGTTCCTCAAAGCGAAGAAAATCAAGGTGCTCCAGGACTGGCCAGCCCAGTCACCAACATCACTGAGCATGTCTGGGGTAGAATGAAAGAGGAAGCATGGAAGGCAAAACCAAAGAATCTTGATGAACTCTGGGAGGCATGTAAGACTGCTTTCTTTGCTATTCCTGATGATTTCATCAACAAATTGTATGAATCATTGTCGAACCGCATGGATGCAGTCCTTCAAGCTCATTAAAGTCTTACAAGATATCTAATATGGATCTCACAGCACCACTACTTAATTCACTGATGTTATGGAACATATTTTTGTTTTTAAAGTAAATTATTTGTTCAATTTTCTGTAGGCGACAAAACTTTTGTCTTGCCAAAATCTGACCTTTCTGTGTTCATTAAATTATCAATCTTTCTTCAGTGAATCAAATGTATTTTCGTATATTGACATAATTTGGCAGGGTTTTAGCTTTTATATGAGACATTTCTAAAATCAATGGATTAATTAAAAGTCAGGTTATAAGCTTTTGTTTCAACAAAATGGATAAGTGACAAGACTTTTGTCAGGGACTGTATATCCATTATCAGATGAGATAAGGAGGTCATTTAAGACTTTAACTAGGGCTGATTCTGTACTATGATTAGCTCTGGAGCCTGACTGGAAGGTTTCTTGGATTTTATTTTATCTTGGATTGGACACTACAGCTTAGCTATTTGCTTAGACACTATTTTTTCAAGTATTTTTGATACAAATGGGAGGTTAGATATGGGTTGGTAGTTAGCCAGGACATCAGGATCAAGGTTAGGTTTTTTAATAGATGGTTTAACAACAGATGTCTTGAAAGACTTTGGGACATGCCCAGCAATGAGTGAGTCATTTATCATTTTAAGAATCATCTCAGCCAGCAGAGGGAGAGCAGCCTTAAGAAGATCTGTTGGGATAGGATCCATTAAGCATGTTGAGGTCTTAGCTGAGGAGATCAAAGACGTAATTTCTGACATATTGGTGGGTGTAAATGAATCAAGGTACAGTCCCCTCCAAAAGTATTGGAACAGCAAGGCAAATCCCCTTGTTTCTGTTGTTCACTGAAGACATTTGGGTTTAAGTTCAAAAGAGGAGTATGAGACAAGAGTTCAGAATGTTAGCTTTTATTTCCTGGTATTTACATCTAGATGTGTTGAACAACTTAGGACATACAACCCTTTGTTTGAACCCAACCATTTTTCAAGTGAGCAAAACTATTGGAACATGTGACTGACAGGTGTTTCTTGTTGACCAGGTGTTGCCATTAAGGTTGATTGTTCAAATATTAAATAGCTCTGCATGCCTAGTCTTCTTTTTGTCCTGGGTTTAAACCTATAAAGACTGCATTTGTTATAAACCAACATGAAGACCAGAGAGCTGTCTATGGGAGAAAAGCAAGCCATTTTGAAGCTGAGAAAAGAAGGAAAAAGAAAGAAAGGAACTGCCTATGATCTGAAGCATATAAGCTCATCTGTGAAACATGGTGGAGGTAATGTCATGGCTTGGACATGCATGGCCGCTTCTGGAACAGGCTCATTAATATTTATTGATGATGTAACTGATGTAACTGGTAGCAGCAGAATGATTCCAAAGTGTACAAAAACATTTTGTCTGCCAATGTACGGAGAAATGCATCCAAACTAATCGGGAGGAATTTTATCATGCAGCAGGACAATGACCCAAAACACACTGCCAACAAAACAAAGGACAAAAAAGTGGAAAGTTTTAGACTGGCCAAGTCAATCACCTGACCTTATCCCCATAAAACATGCATGTCACCTTCTGAAGAGGAGACTGAAGGGAGAAGGCCCCCAAAACAAACAAGAACTAAAAGAAGCTGCGGTAAAAGCCCGGAATAGCATTACAAGTGAAGAATGAAATAGTTTGGTGATGTCAATGGGTCGCAGGCTTGAGGCAGTTATTGAAAGCAAGGGTTATGCCACCAGATATTAAATGTTATTTACTTTAAATTTATTTGTTCCTTTACTTTTGCTCACCTAAAAATGCTGTAGTGTAATACAAGCGGTGGTATATCCTAAGTTGTTCAACACATAAATAAAAGCTGACATTCTGAACTCTTGTCTCATTCTCTTCTTTTGAACTTAAACCCAAATGTCTTCAGTGAACAACAAAAACAAGTGAATTTGCCTTGCTGTTCCAATACTTTTGGAGGGGACTGTATGCTACAGGTTGACTAGAGCTAGCTGTAACCATTACATGTGCTCCAACTGGATATGAGGTTACAAGGGAGTTGCTTATTTTAAATCTTATAGATTACATTTTGGCATTACAAAAATGTCCATAAAGTCATAAAGGCTTAGAATTATTAGAATGGAGTGGGCCAACTCATTCCTGCTTTTTGTTAGACGGGATATAGTGTTAAAAAGGAATTTCAGATTATTTTTATTATTGTGTATAAGTGAGGAATGATATGCTGATTTGGCATTGCTAAGTGCTGTCATGTACTCTTTTAAGCTATCTTTCCAAGCAAGGTGGAACACTTCAAGTTTAGTGGCATACCATTTCCTTTCAAGTCTACACGCAGCTTGTTTCAGTGAGCAAGTCTGTGTGGTATACCATGGGGCAATTTTTTGAATGTGGAGTGTAGTACATTTCTAACGTAGGCCTATATTGGGTCAGTAAAGGGGCGAGGAGAGGGAATTTTTGCTATGAAGTCATCTGTAGTTTTGCGAGTTATGCTTCGAGTGTAGCAGTAAGTAGAGTTAGGTATTACATAGTCTAATGTGATTTTTAAACTTATTAGGTAGTGGTCAGTTAGTGTAGGGTGTTGAGGCAAGATTGTAAGTTGTTCTATTTGTACTCCATATGTTAGTACAAGGTGTGTTCAATGGTGTGGTTACCTTGATGTCCCCAATAGTCATTGGGCCTAATCTCATTGATGATGAAGGCTTCACTCACCTGATGCTTCACTCTATCATGATAATGAGCAATGATGAGTCTTGTTATGTATTGTCCTTGTGGTATGACTGTGAGGTGTTTGAATGGGGTAGGGAAAGATGAGTGGCCGAGTCTACCTCGCACCTTGAGCGCACCCTCTGCATCCAGGAAAATATCAAGGTGATACAGCTTGTTCTGCCTTTGAAGTTTTCTGCTCAGTAACTTTATTTCTTCCTTGGATGCTCGGTTCTGCAGGTCTTTCATGATGAGTCGTTCTGCACTTTGTCTTTCACTAACTGTTGCAGGGGCACTTGACTTATTCTTATTAGCATGCCACAGGAGATGCCACTGCCCTGACAGCCTGAGACCAAGATGAAAACGTACAGTTTGTCCACTAACTTTACTTACTCTAAGGTCTCTGTCTGGAAGATCTGAGCCTTTCTAACTTCTGGGTCGCCAACAGGTAACTGCTGGCATTTCTATTTCATTTTTCCACAGAAAGTTAGGGCCAGTGAACCAATCAGATGAAAGCGACTCATCCACTGTTGTCCCTCTTGATGCACAGTCTTCTGGTTTGTCATCAGTTGATATGTAAAACTACTGTTTGGGATATGAGGCATGATGGATTTTCTGCACCTTATTTGCTTATTTGCTGTGAAGGCGGCGAGCATCATTATTAATGTAGCCCAAAACAACCATTAAATCCATCCAATAGAACTCATCTATGTCAGAACAGCCTAATTCTTCCTTAAGCACATTACTCAATGTGACTGACACAACAGCTGCGGTGAGTTCTAAACTGGGTGTAGTTGTTACCTCCAGTGGCAAGACACGTGCCTTTCCCAGGAGAAGAGTGTAGTTCTGTTTTAATTACCTTTCCAAAAGCCAGCTGGCAGTTAGCAGTGAGCTATCTGTATTCCTTCCAGTTTCACAAGGTCATCCTGACACTTCACCCACCGTGACTTTATCCTCTCTGGAATTGGGTCATCCCATCCTGTTCCTTTATGGCACATTTCCTTTCATTCTGTTGCGGAGATAGGGCACTAAGTGGTTTATACACAGAAGCGACAGATAACAGGATGCCACATTGTGCTGCTGGCTGGTCCTTGGGTGTGACTGAAAATAAAACTCATTCTCAATTTTGCAGTGTATTCCAAGCACTCTCTCTTAAGCTGCATCACTGAATGTGAGACTTTGCTTTGATGCCTGTAGCATGTTCTGTTGCTGGGATGCTCTGCAGTACTGTTGTTTGACACAAATTTGTGCAAGTGTAGACCTCCCTTTGCACACAGTTCATGTGCAGTTTCATGCATGAAAGCACATGAAAGCATTACGATGCTAGCGAAAATGAATAAGTACCCCTGACTGTTTATGTCTGGGCCTGACAAAAAACTGATCATTGGGGGGGGTGATGGTGGCGCAGGTAGTAGAGGGGCCGTTTGGCAACCGGAGGGTTGCAGGTTTGAGCTCCACTCTGCCTGACCCCATCAAAGTGTCCTTGACCAAGATACTGAACCCCAAACTGCTCCCGGTGGCACGTTCGTACCTTACATGGCAGCCTCCACCACCAGTGTGTGAATATATGTGTGTGAATGGGTGAATGTGAGGCATACACTGTAAAGCGTAGGAGTAGAAAAACACTATATAAATGATTTACCATTCATTGACACTACTTCCTTTATATTTTGCAGAGCAGTCAAATACTACTCTAAACCTTTTTAGGCCTTTTGGGGTGATAGATACCATAGTGAGGTATGTACCATCTTTCTCCGTCAGTGCCTTCAGTACATACTTCTTCTACATCACCCCTTTCAATCAGAATCAGCTTTATTGGCCAAGTATATTAATATATACAAGGAATTTGACTCAGATGATGTTAGCTCTCTGTACACCTAACATATAAACATGTAATAATATACATATAATACAATATACAACACAAAAAATACAATAGACAAATCAAAAATATAAAAAATATGTGGACACATATTGCACAAGGGACAACCATATACCTATAGGCACCTAATATAAGCAATAACATACATATAGGCACGTAGTGACCATTTGGAATAAAATAGGGAGAGGGGAGGGAACACATAAGGAGGTGAGCCTGAGAGGTTGCCCAAGCTCGGATACGTCAGACTACAACACTCCTCTTGTGCCATGTGCAAAAGGACAATATACATAAGGGCATTACAGTAAACAAACATTTCAGAAATGAGGTTGCAGGGTAATCTGAGCAGTCTGTGAAATAATAACTGACCAAGGTGGGGGGATGGCCCAATTTGTTAGATATTCAGAAAGGTGATAGCGGTGGGGAAGAAGCTGTTCTTGTGTCTGGTAGTTTTTGTTCGCAGGGATCTGTAGCACCTGCCAGAAGGGAGAGGGTCAAAGAGAGTGTGTGCAGGGTGAGTGGGGTCTTTGATGATTTTTTCCACCCACTTCCTGGTCCTTCCATTGTACAAGTCCTGAAGGGAGGGCAGGGGGCAATAATTTTCTCTGCTGTCTGAATTGTATGCTGTAGTTTGCGTGTGCCCTGTTTTGTGGCATCTCCAAACCAAACTGTGATGGATGAGCAGAGGATGGATTCGATGACAGCAGTGTAGAAGGTGACCAAGAGCTCTTGTGGTAGGCCATGTTTCCGCAGTTGTCGTAGGAAGTATACCCTCTTTTAAAGATGGCGTTGATGTTGGACTCCCACTTCAGATCCTGGGAGATGATGGTTCCCAGAAACTTGAATGAGCCCACATTTGGGCTGTTGGATATTGTGGGGGGGGGGGGGGGGGGGGGGCTTCCTGAAGTCCAAACCCAACTGCACAGTGTTTAGAGTGTTCAGTTCTAGGTTGTGTTGACTGCACCAGAGCACCAGCTTGTCAACTTTCTGCCGATATGCGGACTCATCACCATCCTGGATGACAATGACAGTGGTGTCGTCAGCAAATTTTAGGAGCTTAACCACCTTAGAAGTGACTTAGAGGTGCAGTCGTTTGTATAGAGGGAGAAGAGCAGAGGGGAGAGGACACAGGCCTGTGGAGCACCAGTGCTGATTGTCCGTGTTCCAGCTGCACATGCTGGCTCCTGTCAGTGAGGAACCTGGAGATCTACTGACAGATGGCAGGAGGTCCAGTGAGCTGAGAGAGTTTGGCAGTGAGGATATCCGGAATTATGGTGTGGAATGCCAATCTGAAGACCACAAACAGGATCCTAGCATAGGCCCCAGGTTGGTCTAGGTGTGATAGGTGTGGTCTCAATGATTTCCTTCATGTATTTAACATAGTCCTTGTACCTTTCATTTGCAGTGAACTTCCTTTTCAGGATTGAGCCTCACAACAGCAAGCTGCTTGTTGTCAGGTAAGCAGGGCCTTTCTTTGAATGGGAGGGGCATTTCATAATGTCCATGTTTGTTTTTCTTTATCAAGAAAGATAAAATCCTGTTGAGACTGTTTTGTCATTTTCTAGAGTGTCTCTAAAGTCAGTCTAGAATTCAGAGGGCATCCAAAGGAGTCATCACAGGTAGCTTCTTCACGGTTACTCTGTGGCAGTGACGGGTTAACAGTGAGTTAGAGTGAGGAGCTGAACAGCCAACAATAGTCCACCCTAAGTCTGTGAGAAAGGGTTCAAAGGGTGAGCAAAAGGGTTCATTATTCTTTCCTGTTATAACTCGTCTGGGCATGAGTGTTCTTGGACAGTTGGAGCTGATCAGTAGTACCACTTTGCAACCTAGCAGTGGCAGCATTTGGTCTGCTATTGTGGTAAGATGATTGTGCATCCAGCAGGACATACAAGTTTCTCTCTGGATGGATCCCTTTCATTGGAGACCCAGACCGGCACTATCATGTAGGTGTTTGCTGACTGACCTTGGCTGGTGACGTTGAGGGACATTGCAGATGTTGGATGGAGACGGAACTCCTTCGCACTGTGACCAGGTTTTAGGCAACCATAACACAGTTTGTTGTCTTTGACATCAGGAAATCTGGGAATTTGAAGAGCTGATTGTTATCCTGACATAACATGCATGGGGTTTTGACCTTTTGCTTTGTTGTGGTCTGATTGCTATTGTCCACCACTGTTTGCGTGCTGAAGACACTGGCTTTGTTTTTTTTTGTTGACTCTTGTGCTCATCTTATCATTGCAGGATTCAACTGAATAGAGAGCAAAGAAAGAAGTGACTGGATTGCAAGCAGTTTCTGTCTCCACGGACATGAACTTGGCAAACTCTTTCAAGCTGGGAAAACATTTCCCTCCATGAGACGAGCAGTCACTTGCCAACTCCACCACAAGGCTAACCATTTTGGCAGTTTCTTTATCAACTTCGGATTTTCTTCACAGTCATTTAAGATACGTGAGTCATGGCCTGCAGACAAGCATTTAAGAAATCTGAAAAATTTTGCAGTCCTTCATCATTCTTTCCTTGGATTTTAGGCCAATTGGCTAATTGGAGCGGTGGTAGCGTAGTGGTTAAGGAACCTGGCTAGCGTGCAAGTATCCTGGAAAATTGTGGGTTTAAATCCTGGCTTCCACCGTTGTGCCCTTGAGCAAGGCACTTAAGTCGCTTTGGATAAAAGTGTCTGCTAAATGCATAAATTTAATGTCAATGTGGATAACTTTTCTCTGAAGGCCTTTTGGATGATAAATGGCTGGCCATACCTCTTATTGAGCTTGTTCCAAGCATCACTGTACACTGCATTATCTCTGCGATAGAAAGTACCTTCTAAACACTTCTGAGCTGAGCCACCTACATATTGCTTGAGGTAGTACAGCTTATCAGCAGTGGAAATATTCTTTCTATCTATGAATGCCACAAATGAGACTTTCCACTCAATAAACTTAATTGGATTGGCATTAAATACAGTGGGCTCTGGCATTGGCAGTCTTTTGATAGCAGGGCTGTCCTGAACAGCTTGTGCCTTGCAGGAGAGGTCAATGGGAGAATGTGACAGCTTGGTAAGGCTGTATTGGGACATGAAGATGAATATGGTTGGGTGGCAGGGGGTAGCAAAAGGACTAAAAGGACTGGGTATTAGACTCCTCTTCAACTTCTCTGTCATGAGCTTCAAATCTGGCTTGAGCGGCCTTTCTAATCTTTCCAATTCTTTCCTGTGGTCCTCCTCTAGGGCTCTTATCTTCTACTTTTGTTTCTTTTTTTCCAGCAACACTTTATATTCAGGCTTCTTTGTGGCTGCTGCTGCTTCAGCTCTCTTGGCTGCAACATGTGAATGCTTGGAATGGCAACTGAGTTCGGAGGCAGAGCCATAAATGGACCGGGCGTAGTTTGGCTCACACAAGCGGCATCCTTCATGTTCTGCATCATATTCGCCATTTATGCTTGTCAGTCTTTCATTTCTTTCATTTCAGTCTTTCATCAACTTTGCGCCTTAGCTCTGTATCAGGTGTGCTTCGCACTCCCAACATTTTCAAAACGTCCATTTCTGTTTTCTCTAGTTCGTCTGCAAGGGATGCTAGGTGCTTTTCAGTTAGGTCATACTTGAGTTCTTGTCGTGTCCTACGAGCTAGAACTTTCCACTCCATAAAGGCTAGCAAGTTTCTTTTCCTTTTTGCTCTGTTCTGCTCTACAGTATGCTAGCATTTGTTTGGTGGGATTTTGCACGGGGTCTGAGCCCCTAAGTTTATCTGAGCCATCACTGTATTTTTTTAACAGCTCTGCAAGCATTTTCTTATTATTATGCAAAGTCTCTTTAATTTCTTGCCTGACAGCACCCTTTTCTGTTTCCTTTTGAAGCACTTCCTTGCATTCCTCTATTACCTTTTGAAGAGTAGCAATCTGCTCTACAAGATGGCCCTGGTCCTACTAACTTCCACTCAGATTGTCTAGAGATCATGCTGTTTCCCTAACAACAAACCCTGGGTAACAAGCTAAAAAATGTTAAAAAATGTCAAAGTGTAGCAGACTGCCTCTGAGTGTCTGAAAGGCCCCGGACCCCTAAGGGTTAACAAGAAGAAGAGGGCATTTGAGGAGGGTGACTTAACTGAGCTGAGGCGTGTGCAGAGAGAAGAAAGGGGAAAGAAAATTGGAAGAAAACAACGTGAGATATGGAAAGGAGTGAAACAAATTACAGAAAGCAAGAGTAACAGCACCAGGGCCGTTGTGGAAAAACAGCTTAATAATTTCTACAACCGGTTTGATGACTCTGCCATTTCAGCAAATGACCCTACCATTGTCACTGCTGCAGCAACCAACCCAAGACATCCCCCACCATTGTTTGCTGATTGCACAGCCATCAACCCCACACCTCCATTGTCAACGTGTGATATTCCACTGCAAACTCACCCCTCCACCCCACCGCTGTTACCAGGCATTGCACCCCGCCCAAGTATCACCACAGACCAGGTCAGAGGAGAGCCTGAAAGAGGCTGACAATAGCAGCTGGGCCAGATGGCATTTATGCAAGACTGCCTAAGGCCTGAGCTGTGTAACTGGGGGAACCACTCCAACATGCCTTCAATATGAGTCTGCATCATGCCCGGTACCAGTTCCCAAGAAGCCACACCCCAGGGAACTAAATTACTTTAGGCCTGTTGCTCTCACCTCACACTCTTGAATGGCTGCTGCTCAGTTTGCTAAAATCCCAAGTCTGCCATGCACTTGACCCTCTACAGTTTGCTTACCAGGTACCACCAGGGAGTGGAGGATGTCATTCTCTATCTGTTACACAGGGTGCACTCTCACCTGGACAAAGGAGGCAGTGCTGTAAGAATCATGTTCTTTGATTCTCCAGTGCCTTCAACACCATCCAGCTCCTCCTCCTTAGAGACAAACTACTGCAGATGAGAGTGGACCTGTGCCTGGTAACCTGGATCACAGACTACCTCACAAAGACCCCAGTTTGTTAGACTGCCAAAGCTCAGATCTGAGACTGTTGTAGACAGTACTGGTGTGGCACAGGGAACTTCTATCTCCTGTCCTGTTCACTCTGTACACCTCTGACTTCAGATACAACTCTCAGACATGCCACATGCAGAAGATCTCTGATGACACTGCAAATGTGGCATGCATTAGAGATGTACAGGTGCCTTGTGGAAGACTTTGTGGGATTTTGACAAACCATCTATAGTTAAACACCACCAAAATGAAAAAAATGGTGGTGCACTTTAGGAGCGCTGAGACAGACGTTATGTTCTGTCTCATTTGGGGACTTTGGACTTGTAAATCTTTTGACTGTGGCAAATAGTACACAGGCATTGTTTGTATTCTTGTTGATGATATTAGAGAAGTACGACAGTGGAGCAGTGGAGTGGAGCAAAATCATCCATTTTGAGTCATTAAAAAGTTAAAATTGTCTAGTAAGTCATCATCAGAGTCTGATGTTTGACAAGAGGCTTGTGATAGTGCATGTTCAAAGAGCCTGGCAGTATTTTCATGTATGGCCCTCTTTTTGGTAGTCATAGATCTACTTAGGAAATGAGCGAACACATAAACATCAAAGAAAACACAAAAATGATCAGAAAGAGCTAAATCCATGACAGTTGTGGAGACATAAAGCACAGGTAAAGCAGGGGTCTACGATTAGGCTGGTTTAGCCTATGAGCTGAAATAAAAGTGGACTTTCCACATTGAGAGCCATGAAATTCAATTCCAATTTCAGTTTTCGCCAGGATAAAACTGGACAAGAAACTAGACTGGTCTGCTAACACTGACACACTCTACAAGAAGGGGCAGAGCAGGCTCTATTCCTCAGGAGACTCGGGTTCTTCAGCATCTGCAGGAAACTCCCTCCTTATGTTCTAGGGTTAGGAGGAGCAGCACAAGAACGAGAGATGCCAAATGTCTAGACAGGGTGGTGAGAAAAGCTGGCTCTGGCTAAGAAGGTCCATTGTTCACATTAGGCTATTTAAGAGGGAAGCTTTGGAAAATGTATGGAATGCAAGCCTAAAATCTTGACTTAAACTTTGGATTTGTGTAGTGTGAGTAGCCTAATAGTCCAGCCTTGCATAGTAAGCTAAACTAAGCTTGTTAATGTCTAAAGAGGTCAGATAGCCAAAGTTAGGGATGCCACTGTATGACCCTACTAAAACATGTGACAAAATATAGCTTAGTTTGGTTATGGCCCACAACATGGCAACCTATGAGTATGTTTTAGCATGAAATGTTAGAGGCTGAGATCTTACATATAGCAACTTTGCAATAACAACTGATCCTGTGTACAAGGCAGAGGGGTATCTTAGTCCCTTTTTGGATACACATAGTGGAATTAAATCTGGTATTTGAATGCAGCAATTTTGCTGTCTATTTACTGTGTTTTGCTGGTTTCAGAAATTTTGACTTGTTTTGAACCAAAGGCTCTTCAAAATGAATAAACACAATTTATCAGCTTGAACAATTATCTTGTATATTCATGTGCTTTACCTTCATTGCTTCTTGAATGTGGTCCTGTCTGACCACTTCTGTGGAGCGATCCATATACCATTTCAGACAGTGAATCAGCTCCCTGTACACATACACAAACAAAAACAATGCTCAGTTAAATTTTGATTTTATAGCAATATAGATGATGTCATGACAAAAAGAGATAGAAGATTCATTCCCTCTACTACTGTTCATCACTCACTTATAGGCAAGGGCTCCAGCAAAGTGCTTTTGGATGTAAGTGTCCATAACTGGCCGAAAGTGGTAGTATTTGCTGTCACGCAGTAGATTGATTATGAACACCTGAAACATGATTGGCAGATTTCATAATGAGGGTCTGGAAGTTGAAAAAGAAACTAGGATCTGAGTGGGAGGCATGTGGAACCTTTATTAATGTCGTGGACAACATGTGGGACAGAGGGAGGGAGTCACAGTGTGGACAGAGGTTGAGGGCAGCATATGACACATACATAGAGCATATAGTTAGTCACTCATATAAATCACATATCATGAAAATGGCAATTTTTCATTGCATTTTACCCCTGTACTTAGGTTTTCAATGCAAACACACCAAACAAAATCCAGTCATTTGTTTATGGTTTCTGCAACTTCAACCAAATATGAACGCAAGCCCAGGTATAATTAATGTAAAGTATGTAAAAGCAGTGAGTCAGGGGCATGAGATATGTGAGAGTGAGTTGGTGTGTGTGTGTCTGTGTGCATGAATTGTATGTCATGCTGTAACAACAGTATGTCAAGTCCATGGTGGTATATGAAGGTATACAGAGGTAAACAGGGATTCTGTGAGCATAGAAACCATTTTGACATTGTTCGAGGTGAAATTATTTCTCTGTGACAATTAGAATCAGAACTGCCAGATTCTCCTAGCAGCTTTAGTTAGAAGGAACACAAAACAGTAAAAAACTTAATGAAGCCTAATGAAATCCCACATGGAATGCGATTTTTCCAAATCTGATTCAACCTATATATGCAGGTGCTCCCTGGCCTGACTCCCTCACACACTTACATATATTTCATCTCAGCATTAGGGCCAATCCAGTGTAAATGTTGAAGGTCAACATAAAATACCATTTTGAAACCAAACATAAAATACATCTTTTTTTTAAGTTGTGTGTGTATCTACATACACTGCACTGCTCCCTTGAAATCTGAACCCAGCACAACAAAACATTACTTTGATATTAGATTTATCTTTTTTTTACAGTTTCCTAAACCAAACTCTAACCTGGCACTTTGGCCTCTGTACACCCTCTGAAACTGAAATAGGAGCACCACCACTAGAAACTTGAGGTTCACTCCTCGCAGTAGGCTTAGTAACACTTGCAAGCATAGCATTGCATGCATGTGAAACATTTGTAACTGCACACAAATCTGTAAAGTCATCATGATCATTTATTTGTTATTTCAACCATCTTATGCCAAGTCAATCCCTCGCCATTGACACCATTCAGCAGCTTTTGATGCAGGTCATTGTTAGTCAAAGTCAAAGTGTACTTTATTGTCAATTCACTATGTAACAGGCATTACACAGAGGACTGAAATTGCATTTCAGCAGACTCCAAATGTGCAATTTAAACTAGAAACATGCACACACACACGCACGCAAAAACACACAGCTACACTCATGGACATGAAGTGTACACAGACATCCACAATAAATAGACATAAGACATGCAACATACAGGTAAGCATATACACTTCCAGCAAGAAGGAAAGTTCGAGGTAGCTCTTCTTGGTAGCTGGTGTAGGTTGAAAAAAACTGAAATGTGCAATATGTAAGGTGCAATAAGTAAAGGTGCAATTAGTAAAGCATGTATCTTTGTGTCTTTGGCATGTAAAAAATCCATAATGAAACTAACAAACCCTGAAGTCACTTCACTGAATTGTTTCAGTGATCTTTGGTCGGTTAAGTCTTTCAACAAGGCAAACGTCTTTGGTCTGACCCCGGACAAAAACTTCTCTGCAACTTTGGGTTTTTCCAAGAAACTTCTCCACATAATTTGGCGTCACGAACAATCAGTGTTTTAATTGGTCCCTTCTCCCCTTGGGAACGGAAAACCTTTGCTTCCATCTAGATTGGCCTGGGTAAGTTTAATAAGACATTATTTTTTTGGTTTATAAATTTAGTTGTCTTTGGAGTCCACCACTGCAAAGAACTTGTGTGGAAAGATATGTGGAGACTTTTTTGGCTTGTTCAATTGTCTTCACCGATTTTTCAGGTCTGTATATTGGTAACATTTTGTTCCATTCCTAACGCATATTGTGTTTGATATTTCTAACTCATATTGTGTTTAATATAGTTGTTAAACAGGGTGGTTTTTCATCTTGGGCATGTTGCCTGTCTTCCATCATTGTACCCTTGTCTCTAAGTCTTGTTTGTGTTCATTTCTTAGCATGTGGAAGTGTTCACCTTTTGTCAGACGTAACGGCCTCATAGCTTAGTTTAAATATAGGACAATAACGGAAGGAGGCGTTATGAGAAGTGTAAAGGAATAAGAAATAAAGGAATAATGGAAATAAAGGAATTGCGACATAGGGTGCAAACATGTGGGCTCTAAATTAATTCCGTTTTTGGTATATGGTGTGGACTGTTATTAGTTGGCCACAAAATAATATTTCAGTCGCTGGTATTTTTTGTGAGTTTTCATTGATCGTGCCTGATGGCTCGCTGATTATGAGAGCGTGCTGCTATTAACAGTACCCCGGTCTGGCCTATGAATAAAGGAAGGAAAAGCCCTTGATCCGCGTCTTTATGTGTTAGAGTGACGGGATGTCTTCCCGTGATGCGAGTGTGGCTTATGCGCTTGAAAGTTTGTATTTGGCATGAGCGATAATCTCCTTTGAGTGTAGTGCTGTGCTTTTGTGGAAGTGTAGTACTATAAGTTGTTTTTGCATGTTGGAAATTGGACATGGTGTCTCTTCTGTTCAGAAGTTTTAAATAACACTTGGCCTGTTCACTTGGAGTGCATCTTTCCAACTGTTGCATGTGAAGGTCAAGAGGTCACCTAGCCCCTCTCCTCTCCCTTTTCTTCTCTTTCCTATGTGGTATGTATGTGGGTTGTAGCTGTGTCCGTGCGCAGGGGAGTCAGGAGTGCCTTAGGTATGTGAAGTTAGGGTCAAGGGGATGTGCAGCGTAGGTTATTTTCGCTTGCTGCCCTTTTCGTTTGTCCCTGACATGTGTCTTGTCTGTATTCTTTCTGTTGTATTGATTACTTATATACGGGACAGGGGTTCTGTTGGTCCAGCTATTTAGGCACAGGTGGAAAAGGAAGGATGAAGTTGAAGTTGGATATTATATATACGAAAATAAGAATAGTAAGTTGGTATAAGAATAAGTAAATAAAATAAAGTAATAGATATATTATATTAATTAATTTTAATTATTTATTTCAGATTTAAGTAACGGACGGATTTCAACGGAAACCTGTGCTGTTTGCTTGCCGTCATCGGAGGAACCAGTTGGTAATTATTGGAACTCCCCTTGTGTGCTTGGTATAGGTCAGGTAGACAACTTGGTGACATCTATAGCTTGTGTTGGTGATATTTTCAAATAAAAATAATAATACATAGTATACTGTTTCATAAGGGTGAAATTGAAAGTCAGATTGAGCAGGATTTTACGCCTCGTGAGCAGTTGGTGCAGAATAATAAATTAGCGGAAGATCAGATACGGAAAGTTAGTGCTAAAAGGATCAAGATCCATGGCCTCTACAGGGAACATTGGATCTACGAATCCTAGTACAGCTTGAAGGTAAGATAAGGGATTATAAATGTACTGATAAGTCAGAGAAAAGACAAAATGAGTTGGAAATATTAAAGTTATTTGTTGACTTAGCCATGAGTGTACAACCTAATATGTCAGATCAGGATGCGCTTAGTTACAATGTTAAACAATCAAAGGATAGTTTGGGGGGTTAGACCCATATTATGAAAACCTCTCTGCTCGGGGATAGATAAAAGTGTGGGACTCTATCCTCAGTTGGAATTTAAAGGTAATGTAGAGGTCCCAGAGGAATTTATCTCATCTAGAGAGAAACTTTTACATTTAAAATGTCAAAATGTAGCAAAAAGAATACGAAAAGGAGTGGATAAAGAGGATCAGGAAAGATTGGAACATGTGCGTTGTGTTTTAGCTCAAAGTGATTTGGGTGAATCACAGGCACAATTTGAATTAGAAGAAAAGATAAAACAAGAGTTGTGGGATTTTGAACAAAATGCATTGGCATCAGGAAAAAGGGTTACAGGTGAGATTCTTAGTGATACACGTGACCGTGAGGTATTGGGACAATTTTGGAACAAGCGTTGTTATATTCAAACGAAATTGGAAAAATATGTTCAAATTGCGAATAAAGGAGGCATATCAGTACCCATAATTGGGACTCTGATTGAAACCATTAAAACAGAATTGGCTAGAGTAGAAGCAGGTCCAGCTACAGCAGAATACCAGCGAGATAAAATAAAGCGTGTAAAGCATTTAGAAGCTTTAACACAATTAGTGTATACTGCAGAAGAGATATATAAATGTCGCTCTGGTAAGAAATTTAATCATGGAGACTTGTGTGCACTTTCTGTCCAGCAAGGTTATCTGGAGGGACAAACTTCTAGGGGTACTCCACTGACAGTTATTTTACAAGATCAGAATCAGGTTAATGTTGATAAATTGCATTCTTATGTCACTGCCCATACAGATGATGAGGAGGATAAGGATAAGAGAATACTTTAGCATTTATGGCTCCATTGGTAGATAATAACATAAAGGACATGCATACACATAAGCCAGGAGTAGCTTCATCAAGGGTAGACACTAGTAAGGGTATTTCTTCATCAGGTTCCCCGCTGATGCCTATTATAGTGAAAGGAGACCCTTGGGGATTTGTGGACGTGCATGGTTTGATTTCGCGTTTACCCTCGCTTCAGGATGGCGCAGGTGCATGGATACAACGCTTTGAGTCAGAGACACAGGGCCATACACTTGCCATTGGGGACATTAAATATTTGTTGGGCATCATTATGGGCAAAAAACCATTGGCAGATGTTCTGTCAAAAGTGGACTTGGATGTTATAATGGGGGATCCCGCTGCGGACCATTTGCCCTTTGATAACTATCGTACACGCGTATGGAAAGCACTGAGAATGGCTTATCCAAACCACTGTCCAGCTAGTGCATTGACGTTAAAATAAAACCTGACGAAAATCCAACTGCCTTTGTGGAGGCTGCAACAGAGTCTGATCCAAATGACAATGAACTGAATAGAGGACTTTTCCGTCAGGCTGTACTTGATGCTCTTCCCACCCCAGTTAAGTCACAACTTGAAAATGACTGGCGTTTGCACACCATGACAAAGGATGAGTTTCGCCAAGCTGTAACGCATTTTGTTACCCAGTACAGGAAGTCTGAGGACAGGCGTGAACAGCAGGACTCTGAGGCTCAGCGAAAGCTTCTCATGAAACAGCTAGAGGAATTGAAACATCCGAAAAAAGACTCAGGCAGTATTGACAACTGCTGAACAGGCTCCTCCCGCTGCTCCATCTTCTCCTACAGTGACTGCTTCACCTGTGTTTGTTCCACCAGTTTCACAGCCACAGTTCCAGCAGAGATGTAATCCCATGACATCGTCCTTTATGAGAAGGGCTGGAGGCTTTTTCAGAGGAAGAGGCCGAGGACGCGGATGAAGTTACAGTCCAGTGACCCTCCAGGACGTGGAATGCTGGACTTGTGGTAACGTGGGACATATTTCCTTTTCCTGTCCAAATGCGTTACGAAATCGCCGGCAAAATCCGGGGAGGGGGGGCGTGTTTCAAACTGCTGCGGGCCCAAGCCAATCCCCACAGGGTGGTCCAGTAAATTTTGCGGTAGGTCAATATTGACTAGGTTCCGATTTGGGAACAGTTAAACAGGTAACTCAGGGGCCTGATGAAGAACCACATATTAATGCAACGACACAAGGTCATACATTAGCATTATTAGTTGATAGAGGAGCTACTTATACTTGCATTAATACATCTTCCATTTCACACATTAAAAAGCATGAGTCAGGAAAGGTTGCAAGGACAATAGGGTTTGCAGGACAAGTGCAATTACTTCCTTTTTCTGAACTGGTAAAGGTGCAGGTAGGATAATACACAACAGAAATGTCAATCTTACTTTCTTCCTCAACTCCAGTCAATGTTTTGGGGCGTGATGCTTTGTGTAAATTAGAATTTAAAATAAAATGTATTTTCATAGGGAGTGGAAGCTGTTTATATGGCCTATGTTAAAGCAACAGGTATAACAATGGGATGGCCAATAGTAATTTTTACATCTCATGCTATCTCTCAGTTAACAGAGCAAGGAAGATTTTGTTTGACACCTCAGCGACAATTAAAGTATAACGATTTGTCTTTTTGTCCAGATGTCACAATTAGAACATGTGATATGGCAACAGATCCAGCAGATAGGATTCTGTTAGATTATGAGGGAACGCCTCATGAATGTGTGGCAGATTCTTTAGTCTTCTCAAAATTACGCGCGGATTTGGAGAGTGAACCTCTTGAATCTGGCCTAGTATTTTTTGTGGATGGTTCCAGTCATAATTATGATAACAGAACATGTGCAGGATTTAGTGTTATTCGATTAACGATTAACAAGAGTTGGAAGCTGTACTTTGCATTCCTTGTAAACAACCATGCTCAGCTCAATTAGCAGAATTAAAAGCCTTAACTGAAGCTTGTTTGTTAGCAGATGGGCAGGAAGCTACTATTTATACTGACAGTGCCTATGCACATAATGTATGCCATGTTCATGGGGCTCAGTGGAAGCAGAGAGGGTTTAAAAGATCAGATGGCTCTCCCATTCAACATTTAGATCTATGATGTCACCTAAGCGTTTGGCTATTTGTAAATGTCGAGCACACAAGAAGGGTGAGGATTTAGTAACAAAAGGAAATGCATTTGCCGATGATGTAGCCAAGAAGGTAGCTCTTAAGGCTAGGGAATATGAGTTAGTATCTAAACAGGCGTCGATGCATGTGATACGATCAGTTGAATCTAACTGTTCTTCCCCTTCTAAAAGTTTTGAGAATGGAACTAATGGTGGTGAGTTGGTTCAAGAACAATTATCACGCATGATGGGCCTGTGGCCCAGAGTGGGGATTACATAATATGTAGATTCACTGGAAAAAGAATAAAAACTACTTTTGAATCTTTTACTGCATGGTTTGTTAAAATAGCTGGAATGATTGGATGCATTCTTCTCATTGTTTCTCTTGTTTTCTGTTGTCTTATTCCCTGTCTGAGAACCTTGTTTGTAAGGATAGTGGAAGGACAGGTTAAGACTCAAATGGTCCTGTCTGGGCTGGTTGACGAAGAGGAGTGTGATTACTACAAAGAAGAAATCTTGCCAAATGCGCCTCCATATGTTGTTCCGGATGCTGTTCTTCACAGGGTGATGGACATTCCGCTTGTGGCATGGTCACAGGGTCCACAAGAATTGGGAACAAGGGCTTGAACTGTGTCTCTGTTGATTGCGCCCTGGGTGTGTCGAGAATGGCATTCTGAGAATAAAAAGGAATACGTCACCCCGAAAAGGAGGAGGTTGCAACTAAGGACATTGATTTGGAAGATACTTATGGAATATATGAACTGTCACCAGCCGTGGCAGGAAGGATCAGTCTGCAGCTAAGTTGGGTAGAGTAGATCCGAAGAACAATTACCTACGTATTTTGCTGTACATACACTGCATACAACAGGAATAAAATTCACATACTCATAAGCGTCATACTTCATGAAATTGCCATACACTTCACAACATAATAAAAGAAACTGATATTTGCATACATGGAGGAGAACATGTTGGGATATTTAATCATGAAATTTTCTTTCAGGTGTCATCAAGAGAAATGTGATTAGAATAGCATTTTGCATGTTTTATATATTTTAGGGTTTTGTGTGAAATTTTTTGAGATTTAAAGTATGACTGAAGTAAGGTTAAAAGTAACCTTGTGGGATGTGGGAAATTCTGTAATTAACAAGTAATATATGTGTGTTTGAGTGTATACAAGAATAGAATAGTGCATACTATAAAAAGAATGTACAAAAGATTTATTTATAGTGCATGCTATAAAAAGAATGTACAAAAGATTTATGTGCATGACAGTAGACTCCTTTTGAAAACCATGTTGAAACCATGTTTGGAGCATCATCGTAAAAGGACAGAGACTGAGATCCCGTGTAGGATTGGCTCTGTGCCAGCTACATCATCTACTGGCAGGAGTATTTAAAGTAGACAGATAAGGTAAAAGGTTAGAATGGTTGAGGATTACCACTGTTGTAACCATTCTCTCGGTGAACGCAATAAAGACTTGGTTGAACAAAACAAACTTCTCTGCTACTTTGGGTTTTTCCAAGAAACTTCTCCACAGGGTTCTCCACAGGAATCAGGATCATGACAGACCATGACATTTATAAATTATTTTGGGTGGAGCAGGTACAGCTCACTGAGCACAACAACACTTGAGTCCAAAAGGCATAACAATAATGACAAATTATTAATGTCAATAGTGTTTTTTTAACAACAAAATCTACAGACTTCTGATTTCAGGTCATGTGCATCGGAGTTCCACAGGTCTGACTTGCAAATGTCTTGCAAAGAGTAGGTATGACTTGACTGAACACTGGAAATATGTACACTCTGGTTAAGTTATTGTTATGACCGGCAAAAGGGGCAATTCCTAAGTTGTTTTTTGCCACATGTGCGATGTCAATAAAACACCCTGGTATATGTATATGGGATTTTGAGGAGTTGCTGTGTATAAGCTGTACAAATCAATTAAAAACTAATGCACAAACTTATGCACAAAATATTTGAATACACTTGCCTATTTAAAATTCAAACTTTTCAAGGGTCCACGGTCAGCGATGTTTGTGTGTGTGTGTGTGTGTGCATGCATGCAGGAATGGATGAGCCAGCGAGGGCGTGCAGAGCAATGCTGCAGGTCCGAAAACAGCTTAATGTAGCCTAAAAGTTTGATCTACACCAAAACAGACCTAAAATAATTTATACTGATTTTTAATATACCAAAATTAACAATTTAAAACTAATGGAAGCAAAACGTTGGTATGCGTTGGTATATCGGAAATATTTTTTCACGTTTCATATTTGGACTAGCGTGTTACGCGTGGATTTGGTTCACATTTTATCCACGGTTTGTATTTTTAATTTTCCAATGTACTGTCCTCTTGAGGACGACGTGACGTCACAACCATAGTATACAAGAACCATCAATCCGGTCACAAATGAGGCTCATGCCACAAGACCATCAGAGTGAGGTATATAGGCGTAATCTTTAATCTTATTTTATTTCTCTTCATTTAATAAGTCAGGCTGCCAAGGAATATGGTAACAATTACAAGGATTTACAAGCACTTCACCTGAAATTCAAAACACAACGTTAAATGAAGTTTCAATGATTTCAAGCACCCGCATGATCCCTGTGTTAACTTTTAACTTCTTCTTTGGGTCAAGGAAGTCAGGAGATATTTCTTGAAGCTTTACATCAAAATGAAATGCATGACTTCAGAAACATATTTAGAACCAGCTTTTATTGACTAAGTGTACTTGCATACAAGGAATTTGACTTTGGTAGCTCTGTACAACGAATAGGTATGCACATGCACATTCAGTGGGCACCTGTGATGAGTCTTAAATGCTTTTATTTCGATACATTGCAACATCCTCTAAGTGAATTCAGTAACAAACTTGGAAGAAAAGTTGATGCTTCAGCACAGTGTTACAATGTGAAATCATTGTATCCTTGTCGGACACTGACCATCTCACTGACCATCTCGCGTGGACCTTTTGCAAGGTAAGTAGCCTTAGCAACAATAACCGTTAGCTGTTCCCTTCTCGTAGCACAGCCAGCTATTGCCAGCCAGCCAAAGGTAACCACTTTTATTTTTTTAATAACCTTATTAAAAATAACGGTATACTTCATGTTAATGTTCATAAACTGGCAAGTAGAGAAAGCTGTCGCTATTAAGCAGCCAAGCTATCTTGGCGAACTATATATAACATTAGCCAGCAAGCTAGTTGTCAGCTGATCCGTTGAATTAGCCTACTGTAGCCTAACAATGTCTGCCAACATATATTCCGAAAGGACAATAAAACGTTGGGCAAATGTGTTTCCCCGTCTAAATAGGTTAAATAATAATATCTTTCAATAGTTTTCAGAGGCTGTTATGAAGTGAAGACCACGGCTTGGAGAGAAGGCAGTTGAGGTCCTGATAGCTAAGACCCTAAAACACGCTCCCTCAGCCCACTTTAAAGCCCAGGTACAGCTTAACACTTCACACTTTACAGCTTAACACTTCCTCACATAATTTAAATTTGTAAAATGATAGCCTTCTGAAAACTGCAGGTTTGCATTTAATATTTCCCTTGCTTTAACATAGATTATCTTTCCTTGTATGATTTGCAGGCACAGTGTCGGAGGGAGCTCGGGGAAGACGAGGAGTAGATTTCCTTCCATTTAAAAAAATAAAGCATCTTCTTGTGGAAATGCCTCTCTGTGTAAAAGTAAAGTAAACAAGTAAGTAAATCAAACAAGTAAGTAAATCAAAGTAAAGTGAACCATCTGAGATGTTTTCTGAACATGTCATATACTATCATGAGCTTATAAAAAATATCTTAGTCCAGGACTAATGGAAGGTTATGGCTGTTTCACTGACCTTATTATATATCCACAATGTATGTGCCACTTCTTTGGTATTGTGTGACCTCTCAGAATGAACAAACATGTACCTAAATTGCACAACCAAGCAGCAGTTTAATCAAAGCTCTGCACTGTTCTTAGCATAGGCACTAAAAAATTAAACAAAACATTCAATCCAAACAAAACCCCTGTTCCTTTGTTAATTCTGAACTATCAGGGCATTTGAAGTTTAATGCAGATAATGAGAGAAAAAAAACAAAAAAACAAAATGTTACTCATGTATATTTATGAACAATAAAATGGGAGATGGTGGCGCAGGCGGACCCCATCGAAGTGTCCTTGAGCAAGATACTGAACCCCAAATTGCTCCCGGTTGGCACCTTGCATGGCAGCCTCCGCCACCGGTGTATGAGTGCATGTGTGTGAATGGGTGAATGTGAGGCATACAATGTAAAGTGCTTTGAGTACTCGTAGGAGTAGAAAAGCGCTATATAAATGCAGTCCATTTACTATTTACAATAGGCAGAAGCCCCACACTCTTTTTTTGGCTGAGAGGTCTCCATTAATTTCTTCAGTTACAGCCTGACAGCTTCTCTCTGCGTAATCTGCAATCATTTCTGACTCAGCTACTTGCACTTCTTGGACCATTTTCAGCACATCAGGGAACACCGTTGCCAGCTCCCCAATGACTGCCATTCTGGTGATGGTATTTCTTTCCACATTAATCCGGTCAAAGGCCCGTTTCATTGAGCCCACTTTTTTGAACACCTTTAAAGCTTCCTTGTAACGCCTAGCAGTATAGTATCAATGTGCAGGTAAACCGAAAGCCAGCCTCTAAGTCCATGTTTTGTCCAAGAAATTACCATATCTCATTTTTGCACCATGTCTAACTTTTGCAACATGCTAAAACACGCAAATGGTTCAGTGGACTAAGGCGTCATACCCTAAACCTGAGTCTGACATGAGGTTATTTCCCGATCCTCCCCCATCTCTCTCTTCAACTAATTTCCTGTCACTCTCTCCATCACAGTAAAGGAAAAAAAGTACATAAAAGGAAGATGTAGCCTGAAGTGTCTGGATTTGAACTGAAATTTTTGGAGCTCTGCAACACAGACATTGCCTCTGTAGCCTATGCATTTGGGGTGCAATCAGTAATTTCACAACAACACAGGAACAGGTTGGGTCGGGTATGCAGTGTATCTTAAATCTCCTTAACTGTACACACCATGTAAGTTACCTGCAACCCAAACAAGCAATTTCAGCTCTCACTGCCTTGGACCGTCTTTGTAGCCTACCTTCAAAAATGAAGTTGTTCCTCTAACTGCACTGGTCTGAATCTATTGTTGCACGTATCAACATAGATTCAATAAGGATGCCTGCACAAATGTTACTGTTTCCTGGAAAATAGAGTTTGTATGGACACTGCACTACTGTATTATAAACAAGCACTTCATGAATAGCATTACAGATGATGACATTGTACTTAGATTTTCATTGGATTTCTGCTCTTTGCTTTCTATATACGCTCCCTTCAGTCATGCCACCAAGACGTCTTTGTCCCTTTTCAGGTCAATATTGACCTCCTCAAGGTATTAAACATGTTCTTCAAGATAACAAATTTTCTGCAGTGTCAATTTGTTCTCCTCTGAAATAATACATGGGAACAAGTACAACAATTATGACCAACTTGTGATTGAAAAGCTTTCATTCACCATCTACAAAGCCTACAGACTGATAACAGGATAAGTCTTGAATTTCATCAGCATACACTGATGTAAATGAACTATGTAGTCCCACAGGAAATGTACATTTACTTTGGGAGACATACAAAGTGAGGCTACGACAGCAAATGCTAAAGGCATTCACTTGCAGGTCACCTTCATTGTGGATAACATAACAATATTTCATTTGAGTCTAGACAACATTTTAACACACATTTACTCAATCATTCAACAAAACAAGCGTTACACAAACATTACACAAACAAATTATCAAGCTGTAGAAGACATCATCATCATCATCAGTGATATTGTTTGACTTCGAGTACAAATTGTGACAAACCCTTGTAGCCTAAATGAAGTGTGGAGTTCTATGACGAATGTACATTTACTTTGGGTAAGGTGCAGGGCTAAGCAGGTGCAGGGCTAAGAGTAACAGTAAAGTTAGTGTTGGGTTGTGTTAGATGTCAAAACTCAAGTTAGTTTATACTTAATTGTGATAGAAACACAAAACTCATTATTTGAAACTACTTACATCTCCCTCATCTGCTGACTTCCCATGGATAGTAGGTACAGATCTCTCCATCAGATGAAGTTTGCCGGCTAATCTTGTTGTGTACTGTCCAATGTTTTCAAGCAGTCAGTCTTGAAGTGGTTAGCACACACCACACGATTTCTTGTCGATTGTTGCTGAGACATGGCCATCAAAAATGAAATTGAGCCACGCAGTTCTTCTGTTCTCTTTAGGTGAGTAAGGATTTGTGCTTCATATGTGACTTGCTTGTAGCCATAGCGTTCTCGTCGATGCTCATAAAACAGATCAGGTTCTAATAATCAGTGGCCTGGTTGCATCATCCCTTTGGCACAGGCTCGCCTGTGTAGACCCTCTATTACATGTTTTATCTAAAATACAATCTATATTAGTCGATTTCTTTTGGGACTGTCTACACTGGGTTGAACAAGATGTACATTTCTATCCAAGGAAGAGGGTGGACAGGGGCTTGTCCACCTGCAGAGTAGGACAGCAGCCTTTTGCCTTCAGTTCATACAGAGACTCTTGGATGGAGCTGTAAACTCCAGTTGAAAACCTTAAAGTTTAAAGACTTTTGAGGGTCTGGATAGGACCCTTTTCTGGATGAGCCTTTCCTTAATGAACTTAAACAAGCTCCCTGTGTTTTAATAATACGTTCAAACTATGTAATCTTGTAAAGGTGTGGAGATCTCAGAATGCAAGTTCTCTGTTTTTGCTTCTACAGGAGCCACTGATAAATGGTTCACTTTTGGATCTCACACAAGAGAAGCATTTTCCTGCTTTTAATGAGGTGTTTTGTAAGGCTGGGATCTTCATTCTGAGGAACCTCCTAAATTTAGCAAGACTAGGTTAAGGAAATGCTGAGGTAGTGGCAGAGCACATGAAAATGAGATTCATCCATGTTAAAAAAAATTCCTCTTGGAATTGCGATCTCGCTTGATATGATAATGTTGGATCAGTATATCAGGGGTCTAGTTAGGCCAAATGATTGTGGTCCTGTCCTCCAATCTTTGTGTTAAGTATTTAAATAAGAAGTGTTTGCAGTATAGAGTTGACACACCTCTGTGTGCTGTTCTACATGTAGAACAGGACATCATACCATATTGGAGATCCTTTTAGTCTCCATTAATTAAAAAGGTTGGGGGGTTACAATGGAGGATGTTATATGGTGCCTGCTGTTTGCTTTGCTTTTATTTGTTTTAAAATCAGATGTGAGGCATGAGTGCCCTTTCTGCACTGACAGGGACACTGTTCACGCCTTCATGCAATAGACATGTCTAGTACCCATATTTTCCATTTTACAAAGGTTGTTGGCTTTTTGCAATGAAGTTTCCTCAATGGAAGCATCTATTTTCGGCTTTAAATATGTGCAGAAGCAAAGGTACTGGTGAATTTTATCATTGAGCTGGCTAAGATGTTATATATGTTAGCAGGAAAAATAAGATTGGGGTATGACCTTTTAATGGTTTTTACAACCTTGGCAAAATCAAGGATTTTAAATGATTTTCATTTCTACATGGAAATGAGTGATCTTGAAACTTTTGAGAACATATGGTGTCTGGAAAGTGCTTTATGTATAGTCATGGAGGATAGTGCAATTTAATGCCCTATTAGAGGTTCCAGTACCTGCTGTTTAACTTTTTTTTTAGCTGTGTGTGTTTCCTATTTATTCTTTTTTTAATCATCACCCAATGTGACATTGTATGTTTTTATTTGTAATAATGTTTTTTTTCTTTCTCTCTCTCAACACTTACCATACTATTTATTATTATTACTTTTGAGGAGAAAAAACACAAGAATTTTACTCATAGTAGTATAATGAGATGTAATAAAGACTATATTGAATCTTGAAATTAAAGCAACATAAATAGGTTTCTAAATGCTTGAGCCTTGTGTAGGCAAGCACTTAGGGTCTCTCTCTTACTTTTTACATTTCTGTATATCTTCCACATAATTTTGTAGAAGGTGACAGGATTCTATTTTTTTTGTTGTTGTTGTTGTCATGGTTCTGCTTCCTGATACCTTGGCTCCCCCACTGGACTATCTATGAATTGCAACCTCTGTGCTTTGTTTTCATTCCCCATGTGCTTTTGTTCTGTTGCCTGCCCTGCCCCTTTCTCCTCCCCTGCTCAGCACCTGCTTCTCATGATTCTGTTTTCCCCAAAATGAGTTTCAGCTGCCCCCTGTTTGTCTTAGTGCTCCTGTCCCCTATATAAACCCCAGTCTTTTCTCTGTCCCTTGTCTGTTCATGTGACATCATTCCTCGTCTATCGTAAGTCTGTTTCTCGTTTCTCGTGTCTACCTTGTGGATTTCGTTTGAGTTTGTTGTTTCTCCCCGAGCCTTTTGAAGAAGTTTAAAATACTGTCTTGTATCTTTTGGATATTTTTGAGTTTCCTCTGTTTTCCCCGAACCCCTGCCCTTTTTTGATACCTGTTTTTGGAAACCCTTGTTGGATTACTTGTGTGTTTTTGCCTTACCGAGATCTCCTGAGTTTTCTTCCACTTCGTACTGTTTTTGTATAGTTTTGCTCATTGTGAAACTACCAAGATCTCCTGAGCTTTCTCCCACTGCGTACTGTTTTGTTTTTGCTCATTGAGAAATTAAACCATGCTGATCTGCATTTGGGTTCCTGTTTTGAGTATTAGCGATTCTAACAGTTGTTTGTTTGTTATGATCCAGGAGCATTTTTATGACAACAGTCCACAATGGATTCAGTCGGAATCTCCAGATTCCTTAGCACAAGTGTTGTTGACATTTTTTGACAGTTTCCTTGCTCTACATGATATTTCTGGAGATATTGAGATACAAGTGTATGCTGGCCTAGTACAAGCACCCTACTTTTACAAGTTTGTATAACACTGTTAATGTGGCAAGCACCATGACTGTTTTGTCAGATAGATATCTATACCTTTTACCTTAGCTATTTACCTTATCTACAGAATTGATAAGTCAAATAACCCAACTGCTGTCAATATAAACCAGTATTGGGTCAAAATGTCTCATCATCCCCTGTTCTGGGTTAACCCATATCGGTTCATTAAGTGACCCACATTTTGGGTTAAATTACCCAAATAACCAATCTTGCTAGGTCACTCTAACCCAACGCCTTTCCTGTCCCATAGTGACTCAGCACCTGGGTAAGAAACAATCCAATTTGGGTCATTTTCAATCCAGTAGTTTTTAGAGTGTATAATATATGAATACATGCTATTGCAAATCAAAAACCAAATCTGAGGTATTGCAGGAGGCTGGTAAACCAAGTGTGCATCTGATCTGGGCCATACCTGATATCACAGGATTTCTCCTTCAAGCCCCGTAGGACTCCTCTGACTGACGTAAGCATGTTTCAATGTATATATTTTATTTCTACCACTAAAGAGCTTTAATATAAAAACCAAACATGATGTGGTTATCTCTAAAACAATTTACTACATTTTATTTAGTGAAAAAAGGGGCGTATGTACCCTGCTTCACACTTCTGTCCTTACTCCACCAACCTCTGCTGGACTAAAAATGGATGACCATTACATTAAAACATGTATTTTCTCACAGAGACACAGGGAAAAAAACAGATAGGTAGACACATACACACACAAAAATAGTTGTTTGGTTTGAAAGAGAGTAATTCTCACCAATGATTGAAAGACAAGTGGTCCATATTTGTCAGTGTTATCATCCAGGATGGAGAACAAAGTGTCTAAGATGTCTTGAAGAAACTGAGAATGGAAGAAAATTGAGCAGTTAATATAATAATAGCACAAAGGCAAGAGTGAAACTAGTGATCTAGATCTCTATGCCTGCAGCTTAGCATGGAGAACCACTCACTGGTGAACATCTCTCGTAGGCTGCATGACCACTGCATTGTTTAAACTGGCTGCTCCAAAGAAAAAAAAAATAGCAGAAACTTTTTGGAAGCTAAACAAAAAGTAATGCATGGTCTAACACATGTTAGAGTCAAAGAAAAAGGTGAGACAATAAAAATAGTAGAAAGAAAAAAAAGCTGAGCTGCTGTACAGGCTGCCATTCATGGCACCATCACCATAGTGTTGTTTTTAATATCCAAGTGCCATTTGTTCATGGACTCCTGGGGATGGGAGGGGTCTTTTGTCTCTTGTGGGACATAAGGCTTCAATGAGCTCTCTCTTGTGTTTGTGTTTATGTTCGTATATGTGTGTGTTCATGTCATATTGTCTTAACCATGGGACAGGAAGATGGATCACATAGAGTTAAAAAGTAGTAGTAATAGTAGTAATAATAAATAATAATAATAATAATAATACAGTAAAAGAGGTAAAGAGAACAAGATGCCAGGTTAATGAGTTAATGAAAACGGGACCCATTCCTGGCCAAGGTGTCTGACCCTGCCCATGGTGGTCTAGTCCTCCAAGTGTTTTAGAGTTTTGGAGAGTGGCTAATTTGATTCTTGCCATTTTGCTTTTCCAATAGAAGTTTGTGATAGTTGAGTCTAGTGATTTAAACCAGGAGGTGGTAGGCAGAATCTGAATCACTGAGAACAGATAGATTAACTTTGATAATATTGCAATTTTGATGATATTCTGCTTGTGATGGATAATGGTAGGTTCATTCAACGCTGTATATCATTATCTATTGATTTGAGTAGGGGAGTAAAATTAAGTCTGACAGCCTAGGGAAAACCTTCAAAACCTTCCCCAAGCATGTGATATGATTGGAACATAGTGGAATAGGTGACCGGTGAGCTGTCGCATCCTAGGTGTTGGGGTGTAATGGAAGAACTGTGTGTTTATTCCAGTTGATTGATTATTCAAAAATGTTTAAAAATGTGTCAATATCTTTAATAGCTTCTTTCACAGATGATGGGGGGTCGTGTAGGAAAAGAAGAATATCATCAGCACAGAAGCTGATTTTATGATGTAATTTTAGGGTTTGAACTCATTTGATGTGATAGTTTTGTCAGATAGCACAGCTAAAGGTTCAATGAAGATGGAGAGTGGGCATCCTTGTCTACTCCCCCGGTGCAGAGTGAACCTATGTGATGTTAGTGTGTGGTGGAAGGTGAGGTGAAAAGAATTTTGATCCAATTAATGAATGATTCCCAAAAACCAAACCTCCCTAGTGTGGAAAACAGATATCTCCAGTTAACTCCATTGAAGACTTTTTCTGCATCTAGGATTGCATGAATTCTTTGATTGCATTCTCTGGGTCATCAGGTGTATGTTATTTTGTGGTAGTGGTACTGTTCCACATGCTTTGCATGTCAGCCTTCAGCATCTCTGCATGGATAGCATCCAGGCTACATGCCTTGCCACTCTTGGATGCAGTTTTAACCTCAGAAAGGTAAGGGGAGTTGGTGTTGATAACCCAGGATGTAGTCTATTGTTATGATGTTGGCAGGTTGTTTTGGTTCAGGGTGGTCGAGCACTTCCCGGAAATGTTGGACCCATCTGGCTGCTTGTTCATGCTCTGATGAGCAAACGTAGCCATTCTTAACCCTAATGTGAGTGCTTTGGCTTGTGTGGTTTCCAAAGAGTCAATTGGTGATCTTAGATACAGTCCCCAGGTTCCCTAAGGCTGCGGCCTTCTCTGCTTCCTTTGCCAGTCCTATTGGGTCCTATTGCCCTTATTTTTTATAGGACTGCTTGGCTTCTTCAAGGATTCGTTGGGACTTGAGGCTCAATTTTCTGCCAGGTGTTCACAGATGTCTATTCTTTGGGCCCTCTCTGTTTGAGTTTTTGTGCTGTTTCAGAGTATATGTTTTTGATGATTTTCCACTTGCAGTTTACAGTGGGTACTTATGTTGCAGAGGTAGCATCTAGTGTGCTAAAGCAGTTCCTCAGTTCCAACACAACTCAGTTCCTTAGGTAATGAAGCGTTTACAATATCCAGCATCTTCTGCCACTGGCCTTCTGGCACCAACTTTCAGCTTGAGCTTGACTGTGGCAATGAGTAGGTAGTGGTCACTGTGGGCATCTGCACCTCGATATACTCTCACGTCTTATAAGGACCTGTGGCACTTGATTATATCCATTATATCCATTGATTATAATGTGGTCAGTCTGGTAATGTGGTTCTTCCATCAAGTGACTTCCATGTGAGCTTGTGGACATATAGTTCCACCAATAGCAAGGTTGTTGTTTAAGCAGAAATCACCAAGGCATTCGCAATAGTTTTTTTTGTGCCATGCTCATGTGTGGCCATTGCCCTCTCATAGTTGGAATTGGCAGTTTCCACTTTGGCATTCATGTTGCCAGTTATCAGGAGCATGTTGTGTTGGGGTACCTTAGACACTGTCATTTGAAGCTGTTGATACCAGTCCTCAGACTTATTTCTTCGTGTGAAGCACTGCAAGATGGTGAGTTTGCAAAACTTCAAGTTGAGGCGCACTCTGATCAGCTGAAGGTTCCCACTCTAGTTCCCACTCTCTTCCCACTCTCTTTGGAGATTATGATGGCTCTGCTCCATGTGTATCGGCACTCTTATGGCCTGAGTGGAGGATGGATCCATCTTGTTGAACTTGCCATCCGTCCGGTGACTTTCATTAATGCCCAGGATATCTAGGTGGTATCTTTTCTTTTCACTGAGGCTACCTTGGAGGTCTCGAACATGGTCTCGGACATTCCATGCTCCAAGGCAGATCTTGGTCTTTGGCCCAAGCAGTACCCCATTGCACCCCTGACTTCCTTTTTAGCTTTCATCAGGGGTGGTCATACTGCCACTCAATAAGAGATGGAGAACTGCTATGGGCCTAATGTCAATTGGTTTGCTCATTGTAGTTTCTGTAATGGTAGTTTTTTTTTTACAGGGGTGGCCTTTATAGTGCCACGCCCTGCCCCCAGGACCAGTGCTGTCTTTGGTTTGACTACTCGCCTAAGACCAATCTGGTAAGCCTGGACCTGCTAGGAGCCATAGGCATAGTTTGAAGGTGCAACCCTCTCCACCACGGCAAGGTTACATCACAAGGAGAAGGGAAAAAAGTGGATGGAAGAGATAGCCAGACTTAGAATTCAGATATGCACCCTGCAAAAACATTACAAGGGATTAACTTGTGTGGCAGCAAAAAGGAGACATAATCCTGTACCACTATATACTCTAGAGCAGGGGTCTCCAACATTTTTTCCTCCAGAGCTACCACAAAATGAATGTGGCCAAGGGCTTTACTATTCTACACTAGTATTACTGATAGGCCTAAAGTTAAATGTTAAAGCAAAGCACCAACACAGAAACTATTTAGGGTCCTTTTCACAATGGGCATGAGTCAAATTTTCATTTAAAAGTTTGGGGTCACCTTTGACAGCAACCTAATTTTTGAACACCATTTAATAACCACCTTTTTACCCGTCTCAGTCCTTCACTTTCCTTCCCTGCTGTTTAAATCCTGATCTCTGCCTATGTCTGTGCAGATGTCCTTGTGTGTGTGTGTACATGTGTGTCTATGCATGCTTGTGTGTGTATGAGTGAGAGTGAGAGTGAGAGAGAGAGAGAGAGAGAGAGAGAGAGAGTGAGGCTCAGCCATACTCATATTACATTGCTGTAGAATACTTTTTCACCTGAATTTGCTCTTTAGCAAGAATAAACCATACAAATTTAAAATCATCAATTGTCAATTCTGTGATGGTGCACATGCAGTATTTCATTACATCGGCTTTAAATAATCAGTTAGCCTCACCTTCACAATTTCTTCTCCACTAACATGGCGTAGTCTGCCAAGAATGTCCAAAACATGGTCAGTGTGAGCCTTCCACTTCAACAAGGCCAGCAGGTCCACTAGCCAAGAAAATCATTCCAATAATCATTCAAACAATTAAGTGCAGTCCTGACCAAAACAAAATGAATTGAGCACATTACCCTATTCCTGAGGTCACCTCAATGGCTCCCAGTTAGTCATTTTGATTTTAAAGTTCTACTTCATGCATTTTAAAGCAAGAAATGTTTTGGACCAAATTACATTTAAGACCTGTTCAAGCAACACACTAACATTGTGTCCTAATATCACAGTTTCAGAAGTTTGGCAGCATTGTTAACATTTCCTGCAGTTAAAAGTTAGGAAATGGCTTAGTGTGTCATGTCCTACTTGCTACCCAATCAGAATGACAATAATTGATGGGGCTAGGTTAAAGCAGAGACGGTTCAATAGGAGGAGACATCACTTAAAAAGTCTTCCTATAGACATGTATCATGGCTGTTCATAACATAAAGATGGTGGGTGCAGATGTATTAAGCAAATTGCTTATTTAGCTTTATTTGAGTTATCTATAGGTAGATTTTGACATTGTTTAATTTAAACTCTTTTTAAGTCAGTACAATCTGCCAATCTGGAGTTTTGGACACAATGCAGAAGTTTCATGTGATTTCAAGATCGAATAACTCAGGAACCGCTAATCAGAGAGGAATGCTATACACACATATTTTCATATGTGGTATGCCATATTTGAGTAAAGAGATCATGAGATATTTCACCAAGATGAATGGGTGTGAGATGGATGCAGAACTGTATTAATATTATTTTTTTAATGTAAATTCAAAGCAGATTTTCTCTAACCGTTCAGTGACTAGCGAGTAGTACCGTTGGAAAGCTCAGGTTGTGCAGTTTCATGTGCTTTACGCATGCTATCTGTGTGATGACAACTCCGCAAGTAGGTCTCAAAGGGTTAACGGTCTATTATGGGCAGAATAAGGTCATGCAGAATAAGTTATTAATAAGTGATTTGTAATGACTAACAAATGGCTACTATGTTATCAATCAGCTACCTCATGGTAGATATCTGGGTGCTAATATAAAGTGTAACCAAAGAAATAAAGTTCACAAAAGATATCTACTCGCAAAGTAGGAAAGGTATGCCAGTTGTGGGATCCTAGACGCTTTGCACAGATTTAAATGATGTGAAAGCATTTGGTGTACCAGGCTAGTACAAAAAGCACAAAAACTAAATTCTTTCCAGTGTGACAAGGTTATTGCACTATGAGGCAACTGTAGACAATAGAGAGATAATGAAACTGTTGAACATGCATGTTGGAAACAAAGTGATAATGCATGTTTTATTTTAACACATAAATAAGAAATCTTAAAGTTAAAGGCATACCAGGCAACATTTTATGCTGTTTTTAGATTTGTTTATCAGCTTTGGTGAAGCTTTGATGGTCAAATGGCATGACTGTAGGATGAACTCCTTAGGTAATAAATCACAGTCGTGCCTGGTATGCCTTTAAAGGAGAAATCCAGTTTGAATCAATTCCTTGTTGCTCAAGACCAAGTGCTATCGGTAGGAAAAATGACCAGAAAATTTGGTACAACACACTGGCTAACAAAGGGGCAGCTAACACAAACTGAATGGTTCACAGAAACACACTTTCAGTTTCATTTTCTTATGCCCTATTCAGCTGATGTTAGCTGCCGGTTCTCTATTGGGTCTGCCGGGTCTCTATTAGATTCTTTTTCCAATCGACAGCACTCCGTGGCCTTGAGCAACAGGGCCCCCGATTGATTCATTTAAAAAGTTAAAGTTACAAGTTGAGCAGACACTTTTATCCAAAACAACATGGACTTGCAATGTGGGGGTCTGTGTTTCCACTTCTCCACCATACGCTATGAAAGATCCCATAAGTTCCACTCCATAACAGAAAACACAAAAGAACTCATAACTTCAACCTTCCACTTCAAACTCTGTGCTTCAAATTAATGTTGAAATACTCACTCTCATAACAGGTAATTGATGATTTAGTAGCCATACCATTTTGAGTGAGTTTGGTGGAGGACAGTTGAGTTGAGATCCAAAATGTCTCTTTGGTACTACGCTGGAAAATGGGACTGGAAGCAATGTTGGCGCAGCCATTGAAGTCATCTTTACAGCAAGGTAAGCCCAAGTAAAGGGCATGGTTACTGAAGGTAGCATTTTCATCACACTGAAAAACACCACCAAGCATCCATACATGCATGCACACATAAGCACATGCACGCACACACACACACACACACACACACACACACACACACACACACACACACACACACACACACACACACACACACACACACACACACACACACACACACAGGAATAAGCCTGTTAAATGCACATATGCAACAGATTTAACATATTTGTTTCATTGGAGAAAATACATGTTATATAACAAAGCTTTACATATCACCATTACAATCTAGCCCAGAACCCTTTGTCTGTGAGCCAAGGGCCCAAAAGGTTTTCATTTTCACTTGCAAAATTCTCTCTCTCTCTCTCTCTCTATATATATACCTTATATATATAATATGTTGAGGGATCTTTACCGTACCGGCACATTTAATCACCAAGAATGCCACATTGGCTGCCCAAGTATTCAAGTCTGTAAAGTCAAAGGTCAAGGTCCAGTGGAGTGATACATGAAATATTGCTAAAAAACACATGTGTATGTACAATATTTCAACACACTGAAGACCTTCCTTCAAGCCTAAAACAGAAACTCACTATATAGGGTAGATGACCTCAATGAGTTGTTAGAAGGTCAACAGTAAAGACTGCAGGGTTGTGCACAAACTATATTGTTCTACTGGGCTATGTCTATGATTTCTCCTGTGGTCCTCACTGAGGTCCATTATTCCTCTTCAATGTGCAATGTTGATTAGGTTAGAGGTCATGTGTTAAGGTGAAGGACAACTTTTGTCCATATCGAGTTCTACCTGGCAGAAGCATACTGATGGTAAAGAAAGTTGAGCTAAAGAAAGATTTTTGATTTTGTTCCATTGACACTATGTCTAATTGCTGACAAAGTGTTATAGACAATTCATGGAACTGTTATGTGAATAAGCTGAAGCTTGAAAAGATAGTCAAGAAGTGACATGTGTTATATGTCTGAATGAAAGGGCTGTGGGCTTTAAGTTCTGCTACCCTATGACAAGCAAAGATAAAACAATGGTTTGAACCCTTAACCCATTAACTGCCGAGGTTTTTTTTTCCAAAAAAGCTGGATTTTGACACCTAAAGTTCAAAAGGCTGTATATTGGTAACAGATAGAGCCTGACTGTAAATGAGACAAATATTGAGGAAGACCTAAAGTTTATATTGGGAGTAAATGTACCAATCTAATTTGCATATTGACGTCACAAATCGGCGGCCATCTTGAATTATGGATTTCTTTTTTTATTTGGAGTATTTCTCAATGAATATTGAAATTATTTCATATCATCTTGGCATCATGTATGCCAAATTTCACATGAATATGACAAACCATCTTCGAGGAGTACATTAAAGTTGACCACGTGTCCAAATGCACAAAATCCCAATAACCTCACTTCCTGTTGGGTGTGGGTTGAACATATCAAAAATCCCTTCTCAACTTAACATTAGTGACATCTTGGCATCATATATACCAAATTTCATACCAATCTGACAAACCGTCTCTGACGAGTACGTTAAAATTCACCACGTGTCCAAACACACAAAATCCCAATTACCTCACTTCCTGTTGGGCGTGGCTAGGCTATGCCAGGCAAGCACGTTGGGTGTCTGGATGTCATCATAATCATAATATCTATTAACCTGTGAAGTTTCAGATTTTTCATTCAGTGCATAGTGGGTATGGAGTCCATGGGCCACGCTCGGTTCCAAAGCCTATATAGCTGAGTAGTGGGCACAACGACAGACGTGCCAAATTTCATGAGTCACACACACTCGAATTTGGTGTGTGTAGCTAAACTATATGCCAACCATGAAACTCTACTTCATTAGGGGGTCGCTATGGAGTCCGTGGGCCACGCCCGGTTCCAAAGTCTATATGGCTGAGTAGTAGGCGCTACGATAATAAGAAGCCTATGGATATTAGAAGAGTGCATTTTCATGCACTCTAATAAGAAGCATTCAGATAACAGCAGAGTGCATTTTCATGCACTCTAATAAGAAGACTTGAAAAAAAGTCACATCTAAAATGTATACTTTCAGAGAATGTACAGGGGAGAATGAACAGAATTTCTTGGTGGTTGGTTTGGTTTTTTTTTAAGGTTGCAGATGAAAATATACCTTTTTTCCTTTCAAGTTGTATGCCAAATGTATCAGTCATACATCAGGTTCACCAAATTGCAGGACCAGACTGGGCACAGATTATGGTGCAACAAAGTATTGAGGTGGTTAGGACATGACAACTCATGTTACATCGCATATAGTTATATGCCATAAGAAAATATATTTTCAGGTGGATGGATTGTTACAGACCAAAATGTACCAGCAATTCAAACCTGGACTGTGCACAAGTTGTGGTGTAACAAAGTATGGAGGAAGATAATCTATATGTAATTCATGTCCGATCAAATCTGACCATGGTGATTAGCTGTGCCAAGCTCTTTGGAGATCCTTCAAAGTGTTCAGGAGATATCGCACAAATAGCAGGAAATTACAGAAAAAAATCCTAATTTGTCTTGTGTGTGCCTGTTGTCTTCACCATGGTTTTCCCTGCTGCTGCACTTCCTATTAAACAGGGTTTAACCAATTCTACTCAGTTTTAGGACTGTCTTACCCTAGCCTGCTCTGAGAGGGCAACTTTGGTATTATCCATTACCATTATCTGAAGCCAACTGATCCGCCAGAAAATACAGCTGTGGCAGGTACAGTTGTAAATTAATTTATGAACTTATGTTAATGGTAAGGTTTTCTGGGATATTATTACAGTCAGCCAAAAACACTTCAAATGGGCATATAGCCTATGATGGCTCCAGAAAATATAAAATTTTGAATTTTCAATTCATTTTGCCATATTTATTTAATCACCCTAATGGGACATAAGGTTAGCTGAATCTTACAGACCACCACAACGGTTTGATGAAAACTCCGCTTTAGATAATGATTATAGATAAACCCAATGCACCTTGAGGACTTCTGCCTTATTTTCAGAATGTGTATATAACAACAGCATATTGCAAAGTCTAAATGTAATCCAAAGAGACAGCCTGCTGACCTTGTACACATAGAGTTCATGAGTGTCATCAGTCAGTGTAGTTCCATCCTCCCTCATGAGTGGGGTGAAGGCAAAACCAAAAAGCTTCTTCTCTCCCTTATCTTTGGCTGTGAATGGTAAGAATGGCCACACTCATCATTAGACACCTGCTGGTATTCATGTAAACACTTTATTTCACAATTAAGAACACCTTGTATTCTTTCTGGGTAGGTGCACAGTCATCATAGGCCGGTTTAGCATTCACAATGTACGGTGAAGATTTGACTCTAGTACATAAAGAGGTAATCGACAAGAGAGATTTAACAATTCTTGATCATTATGATCATTTTCTGGGAGCAATAATTATGTTCAGCTAAAGATAATTTTCATTTGATTTGATAGTAAGATTTGAAACAAGTAGTAATAAAATGGTTAGATCCAATATTAACTTCCAGTAATTACTCAGTAGTTACCAATGTACTTTTTATACAAATCACATGGAATCAGGGCTGTAAAGTACATTGTTGTTTCAATTTTATTAAAATATATAGCTACTCCAACAATGACAATGCATGAAATAATTTTGGATCATGAGTTGGATCAATTTATGGTGATGAAAATAAGATAAGACAAACCAAAAACAAATATAACCATTAATATTACAGTAAATACATAGCTCTCGAGATGATGGCAAGTTAATTAAGCAAGGCAAGGCACATAAATACACACATACATACATACATACATACATACATACATACATAAAAATAATTGGTAGGACTGCTAAATTATCTGAACTCCACAAGCCACACCCCAAATGAAACACTACCCTAAAAACATGTTTTTAAATATTTGTAACCATTTCGGTAAGTTTTCTAACCATTTAATTATTAGTTCTCTGACTTCAGACCACACAACAATTTTTTGTAGCCTAACACTAATTTGTTTTGTGCAGGCATGACTGTGGAAGGCAAAACACAGGTAGGTCTAAAAAAATGTGAATACTGTCAATCAAGGATTTTTCATAGAAAAATGTCAGCTTTCTGAAAAATCTGTTTATATCTGGGGATTTCACTCGTTGTAAGCCAGTCATCAAAATAATGATGAATATTATGACGCAAAAAAACTTTAATCCATTTTCAGAAATATGTTAAATTTAAAGTGTTTTAATTGTCATTTCCAAGTAATGTCTATCAAGCTGCAATTTTATTGTTCTTGTTAAGTAAAAACAAATCAAGACAAAACAATCCAATTGGTGGTATCAAAATTATCAAAATTTTTTGAGACCTAATTGTTTTGAAACAAAGCAATTACATTGTGGTTAAATTGAAACAGTTGAACAATTTAAAAATGTATTTTGCAGCCCTGATTCCATATAGGGGGAGATGGTGGCGCAGGTGGTAGAGGTGACGTTCGGCAACCGGTTGAAGGTTCGTGCCCCCTCTGGCTGACCCCATCCAAGTATCCTTGAGCAAGATACTGAACCCCAAATTGCTCCCGGTGGCAGGCTGGCACCTTGCATGGCAGCCTCCGCCACCGGTGTGTGAGTGCATAAGTGTGAATGGGTGAATATGGGTGATGGGTAATGGGTGAGGCATACAATGTAAAGCGCTTTGAGTACTCGTAGGAGTAGAAAAGTGCTATATAAATGCAGTCCATTTACCATTTATAAGATGTTACCATGATTTTACAAACTTACTGCCACAGGTCTGCATTAGTCCTTTGTATGACCCCTTAAATCTTAATGAATGACAATTAAAATTGCCAGTTGGAAATTATTTCAGAGAAAAATAATGCAGGCATTTAATAGGGGCCTTACTGGAGCAATGTCTGAACTCGAAGCGTAAGTGCGAGCTCCTGAAGTGGTCAACAGGGATAAGAAGCTTGAGGATCTCACTCCAACGGGGAGTATTGTTGTGGTACAGCACAAAGGATCGGTATTCAGTGATATAAGCTTCACCTGACCCCAAGCTGATGCAGTCCTGAAACAATATATTTACATAGGAATAAATTGAGAAAAACAATTACACAAAACACAGAAATAGACAATGTAGTAATACAAATAAAAAAATACATACAAATATTGCACGAAACAAGTAAGACATGACACACAAGGTCAGAGGCCTCATTTACCAAACTCACGCTCACAAGTGCCACATTGCTTTTATACACCAATTTCACTACTTGGTAAATAAAATATTCAAAATCGGCAACCCCAAATAGCCTGTATGCCAAATTAAAGGACAAGTTTGTTTTTTTACACTTACACCCTTGTTTTCTGAACATTTATGATGAAATAATAGTTAAGAGTGAAATTCTGACGAATGCCTTTGTTCAGTGAATTTACGGTTGTTGCTGTAGCAGTTTTGCAGTAACAGTTTTGAGGCTGCATAACATTACTTAATTTCAATTGGTTCCTGTTAATTGAAGCTGCTACAGCTGATTAACAGGAAAAACAATCGTTTCCCCAGAACACTTATGGATAAAGCAGACTGTAGAGAGCAGAAATCAGAGACTCAAGGTGTCATTTATTTTTTAATTGGTTAATAACTAATTAAGTGGACATGCAGTAGTCTAGACCAGGGGCATCTCTAGCCTTCAAGAGCCTCAAGTCTGCCCATTAAATAGTGAGGTAATATTCTGACAGCTTACTGAATGCTACAATATGTGTAAGTCTTTCATAATTTTCACTTTTATCAAGGTTTGACATGTTGGCAGCGATAACATGATGACAAACTATAGAAACAACTGTTGATAACATAGGCTTCTACTGACCAGCTTGACATTTTGCCTACTACGGGCTAAATGACAGACATCACAATGGCTCAACACGTCATCTGAAAAACCTTTATTGATTGGGAGGCGACAGGTTTTGAGTGCATCTAACCACAGTCAAATATTAGGTGTCGTCACGTTACGTCATGAAGGTGGCAGCTGCTATGTTGGAGGTATGGGGTGAATTCAAGTGAATAGTCCCTATGTAGAATTCTCTGGTATAGAGAAAGACAGCCCTCTAGTAGTGAGAAATCTGTGATACAGGGGCAACTGTATTTTGTCCTTTGCATTCATTGCGAGGATACAACATTAGAGTAGCTGCAAATGTTTTCCTCTGCTTTTTTTCAAACGCATAGTGTAAATGGCAGTCAACGTACTGTAGTGTGTCACATAATGTCAGGCTGTCAAGTGTCAACAATGCATGGCTGTTTGAGTTAAGAAAACACTTTGGTGCCAGAGGGGTGGATCACCTATTTCAACATGTATACTGTAATATTAGATCTGCAACACCGTGCAATGCCAAACAAAACACAGATCAGAGCGAAATACACAACTGGATGAATGGATTGAACTCCCTATGACAGCTAAAGTTGCCAGGCAATCGATGAGGAGGAATCGGCATGAACGGCAAATTTGAGTAAAAAGAGTAGTAAAAAGTTTAGATTGCTTTTAGCCAGAGGTTTACTTAGCAGTGCATAGCCTAACCTTCGACTGTTTTGGTGAGGCATCTTGTTAATGTAAAACCTAGTGTGTGAACCTGATACACTGATCAAAAAGAGGCCAGCGTTACACATTGTAAACAAACTCATCAGCAAATTGACCATAGATGCAACAAAGATTTAATATTAATTCTAGATGTGATATCAGTATGATAAATGTGTAGCAATTGTTGTTAGATTACCCGCTAGCAGGCTATAACATTGGGAAATTAATGACCACCAGCCAACAATGAAGGTTAACGTAAGCTGGTAGGAAGAAGCATAGATATTATATAGTAACCCCATTGTCTGTCGAGCTCTATTAGGTGGAATATGACTTAGGGTAACTGTAGCCTCATAGCAGATATGTCCTTACCACGCCTATCGGACAACACATGGCTAGGAGAAAAATTATAAATTCTCCTCCTGTAGTGAACAGTAAATAAACAAGGCAATATGACCATTAACATCTATTATTATAACCCACAATGCTTGAAATGACTGTACGGTGTGACTTGTTTTCCTTTCAACGGCTTCAGAAAATGATTACAAGTACCTGCACTGTTTGTCAGCTCACAACTTGTTCTTTAAATGCTTCTTGAAGACTACCAAATACAACATGCATATTTACAACAAAATGCATATTTAGCTCATTTACATGTCTCAGGCCTGCTGCACACATCTAGGTGGTTCCATCATCTGTGCACAACACACAACTCCAGTATTTTATTGATTTCCAATCAGAGACATATTTTTCTTTTGGCCTCTATTCATTTGCGGTTTATTGTTGTCCCTAGAAAGATGGCGGCGGCATTCACGTACATTCTGAACGCCATTGCAGTATCTAGGAAACTATATATATATAAAACTATGGGCAGAAGCGCTATCTAACTAGCAACTGTCCACTGTGGTGTCCGTTGTACTTGACACCACACACAAAGGATTATATATATTTTTTTTGCCTAGATCATTAGACAGACATAAAATAAATAATATTATAATATATTTATTGTCTAAACTGAATCAGTACTGTATTGTGGCAAATGTATTGTATTTTAGAAAATAGCTATAACTGATTTTATACCGTTGGTGCATGGTGTCCACTACAGTGAGTGTTTCCATATCTTTGTCAAAAATATACGTATTGAAAAAAGAACAACTGAATATATTTTAAGTCTTAATTAATTTAGAGTTTTAAAAGCATAGGAAAAAAATCCACATCAGTTTTTAAAAAATGTATACATGAAGGGGTTAAAATACAAAAAAATAAAATACAAAACAAAATGTCATAGCATGTTGATTTCAATTCAACCTATACACATATCGACCATCTAGACCTTTGCTCTTGAGTGTTTGTGACGCAAACATTCCATAAAACCATCTACAGACAGTATTATGGAGTATTATCAGTGCCATCACAGTGTGGTTTGGTAACTGCACTGCTGCAGAAAGAAAGACCCTGAAGAGGATTGTGAGGATGGCTGAAAAGATCAGACCTCTCTCCCCTCGCTCTCGGACATCTGAAACACCCACTGTCTGCACAAAGCCATGAGCATTGTTAAAGACACAACACGCCCATTCCATGGACTGTCCTCTCTAATGCCATCAGGGAAAAGGTTATGCAGTAACTGCCCGCACCTCCAGAATGGGGAAGAGCTTCTTCCCTCAAACAGACTTCTGAACACCAAAACATGACATGTTTATTCACACTGAACTGAATGCACACCTGCAGTTTTTCTATTCTGCTAAATACTGTATATTCTACCATCAGTGGCGACTGGTGATCTCAAAAATAGGGGAGGACAGGGGGTAAAGTGGTCAGGTAGGTGAATGAGTGGGTAAATGGGAGTAGATGGGTGGATGGTTGAGAGAGAGAGAAAAAAATTACAAAACCAGGAAGGTGTCTTGGTGCTTTCTCTTAGGGGGATTGTGATTTATTTGTTTTTTGAGGACACATGTCAGAATGGGAAATACCATACAGTGCAATCAGTATAGTTTGTCTGTGGTAATGTCAGTTGTCTTTTGTGCTTTACACATCAATATTGTAAAAGTGGCAGAAATTATTTTGAAGATGACAGTAAGTGTTGTGGTGAATTTACTGGTGAATTAAGTGGTTGAATGGGCTGTGCCAAATGTAAGGTATTTAAATAAAATATTGGAATTCATTTGAAAAAGAAGTCAAGTCTCCTGGATGTCTGGGTGTCAAATTTATCAATGACTTGCTCATACCACTGGGGATCTCGTAGATTTGAGAATCCACCAATCCTCCTTTCAGTTTAAATGATTGCTAAATTTTTCAATCTCTCCTGTCCCATTGTGTTTCTGGTGAAATTTTTTTATGCGCTTCAGACATGAGAAGCTCCTCTCAACTCCTCTGAGGTGGCACCAATGGTGGCAATCAAACACATCAGACACTGCCTCATCAAGCCTGTTTGAGTTTTCGGAAAGCGTGGATCTCTGCATCACTATAAAAATGCTGCAGTTCCAGCTTCAATTTAGCCTCATCAAAGAAATTGCCATATGTCTCTGACAAGTTGGAGAATGCATGGGTAGGGAATTCTGCTTTAAATTACTCAAATTTTTTGAAGTCTAAAAGTTCCATGAAATGTAATTGGTCAAGTGTATTCCTGTATTGTATTACAACGCACTTTAGGATTGTACTGTGCCACTTGCAACCGGGCACCCTCATCCACAAGTTGATCAACTGGCACGCTACCTAGCAATTTTAGGTGAACAGCTACACCAACATGGTAGTTGCACTTGTAGTGACACTTGGTGGCCCTGTCCAAATTTTTAAGGTCACTAAATCCCTGCACAGACCATGTTTAAGATTTCCCTACCAACAGGCAAGGCCAGCAATATAGATGATTGGTGGTAACACTAGCAGTTAGCCATGGGTATCTTTGATACCATGTGGTGTTAAACACACTGACCTTACCATTCGGTTTTTCAATGTCAATTTTTGGAACTGGTCTCCCCACTGTTTTGATTTTCACCTTCTCATCATACTCCAGTGTGTGAAATGTGGTATTTAACATTATGAATACGTCTCGTTTTTCTATCCTTTTTTATTGACACAACAAAGCAAAACTACAAAGGCCCAAACTCTCCGCCAACCGCTCTATCACGAATGACAGGTCTATCGACAATGACAGTAGTACAAGACCTTGTGTGTCGACCTGTCAACCCACCCTGTCATTCTGATTGGTCAATGACGAATGCAGCTTCGGTGATTGCCTGATTGATGACAGGCGAGCATTTTGAACGTACCCGCCCAAAGGGAGGACGTTCCCGTTAATCGCCCCGGTTCGCAGTGTTTATAATGGATGTCAATGAGGGAGTAAGGGAGGACCTATCTGCATGTTTTTGCATGTCTGTCTATTAAATATGTGCCTTTTGAGTGGATTATTTTCGACATTCGACAAGCGGACACTCTCAATACCTTTAAGTCTAGACTTAAGACCTTCCTCTTTACTGTTTCCCATAGTTAGGGATGGTGCATGGCAAATCATCACTTCTCATGGGTCTTTTGGAAGGGACTGCCTCTGCTGTTGACCCCACTTGCGAGGCATGGCAGCCACTGACCATCCCTGCAGTGGTGCTGGGTTACCATGTATCATACCTTAGTTATGCTGCTATAGCCTAGTGCCGCCACACAACCTTCATGTGTCATGCCGTACAACTCTCTCTCTCTTTCAGCTCTCTCTCAATGTTTATATGTATGTATGTATATGTGTATGTGTGTGTGTGTATATATATATATATGTATACGTATATATTTATACACATATGGGTATGCCCAAATTACACATTTGCTTTCTGATGTGTGAGCCTGGCCTAATTCAATTATCTTTGCCGAGTGTCATCCCTGCCTCATTCCGGTGGACTCCTCTCACCCTCCCCTCCTGAGTGGACTACAACCAACACTACGGGAGGCCCATGTCAGGACCGATTCCCCATCACAGAGGACCTTCCTGGACGTCGATGCTGGGCCCGACTCCCCTTCCTGAGGCTTTGTGATTGCCCCCCCCTCACAATGGACCCTTACTGTTATCCCCATGACCCATCTCATTCCTTTGAGTTTGTCACTATGCCTGGCCACTGCTACATTGTCCAGCCATAATTCCTGATAACCACCTATAGACTACCATGTAATGTAAAAGTGGGATAATACTCTATTATGAACTATTATGAACCTTAGCTAAAACCATAGGCAATTTATAGTCTGTCATGGTTACTACTGATTGTAATTTTTCTCCATGACCCCTGGCAGTTGGGTTAGCCCCTTGAGTCGTGGATCTGCCCAAGGTTTCTTCCTAGATTAACTGAACATAAGGGAGTTTTTCCTTGCCCCTGTTGCTCTTGGGTGCTCCTTCTGTGAAGCGCCACGAGACAATACTATTGTAAAAGGCGCTGTATAAATAAAACTGAATTGAATTTAATTGAATTATTTTGGATTGCGTGGGGCCGTTGCCTAAAACTACATCTGGTCATTGTTATTTGTTAACTATGATGTGTGTGGCTACACACTCTCCTGAAGCGGTTCTATTGCGTTCACTGAAGGCTAAACCAGTAGTACAAGCATTAATTTGCTTCTTTTCAACTTTTGGGTTGCCTAAAGTTGTGCAGACAGGGTTCTAATTTTCTCTCATGTCTGTTTAAGGAAATGTTAAATCAGCTGCCTGTTAAGCATGTGGTGTCAAGCGCTTATCACCCTCAGTCTCAAGGGGCTTTGGAAAGGTTCCATCAGACGCTGAAATCTATGTTTCCCACGTATTGTGATGACTCTAAGGAGTGGGATGAGGGGGTTCCACTGCTGTTATTTGCTGTGTGTGACACAACTCAAGAGTCACTAGGCTTCAGCCCAGCTGATTTAATCTTTGGCCATACCATCCGGGGTCCGTTGAGGTTGTTGCGTGAGGAGTGGGGGTCTCAGAGTAACATCCCACCCACACAACATCCTAGATTATGTCAGTTCATTTCATGAGCACTTGCATCGTGCATGTAAGTGTGCTTCTGAGGCTTTGAAAGAAGCTCAGTCTAAGATGAAGGGTCGGTCACTATGACCATAAGGCTGTTAGCCATGAGTTTGTGCCTGGTGATAAAGTGCTTGTGCTGCTGCCTGTTCTGGGTTCTGCTCTATAGGCGAGATTTTCAAGTCTGTATAAAGTTGATTCTAAACTCAGTGAGACTGATTATGTGATTTGTACGCCTGATGTAAAACTAGAGTATGCCAGAGGTTGTGGAGATCTCCAAGTTTCCGGTTCAAACAACTAAATGCGAGTTGCGTCGATTCCTTGGAATGATTGGCTATTATCGTAGTTTCTGTAGGAACTTTGCTGATGTTGTGTTGCCTCTGACTGATCTGCTGGGTGAAAGCTCTGCCTTCATGTGATCAACAGATTGTCAGACTGCATTTGAAAATGCTCAAGCTTTGCTTTGTAGCTCTCCTGTGCTTGTGGCCATTTAAATTAGAGGTTGACGCAAATGCTACTGGAGCTGGTGCTGTGCTTTTGCAGGAAGATGCTGATGGGCTTGATCAGCCCTTTTGTTATTTTCTAAAAGGCTTCTTAAACATCAATCGAATTACAGCACAACCGAAAAGGAAGCATTAGCTTTGCTACTGTCTTTACCGCACTTTGAAGTATACACTGGTTCCACCTCTATCCCCATTGTTGTTTACACCGACCATAATTCTCTTTCTCTCCAGGATGAAAAATGCAAATCAACGTATTATGCCTGGTGGCCGATGTGAGAGGCTGGCATGGCCTTGGCGTCCGGTTTTTGTTTGGGCCTATTTTTGTCTTATTTTCCTTTGTTACCTTTGATATTGTTTGTCTTTTTGTTCTATAAGCCATCATTTCTTTTCTTTAACTTTTTCTATTTTATTTGTTAACTATTTTTCTTAATAAATACTTCTTTTAAAGTTTTTTTTTAAAGTTCCATAAATATCTTTTTTGGTCTCTCCAGAAACGTAAGATACTAGGTGTACTAGAGGCACCACACTTCCACCACTATGCATTGGCCAACCAGCTTCAATACATATACAAATCGTTACATCCCACCATTTCAGAAAACACCTTTTGCAAGGATATCCAGATCTCAGACTTACGTTTCTGTAGTCAGTCAATCAAAAAACATCCAACCTTCAAAGCACCATCAATAGCATCTAGTCTGACAGGCTGGTGGAATTTTTATCACATCACTAGCTCACCTCTAACACCATCGAAACTCACCCCTATCTGGAACAATCTCGATTTCACTGTCAAAAAAAAACACTCAACTTCCTCATATGGATAGGCAAGGGCATCACTCAATTTCACTAAAGACTGGTCTCTTTTGCTTACTTTGTCCAGAAGTATGCCACTTCTTAGAATACCTACAGATTAAATCAGCTATCCAAGCAAAAATTAATATCCAGACCTAGACATCCCCCCACTAATCTTGGAATTGATTAACATGCCTTCCCTCAATTTTTTTTCCAAAAGATATACAAAATCACAAAAATCAGAAAAAAAAAATCTACAACTAATAAACAAGGTACTTCATAGATCTCATTTCATCGCACAGAAACAGTGTAAATCTAAAATGGGTTTCGGCTCTGACATGTTCTCACTGCATGCAGAAGAACCCAGAAACATACATTCACGCTTTCTGATATTGCACTCCGATTAATCAGTTTTGGGTAAACGTCACAGAATCACTCACTACCATCTTTGGCTGTCACATCCCAGCAACCCCTTCCCTATGCACACTAGGAGATACATCTGCAACCAATCAAACACCACAAACAATAAAATCCTGCTAATAGTGCTATCGCCAAGAAAACAATCCTCATGAACTCAGAGTTTCAGAGGGAAGGACAGGTAGAAAAACTTTGAATTTATATAAAAATACTAATACTAATACAACCTGACAATAACAGCCAATGCCAAAGCAAGTTCAAAGCCCTGTTGTCATCAGGCTAAGCCCACCGAACAACTCTCTACAAGGATAGAACATTGTGATTGATCCAACCAAGCCTTGGCCCTATGCTGCTTGGGATACGTCTAGATTTCTGACTGTATCCCAATAGCTAAACTGATGCCTGCCTCATTAAAATCTGGATGAATAATAATTTCTAACGTTTAAACTTTGATAAAAAAATTTAATAGGACTAAAAAAATTTTTTTTTTACTTCCTTACATTGTCTCTCTATTAAAAGTCGAATCATTTTAAATTTCTTCTAACCTATAAAGCCTTCAATGGCCAAGCTGGCCAAGTAAATGGCCAAGCAAATGTCCAACATATATTAAAGACTTACTTGTCCCTTACCACCCTCCTAGAACCCTAAGATCCCAGAATAATGGTCTTCTTGTAATCCCGAGAATATCAAAATCTACGATAGGAGGAAGAGTCTTTTGCTACCATGCACCTCTCCCAAACACACATTCGACAAGCAGACACTCTTAATACCTTTAAGTCTAGACTTCCCCACAGTTTTGGACGATGCATTGTAAAGAAATATATATTTATATACTGATATGCATGCACATATGATACATATGATCAGTGGAGTGTGAGCCTCGCCTAACTCATTTCCTTTCTCTGTCCATCTACACCACAATCATCTCTGCTGAGTGTCATCCCTGCCTCCTTCCAGCAAACTCCTGTCACCTTCCCCTTCTGAGTGGACTGCAACCAACACTATGGGAGGCCCATGCCAGGACCGAGTCTTCATCTTAGAGGCCCTTCCTAGATGCCCATGCCAGGACCAGCTCCCTTCTGTGAAGCATTGTGACTGACCCGCCCTCACAGTGGCACTGTTAAAATGGACCTTTATTGTTTTCTCACTCCTTGACTTTAACACTATGTCTGGCTACTACTACACTGTCTAGCCATAATTCTTGATCACCACCCATGGACTGACTGTTGTTATGTTATGGGACAAACCTTTGGAACTAGTATGATGCTTAGCTAAAACCATGAACAACTTGTAGTCTATCATGGTGATTATACTTTTCCTGCATGACCCCTGGCAGTTGGGTTAGCCCCTTGAGTTGTGGACCTAACCAAGGCTTCTTCCCAGACTAACTAAACATAAGATTTATGTTTTTCCTTGCCCCTGTTGCTCTTGGGTGCTCCTTGCTGTAAATTGCCACAAGACAATACTATTGTAAAGGCACTGTATAAATATAATTGAATTTGATTGAATTTCTCAAAATCTCATACCCATTCTTTTTGGTGAAATATATAATGATCTCTTTACTCAAATATGGCAAACTGCATTTCAAAATAAACAGGGGATCTGTTTGTCTAATGGGTGCAGGCTTATACAAAATCTATACCTGGCTTTTACTTGGAAAATCACATGCATGGTCTACAGTTGGCATTGGTAATAAAATGCGTAGTCATGTAATTTGGAAATACTGTGCAATAATAATTCAGTATGCATAATATTGCAATAATCAGTTTTGTTTGAATAACTGTAACAAATTGAACTGCATTCCAAATAGTGGAAAAAGAATGAATAGGCCTACATTTAACTTCACAGAGATGTGCAATGTGCAATTATAGGGCTAATGAATATACAAAGTATATATGCAAAGTTCTAAATATAAAAATATAATATTTGAGTACCCCAGGCCAGGACCATCATGAAAAGGTTTAGCATGCGTAGACAGCCCTTATTATGACTGAGATAATGTAATATAATAATAATGTAAAAATAGTGAAACTACTCTAAAAATAGGCTAGGATTAATTAGTTTTACTGGCTAACAGTGGCCTTATAGGCCCACTTTACATTGGATGTTTTTATTGTACTGTGTATATCAAAAAGTATGCAGCATGACCTCCAAAGGATAACAATCAATATCTCTAGGTCCATAGACATCTAAGAGTTCTGTTCTTTTTACTGTATTATTACGGAATAAATTGATTAATGCCGCCATGTTGTCAGTAAAGCTGGTCTAGGAATTAATGTACATGAATGGCACCAGTTGCGTTGCAGATTGAAGCTACAAGAGTTAAATGCGCACTTTACCTCCAATGAAATTGAATACAATATCTCTAAGCTTAATAAATCTAACAGTACAGGCTCATACAATGTCAAGGCATTTCGATAATTTGCCTAAAAAACTAAAAAGACTTTGCCGTGTTATCTTATAGGCTATAACTTATCTGTCATCACCAACTGCATTTTTGGATGATGTACGATCTGTGCTGTAACATTAATGTTAACCTCTGCTGCTTAATTAAAATAAAGCTTTGGTGGTTGTTAATGGATTCAGCCTTGGACAGTGGGATTTCAAATGTTTGCGTGCAGTCACATCAACTCCCGGATCTCTACTGAGGTTTTTCACCTGCCACGTCACAATCAATCAATACCTCTATGAGAATTTAAGAATAGTTGGCAGAACTGCTAGTGGGGTGCCATCAAGTTGAATGGTGGCGGTTTATCGAAATTCATTAGTGAATCACAGCAAACAAGTTGTAAATGACTGCTAAATTAAACACTGATTACAGGTACGACAACTACTTGTGTGTGTCAGTAGGTTGTTTTAATTGCAGAAAAAAATGCGATGGTAAGTAATTTCAGCGTTCCCTGCTAAGTTAACCGACAACTTTGCTACTGATTGCTAACCTTTCTTACAAACTATAACATGGAATTTAAAGACCCATACTAATTTTTACACCTTGCGGCACATGTCAGTGATGCACTTTAACATAGTTTTTACACTTGTTTTGAACTATAAGCAACAGATTGCATAGCAATGTGTCTAGCAACGTTGGTACTGAAGATGAACATAAAAACTAACATAGCCTAACGTCATCATTCCAAATAGCATAACATAATAAGTCATATAATTTCCCCAAAATTGAAAGAGACAAATGCAGTAACCGGAGAAAAAGTTTCAATGTCGGTTTCCCTGTAGTCTACTCGGCAGATTTTGGCTACAAGCATTAAAGATATCACAACATGCAAACACACTTTTTTGCCCAATAAGTCGCTAAGTTAAAATTTGTGACAATGCTTCATAGAATGTTTCATAATTTTCACTTTTATTAAAGTTTGACATGTTGATAGTGATGAAATCTGAAGACAAAAACCACAGAAATACAGTATATTGTATTGACTACCTTCTGCCTACCAAGTGATCAATGACGTACATCACAATGGCTCAATACGTCATCTGAAGGACCTCAATAGGAATGATTAAGCATTAAGCCCTGAGTGGCCATTCTGTACTGTGAACATAGCACTGTTGAGGGGTGCTATATTCACGGTATAGAACCATGAAGGGGCTAATTATTTTTCTAAAATGGTTACCATACATACCTAGCTCGGTTTCATTAGACAAAGCCTTAGTAACAAGAAATTTAGAGATTTATTCCTAAACATCAATTCCTCTGCCAAGAAATATATTTCCTTCAGCTAAATAGTTGACAAGTAACGCACAAACACAGCCAACTTTTGAATGGCGCAGCAATATAGAATGAAATGCGGTTTCAGCCATGGAAATATACAACAGCATCGAACTTGAGATATGAAACTGAAACTAATATCTCAAAAAGTATAAATCCTACATACTTGTCATAAAGGACAAATACCTACCAAGACCTATGCATCACAGTTCCATACAAAGTTTCTACATTAAGCAGTTCTATCCAAATTATAGTTGGAATAAGAAGAAGAAAAAGGAAAAGAAGAAAAAGATACTATACTTTAAGGACTTCCCCATCAGCATATAGCACATACACCGTCACTTCAATGTTCTTCTGAACACTTTTTCCACCCCTCTCAAAGTCTCCTCTCTCTAATGTCAAGTAGAGGTCATTCCGGATGTCACCTAGGTCACAAACACGCAATTTCTTTACAGCTCAAATCCAAGAAGTTTTTTTAGAGTTCTAAATTGCAAACTGTAGGTGAAAAACATATCAGTTGTTGAAACATTCCATTGGATTTTGAAAAATGTATGTCCATTTTGAATTTGATGCTAGAAACATGTCTAAAAAAGTGGGACAGAGACATTGGAGGTAATATACTTGAACCCTTCTTTTAAAAAATTGTTTGAGACTGGCTGCTGGAATTAAAGGCATACCAGGCAAGTCAGCAATTTTTCAACTACAGAACTACTCATACAATTACCATTTTATGTAATTAACACCAACATCCTAAATTCTCACCAATAGCAATGGATTTGTTTTCAAAACCAAAGAATAAGAACCAGCGAGACAATTTTCGAAGAGTTGCAAAGTTTAAAACATGCATGTTAATCAAAACATATTCAAGGGCTTCCCTTCAAAACATGCTGTCTGAATGGAAGAATTAAGTTGCTCAAAACCTATTTTAATTGTGACTTTCCAGATGTCATCCTATATCAGTCTAGATATGCTGACTAGGCGATACTGTGATAAGAAAGCAAACTATCTCTGGTTAAATTGCTCTGCATAAATTGGCATGGTCTCACCTGGCATAATGACATCAGGGAACCCCACTTTCCTAGTGATGGCCACACCTCGGTTGAAAACCACAGGGTTTTCTCTCCGGACCTGCTCAATTTCTCCTCTCAGCAGCTGCAAAGAGATGACCAGTCCTATGAGAGGAAAGATGCACAATGCAGTGAAATATGGGTGAAAGGGGTATGGAACAGTTATCTTATTGCCTTTCTTCTCTGAAAAAGGGGATACTCTTTGTTCCCTTGCTTTGTAAACCTTGCTTAGGCATGTAATGCATGTTTGACTCTTTCAGTTTTGCTTTGGTTTACTTCCTGTCTTGGACATGTTTCCTCTGTCCTCAACCTGCAAATATAGGGTCTGAAGCTAGACATCAAAGTCTTTATGAACTACAACTGAACTACAAAGTAACAAACAGGTGATGACCAAGTCCATAACTCTCATAGCAACTCTATTAAACTATTTAACACAGTAAAAATTATTTCAATGGATTTTGAAAATTATATATTCATTTTGAATTTGTTGCTAGCAACAAGTCTCAAAAAAGGTGGGACGAGGACACTAGGGGTAAGACGCTTGATCCTTTCTTTTAATAACATTTGGGAAATTTTGGAAACTGACTGCTGGAGACGTGTTTAAGACTGTTTACTGGAATTTTGAGAATTAAAGGCATACATACCAACTATTACTGTTATTCTCCCTCTACATGCTACTTTTGGGTTCTGTTAATAAGGAAACATGGTATTATTTTCCACTCATATGTGGGCAGCACTCATCTTTACCCTTCCATAAAGCCTAATGACTGTACACCAATACCTAAACTTGATGCCAGCCTCCAAGACATTAAAATCTGCATGACCAATAATTTCTTATGTTTAAACTCTGATAAAACTGAAGTTATGATGATAGGCCCTAAAGAACTGAACATTTTACCTCACCACCAAAAACTTAGTGACTTTTCACCCTTATTAAACAACCTCAGGGTTATCATTGACCAGAACCTCTCTCTGAATAGTCATGTAAAACATATTTCAATAACATCCTTTTTCATCTATGTAATTTTGGCCAATTTTACAGAGGAGGCCAGAGAGATTGCAAGCTACTGAATGATGTCACATCCATATATGTTAGTAATGAATTTAAATACAAATTAGCAGGGGCGTTGCTAGCTGTTTAAAACATTCAGGGCTATACCACAAAAGTTAGACTCGCGTCGGGCCATGCTGAGTGGTTTTTATAGCCTGTAAGGAAATGAATGTCTCTTTCGCCAAAAAGCACCAAATACACCAGCAGCCAAAATGTGACATTAAAATAGCATGGAACAACTCCAATGTGATGTGAAGCCCTACGCATAAAGAAGAAAGACTACCAATGTTAAATTTGTAACATCTTGCGACAAATTATTCTAAAGTCCTCAACACATCGTTAATCAAAAAAACTCTGGGTCATCGTCGCCATCCATCGTGACAGGTTCAACCCATATACTGTATGGTTCAACCACTGACTGTACATAACAGAACATACAGTCTATGGGTTCAACTTGTCTATGATTGATGACATACTGGTGAGGGAAGCACACTGAAGCTGGCCTCCTCATTGTTTTTATTTTTACTGTTTATGGACCTTGATGAGTGTTCGGCAGCAAACCGAGCTTCAATCTGATTGGCTAAAACCTTTAGGTAGGGAGGCCAAGGAAAACTGGCCTCTCTAGATGGCAGTATTTCACCAGTTATACTATTCGTTAATGCGAATAAACTAGGATAGAGCTGAGCACTGAAGCGTAACGTAGGCTATAGCCCATAAATATAGTGTTCGGGGGCGCCGTTTTGCTCGCTACTCCGATCAAAGAAAAACAGGACAACAGTAAGTTTAACACAGCAAATTTGGAATCTAAAATGTGCGTTATTAATCTAATCTCCTGAATATTTCTTTATTGAATATTTTGAGGAGGCCATGCCTCCCTTGGCCTCCAGGAGAAAACACCACTGGTTGCTATGGTTAGAAAGTTCCTATCCTTTGAGGATGCATAAAAATTAATACAAGCATTTGTTACCTCTAGGCTTAATTATTTAATTTTCTGTTCTTTGGGTGTAGTAATACCTGTATTAAAAACCTATAGCTAACTAAAAATGCCGTGGCCCGAACACTCACTAAGACTAAAAAATATGACCATATCTCTCCTATCCTCGCTTCTTTACTGGCTTCCGATTAAACGTGAAATCGATATTAAAATACTCCCGATCTCTAAAGCCTTCAATGGTCTTGTTCCAACATACATTATAGACTTACTTGTCCCTTACCCCTAAGATCGCTGGTCTCCTTGTAATCCTCAAAATCCACAATAGGAGGAGGAGCTTTTTGCTACCATGCGCCTCTCTTGTGGAATAATCCTTCCCTGGAAATGCCTGGCTGCTACTACACTGTCCAGCCATACCTTCTGACAGTCACCTATGGCTTAAGTACCATATAATGTTGTGGGACAATATTTTGGAATCATTATGATGCACAGCTAAAATCATGGACAAATTGTAGTCTATCACGATAACCACTGTTGTACTTCTCCCGCATGAACCCTGGCAGTTGGGTTGGCTCCTTGAGACAATGCTATTTTAAAAGGTCCTGTATAAATGTAATCTAATATAATTGAATTGAATGTACCAAGTTTGAACTTGGAACATCAAAACATTCCTGAGATGAGCTCACTTGCCTGTCTGACGGGCAAACATTTTGGAATATCAAGATGGCGGTAGAGATTGTGAGGAATGGTCTCAAAACCATCTGTCCCAATTTTCATGAAAATCTGGCATAATTCCGCTTGACTATCATCTCCCTACAGTGCTGGTCTGGATTTGAACCCATTAAGCTTGTTGTCTCAAATATAGAAAGAACTATGGGGTTCTGCAACTCTATACACTCTTTAACTCAGTAAAATATCTTTTAGAATTACATTTCCTTTTGTATGCTATTACACTATAAAAAAGACAACAACAAGATCATGGCTGTCAACTGTTTAAGGTCAACACTTTCCTCAAGATTATATCGCTATCACTATGTAAAATATTACTACCGTAGTTTGTGCTGGGTGCCGTGTACTTAGTGCTGGTCTTGCGAATGATGTTTTCATGGATTTGGTGCCACTCATTCTCGTTATTACATCTATTTGATTGACAGACAGATTGTAAAGAGAGAAAGAAGGAAGAAAAGTCAAAAATGGAAAATCAGTACCAAATGCAGCAGAGGAGTGTATGTCCGCCGGTCGTAATGGGTAAATAAGTCCCAACAGGGTGAACAGGTTCCCAACATGAATACATTATCCCATATGGCCTGCAAAAACTAGAAGAGAAATTTAGTTTGTTTTGACACCCCCCCCCCCAACACACACACACACACCACCACCACCCATTTCTTTAAAGAGAGACTTTAATTTTTTTATTATGATTTCTTTCTTAGTTTTCCTCTCTCCTTCCCTTCCAAAAACAAGAATAGTTGTCTTAATAATAATACACCATGCATAATACAACTCTAGTTTAAATTAAATAAAAAAGAAAAAAATAATAATAGTAATAAAATGATAAAAAAGTAAAAAAAAAAAACTGAAAGGAAAACTCTACTACAGAAGCCCCACATTTTACTCCCATTCCATCTCAGATCTAACCACCTCCCAAAAACTCACCATCCACCCCTTTCACCCTGCAAAACCACCCGCAGTCCTCATCTCCCCAGGGAGAATTCAACCACACAATCCAGTTTGTTTCATTCCTACCATCTTTCCAATACATTCAACACAACCTTTCAGCATACTTTAGTTCTTTAGTTTCAAAATTTCACAATTTAATTTAACCTAGTTTTTAAATCTTTCTATACAGCTTAAATTACCCACTTTTGATCTGAATAATGAATATTTTACCTAAAAGTATTTTGTAATGCCTCTACAGATTCTGAGAAGTTACCAAACAGTATTGTAAACAAACCTATTTTCCAGTTAATTTTGCAAGCCATTGACCATTTTCCCAACTTCTAACCAAAACTGAACAGTTTTGCAGCAATACCAGAATAGGTGTTGTCCTGTCTCTTCTTCCTCATGACAGAGATAACACTGTGCTGTTGGCTCTTTTCCCCATATATATATAACATTCTGTTTGTCTCTAAATACCTTGTAAATACCTGTCTCCATTGTATAGGCAATAATATTTAATTGCTGGAGAAAATGTTGGTGAAAACTACCATTTTTTGTTTTTATATAAAAGTAATATGTCTTTATTATTTTTTTCCTTTTAAACTATCTTGCCATTTTCATGTGAGGTCTACAGACGAGGTATGCCTTCTGCATATATTTCTTCCATGTTTAGGGGAGGGATCCAATTAGTTGATTATACTGTGCATACAAATATTTGTTTTACTTCAGTGAATGAACATGATTTTGCCTTCCTTGATTATGTCTAACAAATATAATGCCCTTTTTAAACATTTGTTCTAAAAATATAGCTTTTTAAACTTGGAGAGTTTAAAGAGAATGTCTTCAATTACATTACATTACATTAAATTTAAGCATTTAGCAGATGCTTTTATCCAAAGCGACTTACAAAAGAGGATAACATTCAAGCTAGAACACAATGAAAGAACTAACAAGGAGTACATATTGCTAACATAGAAACTGCATAGAAAGTGCATTCTCAAAATTTACGCCAAAATTTACGATATTCTGGGAAGAACTGGGTCTTCACGAGTTTCTTGAAGGTGGAGAGGGTATCAGTTGAACTGGTAGCACTTGGAAGGTCATTCCACCAGCGCGGAACCAGATATGAGAAGAGTCTGGATTGACCTGCACAAGGTGTTGGCCGTGCTAGAAAACGTTCCTTAGAGGAGCGAAGCGGTCGTCGCGTGACATAGGGCTTCAGGAGAGTATTCAGGTAGATGTCAGAGCAGAGCCATCATTCACCCTGTAGGCCACTATAAGTGCCTTGAATTTAATGCGAGCAGCCAAGGGTAGCCAATGAAGTTCAATGAACAGAGGTGTGATATGTGCCCTTTTTGGCTGGTTAAAGACCAGACGTGCAGCTGCATTCTGGATCATCTGTAGCGGTCTCACCGCACAGGCTGGTAGGCCTGATAGGAGGACATTGCAATAGTCAAGACAAGAGATAACCAGGGTCTGTACCAGGAGCTAGGTTGCATGTTGTGTTAGGTACTGCCTGATCTTCCTTATGTTGAATAGAGAAAAATGGCACGACCGAGCCACAGAGGCAACGTGATCTGCAAAAGTCAGTTGGTCATCAATCATGACACCTAGGTTTCTTGCCACCTTGGTGGGAGAAACAGACAGGGAGTCGATCTTGATGCTGATGTTGTGATATATGGCTTGTTTGGCTGGGAGGACCAGCAGTTCAGTTTTGGAGAGATTTAGTTGGAGGTGATGTCCTTCCATCTATGTAGATACAGTATATCAGAGAGACAGTCCGAGATCCGTGTTGACGCCGTGGAGTCGTCAGGCGGGAAGGACAGATAGAGCTGGGTATCATCAGCATAGCAGTGGTAAGAGAAGCCATGGGAGTGGACGATTGAGCCCAGTGAGGTGATGTACAGGGCGAAGAGAAGGGGCCCCAGCACAGATCCTTGGGGTACTTCTGTGGTGAGTTGGTGAAGTTCCGATGTCTGTCTTAGCCATGATACGTTGAACGACCGTCCAGTAAGATAGGACTTAAAGTAAAAAATTTAAAAATACTTTATTTGTAGAAATGGAAAAAAGCCTTTTCTAAACATAGGATGTGCATTCTCCATAATCTTACTTGAGAACCACTCTTTTTAAAAAATTAAATGTATGAGGGAGGCTTTTAATGATAAATTCATGCTTTTTATATTTATTAAATATAATAAACACTTCATAATCATTATACCGATATGTACATTTAACATTGTCTTTTTTATAATTCCACATGAACCAAAATATTCTGCTCATATTCTTCAAAGAAAGTTTCAGGGGTTGGCAACGACAACATTAAATAAATTAATTGAGTCACAATCAATGTATTTAAAAGTGTTGCCTTTCTGTGTATTGTCAGTTTGTTTGCCAGGGCTACAAGAATTTTGAGATTGTACTTATTTTGAAGTTAAAATTTAGTGTTGATACTTCATTAAAATTCTCTGGGATGTGAATACCCAGTACATGTATAGGTCCATTTGTCCAATTATATGGCAACTCACACGAAAGATGAAAGTGTTCTTGACTAATTACCACAACAAATAATGACTAATTGTTTAATGAGTAGTAATGAGTTGTTTTGAGTTGTTACCCTAACTTTTCCAACTTATTACTACAAAATTAGTCCACATCACACCATATGAGTCATTGCCTGTGCTTACAAATGTGTGCTGCAACTTGAAAGGCTAAGGAAGAAAAGGAAATAAGAATTGGATATAGTTCTAACCATCAATAAATATCATAGTAGTGTAGTGTAGCGGTTAAAGGAACCTGAAAATTGTGGGTTCAAATCCTGGCTGCCACCATTGTGCCCTTGAGCAAGACTAGTTTCTCTAGGGGCGACTGACCCTGAAATAATTTAAAGTCAACAAATGTAAATCACTTTGGATAAAAGCGTCTGCTAAATGCATAAATGTAAAGGTAAATATTAAAGGAGCTGTATGTAATATTGCACCCTTTAGTGTTTCACACTGGCATTGCAACCTCAATCAAAAAAGCTTCTTGTGGGTTGTCATGTTACAGACCATATAAACTCCATGAGAATATTTTGTCACGTCATGTTGTAGTAATACCCACGTACCAAAAGCCAAAGCCTGCCTACTGCAGTAGTCAAACTTTCTGGCTTGCATTCTATCCAAAATACTTACTAGGCTATAAAAGTAGGCTAACCCTCTTAGGTGAGCCACACAGTCAAAGCAAAACCTCAGCAGGCAATCTGCGTTTTGGACCATCTCTATACTGTACTTTGCCGGATCAGATTCCCACTATCGCGGAGTTCCATGACAATGGTAGGCTACTTTCAATTCAATTCAATTCAGTTTTATTTATACAGCGCCTTTTACAATAGTATTGTCTCGTGGCGCTTCACAGAAGGAGCACCCAAGAGCAACAGGGGCAAGGAAAAACTCCCTTATGTTCAGTTAATCTAGGAAGAAACCTTGGGCAGATCCATGACTCAAGGGGCTAACCCAACTGCCAGGGGTCATGGAGAAAAATTACAATCAGTAGTAACCATGACAGACTATAAGTTGCCTATGGTTTTAGCTAAGGTTCATAATAGTTCATAATAGAGTATTATCCCACTTTTACATTACATGGTAGTCAGTCTATAGGTGGTTATCAGGAATTATGGCTGGACAATGTAGCAGCGGCCAGGCATAGTGACAAGTTTGTAATACTAATATACTAATATACTTTGCATTCTTTCAGTTGTTTAGATCTACATGCACAGCATAGCCTACTCCAAATATTCCTGGCCAAAATATTGAATTCGGAATACAGAATTCGAGTTACATGAGGGTCATGTAGCCTAAACTCCTCATTCCGACTGACATAGCCTCATGCCTGTATTAACTCATGCCTGTATTAGATAGACTGTGTTCATCATTTATCATCATTTATTTATTTATTTATTTTTACATCTGCACATATTCAGCATCTGGAAAGTTGCCGTTCAGTGATACTATCAGTATTTGGAAATAGTTTGGGGGCATAAACTTGATCTACTAACCCCAAAATCATCTTGGGCATAAATGTGCAAAGTTTATCTGCACGGTCTGCAGCTGTAAACTAGCATATCCTCCTCAGGCTTCTGCATGCATAAAACTCACAATATCTCACAGCTCAACTTGCAGTTTATTCAACTGGAATGAAGTGTTTTGGGTCTATATTATGTCCCAGACAGCCCACACTGTTCAGAACAGCCTACTGAGCATGCAAACCAGAATATTTATCAAACACACATATCAAACACCCCTTTTGTGATCTAACAAAACATTGACCTCATTCCTAATAACCTATGCTATGCATGTAAAGGTTGTGTAGGCTAAGTGAATAGACAGTTTGCAAATCAGTTTGTCATTGCAGAACCTTTCTGAGTTTAAAACATCTGCAACATCTTAGTAAGGCTACAGTACTTTTGTACCAGTGAATTAGCACTGTTATTTTCTACAGTTTTAACAGTGTTAACTACATTCTTTGGCTAACAATTCCAAAAATAAAAGCCAACTTCTCCTATGATGCATGGCTGCTTTCCATTCCAGGCTCTTTGCTGTTTTCTATTTCTTGATTGATAGGTCAAAACACAAACAGGACTTGTGGACTGCAAATGCCAATTTCAGCAGTGGATTTACAGACTAGTGTTGTTGTCACTGAAGATAATATTTTAATCTAATGTGATTCCTAAACTCTTAATAATACATTAAGGGCATTTTTTAAGTTATTTCAATATTTATTTATTTTTTTACATACAGCTCCTTCAAATAAATAAATACTATAATAATGCTCTCTACCCCCACATTAAGGCTGTGTCATTATGGTAGTGACTGTAGGCACTACACAGTATGTGCAGTATATGAAAATAGATAGAGAATTTCTGATAATTATGATGTCAATAATTATGATATGATCATTTATAATGTTAAAATGTGTTCACCATAAATTGTAAATGGACTGTATAACACTTTCCTACCCTTATGAGCACTCAAAGTGCTTTACAATGTATGCCTCACATTCACCCAATCTCTCTCCAGGAACAATTTGGGGTTTAGTATCTTCAAGGACACAAGGACACTTTGATGGAGTCAGGTGGATCAGGGCTCGAATCTGCAATGCTCCGGTTGCCGAATGGTACCTCTACCACCTGTGCCTACCACCTGCACCTCCACCTACCACCTATGATTTTGCTGGGGCAATGGAGAACAGGTGTGGCTTGAAAATTCCCATCTCTCTAAAGTAGGGAATGAAAAAAAACACTGTGCTAATGTAAGAGATAGGCCAAGACTCGCTATTAAGTCATTAGTGTAAACTACTTGTTTGCATGTTCTTTTTCTTGACTGAATATATGTACATATATTTGCATGTGTTGACACGTACGTATAAACCTTCAGCACAAAGTCCTTCTCCTCCTTCAACTCTGAGATGGTTTGCAGCACATCACTCATGGCCAGTACAGCACACCCATATGGCCGTCTATATTGCACATGGGATGGGCCCTTCTTGGAGTCATTCAGAAGCATCCGGCCTGCATGTACATATACAGTGGAAAACGGAAGTTTACATACACATACAAAGACACAAAAATGTTTACATACACATACAAAGACACAAAACTTTTTTTGGTATTTGTTAAATGTCAGAATAAAGAGAAAAAGAATTGAATATGTATTATAATGATATATTTTATTGTTTTTTGTATTACCTTTGCACATTTTGGATGGTGTTCTGAGGCTTGCAAGCTTGCCCCTTTTTCCTCAAAATATACCAGTTATCATCATGGCCAAACAGTTTCATCAGACCCCAGGACATGTCTCCAGAAATGTATTCCTATGTACAGTTATAGTCTGTAGTCTTTTTTTATGGTGGCCATAATGGTAAACAGCATATTGTGCTTAAGCCTACAAGTAGGAAAAGCTTCTGTGTCTTTTTCTGAAGTGTATGTAAGCCTCTGGTTTCTACTGTACATACACAAATATACAAAAATATATTGAATATGCACAAATCACATCTACAGATAAGATTGTATGGTATGTAGGCTATGTTCAGACTGCCCACTGACACCTACTGAGTTTTTTTTCAACCAGTGACCTACAGTGCATCCGGAAAGTATTCACAGCGCTTCACTCTTTCCATATTTTGTTATGTTACAACCTTATTTCCTCACAATTCTACACACAACACCCCATAATGACAACGTGAAAAAAGTCTTTTTGAGATTTATAAAAAAATTTGAATTTATAAAAAAAAATTAAGAAACCACATGTATATTCACAGCATTTGCCATTAAGCTCAAAATTGAGCTCAGGTGCATCCTGTTTCCACTGATCATCCTTGAGATGTTGCTACAGCTTAATTAGAGTCCAATTGTGGTAAATTCAATTGATTGGACATGATTTGGAAAGGCACACACCTGTCTATATAAGGTCCCACAGTTGACAGTGCATGTCAGAGCACAAACCAAGCATGAAGTCAAAGGAATTGTCTGTAGACCTCCGAGACAGGATTGTTTCGAGGCACAAATCTGAGCACAGTGGCCTCCATCATCCGTAAATGGAAGAAGTTCGGAACCACCAGGACTCTTCCTAGAGCTGGCCGGCCATCTAAACTGAGCAATCGGGGGAGAAGGGCCTTAGTCAGGGAGGTGACTAAGAACCCGATGGTCTCTCTGTCAGACCTCCAGCATTCCTCTGTGGAGAGAGGAGAACCTTTCAGAAGGACAACCATCTCTGCAGCAATCCACCAAACAGGTCTGTATGGTAGAGTGCCGAGACGGAAGCCACTCCTTAGTAAAAGGCACGACCCTAAGCGCACAGCCAAGATATCAAAGGAGTGACTTCAGGACAACTCTGTGAATGTCCTTGAGTGGCCCAGCCAGAGCCCAGACTTGAATCCGATTGAACATCTCTGGAGAGATCTGAAAATGGCTGTGCATCGATGCTTCCCATCCAACTTGATGGAGCTTGAAAGGTGCTGCAAAGAGGAATGGGCAAAACTGCCCAAAGATAGGTGTGCCAAGTTTGTGTCATCATATTCAAAAAGACTTAAGGCTGTAATTGCTGCCAAAGGTGCATCAACAAAGTATGCATGATTCAGAGCAAAGGCTGTGAATACTTATGTACATGTGGTTTCTTAGTTTTTTTATTTTTAATAAATCTCAAAAAAACTTTTTTCACGTTGTCATTATGGGGTGCTGTGTGTAGAATTGTGAGGAAAAAAATTAATTCCATTTTGGAATAAGGCTGATCAAATCACCTTGTCGCCGGTATATGCTGCTACATTACTGACAAGCACACTCAACATGAACTAAATTCGCTATTAGGAACCATTTAGGTTAAATATTTGAAGCTTGTTCATTAAAATTTGCAGTAAATGACTAACTTCATGATCATTTTATTAATAGAACTAACAATAGGTATAGAAAATCTGTATCATCATACCTTACAGCTGAATCTAACTGATATGCTATATACCATGTCTATGCAAGCCAGCTGAGTGCACAGTAGCGCAGCAGGGTTATTAAGTTTAAGAAAGAGACAATCCCATGGATCAGAAAATGTTTATGATGCCAGATCCACATATTTTTTCCATATTGGGACCAATATCCAATCCAAACTTTTTGACTCAGCACATTTATGCCAATCTTGAATGCCCATACCTAATTCTTAGCCAACAGCAATCGCAATTGTATGATAAAATGTGGGTTAAAGAAAATACATAAACAGAGCAACATTTTTGAAAATTCCAGCAGCTAAATCTTTGTCATTTCAGATGGTGAGATTTTGAATGCTACAGTTTGAATATCAGAAAAAAAAAATGTCATTAACTGTGATCATACTTCACATCATCAGTGGAAAAAATATGAGCCTATACTGACAGATTGTACCATTAGGTCAGTGGCCATGTTATTATGCAAACGCCGCAAAATGGCAGCCTGATACCGCAGCTCCCACTCATGTTTTACCCTTTCCGCTATTCACCTTTTGTGACTATCATTGTGCTGGATCATGCCTTTTACATAGAGCCCGAGCACTGAGGTGCAGTCTGTGTGAAGCCCTATTGTTTTTCAAAGGATTATTAGGGTCCGAGCACCGAGGTGCGTGTGGCCGATCCAGACTTGCACAGCAGTCGGTGTGAAGCCCTATTGATTTTCTAAGGGTCCTCTGGTCGGCATATAGTTTCAGCTACACACACCAAATTCATGTGTTCACCAAGACAAACAATTTCCATATATACACTGCATTAGCCACACCAACATGAAGTGAGGTAACTGGGATTATGCACATTTTAACACATCGTCTATTTTAACATACTCCTTCTAGATGGTTTGTCAGATTCATGTCAAACTTGGCATACATGATGCCAAGATGTTGCTGATGTTAAATAGCGAAGGGATTTTTCTTTGTAACGTGTTAATGAATTTTTATGGTTTTAATATTGTGATGGACAAGTGTTTTGCTTATTTTAGTTTGAATATGTAAATATTCTGTAGTGCATGTTAAGGGTATTTTTATTTTTATTTTTTTTTGACTGTGGTAGCATATATTGTTTTATGTATGCGGTGTCGTCGATTGCTTGAGTCCACTCCAAGAAGCGGCTAAGTTAGCTGATGAGTATGCACTGACGCATAAGTCTAAGTTTGGGTTCCAGGACCGGCAGTTGGCTACTTAAAAAAACCTTAAAAAGGTGGTAAACCCGCTGTAGCACAGACCACAGACGTTAAAGTCAAAGTGGCTGTGGTAATGGTTTAGTGGCGTCTTGGATAAAAATGCCTATTGACATTGGTTCAACTGAGCCATCTTGTCCTTATGAGACCGAAAAGGTTGAGTCGTCTGATCTTCTGAAGAGTTCCTGCCTTTTGTGTGAGAGGGATTTGTGTCTCCAAGTGAAAGTTCTGCTTTGTTGAAAGAGGCGTTGTCCTCTGGTGACTGTGAAGGCACTGCTATAGGTGACTTCACTCTAGTTCAGGGTATTGAGGGTAGAGTTGTAACAGTACCTCTGCATTCTGTGTTTTTGAAGTCAGACTTGGTTACAGGACAAGTTAAGGTGGGCCTCATGCCCAGTCTGCCTATTAAAGGTATTTCTTTGTTGCTCGGCAATGACTTAGCTGGTGGTAAGATTGTCCCCTCTATACAGCTGACTTCTCAGCCGAGTACTGAAGAGGAGTCTAATGTGGACTCTGATGTGTTCCCCTCATGTGCAGTTACTCGAGCTATGGCCAGAAAGGCTAAAGAAGGGGAGGACCATGTGCAATTTAGCCCTATGTTAGGTCAGGACAGTGAGGAGTCTGGACTTCATGTAGGCCAGGACTTTGGTGAGAGTGGCTGTCATGATGAATTGTCAGGCACTTTTCTTGGCACGTTGTTTGAACAGGATCTTGGTAGTTCACCATTAGAAGCCGATGAAGATCCTCATGTGGCTGACGATTTGTCTTTGTCAAGAAAACAGCTAATCAAGGAGCAAAGTAGTGATACTGAAATTGCTGACTTGAGAGAAAAAGTTCTCTCTGATGACGAAATTGTGAAGGTGCCTGTTGGTTATTACCTGAAAGATGGAGTTTTGATGCGAAAATGGCGTCCCCCTGATATTCCTGCCAGTGAAGACTGGGCAGTCATCCATCAAGTTGTTGTTCCCAAAGCTTACAGGAATGACATCCTCACTATGGCCCATTGCTTACCATTAGGTGGTCATCTTGGCATTCACAAAACTGTTAACAATACTATGAAGCAGTTTTTCTGGCCAGGGTTACGTAAGGATGTGGCTAACTTTTGTAGGACGTGCCATAGTTGTCAGATAGTTGGCAAGCATCAGTTAGATCCTCCTGTGGCTCCACTGAAACCCATCCCAGCCTTTGGTGAACCTTTCTCCAGTGATTGTGGATTGTCTGGGACCTTTGCCGAGAACTAGGTCTGGAAATGAGTACATGTTGACTATTATGTGTGCTGCCACAAGGTTCCCTGAAGCAATTCCACTTAGGAATATCAAAGCAGCTACTGTTTCGAAGGCCTTGACTAAATGTTTCACTTTGTTTGGTCTGCCTAAAGAGATCCAATCAGAACAAGGTAGTAATATTACCTCTGGACTCTTCCAGCAGGTTGTGTATGAGCTGGGGATCAAGCAGATCACTTTAAGTGTTTACCACCCTGAGAGTCAGGGGTCGCTAGACAGATTTCACTCTACTCTGAAAACAATGATTAGAGCATACTGCTTTGAAAATGAAAAGGACTGGGATGAAGGGGTTCATTTGTTGTAGTTTCCTGCTAGAGAGTCAGTCCAAGACTCTCTTGGTTTTAGTCCATTTGAATTGGTGTTTAGGCATCAGGTGAGAGGGCTGTTAGCTCTCTTGTGTGAGCAGTGGACCTACAAAGACACACATGTAAATCTGTTAGAGTATGTCTTGAACTTCAAGGAGAGGCTTTGCAGGGCCTGTGCATTGGCTTGAGAAAAGCTTGAGTCTACCCAAGGAAAAATGAAAACTTGGTATGACCGTAAAGCTACGGCTAGGACATTTAGACCAGGGGACAAAGTGCTTGTGTTGTTGTCCAATCCCTTGCAAGCTCGGTTTCATGGGCCCTATGTAATCCATTCAAAGGTCAATGACCTTAATTATCTTGTGTCCACTCCGGATAGAAGGAAGGCTAGACAGTTGTGCCATATCAACATGTTGAAACCTTACCATGATAGATCTATGGAGGCTGTGTCAGTGGTTAGCCAGTAGTTCAGTGAGAGCTCTGTAGAGGATGAGGAGTTGCAGGATGAGGAACCCTCTGTCAAGCCTGACATCATTCCCTGTAAACTGTCAAATTCTGAAATTCTGCAGAGCCTTGATTCAAAATTGTCTCACTTAGAACCTGCGCAACAAGACCAAATGGCCGCATAGTTACTTAAGTATCAGGATTTCTTTCCAGATGTTCCAAAGAGAACTCATGTAGCCGTTCATGATGTTGATGTCAGTAACACTCCGCCCAACAAACAACACCCCTACAGAATGAGTCCTGAAAAATGTAAACTTGCTGAAAGTGAGATGCTGTACATGTTGGAGCACAACATTATTCAGCTGTCCCATTCTGATTGTAGCTCGCCATGTGTATTGGTACCGAAGCCCGATGGTAGTGCACGATTTTGTAATTTTGTACTGACTACAGAAAAGTAAATGCTGTTAGCAAAACAGATGTTTTTCCAATCCCAAGAGTGGATGACTGTGTTGACAAAGTCGGACAAGCAAAGTTTCTCACCAAAATTGACCTGTTAAAAGGGTATTGGTGTGTTCCACTAACTGATAGAGGTAGAGAAATATGTGCATTTGTCACACCGTCTGGTTTGTATGAGTACAATGTACTCGATTTTGGAATGAAGAATTTGCCGGCTACTTTTCAAAGAATGATTCATTCTGTGATTAAGCTAATGCTGCAACAGCGCCCCTTCTGGTCGCGCCGCCAAGTGAAAGCTCAAATAGTTTAAATCAAATAAACTTCATAAAAAAACTAGTGATTTTTCAGCTATAATGTTATTTTTTACTTAATGTGTGGTTATACTGAGTACACTGAATTTTAGATTTTTAGGTGTTACGGTTGTCTCGAAAAAAAAAAGTAGAAAATGTCTCACTTGATTCAATTGTAAACAATGTCCGTGCCTCGTCAAATTAATTGTCACTTTTAACGTGTTGAAATGACCAAACTAGCTTGTTTATGTCATCTACAGTGATTTTATATCCAAAATAGTAAATTACTAGATGGGGACATTCAACCTTTTGCATTTTATATGTTTTGAGCTTACTCAAATGATAGTGAAGAATATCTATTCCTTTCCCATTGGAAATGAATGTGATTCTTCCGATCTTGTAGCGATTAAAGAACAACGTTAAATCTCAAAACCATCGATAGATGACAAAAGCCTCATATGTCCTCCACAACACCAAACTGGTTTTGCTCAGTCAATTGTTTTATTTTTTATGTTTCATCGTCGTTTTGATGTGTAGCTCACACGCTACCACTTCCATGTTTGGGGTAAGCGGAAAAAATGTGGTACATCGTTTAAATATTCAGTACTCAGGTGATTGATACCTTTTTTTATTCAATAGTATTCACTCTTAGGTTTCAAATGGTATGTGGGTTGCCCATATTAGGAGTAACCAAAGACGTGATTGGTTGATGCGTATCCAGCTAGTCCAGGATTCCTTTGAGGAGGAGGCATTTGATGAAAGGCTGGACCGTGTCTTGGACATGTAAGTACACTATGGAGCATAGACAGCACTCGACAGGTCGTTAGTATGCATTACAATTAGTTATTTGAGAACTTTGGTTTATCTTAGGCCTTATATTATAATGTTAGAGTTTATATATTATGACAAAATAACTAATGCATGACTAAACGTTTTTGTTCATGCGATTTATGACTCTGTATTTGACTTACTTAGCCTGATGAGATGCAAATGCCTAGTAATCAGTACTGACACAGGTCTAAAAAAAATTTAGATCTTAGGCCCTATAATATAATCTTAGAGTTTATATATTATGACAAAATAACTAATGCATGACTAAACAGTGTTTTATTGTTGTCTTTTGTGCATGTAATTTATGATTATCTATCTATTGAAATTACACTTTTTCATTTCAGTGCATGTCCAGCTGAAGATACATCTGGCTTTTCCTTTGTGCTTGTTCATCCTGTCTCACACATGCACTCTGGGGCTGCCACCCCTGCTGTAGCCACAGCTGCCACAGCCCCGCCATTGCACCCTGGAGGTGCTGCCACCACTGCTTGTTGTTGCTACAGCCCTGCCACTGCACCCTGGAGAGGTTTTGGGTATAATTTGGAGAGGGTATAGGCCACCAGTAAAATTCATCCAAGAACATACATAGCAGTTCCTTGAAATTAACTCAGCATGGTTAACTGTGGTTCAGAAGGTAAGAAAAAAGTAAATAAACTTCATATTTAGTAAAAGACAGTTGTTTTGTATTTGGTGATTTTGGGTAGGCCAAAATACATTTTGGGAATGCCTATGTATACCAAATGTATTTTGTGTGTAAAACCAGTAAACCTTTGCCTATCTGCTTCAATTTTTTTTACGCTTGTTACCATGATGTGGGTGAATCATAAAATGCTTTGTTTAGTCTCCTGTGACACTCATAACCAATTTCATACTCCAAATTCAAAATAAATCGTAGGCGTTTTTGAATTTCATGACACTTTTTTCTGCATTTCTAGCTGTACAAATGAATGTATAATGACTCTAATAAAACACGTTGGATGTCTGAATTAATGGCCCAGGTGTCTTCTTCATTTTAAGCCATGGATCATTATTATGCAAGGTGTAGAACCAGAGATATTGAAGCCTGAAGTTCAACAGTCAACACCAGTGCCATTGATGACTTGGTTACAGGAAGTGACTGATGTTGAAAAACTGTTCCAGAGACTGTCAGAGGCCAATCTTACAGTTAATTTAGCTAAAAGTGAATTTGGCTGTGCCTGTGTTACTTATCTGGGTCATGTGATTGGCCAAGGCAAGGTTGCTCCTGTAGATGCTAAGATCCAGACTATAGTGATTTTTAGGTTTGGTAGGATACTACCGTAAGTTCTGCAAGAATTTTGCCGATTTAGCCCTGCCTCTGACAAATTTGCTCAAGAAACGTGAGAAATTTGTCTGGACTGATGCCTGCCAGAAGGTATTTGACAAACTAAAATTCTCGTTGTGTCATTTCCCTGTTCTCAGTTCACCTGATTTTGGCAAACCATTTGCCTTAGCAGTTGACGCTAGTGATGATGCAGCAGGTGCCGTGTTACTACAACAAAATGAGAGTGACAGTGTTGAGCATCCTATAGCTTACTTTTCTAAAAAGCTAAACCAACATCAGAGAAACTATTCAACTATTGAAAAGGAGCTCTTAGCCCTGATTCTGGCCCTCCAACACTTTGATGTTTATGTTTGTACCAGCCAGAAACCCCTGATTGTATATACGGATCATAATCCCTTAGTGTTCTTGGGTAAGACGAAAAACAAAAATAGAATATTGTTAAACTGGAGTTCAATTCAATATGTAAATATTCTGTAGTGCATGTTAAGGGTATTTTTATTTATTTATTTTCTTGACTGTGGTAGCATATATTGTTTTATGAATAATGTCAAACCCCCCCTTTGGTTTTGTTTGTAAAAGTGTGCAACTGTATTAGAGTTATTGACATGCAGATGCAATGCTGTGATTGGCTGATCATTAATTGGAACTTGAGGTGGACTGCTCTCGAAAGGGAGGTAGGCAGAGACGTTATGGCGGCACACTGGAAGGAGCTCGACACAACCTAAAGGTGCATGGTGTCGTCGATTGCTTGAGTTTTTTTTTACACTCATCACTCGTTTTGGATTATGTTTTTGTGTTTTTGGATTTTTTTGTTTCGCACCTGCCACTGGAGAGAATGCTGGGATTATTTTTTGTGGACTTGTGGAGACTGTGGGCTAATGGACTGTTGGGACAATAACTAGCTCACATACGCATGCCGACATCGAGGAATGCAGGACTGTAAGACGACACATCATGTGTCCTTGTGTTGTATGTTTTGAATATACTTTCTTATTTCAGATAACACGAAAAACGTTTCTATAATTTTGTGTTGGACATTTGCTAATCGCACACGTAACAACATATCTCCACATAAACAGGAAATGTGTCACAAAGTCAGAGTGCATTGAATGAATAGTCAGAAACTTCACTTGGCACAATGGAAAGCTCTGCTCCGATGTGGACCTGTTTAGCAGATCTGCCTTTAAAATGTATAAAAAATGAATGCATACATTTTCAAATGAGGGATTAATCTTGCAGTTTAACAAGATATCTCCCATGCAAACGTCATATCAATGAAAAATGGTGAATGCATTGTCTCTATGTTCAAAGAAAGTCAGAATCATCTTGAATGGGTCTTTGATTCTGTTTGCGAAAGAACCAGCCCATTGTAATTTTGACCCCATGCTACTCATGTACACTGTGTGCAGCTGATTGTTTACTAACATGTGAAGAGGTCAATAGGGAGACTGGTAAACTGGTTGCTCTCCAATAAGATTTATTCTAATAGCATGCTAATGTTAGTTGGCCATCATCTATGAGGGTTGTGTTTGCAGTTTTACTATCAAACCATTAGAAACAAGCGTGCATGTGTGTATAACACACTAATTTCAGCATCAACAAGCAACAAGATATGGTGTGTTGTATGTCTCCGAGTTCAAAATTAAGGTTGAGCAATTTAGCTATTTGTGTGTTTGCTTAGCAATTTTGATAGCTAACATGCTAATTACATTTACATGTATGCATTTAGCAGATGCTGTTATCTAATGCGTTCTCCACTTGAGTGGGAGCAAAGGAGGGTTTTTTGAGCAGCAGTGTTACTTGGGCTTGTTTGAAGGTGGTGGGAAATGTACCCATAGTTAGTGAAGCCTTGATCACATGTGTGGTTGCCGTCACAATGACAGCGGCTATGGCCTGTAGAAGGGTTGTTGGAATAGGGTTCAGAGGACAAGAAGTAGGCTGTCTGTCTGTGAGAAGCTTAAACACCTCGTCCTCTGAGAGGAGTGAATGAAGAAAAGGAAGCAGTTGGTTTAGAGAAGCTTAGAGGAGAAACCTCAACTTAGCTAATGTACATCAACTTAGCTATAAGTTGAGGGCAGTGTTTGCAAAGGATGCCTGTCAAACCTCTAAAATGATTGCAAAAGTGTTATTTGTAGCCCACTACAATTGCAATTTGTAGCCCACTATATTTGGCCAATTAATAAGTGTTGTCATACTGCTTAGTGTGCCAGCAACAATAACAACCCTAGGCTAATATGGTGCTGCTAGTATGCCAAGGCACACAGAAGAGTTGGGAAATTATGGCATGAATGGGAACACAAATGGGAATGGGTTCAGTGAAACAGGCACGCAGAGTGTGTCAAGCTGTACTCCTGCAGACACCACTGAAGGTTAACGCTTCATGATTGCTAAAGCAAAGCATTTGGACAGTTCGGAAAGGTCTGAAAGGAAAGGTTCTATTCTTATCTGGTCATAGAATCTGATTCCAGATTTTCCAAAGGCATTTAGCTACTTCTGGCTTTTAAATCAATGATTAAATCACAAACAAATACTCTTTTCCTGGTATGCCATAGTGACTTGGTGTTTCCAAGATGCTACTTTTTTCTCACCAACAGTGGTCCTTATTATTACTTTAACTGTAAATGTAGCATTTTCAGCTATGCACCTATTATTAACTATGAGAATTTAAATACTATTTTGGCACCTACATTTTGCAATATATTTCTTTATGATTCATTCTATTAACCAATTTGCTTTCGTATATAACAAATTTGCTATGTATATAACTTGCTTCATACATTTGCAACATATATTGAGAATAGCATTTTTCTCATTGTTTTCATTGTAGGACTAAGATTACAGGCTTTGACTTGGCTCGCTGGTGGTCTGGCTATGGGTGGGTGGGACTGTTTTTGTTGGGCAAAAGCCCATGCTGTAAGTCAAGCTTTCTCAAACTTTTTTGGATCGGGGACCCTTCATGGAGCAGAATTTTTTTCCAAGGACCCCTTATAATACCAACACATATTTAATTTCTGTTAGATGCTAGATGCTCTTTTGTAGGTAACTTTTTTCACAGATCCCAAGGCCATACGTTGCGGACAAGTTTTAGAACCAACACTGTAAGCAACATTTTTGCCAATAAAACAATAAATCACACCCACTAGTCCAGCCAGCCAGCCAAGTTGAACAGGCCCTACTTCCTCTTCTCAGTCTTTTTTATCAGGGGTGCCAATATTTGTGGAAGGCGCTGTGTACTGTATAACCTATGGCCCTATGCAAATGGAGACGGGACACTTCTGGTTTTGCAATCTCATGATCAAAATCCAAGTCTGGAAGGGACAATGGTGCTGACTTTAGAATTGTAGCCATAGTCATCCATCCTAACATAAGAGTCCTGCTTCTCTAAGTGGGTGAGAGTAGAGTGGAGTATGGTGGTCTGTGGTCAGTAGGCAAATTGGTACAGATAGTAAACTGCTGCAGCTTATCTCATTGACATGTCTCATAAAGCACAATGGGAGTGAGTGCAAAAGGATGTCAATCATTTATGGATGTTACTTTTTTGACACTGGAACAATGATACATCATTTAAAACAACTGGGCAGTACACACACCATTGGCTAAAACCACAGACAGAATATATTTCTGTGGGAAACATTCCCCATCACCACCAGAACATGTTTGCACCATCAGAGCAAACACATTTTTACAACCTAATAAACTACTACAGATTTTAATAGATTGAGAGATTGCTCTATTCATGCCTAATTTGCTTACTTACAAGATGGGAGAGAGGGTGAATATTTGCAAATGTAGTGAGGTCTGTCTGTGTGTGTGTGTGTGTGTGGTATGAATGAAGCCAAATGCATTGGCTGTATCTCAACTCAAGAAAAAAAGTGTTTTCACCTGTCCTGATCAATTGTGAGACAATGTACAGGTCCCTCTTCATGTCTTTGTTGCTCAAATCCTTCAGAGGTCACAAAAGCAAATGACATCAGGACAGACTAATGGGTTTACAATCTGAATTTAAACCAATAGTAATATGGACTGACAAATTAGATAGATTAAAGAGCATACCGTGAATAAAGCACACAGTCGATCCACCTTCTCTGGATCCCATGGGCCACCATTTTTGCTGAGTCGCACTATGAACTTCTCACTGTGCAGGACATAAGTCTCTTAATAATCATAGCAAAAGTGATGCTTCATTTTCTCAAAGGCAGCTTTGACATAGTAAGACACTGTTATCAAGAGTATGATAAATGGCATCCATTCATAGAAAGTGCAAAACAAAATTACATGTACTGCTTAGCAGTACATAATAAGATCATTAATATCCAAGGAATTTCCATCCCTACTGTTGACACATCTTTGGAACCACACGTCTTACCTCTTCACATGTTATATGCACATGCACATAGATAAATGTTCATAGTCTGAATGCAGAATGTGTTTGTGTTGCTTCTTCTTTCACTGGCCTGTAGGTGACAGTGTAGAGCCAAATGGTTTTTGACATTGAATTAATAGGGAATATAGAGGAATTTTCTAAATTTATCAAAATGAAATAAACACCTACTACAGTTCTCGAGTTATTCCACAAAGCTAAAATCAATTGTGCACTATGAGTTTAGCGAGGCTACAGCATCAGGCTCAGCATGCTTCAAGTGGCCTGATGTTTCAATGTTATAATGGCAGACCAAAATTGTCAGAAAAACGCCTGATTTTGAAGTGTATGTTCACCATTAGGTAGTGCTACACTGCAACTGGGTGGTTGAGGGCTTGTTGGATGGGCCCCTGGGTGCCCATGTACCACCAAAATGTCATCAACCTGGGGACTCAAATTGATGGTTGGACTTGTAACGGCTGATATAGTAGAACAACTCACTTACTAGGAACTCAAACAAGGAACCACACCTTTGCACCTCATTCAGCATTTAACAAGACTCCAGGTTGTGTGCCATTGATTAGCAATTATGCATTCATGTTCTTGTGCGCTAGGGCTAGACATTATAGCCTAAAATTAATATTGTTTTTTTTTCCTGTAAACACCTCGGAAAAGGGGAGGTTGTCAATTTTTTGCAGACTAGACAAAAATAGGGGGAAAAATATGGAAGATGGCAAAAACTACTTTTGTGTTAAATGAACTGGCAGCATCTCTTAAGCCTACAGGATTGAGAAGTAAAAACAAATTCAAAATTAGCCTTGAGTGGTGTGAAAGAGTGACTTCAGTATCCCTTGACCCCGTGTTGATAACATGCTGGATAACATCTTGGATGTTGTGTTTAAATGTGCACAAAGCCAGGACACTTCATATCCAGTCATATTTGGAATACAGAAGTGCATATTCTCTGATGCGGCACGGCCACTGTCACTGTGCGGCTGAATGTGTTTGCCTAGTGCCTGTGCAGACTTTGAGGAGAAGCTGTCTTTTCAGTGGTAGCCTAGGATCAAACTAAGGAATACCCCATGGTCAGATAAGCAGGCCTGATCAAACAACAATGTTTTCTACATGGCAAAACTGTGAAAATCAGTTATTGTGCGATGAAAATGAGAGAAGTGAAATGAAAAGCTGTAGCCTACAAGTCATACAGTCAGACTTCTATGGCTTTTCTGCCTGGTAGATAGCCTACAGTGTATTGTTTGCACTTTCATGGAAAATTATCATTCATATGGTACTATTCATTCAATTTCAATGTGTGCAGATTTATCCAGAAGATGAATTAACTTGATCAGTAACACTTTATTTGAAAGGGTCTACAAAATGGCATGAACCTGTTATGAACATGACATGACACGTATCATGAACTTCCTGTTTGGCAGGAAGTGAGCTCATATTTTGGTGGGTTCAGACAGTGTGTGTGTGTATATATTCTGGCTAGAAATACTGTTGCACTTGCTAGAGGTGTCAAACATCATTTTGAATAGAGATTTGACAGTGAATCTCTTCCCTTTTATATGTTTTTGTGGATGTGTGTGTGAGTGTGCGTCTGAGTTAATTTTGTGTGGCTGGGTTTTACATGGTTTAAAACATGGATTTTGGTTCTGTAGCCACAGTTTTTAAAGGCCTTTTCTGCTGGTCCCACTCTAACATCTAGAGTGGAGCAGTGCATTAAGATATCATCACTCCAAAGTTCTACCTTATTTCAAATGACCAAACATTCTAATAAAAGTTACACTTATCTGTCAACTGCCATAGTCTCTGCTTTTCTCTTAGCTCATTCTCACCGCTGCAGTGCCGGTGCCCAATCTAGAACTGGTTCTGCATGTTTCGACCAAACAATCACTGGCCAGCTTCCTGGCACCAGCACGGCTCCCTGAAATTGCTGGTCCCGAAGTCAGAACCACATGTCACAGTGCTGTGTTGTTAGCAAAATGATGCTAACGTTATGTGCAAGCTGTGTGCATTTGATTTGTGGCTGTCCCACAATTTTTGTCCTGTAAATAGTTCTGAAAAAAGGGGTGTCGTCTTATATTTGCGGACTAGGCAAAAATAGTGAAAAAAATGTTTGTGTTAAACTGCCAGCATCTCATTGGCCTACAACTGCCACACACATTGGAGAGGCAAGAGATTGTCTTGAACAAATTCAAAATAAGCCTCCAGTGGTGTAAAAGAATGACTGGATCACTGAATGAGTCTTTTCAGTGGTAGTCTATGATCAAACTAAGGAAAACTCGCTCATACAGATATGCAAATGGAGCAGTGGAAATGAGAGAAGCAAATCACCGTAATGTCTGAGTGTCTCACAGTTAAGGGCAAACTACCTCCTTTGACACGCAAGGCTGTTGCCTCTATGCAGACTTCTATGGGTAATGCATATGGTTTTCTGCCTGGTAGATAGTCTACAGTGTACTGTTGGCACTTTCATGGAAAGTTATCATTCATATGGTAGCCTACTCTTCATTCCATGTTACATGTGACAAATTTATCCATATTAATTAACTTGATCGCATGCTTTAATTTATGGTAATGATCAAAAAAATTGCTAACTTTTGCTATGATTTCCAATGACTTGTCACCAGCATTTTCAAAAATGAAATAATTTACTATATTAAATATGCTAATGCTTGGAATTAGAGCTCACTAGGTCTAGGCTGTTTATTGTCATAAATGGCTAATCATAGTTTTAAATGGTACAACAACTCCCTCTATTGGTAGTGGTTAAAACCTGTTTCGCCAAGAACATTTCCACTATGTTATTTGCTTATGGCTTAGGTTGGTAAGCAGTCTATTTTACCTAATTTTTGGTTGCCAATTTTGAAAACCTTGCTTACCAAGTAGAATTTTCAGTTTTAAGCCTCCTACTTAGCATAATAACATAGGGTTCTAGGCAATGTGTGAAAAATAAAATAAAATATAAAAATCACTGCTTATGAAATTTATGTATGCTCTGAGAAATACAGCAGCCTTACTTTCTAACTACACAGTCTGGTGCAGCTCCCAAAAGTACAGATCCTGTTCATCTGTTTTTCCATGTGCATAGAACTCTGCCAAAATAAAAGACTTTGCTAGAACTCACGAATGCTTTCGAAATAAAAATCCCTGTCTTCCCTTTCTTGGTGAATACGGCTGCCATGGTGAACATCACTGACTGCCAACTGTCTGACCAGGGTTTGATTTGAGAACCTCATGATGCAAGTCCATGTTGCTTTCAGTACTACCATACGATACCATAAGAGATACTGCTTCCATAGTGTTGTTTTAAATGCTGACCAATTATATTGTTGCATTGGTTTAGGGCTATTGTGCAACGTGGAGTGAAACAATTGTAGTTTTATGTCTTCTTTTAGCGCAATATCCATACAGGGGCTATAATAACCTTTACAGTATAATTTTAAAAATGTAATGCTGCTGACATGTTAATACATCAATGGTTTGGCCCATCTCTGCATGTTTACTTCAGACTATGCCCGAAGTCAGCAATGGTGCAAGATACTGCATTGTAAACGCAGCCAATTTGTTGAATTTGAAATAGCCTTGGTCTACTGACATTGCAGTTGTGTATTTAGCTTAAAATGTTATATTATAATAAAATGATGAATATCCATAATTGTCAAGATCCCTACACAAATGTATGCTCGCTTTTGTGCGCAAACGCAGTCCACATTCAACACCCTTTGCAATGTATGCTAGATCACGCAGGCAACGAAAGAAAACTCCAGGACTTGAGTCATACATTTGACAATATGCAATATACAATAAGTTTTGATAGCTTAGGACATGATAGTCTATCTTACATTTACATTTTTACCACATCCAATCAGCAAACAGAGCTGGGTACTGTGAACACTGAGCTAGAATGCCATCGGTCAAGGCAGGCTATCAGTTAAGGACTGATCCAATCTTTTTAAACTTAAACACCTCCAGCTAACAATCATTTCTCACTACTGAATGTCCAAACCAGTATGAGACAAAGTATAGTATGAGGGGTTAGTTTTATTACCAGGCTACCCAATCCCTAATGCATTTGTTGCACCTCTGAAACATTTAGTGGTTCAATTTAACTTCAGATATAATGATGGTTACTCCCTGCAATGCAAGGTCAATCACTCTGCAGACATCTGTTTTGATGTGGGTCTGGATCAGATGCTAGAATTCAAGTTAGCTCTCCTAAGATCTCATCACCAAAATCTTCTCAATTCCCCTCACCTTATATGCTTGCCCTCTCTCAAGTCATACAGTGAGAAGAAGATGACCGTGTCCTCGCCAATGGTGTTGTAAGAGAAGTTCTTTAGGTTCATGAAGAGATGGTGAGGCACAGGAACATGAGAGCCCTCTTCATGACATTGGCGCAAATCTCTCTGTGTATTTGCAGATGAGAAAAACATTTTAGCCTCCCGATAATTGCTTGTATTAGCACTAGGTTTAGAGTCACTAGTATTTCAGCCTTCTTTCATTCACACATGTATTTCTGTATTCAAAATTTTCTGGTATGTAGTCCAAAATATAATATGAACATGTCTAATATGTAATTTGAAATTTCACAATTTCCTTTAATTCAGTTACTGATCACAAATCTACTCACACTATAAAGCAAAGGTATTTGCACAATGGCAAATGTATAGACTGTTGTTCTACCTGACTTGTGCTCTGTTGGATGCTGTGTCTGCTGGACAGATGCTGTAGAAATTTAAAGGAAAGAATGTCATCATATCATCAAATAACTTTCTTCACAGCAAAAAAACTATATCTCAAATGGAAAAATACTTCATACCAATGAATTAAATAGAAAAGAAAAAAATAAGCGGCCTTCACAATTATTGTTACCCCTGGTGAAGACGACTATTATTTTTTAATTTCATTAAAATGATAGATAAGAGAATAATGGCACCTCAAAGGGATTGAAATTTATCTGGGGAAAACACAATGCATAAAAATGACGGGGTGATAATTAAACGTCTTGACTTATGTTGGGTTAGGCATCAGAATTACGATACTGAAAATAGCCCGGTGCCCACTGGTAGTTATGACGAAGGGTCTGTGATGTTTTGAGACATCAAAAAGTCTTAGGAATCTTAGACCCCCCCCCCCAAAAAAAGGTTTGGTTCCTGTTGGTTGTCAGTTGATCGGTAGGGATTTTTTTTCCCAGTGGCAGCAAGGGTTGGGGAATTCCATTTATTTTTTACAGAAGCAATATTATTTTTTCACCTGTATTACATGTACTCTACCAGCTTGTGTGTTCCAGCATGTTACACGCGCATGTTCACACACGCACACAAGGAACCAGCTTATCTTGGAGGGTTTACACCATTCGCTGTTGTGTATTTACAGTATGCTGTTTGTTACTGTTTGGAACGGTAAACTGTGGTTTGGATATATCAGTAAAAGGACGACCTGCACAATGAACATTGAGTCCAGCTTCTCTCTTAAAAAAATATATAATGTTACAGGATGAAGGGGTGCTGTACAAAAACATAATTATAGTTTTTATAGACTATATTATTATAGATTTTTTATTTGTGGATTTATCTGTATTGTATTGTATACTGTATACTGTACTGTAATACTGTACTGTATTGTATAATTTCTTTCCCAAGCTCTATGGTTGGGTATTGATGATACTGATGCTCAACCAGTACTTTTTAAAAATGGTGCCAGTATTTACATCGGTACCTGAAGAAAAAAAGGCCAGACCAATGGTGATATCTGAAAAGCATTTGTACAGAATGGCTTGCCATAGTCTAGCCTATGTTAGAATAACCTGCCATAGAGGCTCAGGCAGCAAGTTCCAGGAGACGGACAAACTCAACAGTTTACAGACAATTTCCTCTCTGAAAGTTGTCAGTATGCCCCATCATACATCATCTTTAAAGTGGACATGTTCCTCCTATTCACTTGAGCTTTTAAATATGTTACACCTGATGTTTGAATGTTTACAGACTGTTCAGCTGTAGGCCTTTCTGTTTAGGCTACTGTGGCTACCTTCTGTCAGGGCAGGTGAACTAGCGATACTATGTGAGGCCCTGTGAAAAGTCTCTGGCAGCTCAGGAATATAACTGTGTTAAGTCTATGTGTTTATTTGCGATTTAAAATCAAATAATTAAAATGAAAGTTTTCACGTTACAACTCTACCAGTCTCCAGCATATTTAGCAAGATAAGGTCAACTTTGCTTAGACTTGAAGCTTGTATGTTTTGCATAGCCTATTGCATAGCCTATTGTGTTAAATAATAGCTATAAGAAAATGCTTTACTTTACTTCTACTTGCTTTGGGGGCACGCTAAAACACGTTGCATCCTGCTTTAAATTTAGTTTTAGCTATGTAAAGTATAGACTCTGTTGTAATCAGAGCAGAGATGGTGCAACTTGCAGAGACTCTACTTGCAGTGATGCTTCTCATGTGTAATGTAGGAAAACACCGGAGCACATTAAAAACAGACGGGATTTAATGGGCACTGCAATGAGACGCCGAAATTCACGTTGTCATTTGGTCTGGTTACTACCATTTATGTTGGTACCGGTTCCGTAGCCTAGCAGTACCATATTTTGGCACCCAACCCTACCAAACCTGTAAAATAAATTTGGGTGGCACATAAATTGGGTCGGTTGGAAACCACAACCATTTTTTATGCCTCATTTTATGCCATCATATTAAATCAAAATCTGTGTTGTCACTGTCAGGCAATAAAAGTGGGTCATGCTCTACTCATCCAATAGGTCATTAAACCAAAACATAACTTCATATAAACAAAAATATGCAACTGATCACAAAATGGTGGAGAAGTGGAGAAAAAGGTGCCAACACTCACAGTTCATATGTAACATGTATCGATATTGGCCAGTACTGAGGCCTTAAGTGTGCCATTACATTCTCTTTGTACCAAGAAAGAAATGTACTCCATCACTGATAATAACAGATTAGATTATGATCAAAACACAAAACAGTATCAAAACACAATTCCTCACTTTCTCCAGGGTGTTGCAAATGCAGTGTATATCCGAAAGTTACTCATCTTGCCTGGTTAGCTATTTTGCCTATTCTTTTTCATGTTGACAACATTTGATGTCCTCAAACAACAGGGCAATGGGCAATCCACAACAAATTATTGGTAATCCACGACAAATATATAAAAATCATAAAAACATAAAAATACATAAAATACATATAAAAGTCATGTTATCAAGAACAATAAAAGTACAACAACAATAGATGTGGAAAAAGGTAACTGGGTCTATGAAGAGAGAAGTATTCTATTGTCTACTTTTTCTTAGGCTCACAACCATAAGCATTTCACTCTTGCTCTCACTCTCTCTCTCAATCTCAATTTCTCTTTCTCTTGCTCACACACACATACACACACACACACACACACACAAACACAGAGCATCACATCAGAAAGCGTGATCAGCAAGATGTATGTCCACCTACCATTTTGTAGAGATCTGACACACTGATTTCGTCTGCATCAACCATCTCAAACTCTTTCCTGGGGACAAGATCCAGGCCCAAGTGTCTATGAAGATTAAAAGAGATAGGAAAAGTTGGATTTAAAATGCATTGCTTTTCATTTTTGTTTCAGGCAAATGCAGAATTTGCAATTTTTCACAAATTTCTGAAATGCCACTCATTGTCTCAAGCACATTCTCAAGACAAATAGGAATTTCTCTGAGCACATATCTTAGGATTGTGAACCCAGTGCCTAGGCAGCAGATGTAGGCAAATACAACTGTAGACTACTTAGATAGTCATAAAACCGCATAGAATGGGTTTATAAATGTAGCATGGGCCAAAGAATGTTTTGCTTCTTACTATAGGTCTCGCAAATTGACCTAAATCGTGGGCCTATTAGCTGCTGTATTATTGCTAGGGATGCACCAATCCGACTTTTTCCTATACCAATTCCGAATTAGGAGATGGGCATCATCCTCAGCTTTTATTGCCCTAATCTCCTAACTGGGCATTATTTTCCAAGCCAAGACAAAACAGAACAAAATAACAAAGACATAAATATAAGAAATGGTTATTTAAAATCTAATTTAAAAATAAAAAAGTCTGTGCCAGTGTCATTACATTGTATTTGGTGTTTGTGGAACAAAATCTAATTAGGCGGCTGTCACTTAAAATTTCTTGGCATGAACCTTGGCATGAAAGATTGTGTGTGTGCTCGCATGTGTTTGGTCCTCTTCTTTTTTTATATTTTTAGGTCACCTGTGTGGTGTGTGTGTGTTTTGTGTGGCTGGGATTTTGACATGGATTTTGGCTCTGACGGGATGCCCACGGGACGCAGCACAAAAGCATGCGGCGGGGGTCAACATTTGAGAGCTTTTTGCGGGTGCGGGCGGGAATGGAGAGATGTGTTTACGGTAGCAGGACAAAGATATTGTTTTCTGGACTTCTGCAAAGTGTACATTTGCATTAAATACATTTTACAAAAACATTAAAAGTACCACATGTTGTGTTCTTTATGTGGGGAACAACATATGTGGTTGGCAACCTAACCTGTGGATGTTTGTGTTGTGATGGTGCACGTGGATACTTGTCCCCTGGCAACAACAGTTGCATTTTTGGTTACCTTATCAAAATCATTGGCTACATGTTTATTTTTTTTTCTTTTAACAATGCTCTTTTCAGTTTGTACCAGAAGGCAGCATTCTATTTTGCCAAATTGTTTCAGTTTGCCAAACCGCACATCAAACGTCATGCTCTGAACAAGTTTTGAGAGACAATAAAAATTGCATGTTGGAAACAAATTGTTGTTGCAGTTTGTTTTACTAGTTTTACTTTCTATTAACTTCTTATGCAATCATGCATTCTGAGGGAATCTCTGGAACATAGGCAGAATCCTGCAGAAGTGAGACAAAAAATCAATGTCATGCAGACCTCTAATCCCAGTTTAAACTGCCATTTTCTAATGATCACATTATGCATTATGACATCACTCAAAAGTTCTACCCATTAATTTCAAATAACCAAACATTCTGATGACTCACTCAGATGTCAACTGCCACAGTCTCTGCTTCTCTCTCTCTCACACACACACAATCAATACTCACACACACACACTGTAAAACACTTGTCTTTTTGTTGCTAAAAGTCTCATATACATGGTTATATGAGATTCTACTTCCTTTTCACATGATTTGAACTTTATGTCTGAGCTTTATTTATGATCTGAAATTTATTCAGAGGTTTTACATCATGTAATTGTGGATTTTAGCTTTGAAATCCAAGTTGCTTTTCTCTGCTGGTCCCACTCTAACGTCTAGTGTAGAGGAATGCATTATGACATCCATCACTCCAAAGTTCTATCCATTCATTTCAATGGCACGTAATTTTGCTGAAAAATGAGAATACTGAAAGCACGACAAGGGGTAGTGTGACTGTTTGAACAAGCACACCATTCCAGATCGGGTCTGACGTTTCAGAGTTGGAATGGTATCTATCTCAAAATCTCTCAGAACAGTAGTGGATCCAAAAAACAGGTGAATGGGATGAATAATAACCAGAACGAATTTCCTCAGCAGTAACTGTGGGAGTGTGCTTGCTCAAATCTACCGTGACACTCCTGCTATTGTTTCAGCATTCATAAGCCTTGTCACTTGGTGGAAAAAACTGTTCTGGAGTCTGGTGGTTTGAGCCTTAAGACCACAATACGCACCCACAGATGTGGTCCACTGATGACTCTTTGCAGTGCTTTTCATTTGGTAGCAGAGCAACTTCCAAACCTTGCAGTGATGCTTCTGATCAGGATACTCTCTGTGGTACCTCTTCAAAAGGCCTTCAGGATCTTTGTTTGCATACCAAACTTCCTTAGTCGTCTGAGGTGGATGAGACATTGCTGAGCTTTTTTAACAATCTGGTCAGTCTGAGTATCTGAGGTTAACACCAGGGAATTTGAAGTTGTTCACTCTTTCCAATGTAGAACCATTGATGATAATGGCATCCAATTGATCTCCTTTCTTCCTGAAGTTTATTATCAGCTACTTGGTCTTTGCAATGTTGAGAGAAAGGTGAAAGGTAAACACCACGGTGTTAAGTTCACTTCGCTCCTGTAGGCTGTAGGCTCATCATTGTTGGTAATCAGGCCAATTAGAGTGGTGTCATCAGCAAACTTAATGATCATATTAGAGCTATACATAGCTGCATAGCTATGAGAAAAACAGGGAGTAAAGGACAGGGCTCAGGACAGAACCCTGATGAGCACCTGTGTTGATGGTTAAGGGGGTTGAAGTGATGGAGCCTATTCTCACCACCTGACGTCTATCATGCAGCCGCATAGACTGGTGTGTAGACCTGAGCTTGCTGTCAAGTATACTGGGGACAGTGGTATTGAATGCAGAGCTGTAGTCTACAAACAGCATCCTTACATAAGTGTCCTTCTTCTCCAGATGTGTCAAGGACAACTGCATGTAATGGCATCATCCGTGGATCTCTTCTATCTGTAGGCAAATTGATGAGGGTCCAGAGTGGTTGGAATCATGCTGCAAATTATGCTCCTCACAAAACACAGCAGTCACTCAAGGTGATGATTTTGCTTTTCTTTGGGACTGGAACAATGATGGATGACTTGGAGCTTCTTGGTACAATGCACGTGGACAGACAGAGGTTGAACATGACCATAAACACACTAGCCAACTGCTCTGAACATGCTCTGATGACGCGACCTGGTATCCCATCAGGCCCTGCTACTTTGTGGATGTTGACATGCTTGAAGGTATTCTGCACATCAGCCACAGTGACCATTAGGCCTGGGTCAGCTGAGAGGTTGGTGATGGTGGGGTCTCTTTCTGGAGGGTCGGTGGTAACATCAAAGGGGGGATATAGGCTGTTTAGATCATCTGGGAATGATCATCTGGGAATGCTTTTGATAGTTACTTCACCCCCTAGTGGTCAAATGAGGTCAAATCAATTAGACATAGTCAGGGTCCCAAGTCATAACTCCAAAATTGGTCTTGATATGTCAAAGCATTGCCAAGATATGAGCTTACTTCCTGTTTGGCAGCTTTGCCGCCCATTTTGGTGGGCTAAGACAGTGTGTGTGTGTGTGTGTGTGTGTGTGTGTGTGTGGTGAGTAGCTGTATGTGTCTGTCTATATCTGTATGTTTGGGGGGGGGGCTGTCTTCTTATGTGTATTTCTGTGTCTGTCTGTCTCTGCCTATGTATGTGTGTGTGTGTGTGTTTGTGTGTACTCTGGCTTGAATTGCGCAGTGAGATCTCTTCCCTTACATGTCTTTAGCTCACCTGTGTATGTGTGTGTGTTTGTGAGTTGTGTGGCTGGGTTTTACATGCCATTCCACTTTTCTGCTGGTCGCACTCTAATGTCTAGAGTGGAGGAGTGCATTATAACAGTAGACATTATATATTACATATATAATATTATATATATATATATATATATATATATATATATATATATATATATATATATATATCTGTCTATCTCTCAAACATCATCTTTCTACAGTCGTAAGAAGTTTTTTTATGGTACGTGCTGTGCTTTTAGAGGTCTTTGTGCTGATCATGCATGACATCTTTTGTGCAGTTCCCGCCTTCTCGGTCCAAGATATTGGAAACTCAAAATCCCAATTTTTGCATTTACATGTATCACTAGGTGGCACTATGGTTCAAGTGAGTGTTTCTGGCCTTTGGGGCCAAAAGCTCCTAGTCGTTCACATCCTACTAGGGCTATGCCTACAAAGATTCATGTCCCCCAGCATTTCAGTGTCCCGGCAATCATTGACGGAAAATAGCTGAAAAAAAAAAGGGGGGGGTTGACAAAACCAATATGACCGCTTTCGCTAGCTTCGCACACTGGCACACAGGCAGTGTGCCAGCTCTAGGCTCGCCCCACAAGGTCCAAGGTTTTCTGCCAGCCCTTACCCTAACCCTGAGCCTAGCCCTTGTAGCTACCTGCCCATACTTAATCTATCCATCTTGACAGACTCTTTATCAATCTACCTCTTGACTTTTCAAATGCATATCCCAGTAACATCAGTTGGATTCCTTTTCTGTATTCCTTGCTGCTTGTCTAATTGCATTTTTGCTTTTGTCTGTTGTCAATTTGTAAGTGCACTTTTTTAAATTTTGCCTAGCATGCACTGTGTAATTTCTTGGGAATTGCAGATCAGTTTTTTTGTGCGCACTATATTTCCCTTCATAAGCTTCACTCAAACTTCATCTCCTTGGTCTCTAAATTTCTAGGTCTGCTCTCCATTTGTCATCTTTCCAGCGTCTACTAATTTCTTTGTAATATCTGCGACAAACGAGTGAAAAAAGTCCCCTTGAAAATAAATGAATTGACACAGACAGGTGAACAAAACTAATAAACAGTTATGTGAGCAAGTATGCAATACCTGGGACTTCAACGAGAGGACAAAAGAATAAAATCAAATTTATAAATATCGCAGATCGGTTTCTGTGAGGTATGTGTTCTGCACTATAACATTGACTCAATGGCATTACTAGGCTGCAAAGTGCTGGTTGCACAAACAGTTATTTTAAGTTTATTTACATCTGCTGGGGGAAACAGGCACAGGTGTATCATCATAGAGGTCATTTCCCCAGGAAACATGGCATTACTTTCCACTCCTATGCTGATGATACCCAGCTTTACCTTTCTATGAAGCCTAATGACTATATGCCAATAACTAAACTTGATGCCTGCCTCCTAGACATAAAAACCTGGATGACTAATAATTTCCTATGTCTAAACTCTGATAAAACTGTAGTTATGATGATTGGCCCTAAACAGCTGGACAACATTTTACCCCTTCACCAAAACGTACCCAGTGGCATGTCACTGTCATGTAACGCAAAAGTTAAAGACCTCAGGGTAATTATTGACCAGGACCTCTCTCTAAATAGTCATGTAAAACCCATTTCAAAAACATCTTTTTTCCACCTATGAAATATTGCTAGGGTTAGAAAGTTCCTATTCCTTGATGATACTGAAAAATTTATATGAACATATCTCTCCTATCCTCGCTTCCTTACATTGACTCCCTATTAAAAGTCGAATCGATTTTAAAATACTCCTCCTTGAGGATTGAGGAGTGAATGTGTGCAAGAAAACACTTACTCATTTCCCCAGTCCAGACGTACTGTTATGTGACGTTTCACATCACGGATCTGATCTTGAGTCAGATGACCCGATATCAGTTGCTTTCGCAGGTCAATTAGCTCATTCATAACATGGCACAGCTTGTAGAAGAGGTCTACTTTATGTTTCTGCAAGTCCAGTGTGTGAGAGGAGAGTGGAAGAGAAAAAATGGGAGAGTTACAAAGTGAAACTGAGATATGACAAAGAAGATTAATAACCTAAAGGAATCTATAATCAACAAGTCATCCCATCAAGTTCACAAGATATTACACATGAAGTTAGTACAGGAATATATATGAATATAATGTTACTTTATTTTTTTTTAATTTATATATATTTTTTTAAAACTGTCAACTTGTAAAAAGGTGCATGAGGATTCCAAACTAATTCTCCTAATTTACATGTGTTAGAACTTTATTGGAGTAGAAAACTGTCAGGGAAAAATCCCTTTTCACTACTACAAAGACCACAACAGTCGAGCTTTCCTTTCCGCGGTACTTTGGCTGCCAAAGGGGAGAGTGTAGTCGGGGCAGTCCCTTCCCACAGTCTCCCAACTTTAGAGCCTCAGACCATGCTTTTATTGCAGTCAGCAAGATACAGTTGCACAATCAACCAGTCATACAAGTTCACAAGTTCTGTCTTTCCACCCAAACAACATTATATTGATAACACATGTTGGTTATATAACATGTACATAATGATAACTCCATTTATTTCCCACATAACCCATTGGTTCATGTTATAAAGAATACAAATAATCTGACTCAATTGATTAGTTAAATGATCTACAGAAAATCTAGTATTATGGCATAATACACAAAGAGTTAGACTAAGGTACATGATGGCAGTTTGTTGATATAATAAACAATAACTTAAATGTCACATATTAAAGGAGAAATCTGGTGTGAACCAATCAATAGCCCTGTTATTTGAGGTCACTGAGGGCCGTCTGTAGGAAAAAGAACCAGAAAATATGAAACAACACAAACTGAATAGTGAATCAGCAACTAACACTAACCAAATGGGGCACAGCAACTCATTTACAGTTTCATTTTCCTATGCCCCATTCAGTTCATGTTAGCTGTTGGTTCGCTATTCGGGGTCTCACCCTCAGGGAGAAAGAAAAAAAGTTCTCTGTGTGTCATAGACAGTAAAAGGCAACAGTACTTATAGCTGACTATATCTGGCAGGCAAAGTGTAAATTAAAAAATGATTGGCTTTGCTGCTATAGCTAGCTGCAATGAGTCAAATTTTGTACGACAAACTATACAAGGCATGGGTAATCTGAAGCCATATCATTTAAGGATATCTTGTTTAAGGGCGTAATCTTGTTACCAACCCAACTGTTAATGGAAGGAAATTACTTCGTTCAAACCTTGCAGTCAGCTAACTTACTAAATGCTAGCTTGGTTGAAGTAATCATGAAAGATCAATTTGTTCAAACTAGTCAGGGTTCATTTTCAATACTGAATCACTGTAAACCCAGAGTTTCAAACTTGAATATCTATAAAGTGAACAGACTGATATTAGTCAGTTAGCAATACCTACAATCATGCAGCAGTGACAGCACTGAAGTTTTAAAGTGTAGGTGCAAGAATAAAGTGAATTAAGTGAATTTGACTGTTCCTCCCTTTAGAACTGGGTGCCCGTGGGTCATTAAAAAGTCTTTTTTTGCAGACTTTGTCTTAAAATTCACTGTTCAGTCTTAAATTTTAAGAGTCGTTTTAGCAAGGAATTCTCTGGTCAAAATTATATATTTTAGGATTTTGAACTTCGGGTAAAAAGTTAATGCTCATGTGTTCCGAGGCACAGATTCCACAGCACACATCTGACCCTTGTCTGGCAGCGTTCTAAATCTGGTTGCTACACACAAGTTTACTTTAAAACACATCCACTTACTTTAACTTACTTAGAAAATACAACTATAAGTATATATAGTTATAAGTAGATTTGATCTTAATACAAGTTACATTGTTGAGAGAAAAAATATTCTGACCTGATGTCAGTTTGTTTCAAGTAACTTTATCTAATTACAAAAACATTTTAGTATTTGCCATTGGAGCAAGACTGTGGCACTTTGTCATGCCTCCCTGTCAGTCTCACCCGGTTTCTCCCTGATCACTTGCCCCTCCCACTCATTCATGTTTGATGATTGAATCATTACGTGTCCACCTGTTGCTCGTTGTTTGTTGTCCTGCTGTGTATTTAATCCCTTGTCTCCCAGTGTTCTCCGTCAGACCGTCCGCGAACCTGCTACTCACGCAAGGCAAGCATTTAAAGACCCTGACTCCTGTATCTGTTCCTGAAGTTCCTGTGTTTCTGTCACCTGCCTGCTCCCATGTCTCCGTCCTGTTTCCCTGCCTGTCTTTGTTCTCTGTCTTCCGTCTCCTGATTGATTGCCTACCCGTTGACAACCCCGGACCGACTCGACCTCCGCACTGCTCTCCTGTCCCTGGTTTCGACCTCTGCCTGTCCATGTCCTCCGCTCTGCTCTCCAGCCCTGGTATTGACCCCTGCCTGTCTACGACCTCCGCTCTGCTCTCCAGCCCCTGGGTTCGACCTCTGCCTGTCCTCGACCTACGCTCAGCTCTTCCGCCCCGGCTCCTGACCCGCTGCCTGTCTACGACCTACGCTCTGCTCCGCTTTTGGGTCCGACTCACTCTGTTCTGTGACTGGATTAATGATGATGATGACTTGTTAATACATGTGCAAGCAGCTTTAACAGTGTAGCAGACTGCCATATAGAAACATCATGATTCTTGTTCAATGGCAAAATGTCGTCCACAGATTGGCCAAGATATATGGACTTGCTACAGTTCTTAAGTAATTTGTGCCAATGCTTCCATGCATCAAAATGGGCAAAGGTATTTTGTGGGAGGCTTGGTCTGAATATTGCCATGAAGACATTTGTGTGTTTCTTTTCAACACAGATGACAAAATTGTCACAAATGTCCATGGATCATCCCTGGGAGAATATAGGTCTAAGGGTATGTTCAGTGTGGCTTGCTACAAGGATTCCAACGGTACCTAATTTTTAAAAAAATGGATCAACAGTTCTAAAGTTATGGTTACAGATGCAGTTCCAGTTTTGATCCATTGGTGGCGCTAGAGCCCTTGACAACCAAACTTGAAATTTGATGTTGAAACTTGGATTGTGAAACCAATGACACAGAATATCTGGCTTCAAAACATACTTGATATTCTCCAATTTTCTTACAATGAAATGTAAGTTGATGTGGTGCACTAGGGTGAGTTGATCATCTGAATAATCTGAAGCTAAGCAGAAGACAGTCTGGCCAGAGATTGGATGGGCGACCACTATGGCTTTTTAAAGAAATATATTACTCATCTACTACTAAAGCACTCTACCCAAGTTACAGGACATCTACACCAGTCCAGAGCCAGGAAAATCATCTGAGAACCCATTCATCCAAACTATAGCCACTTCTTTGTGTTAAGGTCTGGGAAATATTACCAGTGCCTGAAAGCCAGAACTGAGAGACAGAGGAAATGTTTCTATATGTACACGTTTGATACCAAACAGTAATTTTTCCAATTGCTGCAAAAGTATTGCCTGATTTTCTTTCATCACTGGTGGGTCAGACAGTAATGTACATTTGAAACTTCACTAGTGTGAAAATTTTTGTTAAGAGGAGAGGAATATTTCAAAACGTGGTATGCATAAAATCGATACTAGCATTTGTTGGTATGTTGGTGTAGGCATAATTAGAAAGGCATATTTCAGCAACACAATTTCAGGCTGAAAATCTTGTACGATATTCATGAGACATGGGGAATTGATTGGACAAAAAATTAATTCAGAGATCCTGGTGACAAGACTTCTCAAACATACCCCAACTGTATCATAATATGCAAATAATTGTATTAACTATGCATAATACAAAAATGTCCCAAGCTAAAATTAATTCTTTGTGAATAAACACTATAGAAAAGTTTAGTAGTGTCCTTTATCACAAAGTTGGTCATTTTGCCCTGTCTGCATCCGGAAGACATCAAAAATGTCCCTACTGTTGGCAGTTTCATATTTAGACATGCATACACAGATGTTTTCTGCCAATGTTTGACTTTAAGTCATTATATGTTTTAGAATCTTTTTTATATTCTGTACACTTTTACTTTCATGTTTAGCATTTTATGCCTTTTTTAGCCTTATGTGATTTTTAATCTTTTTATGTTTACTTTCTACTATTTACAGTACTTTGCTTTTATTTTTGTACAGGGCATTGAACTACATCTGTCTATGAAAAGTGCTATATGAATAACCCTGCCTTGACTTGTGTTGCAACAGTGCATTGCTGGAAAAGAGCTTCATGCCTAGTCTTCCCTGAAAAATAAGGGTTGAATGAATGAAAAAAAAAAATCATTCTGTGCTATGTATATATTTCAATGTTGACATGTGTCAGCAAAGAATTTCAATGTCATAGCATGATAAACACACAAAAAGTTGGGTAAAGATAAGCTCACCACATACAACTGCTTCCACAACACTGCCCAATCCTTCAATGTTGATGTCACCTCTGCCACAACAGGGTCCTCCAGAGTTACCACAGTATCATATTGTCTAAAACATAAACACAACAGACATAAAGACAGAGAAAGAGTTAGAGACAATAACTTGAAATGAACTGATATTTTGTTTAAGTAATGCATATTTCAGTAACCATTATCCTAAAACCATTGTGAATAACTTGACTCATGTACACCATGTACAGTGTAGATAACAATTACCCCCATCCTGTATTTTTTAAATATACAAACGTATACCCAATCAGTATTTTCATTATAATTGCTATAGCCACTGTAGCACAGCTAGTTCTCATTAACTCTTTGAGCCCTAGGCTATTTTCAGGGTAATTTCACTGCCTTTACCTTTAAGCTCTTATCTCAGTCATTATAAGGTCTATCAACACGTGCTATATCTTATTTATTTCAGGACAGTCTAGGCTATCTAAATCTGCCCACTCTTAAATTTCATCTTATTTCAGGGCTGGATTACTTGGGTACTGCTAATTACAAAGAAGAATGATATACAGCACTGGAATCAGTAGGATCTCCTGTTTATTGATATGCGGTGTGAATATTGCTGTGGGAGTTAAGAAATTGTGAGATATTACACAGAGAAGAATGGGTATGATATGGACAGAGCTGTCTTAGTGACATTAATTTTGATATAAATTCAGTGCTAATATCATGAACCATTAGTCACAGAAACAACTAGAACCATTGTAAAGGTCAGGTGGTGCAGTTTCACGTGACGTGTGTGATGCCTGTGTGACAAAAACTCAGCGAGTAATCTGACAGAGAATCTGATGGGTGCGGCATTGGTCTCAAAGGTTTAAGTAGTGCTACATTACAAAATAATGGTGTAGGACTCAGCTAACTGATGAGGGCAAGGAACCATTGTTTCAGGTTTATTTTTCTATGGCCCATTTACTTATTTTAGATACCAATTTGCAAATTTGGGGTTGTACCAAATGTTGTCATTCTTGTATCTATCAACAGCACTCAGCAACCTCAAAGAACAGGGATATTGACTTACTGACTCTAGATTTTTTTTCTTTCACAACCTATCAAAAGTATGGATTTAAGGTGTGTGGTGATTTTTGAGTGGAGAGACCAACTATAAAACTTTACTGTGCCTTGCAACCTTGACTGGGAGGGTGTGATGTGCTAAGGCTGTACAGAACTCTTGGTCTGTATTAGCTGTAAGCAAAAACATCTGCCTCTAAGACTTCTGTGTCACCTCCAGAGTTTGACAGCCTTGATGTTTTCGAAGAATGTTTGATCTCATGTTAAATTTCATAGGGGCAGGGTTTTGAGGACGTATACATAAGGTCAACTTCGAGGTCTAAGCACAATGCATGTGTCAATAGGTTTCAATAGCCCTGCAGTAAGTGCTATGTACCTGTGATTAAGGAATAAATTCTCTTTATACTTTCTCGCATCAAATCTGATCATTTTAGATATTACTATGATATGTTTTTAACATCTATATCTACGTCCCAACCTTTAGTTTAAAAAATTACCAATTTATTCACGTTAATTCCCATCAATTCCAATTAATTCCCATGGAATTTTGCAAACCTAGTCCATTTTAACAGTGCCATTGTGTAGAGGGGTCAGTCACAGGGCCTCTAGGAAGGAGAGTCAGTCCTGACATGGGCCTCCCGTGAATTTGGTCACATTCCTCTCAGAGGGAGTAGGTGACAGGAGCCTGCCAGTGGGAGGCAGGCATTACAAGCAAAGATGATTGTGATGTAGGTGGACAAATGAGGTGGACACATAATATGTATCAGATGTGCGTATGTATGTATGTATATCATACATACATACATACATACATATGCACATCTGACACATATTATCAGTGAAGTATGAGACTGGCCTAACTCATACCACATATATATACATATATATATATATATATATCATAGGTTTGTGGTGGCACTAGGCCATAGCAGCATAACTAAGGTATGGTAACAGGCTGATAAAACACAAAAAGCTACCTTGAATGCAATGCTATCACATATTTTCTAGGGTGGCACATCTTGCCAAAGAACCCAATGACACTTACTGCCCTCGAGTCTGCCAACAGGCCAAATGTGATGGTCTGGCTCAAGGACTAACCGGGCCACGTGAAACTCAGAAGGCATGTATACATTAGAGCTTTGTTGATCGCTGGGAGTATTTTAGTGGTAACAACAGTAGCCTATTCTTGTTGTGTTAATAAATTATGGTGCCATGTAAATTCTTAAATTTAAGTGAGAAGGTAATACAAGTGGGTACAGACTTAGGGTTATGTGTCTTAATCTGCAAGTATATAACCAGCATATGGTTTAGCATTTTAAATTGGTGTTGGTGCATTGAACTAGCTTCAGCAAGGGGCTGATCTGCATTATGTTAGTTGCTAGAGATTGCTACTTGCTAGAGTTAGTTGCTACTCTTTGCTTCAAGACATGCCGCTTTGAGAGAGAGGAGATCTTGTCATTTGTCACTGTTGTTTGAGAGTTTGGGTCTGTTATACTTTGGTCCTTGGCCAATGCTTCTGAATCAGGAAATCAACATAAGAGGCATTTAGGATATGATAGGCTATTTATGTCCCGTTTAACCAAATAATATTTATCTCCCCTTAACTCTGTAATCCATGTTTCATCCTCATACAATTCTTGTGATTTAATAGCCTACTTGTAGTCAATTGGTTTAAACTGCAGCTAGAGCTGAAATGTGCTATGACTGACAGACTGTGTGAGCAGAATTGTCTCGAATTAATTTTGTAATGGAGACATAGCATCTGAGAGGACCAAGCCAAAAAATGTTCCCCGTAAAGTTCCGCCTTCTACTTTTTACCCACAACTCACTCAGTGGAAACATGTCTTTTAGTGGGCATATAGCCCCACTTGGATCATTTCAAGATGCTACCAAAATATCCTTTTGGTCTTCTTGCAAACCTATTTTAAACAGTCCACACAACATTGCATAGACAAAAAATATTAATTTACTCATATGTTCACACACATATGTAACACATATATAACCACCCACAGTGAAAGAAGTCGGAAGTCACATAGTGCGGGTTGGTGACTGCATTGCATTTATGCATTTAAAAGGTTGAGTTCTCTATGATCAATGCATATCAAAAGGCTAAGGAAACAAAGACGTGTTTTAAACTGATTTAATATTTACACTGACCATCTTAATGACACCTCTAAAAATAGTCACCCAAATTCAACGTAAAACTGCAGAGATCCATTAAGGTGAATACTAGTATTCTTTTATTGGAAGCCATAGCCATTACACCAAATAGTATGCATGGCATGATCATCTTAAACACCCCACTACTAAGGTAGCGTTACATCTACAGAGTTCCTGAAGAGGATCTAGAGAACGGCTTCTTGGGGTTTTTCAAACAGACTGAAAGTTGTCTAGCTCGCAAGTTGTTAGCAAGCAAATAGAGTCTGTTTCTTTAAAAGCATTGTTTGGCATATATTTTTCATTAGATGCTGGTAACTGGAAACTTTGCCCTAGACACAACAAAAAGTTTTCTTACCCTCTTCTAGTGATGACAGCTGTCTTCAGATAAACATAGCTGCTAGGGAAGATTCCCTGTGAACAGAAGTGTGGAATGGAGTGTTAGTTTAGTTTTGGTTATTAGTTTAACAGAGTTCATGTACAGAACTCAGAGTTAGCTATAAAGCTAATTTGCATCTGTGGTCCCTAAACTAAAAAACAATACAAAAATATGGACGATACATACACTACTATTGCTGCCACTACAGCTAGATATGTAAGGCAACAACATCATAGACAATACAGATAAGAAACAACAGCAACATCATCACACCAGGACATTATGGAAAATTACAATACAAACAAACTAACAATAAATATAACACAACACATTAGAACAGAAATCCTTCAAATACACAGTTGTTATATTTTAAGTTGTAGGCTGTATGTACAAGGTCAGTGATCACATCATTGATTAGCCTTCAGTCATGTCGTCAGAGATATTTGAAAATGTACATTATATTTATGCATTTAGCAGGCTTTTAGCCAAAGCAACTTACAAAAGAGGCTTAACAATCAAGCTACAAAACACCAATTTCCCAACAAGTGCAGACCGAATCTGAACTTTGCAGAGAAAGTAATTTCCACACAATACAGAACGTTAGATAACAGAGGTCTGTGGTTCTCCTTTAGTGATTTTAAGATTGTTTTCCTGTAAACCTTATAATAAGTTTAGAGAATGTTAGTTGTAGGTTGTCACACTCACAAACATTCCCTTAACGCTTACCAAAAATTCAAACGTTATGCACACAGAGTCAGAGAAACAGCTTCAATCACGAACAGGTTTAATGGCCTGTTGCAAACTTGTGTACAACAAGAGAACTTGCCGAGTGAGTACCAAAAGATGGTGCAGCTTACCCTAGAACATCTCCCCTTTTAGCAGTTTCTTTTAAACCTTACTTGTACTAAAATAACAATTTCAAACATAATAGAAATATGGAAATCTCTTTCTTTAATCCTAGGACTCAACTTTTATCCTTTTCACTGACTGATTACCATAACTGGCCATCACAGCAAACATTTTCATGAGGCATTAACATGGCACTGGTGAACAGATACTATTTTTACATGTGTAAGAGTTAACAAAAATGAGTCTCTCTGGGGGTCTAATGAGTCTGCCACTCTGTATGGCTCGCTGGCAGCACAGACATCTGTGCAGTGTTCAGACTTGCGTGGTCCGGAGCCTGAGGAGCAGGCTGTCAAGTTGTTGAAAGGGTTTGCTGGCATGCTGATAGGTTTCCGCTTCCACTTCAATACAGTATGAGCATGGTGCGACTTGCTGAAGGCAGAACAGGCTTCATCCTGACAGTCTGTCCAACCTGCAGCTCCAGGAGGTCTTTTGCAGATCTGTCATAGTAAGTTTAGCAACTTATCTTTTGCTCTGTATTTTCTCACATAAGCCTGGCACAACAAATGGTCAAGTAGTGAGTCAGACACTGGGTCTTAAGTCTGCATGCCATGAGCCGCTGTGCTGCACTTCTATCCATGCCTACTGTGGTCGTGTTTCCCCAAAGTAGGACAGCTTTCCATTGGGTTATCTCTTGCTCATGAGGCACATTTAAGTCTAGACTTAAAGGTATTGAGAGTGTCCGCTTGTCGTGTGTGGGGGAGGAGATTATTCCACAGGAGGGGTGCACGGTAACAAAAGGCTCTTCCTCCTATCGTAGATACATGACACAGGAGATAACGGAGCCGATATGCATTGGTGTACAACAATGCCAAAATCGAGGTACCGGGTGTTTCACTTGTAAAGTTATTAGATTTTGATGTGATGTTAAAATAAATTCCAGCCAATGAAACACGAACGACTAGAGGGTCCATTCCGGGTGAAACCAGCTGAGAACAACCTCCATGGGTGTCCCCCTTGGGATAGCCTACTTGGTCCAGATGCAAGCCGCCTCTTGCACGGCACATTAACAGAAGACCCAGATAAAATCCTCAGGTATGGCTTCACAGTAGACATGAGTTTTATGGCTTATTCAGCAAAATAACTCGAGCAATTTTCATTGGCCCTCCAGCTGATTCCATGTGTTTTTTTTCTGAGCACGTCTTTTTTATTATTATTCCGCCTCCTGTGATTCCTGTCTAGCCTGAGTCAGTATTTTGTAATGAGTCAAATAGCGCCCCTCCGATGTAGCCTAATAGGCTATGTGGTGAAACACAGTATTACACACTCCTGCCATGTCAAAGTGTAAAAAGTGGTTTTACCGAACTCTGGTCTCATCAACAACTTAAAATTAAGACAGTTGGCAGATCAATGCGAGAGAGGGGGAAAGAGGGGTTTTAGGAGTTTTAAGGAGGAGAATTACGTTTGTACCAAGTAGCGCTATAGGCCTACTCCAAAGGCTGAAAACATGCAAGAGTGAACAGACCTACGTCTGTGAGTTTATGTCCAACCCTCAGGAAACAGCGAAAATTAATCCATACAATCCATACAATGTTGTCTTGCTACATTATATTAAATGCTGTCCAACTACCTCTATATGCCCTGAAGTATGTTATCAAGTAAGATTCTGCAGAAGTTATTTCTGAGTATCAAATACTGCACATACACGTAAAGATATGTTATGTACTGGAACACGGTGTGCCGACTCAAAACAGAATTTATGCCCACCATAAACATTATTAATTTTCCTACAAAATAAGGAGCCATTGTTATGTTGTGGAATTTTGTATGCTTAAAGTCATAGTGCTCTGTGGGAGAAAACAAAACTTAGGAAAACACGAGTTAGTTAAGTCTATCTTATTTTACTTCTTGTAGAATTTCTCCACGCCACGGCACTGCAAGACACCTTAAGCAAAACAAAAAGAATACCAGCGACAGGAACTTCATGAACTTATTTCTGATAATCAAATTTACATACTTTGTCTTACAGAAACCTGGCTAAAACCTGATGAATACCTCCCACTAAATGAACCCAGTCCTCTCCCCACGCCACCCAAGTCATCTAAATGACCACATACATACCACGTCATTATGGCCCTGGTGCGGAGTAGCACAATTCACAGTTCAAATCTCATTATTGCCCCTAAGCTTGATTATATTTCTAAATCTTTTGAAGTTCTTGTCCTTAACTGACTTGACCTTAACCTGGCAATTGCGTTTCAATCTCTACTCGGTCACATCAGCTTCTGCCAAAATGTAATTAAACCTAAACATCAAGGTAACCACACCATTGATCTTGTACTAACATATGAAGTATAAACAGATCTACTTACAACCCTACCTCAACACCCTACACTAACTGACCACTACTTCATAACTTTAAAAATCATTAGACTATGTAGCACTGAACTCAATTTACTACTACACTCGAAACATAACTCCCAAAACTACAGATGACTTCATAGCAAAAATTCCCTCTCTCCTTGAGCCTTTACTGAGCCAATATAAGCCTGCATTAGGAGGCTCTACTCCAAGCCCAACCCAAGTTGATCAATTAACTGATAGTGTACTACACTCCATATTCAACAACACTGCACCACTTGAAAAGAAAACTAGAAAACAAGAATAAATTGCCCCATGGTATACCACACAGACTCGCTCACTGAAACAATTTACGCGTGGACTTCCAAATTCCTTGTAACCTCAAATCCAGTTTCCATGAATCAAGGTATGCTACAGGTCCCTGATGTCCTTGCTAATTACCGACCCATATCTAACCTCTTATTTGTAACAAAAATACTTGAAAAAATAGTGTCTAAGCAAATCTGTAGATACGATTTCCATGAAGCCTACTGACTATATGCCAATAACTAAATTTGATACCTGCCTCCAAGAAATTAAAACTTGAACGACTAATAATTTCCTTTAGACTAATAATTTCCCTTAGACTCTGATAAAACTGAAGTTATGATGATCGGCCCTAAACAACTGAACAACATTCTACCTCTTCACCAAAACGTATTCAGTGGCCTTTCAATGTCATGTAACACAAAGGTTAAAGACCTCAGGGTAATAATTGACTAGGACCTTTCTCTAAATAGTCATGTAAAACATATTTCAAAACCATCTTTTTTCACCTACGAAATATTGCTAAGGTTAGAAAGTTCCTATGAGGATGCTTAAAAATGTAATACATGCATTTATTACTTCCAGCCTCAATTACTGCAATGCTCTGTTCTCTGGGTATAGTAATACATGTATCAAAACCCTACAGCTAATACAAAATGCTGCAGCCTGGACACTCACTAGGACTAAAAAATCTGAACATATCTCTCCTATCCTTGCATCCTTACATTGGCTCCCTATTAAAAGTCGAACACATTTTTTTAAAATACTCCTCCTAACCTACAAAGCCCTCAATGGTCATGCCCCAACATATATTAAAGACTTACTTGTCCCTTACCACCCTCCTACAACCCTAAGATCCCAAAATGCTGGTCTTCTTGTAATCCCAAGAATATCAAAATCTACGATAGGAGGCCTTTTGTTACTGTGCACCCGTCCTGTGGAATAATCTTCCAACCCACATCTGACAAGTGGACACTCTCAATACCTTTAAGTCTAGACTCAAAACTTTCCCCTTTACTGTTTCCCATAGTTAGGGATGGTGCATGGCAAATCATCACTTTTCATGGGTCTTTTGGGAGGGACTGCCTCTGCTGTTGCCCCCAGTTGTGAGGCATGGCAGCCACTGACCATCACTGCAGTGGTGCTGGGTTGCCATGGACCATACCTTAGTTATGGCTGCTATAGCCAAGTGCCGCCACAAAACCTTAATGTGTCATACCATACAACTCTCTTTCTCTCTCTTACCCCTCTCTCTCTCTACTTATATATATATATATATATATATATATATATATATATATATATATATATATATATATATATATATATATATATACATACATACATATATTTATGCACTGACTGTGAGCCTGGCCTAATTCATTAACCCCCACCTCACAATGGCAATGTCAAATGGACCCTTACTGTTACCCCCATGACCCATCTCACTCATTGAGTTTAACACTATGTCTGGACGCTGCTACACTGTCCAGCCATAACTCCTGATAACCACCTATGGACTGACAACCATGTAATGTAAAGTGGGATAATACTCTGTAACTATTATGAACCTTAACTAAAACCATGGACAACTTGTAGTCTTTCATGGTTATAACTGATTGTAATATTCCTGCATGACCCATGGCAGTTGGGTTAGCCCCTTGAGTCGTGGATCTACCCAAGGTTTCTTCCCAGACTAACTAAACATAAGGGAGTTTTCCTGTTGCTCTTGGGTGCTCCTTCTGTAAAGCGCCATGAGACAATACTATTGTAAAGGGCGCTGTATAAATAAAACTGAATTGAATTAAATTTCCCAATGTCCCAATTTGGAACCTCACATGTCACAGTGCTGTGTTGTTAGCAAAATCATGCTAATGTTATGTGCAAGCTGTGTGCATTTGATTTGTGGCTAAGTTAATAACATTTGACAATTAGTTAGTTTTGTTTACCATAATCTAAATATCACTCAACACATAGCCCATTCGTATTTTCTAGGCACAACTTTTACCTGCACTAGCCAATACCACCATAAATCACTTAGCTACTTTCTCTAAAAACGAATCACTTCGTTCTCCTCATCTTCATGAGTCATTCACTGTATCAATTCTTGCACTTCATTAGAACCAGTTTCACCTGGTCTTCTTTTACTTCTTTGCTGGTGGTGCTTGTTCTATATTGCAATAACATAATTCAGGTTAGTCATGCTTGGAGAGGTCAATATATATCGTTCACACACATACCACCGCACTCTGACACTTTCTAGCCAGCCCTTCCAACAGTGGTCCATCTTTCACCGCCCTCGATATGTGACAGTGAATGACATTCTCGGCTCCGAGGATCAAGAGCTCGCTAATCTTCCCAGTTGACCATCTTACAAATGATTAATTGAACTTGCAGTTGAACTTGTCCTCACCTCTCACCTCTTGTGTTATTCGGCTCTGCTGTTTTCTGTGTTTTAAACTCCCGCTGGAGGGTTGCACTTGTGATATGAAAGTACCCCCCCACACACATACACCCCCCCACACACAATCCCAGGCCCTGAATACATCTCAGGTGTGTGAGGTGAAACAACTTCCCTGCCCACATTTTTCCAAATGGTCAGGATTTGAACCAGTCACCCTTCGGTCACAAGCTTAAGGCCCTAGCCAGTATGCTGCTGCTACCCAAACCCAGTGCCTACCAATACAGTATATTAAAAACATTGTATACTAATGTACACACTCAACAAGTCTATTGACATACATGATTATCTGTAATAGATGCTCATAGATGTTATCATTCACCACAGTTAGCCATCAGTCACATTAGCGACTATCAACATGTACAAAGTGACAGGTTTGTATTTATTTTCATTGAGAGTGAGCATTTGACAGTGACAGGTCACCAGGCAATAGCCAATCCAGGTGAGGGTATATGTGACTGGCTACTTTGAAACTTAACTTCAACTGAAACTAAAAATGGCGGAGCTAATGCAACGATCACGAATGTTTGGGATTTATGACTTGGTATTTTGTAAAATGAGACAAGAATTGTTGACTGTAAAATCTGAAAATATTGGTAACAAGAAAATACACCTGTGGTGATATACAATGTATCTACAAGTCACCTACTTGCGTTAGCAAGTAAGCAACCAACTACCAACAAATCACAGCATTGTTTTTGAGCTAGCAATGCCTCCTCTGCAACAAGTCTATACTGCTACATGATACGACTGAGGTACCTAGTGGACTTTTCAAAAAAATGTTTTTACCTTTACTGTGGGCTTTTGAGTAGAGAATCCTCGATACCACCCTGAAAGAGAGAAAAGTTCTCTGAGAAACAGTAAAAAATAAATGAATAATAAAAATAATATATACAATAATATAAGTAATAATAATATAAATATATACATCAATAACACATAAGACAAATATTTAAAATATTTACACTACTAAATAGCGTTAGGTCAGTCAGGAATCAATTGAACCATTTGCATACACATTTCTGTAGAGGGGACCTTAAGTAATTTTCCAAGACACATACATACACACATATATATATATAGAGTGACTCTATCTATACATAGAGTGACAACGATTTGCAGGCTCTCACACAGCAAATGCCCAAATGGACAGAAGGTAAGAGTTGTGCATCATGTCAGACTGAGGGTAGCCTACTGTTCTCTTTTTGTCTTACATTTTGTTGTGAGGGCTGATGAGCACAGCTTCTATGAATTGTTTGATACAAAGGAAAAGAGTTAAGCTATTAATTAAAGGAGTCTTTGCCTATTTCAGAATAACAATAAACTCTTCGTTTTGTCAAACCATAAATGATAGATTATTTTTATCTAAAAACCCAATATTACCTTTTGTAAAAATGTAGGCTATTTAAATTCATGTATCTGGGCCGAGGGCCGTAGGCCAAATCTTTTTTTTTTTTATTAAATCAGCATGTGAAACTGGCATACCACCCAAACTGAAATATGCACCTCATACTTACAAAAAAAAGATTTCACCAAAAAACATCACTTTTTATTCTACTTAGGAATAGGCTAATAATTATTCTATGCCTGATGGGAGCAATACTGTTATTTTAACTGTGGCAATTTCTGCACAATAATTGATAACTCATAACATGTTAAAAAAATACATTCCAAATTTTATTACATTTCCTTGTTCAAAAAGTGCTATGAGTTTATGTAGCCTACAGTTGTGGACATACATAGTCTTTATTTCTGTCCAGGCATCTGAAAACCATGAGAGAACATCCCATTGCAATGCCAAAAACTGTTTTTCGTTTGCACACATATACCCAATTTGCCCTTAAGTGAGATTGCATGAGAATGCAAGGCCAGTTTCTCACAAAGAATGGCCAGCTCAATAGTGATAGTCAATCAGGGGATAACTCAATAAGTTGTCATTTTTGCAGGGTACTTCTTTTCTTGCCGCAGTATTTAAGAAAGAAAAAAAAACAGGGACATTTAATCCCAAAGTAAGTCAAAATCACTGGATACCTGTTCACAGCTGATTCCTTAGAAAATCACTGGATACCTGTTCACAAGGTACACAAGGAATCAGCTGATTGCTCTACGCAAGTTTGCCGGTCGGATTCATGTGAACATCCCTAAGGAAGTGTTCTGTTTCCGGGGCTGTAGATCTGGAGTCGCTGTGAGAGCTCGGCGATGGGAAAAGAAGAGGAGATACAAGCCCTCTGTTCCAGCAATTGTGATGGGAAACGTGAATTCTCTGGTGAACAAGACAGATGAACTGACTGCCCTGGTGAGGAATCAAAAGCTGTACAGGGAATCGAGCCTGATTTGGCTAACTAGCAACGTCCCCACTGCTAATGTTGACCTACCGGGCTTCAATACAGTTAGACTCGACAGAGACAACAAATGCTCCAGGAAAAGAAGGGAGGAGGACTGGTGATATACAGTAATAACAGGCGGTGCCATCCCGGTCATGTAACAGTGAAGGAGACCATCTGCAGTAAAGACGTGGAGTTACTTGCGGTGTGTCTGCGACTGAGAGAGGCCAAGGAGGCATACAGGAGGAAGGTTGAGAAGAAAATGCAGGATAACAACATGAAAGAGGTATGGAGGGGAGTAAGGACCATCACAGGGCTCCATCACACCCACAGAAAGGGTGGCAAGGCTGATGGTGACATTTCCAGGGCCAACGAGCTGAATCACTTTTACAGCCATCGATACCCCCATTGTCACCTCCAGAGGACCTCCCCCACCTGCCTCTGACAACGACTGCACAATTGACTGCACAACCTGTGTCAGCACACCTCCCCACCCCCCACCTCTGCTCACAATCCTCTCACGTCCACCACTCCCCACTTTCACCATTCTGCACCCCATGGACCCCCTACCCCACCCCATCACCTCTGCCTACGGACCCCCGAAATCCACTGCCCACAGTCACTGCGGACCAGGTGAGAGGAGCACTGGAGAGACTGAAGTCCAAGGCGGCAGGACCTGACAGCGTCTGTGCTAGACTGCTGAAGACCTGCGCAGTGGAATTAGCTGTGCCTCTCCAGCAGCTCTTCAACAAGAGTCTGCAGACAGGCATTGTCCCGACACTGTGGAAAACTTCTTGCCTGATACCTGTCCCCAAGAAAGCGCACCCAAAAGAACTCAACGACTACAGACCAGTTGCCCTTACCTCAGACCTAATGAAGACCTTTGAACGCGTACTGCTGCTCAATCTTCTCAAACCCTTAGGTTCGCCATGCACTGGACCCCCTGCAGTTTGCCTATGAAGAGAATGTGGGAGTAGAAGATGCTAAGATGCTCCTGTATCTTCTACACAGGGTGCACTCTCACCTGGACAAGGGAGGCAGTGCTGTGAGAATCATGTTTTTTGATTTCTCCAGTGCTTTTAATACCATCCAGCCACTCCTGTTGAGGGACAAACTGTTGAGGATGGGAGTGGAGCCTGGCCTGGTGACCTGGATCACTACCTCACGGAACGGCCCCAGTTTGTCAGACTTGGGGACCTTACATCAGAGGTTGTGGTCAGCAACACAGGTGCGCCGCAGGGTACTGTGCTCTCCCCTGTACTGTTTACCCTGTACACCACCGATTTCAGCTACAACTCAGAGACTTGTCACATGCAGAAGTTCTCTGACGATACTGCAATCGTGGGGTGTATCAGGGATGGACAGGAGGGGGAGTACAGGTGCTTTGTGGAGGACTTCGTTGGGTGGTGCCGGGCTAATCAGCTGCAGCTGAACACCACCAAAACCAAGGAAATGGTGGTGGACTTCAGGAGAACTGCCCCGCTGCTGGTGCCCGTCACGATTGATGGGGAGATTGTCGAGACAGTCTGCACTTACAAGTACTTGGGGGTCCACCTTGACAATAAACTGGACTGGTCCACTAACTCAGACGCACTCTACAAGAAAGGTCAGAGCAGGCTCTACTTTCTTAGGAGGCTGCGGTCTTTCAGGGTCTGCAACAGACTCCTGCTGATGTTCTACCAGTCTGTTATGGCCAGTGTGCTCTTCTATGCTGTGGTATGTTGGGGTGGTAGCACTGGGAAGAGAGACATTGGACGTCTTGACAGACTGGTGAGGAAAGCAGGGTCTGTGATGAGCATGGAGCTGGAGTCTCTAACTACAATAGCCCAGAGGAGGACCCTGTGCAGGCTACACTCTATATTGGACAATGACCGCCACCCCCTACACACCATCTTCATCAATCAGAGGAGTTTGATCAGCAACTGACTACGGTCCCTCTCCTGCAGGACAGACAGGCTGCGGAGGTCCTTCGTCCCTACAGCTGTACAACTGCACACAGAAGGTGCTGAGCATAATGGACTGGACAATGATGAGACAGCCTACAGGAGCAAAGTCAACAACTTAAAGTAATGGTGTCAGGACAACAACCTTTCTATCAACATTGCAAAGACCAAGGAGCTGATAATAAACTTCAGGAAGAAAGGAGATCAGTTGGACCTTATTATCATCAATGGTTCTACAGTGGAAAGGGTGAACAACTTCAAGTTCCTTGGTGTTAACATCACAGAAGACCTTACCTGATATAGCCACACTGACCAGATTGTTTAAAAAGCTCAGCAAGGTCTCTTCCACTTCAGACGGCTAAAGAAGCTTGGTATGCGAACAAAAATCCTGAAGGCCTTTTATAGAGGCACTACAGAGAGCATTCTGACCAGAAGCATCACTGCGTGGTTTGGAAGTTGATCTGCTGCCAAATGAAAGGCATTGCAAAGAGTCGTACGCACAGCACAAAGAATCTGTGGATGTGATCTGCCCTACATCCAGGACTTGTATAAGAGGTGATGCATCAGGAAGGCCAAAAGAATCTGTAAGGACCCCACCCATCCTAGTCATTGACTGTTTCAGCTGCTACCATCTGGCAATATTATAGCCTTAAGGCTCGGCCAACCAGACTCCAGAACAGCTGCAGGCAGTATCAGCTGCAGGCAGTATCAGCTTCTCTGCTATGGTGTGGGGTTTTTTGCTCTGAGCAATTTGGTACGCAACCTTGTATGATGCTAACAGTGCTCTCTGGTTTACTGAAATAGCATTCTCAAAGCAGGATGATTGTTGGTAATATTTGGCACGTTTTCGCTGAAAAAACTCCAGCGGCTTATCAGCGTGATTTGGGTGATAATGATAATGTCTTTAAGTGGCGCCTTAATTTATTTGGCTTCATGCTGTCCGCAGCCAGCATTTTTAGACACAGTAAACACACCGGTCTTTCCTCGTCTCCCACCGTAGTCATAGTGAAGCCAAGCGCTAGATACGCTTCGTCATATTTCCTCGTCTTAGCTTTCGGGTGACTTTCTTTTGTCTCATTATCTTCGTCTTTCTCCGCCTTTCTTTTCATCCCTGTTAAAAATCTTTTCATGTTTCTCTTGAGGGTTTGTTTACTGCACTTCATGTCTTCTGCTCGGTGCACAAACCCTACACCTAATACTCCCTGCGCACACTCTGACAATGAGAGCACCACTGCCAACTACTGTAGTGGATGTGCAATTACACTTACCACCTCCACCATGACAACCTAGCAACCATAGCAACTGATATAATTACCCTAACAACCAGTATATCACCCAAGACAGTTACTTCAAGTATCCTGGCAACAACCTGACAACCATCTCAAGTATCCTAGCAACAGCCTAGCACCCAATTCCATAGTGACAACATAGCAACTAACCAACATGGTTAAACAACCAGCATAGCAACCCATACAACTCCTCTGGCAACAGCCTAGCAACCAATTCCACATTGGTAACCTGGCAACTAACATAGCAACCACACAAGTTACCATAGCAACCATTATAACTATCCTAGAAACCACCGTAAATATTTTAGCAACAACCTAGCTACCACCACAAAAATACATCTATCTGCTACATCTGATTACAAAATTATGGTTTGTATTTTCATGCACTGGTCATTCCCTTGAATTGCATTTTTTCATTTCCATTGTAGTTGCACTCATTTATCTAATACTGTTATCCATCATTGACATAAGTCACACTACACCTGCCGTCCTTGGTATAAGATCAGCAACATAACATTTACAGACTTGAAGATTTTAAAAGGTGGCCTTCCCCCTTTAAGAAAGAAAAATACCCTTGTGTCACTTGTAGCCTGTTGGCTTGAATGAGAAAGAATGAAGAACTCTGTGATCTAGGCCTAGCTTAACACTAATAATAGCTATGATATCTACAGTGGATGTGTGGCCAACTTTGACTACACATAGTTGAGCAGTTTGACAGGGAATCATGCTGAAATTAGTGCTGAATTAGCCCTGAAACATTTTGATGTTTGTGATTAAGATGTTTACTGGCTATATTCAGTGTAGAGTTGGTTGGTAGTGTTTCCACTCCCAGTTGCAATGACCAGTTGCAATTATTTAAAGAGCATTAAAAGCATAAATTCAAGTATGGCAGAGCAGCTCTCACACACACACTGTAGGCAGAGCTCTGCCTCACATTTGGAGAGAAATTTTCAAGACCAGAAATTATAATGTCTATATTGAAAGTAATAGTAATAAAGCCCTCCTCTTGCAGCAACATTTAATGTCTGGATTACTTAATTTTATTTTTCCACAATTGAAAGAATGATGATGTATATTGTCAAAACTATTTTCAGTTTTGCACACTTTTTTATTATTAACATGTGATTTTATAATCCGCAGTGCAATGCGTTCAACTTCTATGAAAATTGTAAACCTAAACATAATATGGGTGTGTGTGTGCGTGCGTGTGTGTGTGTGTGTGTGTGTGTGTGTGTGTGTGTGTGTGTGTGTGTGTGTGTGTGTAAAATTGTAAAGAGAGAGGGAAAGAGAGAGAGTTGTACAGGTTTATGGCAGCACTTGGCTGTAGCAGTATAACTAAGGCATGGTGTATGGAACAATACTACTACTAACTCTACTGCAGGGATGATCAGTGGCCAGAACCAGTGTAAAGAAGCAAGGATAGGAGAGATCTGTTTATATTTTCTAGTCCTAGTGAGAGTTTCAGCCACGGCTGTAGGTTTTTAATACAGATTTTACTACGCCCAGAGCATTACAATAATTAAGCCTAGAGGCTTAAAAAAAGCATGCATTCATTTTTCATCATCCTCAGGAAAAGTGTGTTCACATGACTAGAGAGAGGTCCTGAGGTCTTTAACTTTTGTGTTACATGAAAGGCCACTGAGTACATTTTGATGATGAGGTAGAATGTTATTCAGCTGTTTAGGGTTCAAGCATGTGCAGTAGGATGTCATGGTCAATTGTGTCAAAGGCAGCACTGAGATAAAATAGGATTAATATTGATATATATCAATTACCAGATAAGATAAGAAGGTCATTGAAGACTTCAACTAGGGCTAATTCTGTACTATAATGGGAGGAATATGGGTAAGTTGTTAGCCAGGACATCAGGATCAAGGTTAAGTTTAATAGATGGTTTGATGACAGATGTCTTGAAAGATTTTGGGACATGGCCTGCTATGAGTGAGTGATTGTTTTATAGTCTTATTGTCTTCAATTTTGTCATTAAAAAAAATTCATAAAGTCATCGCTGCTTAGAATTATTGGAACGGAGTGGGTTACCTCATTCCTACTTTTTTTTGTTAGACGTGCTATAATGTTAAAAAGGAATTTGGGATTTTTGTGGGGAATAATATGCTGATTTGGCGATGTTAAGTGCAGTCTTCTACTCTTTTAAGCTATCTTTCCATGCGAGGCGGAACACTTAAAGTGTAGTGGCATGCATTTCTTTTAAATTCTATGCACAGCTTGTTTCAGTGAGCGAGTCTGTGTGGTATACCATGGGGCAATTTTTTCTTGTTTTCTAGTTTCATTTTTCAATGGTCCAATAGAGTTAAATGTGGAGTGTAGTGCATTTACAACATTATCAGTTAATTGGTCAACTTGGGTTGGGCTTTGAGTAGAGCCTTCTAATGTAGACCTACGTTGAGTCAGTAGAGGGTGGAGAACAGTCGAAATCTGCTATGAATCATCTGTAGTTAAAGGTCTTCCACACATCAGTCACTATGACCATTAGGCCTATAGTAACATAAGTGGTTCCTATGCTGGTTTCTTGGGTTATGTTGGTTGCACGGTAATTATTGTGGAAGTGGTTGCTAGGCTGTTTTGAAGGTATTTGAGGTGGTAGCTAGGCTGTTGCTATGGTAACTGAAGTGATTGTAATGCTGGTTGCTAGGGTAATCATGTTGGTTGTTATGTTGTAATTGTAGAAATATTTGCTAGTACTTGAGGTGATTGATAGACTGTTGCTAGGGTAGTTATGGTGGTAGCTATGCTGGTTGCTTGGTTGTAACGGTGAAAGTAATTGCTAGGCTGTTGTTTTGGTACCTGAGGTCGCTGCTAGGTCGCAGCTAGCTGCTAGTGTATCCATGGTGGCTACTATCAGAAACAAAGTGGTTACTGTGTTGGTTGCTAAGAAGCGGTTGCTTTATTTCAATGGCTGCTATGTTGCTGGTAGATAAATGCCAGAATGTAGTTAGCTGGAGGCATAGTTGATGTCATTTGACCATTTGAATAGTTGAATAGTTAAACAGTTGAATAGTTTAAATTGTTACATTATTTAAGGACATGTAGGTAGAGGAAATGTATGCTGAAAGCCTGAGATAGTTGCTGTTTCCAAAACAGCATACCGCTGTGCTACATACTGCTGCAGCCTCAGTACACAGTGCCACACACACACACAAACACACACTACTCCCCACCCCCCACCCCAGTATGCAGCATGGTATGCAAGCAGCAGCAGAGGTTTACTACAATGACATGATCAGCACCTCATTAAGTAACTAGATTTCCAATTCCCAGGAATTACACAGTGCATCCAAAGCAAATGTTTACATAAGTGTGCTTGAAAATTGACAAAAGAAAAGAAAAATGTAGAATGAAGAGGAGAGTTGTTTAGACAGTCAAACAGTTACTAGATAAGTAGCAAGGAATATGTTAAAAGACTATAACTGATTTTACTAATAAGCATTTGAAAAGTTAAGAAGTAGTTTTAAAGATTAATAAATAGAGTCAATTAGACACTGAAATAGAGATACTGCTCAATATTGTGTAATGTTGCAGTGTTCGTCTTAGACAGTTCTGTCAAGATAGATATATTAAGTGTGGGCAGATTTGGATAGCCCCGACTGTCCTGGAAAAAAAAAAACAAGATATAGCATGTGTTCATTGGCCTTATAGTGACTGAGATAAGAGCTTAGAAGTAAAGGTAGTGAAAGTACACCAAAAATGGCCTAGATCTCATATCGTTGAATTAGTAACAGTAATTAGTAATTAGTGATGTTTCAGTAGTTGAGATGGTTGGATGAAGCCTTCAGCTGCATAATATTGTTTCAGTACTGACATAATGTTGACAGTTGCTTAATTAACTTTAGTTTATTTTAGTTTAATGCAGTTTATTGGTTAATTATTATTAATGACTATTAATGATTGATAAAAATGTTTCAGTAGTTGATTTTTGTAGAGATACTCGAAAAAATTCTGCGACTGCATCCTGTTGCTCCACCAACAATTAATGGTTAATTTCATTCATTCATTTACACTTTTTTCACCTTTAATGTGACATAACCTGTACAATGCAATTGAAAAACAAACAGAAATCTTTCAGGGAGTTGAGGTAAAAAAAAACAACTGATATAATGTGGTTGCATAAGTGTGCACACCCTTTTATAACTGGAGATGTGGCTATGTCCAGATTCAACCAACATCAATCAACCAGATTCAATCAACATTCAAACTCATGTTAAACTGCAGTCAGCACACACTTGTCGCCAATTAAAGTGCGTTTGATCAAACCCAAAGAAAGTTCAGCTGTTCTAGTATGCTTTTCCTGACATTTTTGTAGCCACATCTCATTATTCAAAGATATCAGTCAGGTGAAGGCTACAAAAGAATTTCCAAGGAATTAAATATATGATGGAACACAGTGAAGACCATCATCATCAAGTGGAGAAAATATGGCACAACAGTGACATTACCAAGAACAGGACGTCCGTCCAAAACTGATGAGATGAGAAAAAACTAGTCAGGGAGGCCGCCAAGAGGCCGACAGCAACACTGAAGGAGCTGCAGGAATTCCTGGCAAGTACTGGCTGTGTAGTACATGTGACATCCCGTCTTCTTCATATGTCTGGGTTATGGGTAGGGTGGCAAGACGGAAGCCTTATGTTACAAAGAAAAATATCTAAGCCTGGCTTAATTTTGCAGAAAGATATCTGAAATCTCCCAAACATATGTGGGAAAATGTGTTATGGTGTGATGAAACCAAGGTTGAACTTTTTGGACATAATTCCAAAAGATATATTTGGTGCAAAACAAAACTGCACATCACCTAAATAACACCATACCTACAGTGATGCATGGTGGTGCTTTGGGGCTGTTTTTCTTCAGCTGTGCTTTGGGGCTGTTTTTCTTCGCTTTATCTTTCAGCATGACAATGACCCAAAGAACACATCTAAATCAACAAAAGAATAGTCTGATAGGCTCCTACCCAAAAAGACTGAGTGCTGCAATAAAAGCCAAAGGTGCTGCAACAAAGTATTAGTTTAAGGGCATGCATATTTATGCAACCATGTTATTTTAATGTTTTTATTTTATGTTTTTCCCCTTTAAAGGTTTCAGTTTGTTTCTCACTTGCATTGTGAAGGTTATAGGTCACATTAAAGGTGGAAAAAGTTGTGAATGACAGTCTTGCTGTCATTTTTTTACATCACGAAGACCTGGCATTTGAACAGGGGTGTGTAGACTTTTTATATCCACTGTATATCACAATCTTAAGACTTTAACATGAAGTAAATATAATAGATGAAAGTGGAAATAGTAAAGAGATAATTATAAAATAAATGAAAGCAGAAACAAAAATATTGAATAGGCACTGTAATATGTTAGTTTTAATTAAATGTTTTTGTTGAGTTGAGAAATGTTCTGTCTTTATTCTATCATGCAAATAAAGGGGAAATGTTGAGATATCATCCCTGAGAATTGGCAACCTACTGTATATCGGCCATCAGCTCACCCTGATTCCTTAATATCAGTATCAGCGTCGGCCCATATTGGTCAACCTGTATTTGGTAATAATTTTTATGTTCCATATCTAGACTACAGGCCACCAATGTATGGGAAATATTGGTTATGGTTGCTTGGGTAATGAAAATTCACTGAATTGCGGTCCTTCAGGGCAGTGTGGTCTTTTGTAATTATTTTGTGAGCTTGCACACTCAATCAGCATGCTAAGTGACGTGATATGGGAGTAGTGGAAAAAAATGGCAAACTGGAAAAAAAGAGCCAGACAAAGGAAAAATACTTTTAAATAAATACACCATGTTTTGTCATCCATTTGAAAATGATTACTAGACCCTGACAGTCTGCAACTGCTGTATAGTCTCCTACAGTTCCTTTTATTAGCTTTAGCATTAACAATTGTATGTGCCTGAGTCTGAGTCTGAGTCTGAGTCTGGGTTGCTTTGGATAAAGGTGTTTGCTAAATAGAAGTCATAAATGACCATGTTATTTGGAGGAAAGGGGGTTGGTATTTTCTACTTTACTCTACCACTGAGAACAGAAAACGCTATCACTCAATGGTTAACTAGCCATGCTTTTCAAAGCTTACCTTCACACTTCTCTAGTATCTGCACAGTTTCACCAAGGTCAACTGACAGGCAATGTAAGACAGATCCACGGAAGCTGCATGTCACTGGACAAAGAAATTAAGAAAGGATTAGACAAAGAAATGCAGAAACTGCAAGCATAATTCACAGATAGAACTGTGTGATATTGCTGAAAAATATCACAATATTTAAAATTAATTTCACTAGTGCTGGCCGGTATTCTGGTATGTACGGAAAACCAGTCTTTATTTTTGTTAAGATATGAATTTAATACACAGCGAAAACTGGTTTTAGCCTGAACATTTAGAACCTGATGCAGCTGGAAACAGACGGAAAACTTTTCACTGCTTTACTGCTCAACAGGACACCTGTTTGTGGAGGTGTTGAGTGGTGAAAGTGACATCTCCGAAGCTGGAGCCAACTGACTTCTTTTGCAACCCCATGAACTTATTGCTAACACTACCATTAGATACAACACTCTCCACCCTCCACACACCTTATCAGCACTTCTTGTAAAGTTGGCTAAATAGACATCTGTCTGTAATGGTCTTCAATTATTTTGTACAAACATTACATAATTATTGGCACTCCTGCATTTTCTACATTGCAAAGCTTCCCTTTGCCAATAATGCCAGGAGATGCCATCTCCTTTCACATGCCACAAACTTGGAGAACACAATAGATGGATCTGAGACCTTTCCGGTTCTCTCTGGTATTTACTCCTCTACAGCTAAGCCCATCGGTTTACTACCTCTAAGATCAGACAACCATGATTTTGTGATCAGTAAGCCATATTCTGTTTATATTAATGTATGCATAGCCACGTTCCAACATTCTATGAACTCAATATCTTCAATTTTTCGTTGCAGGACCCCACTGAAACTGCGGACGACTGAACCACACTGAGGTATTTTTTACTGTGACACTGACTGATTTTAAACAATCTGCCTTAAATCATACATTTTTAGAAACAGCATGAGGAGAACATGTGGTTTAATGTATGCATAGCCACGTTCCAACATTCTATGAACCCAATATCCTGTATTTTTCGTTGCAGGTCCCCACTGAAACTGCGGACGACTGAACCACACTGAGGTATTTTTTACTGTGACACTGACTGATTTTAAACAATCTGCCTTAAATCATACATTTTTAGAAACAGCATGAGGAGAACATGTGGTTTAATGTATGCATAGCCACGTTCCAACATTCTATGAACCCAATATCCTGTATTTTTCGTTGCAGGACCCCACTGAAACTTTGGACGAGTGAACCACACTGAGGTATTTTTTACTGTGACACTGGTTTCAAACAATCTGCCTTAAATCATACATTTTCGGAAACAGCATGAGGAGAACATGTGGTTTAATGTATGCATAGCCACGTTCCAACATTCTATGAACCCAATATCCTCAATTTTTCATTGCAGGACCCCACTGAAACTGTGGACGAGTGAACCACACTGAGGTATTTTTTGCTGTGCCACTGACTGATTTCAAACAATCTGCCTTAAATCCTAGGTTTTAGGAAACAGCATGAGGAGAACATGTGGTTTAACTTATCTTTTGATTTAATGGCCTGTTGGATAAGCCAAACATGACAGACGTTTGTTATATTGGCAGCAAGACAGATTTTGGATCATGGAGGTCATGATGACATTGGCTCTAATGAGATTTCTAAAGCCTTTGGAACTGAAAATCAAAAAGCATCACAGACCTGTCATCTTAACTTCCAGAAGGCAGGGGACTATTTTTGGTATAGTCAAAAAGCTCAAATTTCATTCCCATCTGACCAAAAAACATGATTCCCAATAGAGTTGCAAAGGGGCAGAAAATTCCCAGAAACTTTTCATGGAAACTTCAGTTAATCCCAATATTCCAAATTGGGAATTATGGGACTTCATGGAAATTAACATCAATTTATGGTAACTAATAGGAATTAACTGAAAATTTTGGACAATTCAAAGAAACTGTCATATAAACCTACAAACATAAATCCTTTCATTGAACAATCAATTATTTCATTGAACTACAAAAGTGCTGTTGCTGAGAGATGATTTATGATTTTTGCTAACCAGGGTAGCCTAAGTGCTCTGCACAGACTTAGCACATCAGGCTTTCATCTAATAGATGAACATGCATAGATATAATGGCAATAAATGACCAAATCAATCAGATTCAATAACCCTGTTGTTTATGGCTGCTGAGTGCTGTAAGTAGGAATAGGAATGAGAATATTTAGTACAACATTACAGCATTACATTACAAATAGCAAAATGGCAACTGATAAGGGCAAAAAACATTGTTTAGTTTCATATTTCCAGTTTGCATATTTATTGTAGTGCCAAATGTTGTCACTCAGCAACTTCAAAGTCATATTGGCTGATTGACTCCAGATTTTTCCTTTCACAACCTATCAAAAGTGGGCATTTAAGAATAAATTCCTGTTCATTCCAATGGAAAATGTCCATTCCCAGAATTTTGCAACCCTACACAACAATCATAAACATTACTAAAGTGTCAGGTCACATCATGTCATGTTTATGCTTATGATAACCCTACACCCCTGTCTCTGTCTCCCTTCTTCAAATTATGGCTTTTGGCATTGCATCACATTCTTTTTTTCCTTTTCCTTAATTGACACTAGCTTTGCTGTATCATAGCATTCAATCTTATAAAGCAACCTTTAACTAAACTGAAATAAAATTCTAAAATACTAATTTATAAAATACTAAAATACTAATTTTACATAATGTCCTAAATAATTTCTGTAATGCCACCATGAAAATACACATTTATTTTAGACAAAACAGAAGTGCATGTTTATGCTTTTGTCTCTTTCGAGGCAAACAACCATACAAAGGAGGGCCACAGAATTAGTATCCAGATGGTGGTTGCTTGTTGAAACTGGACCAGTAGGCTAAGCCACCATTATACAAGATTAGTCACTGTAATCGCCTATCTTTCAAGGGGTAAAACTGCATGTCAGAAATCCATGCACCCACAGAGCAAGAGCTATGACATAAAGACATGATGTATTTCACAAGTCAGATAAAAAACAATGTGCTAATATTGTTCTTCAATAGGCATAAATAATTTGCTGTGTTTGTTACTTATAATGTTTAAAATGTTTCACAAATTGTTAATTGAATTAAAAAGATTTTTTTCTCAGCAACAAAGCGAGCACATAAAAACAAATATAATATATACTTATATATAATATAAATTATATTTATTACTAATGATGTGCAAGTTTTAATCACAATTTAAAAATCTGTGGTTTAATCTGTATTCCACCCTTGTCTGTGTGACTTTGTAGATTTCTGGTATCCATTCAAGGCACAAGAAAGGCTAAGTAACAAATGGCAGTTTTTACATTTTGCAACTGCATTTCTAAATAAGGCACACAGGCCAAAAGCCTTGAATTAATCATCTCAATGTGCTGCCAAGTTATTCATTTTGAGACCATTTTGAAAGGTCATCCAATCTCTACATGAAAAAGAAACAGAATAAAATACATTAAATAAAATAGAGTCTACTTTGGTTCAATATTCTCTTTGTTGGAACCAAAAAAACACTGTAACTCCCATATAACAACCAGCCATGTGATGTAACACCTACAGTAAGTGTTGTTAGGCTAGTTACACTCAGTGGGATGACTGTGACTGAAGACTGTCAGTGTGTGCTTAGTTTGCCTAGTCTGAGGCAGTCTGTGAGGTGACTATTAGTAAACTGGCTCAATTACTTAATTTTTTCAGATTTAGAGGTGGCTTCGGATTTTGAAATCACTGAAAAATACTGTCAAATCTGCCATATTCTCTCGTTTCTCAAAGCTCTCCACCGGGTTCCCAAGATATGAGCAAATATGGAAGTGTGCACATGTGGGCCTATTCCACTATGATCACAATGCCTTCGATAGCCTAGCAAAATAAATAAAAATGTATATCTCTGGCTTAGTCTACGCTATATCATGTTTAATTGCAGTTTGATCAGTCTTCCATTTCTCCCAGGAACAGTAGCCTTTGAGAGAAGTAGAGAGTAGTCGAGGTAGCGAAAGAGAATGACAGGGAAAGCATCCTGATTGGTCTCTGTGTGCTAGGTGTGCCACCATTTAACTTGTTTACTTAATGTACTCTTTATTCATTCTTGATTCATAAATTTCCAATCCAGGCCTATGTGTAGACAGGTGATACATATCAGCCAACACACATGGGAAAACATATAAACTATATATACAGTATACTGTAGATGTGATTGACCATGATCGATGGCAAGCCTTTTGTTTACCATCTCCGTCACCATGGCATAGGGAGTATATAGCCATTTCAAATAATGTCTTTTTTAGTGTTTGAGTGATCTAAGAGTAGATATAGTTTAAGCTCATTAGCCTGAAGAAGGGTTGAAGGTCAAATTAAATAGAGCAAAGGCATCCTTTTTATTTGGCGTCATTGGAACATGATTTTCTGTAGATTAAAGATCCCATAACATACTGATTTTGTATGCTTTTACATGGGGCTTAAGGATCCCCTAGTACTGTATCTGAAGTCTCTTTTCCAAAATTCACCCTTGGTGCAGAATTACAGCTTGGAGCCAGTCCCAAAATGAGCTTTCCCTAGGACATGCAATTTCTGTGTCTGTAGCTGTAAATGATAATGAGGAGGAGAGAGCTGGGGCAAAGTGGAGGGTGGGGGTGTGGCCATGACCAGTACCATGCACTCGCCAGGATGACTGTCAGGGTATAAAAAGTTAACAGCCAAAAAATATTTTTGCCAGTCACTGAAAAAAGTTTAGATAGGGTGATGGGTTTTTAGGTCTACAACTTAGACAGCACTCTAGGGCTGCCAACTTTCACGCAATGAGCATGAGACACATGCATTTGCCTTCACACACCTTCACACCACACCTCCAATTCCTCACGTAAAAATCTCTAGCCTGTGCATGTAAATTAACATCTATATGTCTCCGTTAAATTTCTCATGGAGTTGTTGATCAAATATTTTCAACTATGAATTTTAAATCTTTAAATCTGAAACACAGGTCTATAAAGTAAGCTACAGGCACATAGCAACCGTTGCTCAAGAAAAATGTAGGCTACTCTCAATCCAGCTGAATGTTTAGCTCACGTTTACTTGTGAAAATGCTGCAAGTCAGGAGTTTCGCGTGCACGGACTGCGCGAGCTGAAAACATCACTGTGAAATTGCGTTCAGTGTGGACAACGCAAAGCTTAGAGTAGCTGGGCACCAAAAAACAAAGCGTGACGCCGGTCCGTTAAAACCTGAGGACGCTTCGGAAAGCCTACATAACTGTTTTTTTTTTTTTTTTTTTCATTTAAAGGGCGTGCTTTCATTGGTAATTCAAAGCAGCATAATTCATGGAGGCCCATAAACAAAACGCTAACGTTACAAATACGTCGTAACTAGGCTAAGACATGCTGCGTAGCTATAAAGGTACCTATCTTTTATTGTCTATGGTACCTATAGTAGGCTATTATTTCCACATTTACTTTCCCTTGGAAACAACTTTATTTAAAATGAATAACGTATGCCAGGCCTGAAAAAAACGTATCAAGCATGCAATCTAATTCCATCCGAATTTAATGTTTTCAAAAAGCTGCGTAACAGTGGGTAGAAAATGGCAATAACTTACCCACTCCTATTTTCTCTTCCTCTGTTAGTGCCCACATGATGCTTTCCCAGGAGCCAATCGTGGTTCGTTTATTTTCTTTGATCATTTAAATGGAATAATAACTCCACAGACGTCTTAATCAGAAGACCGGTCAGTTGAGCTTAACATTCGGAAAGGGCGTGTTTGGCGTTTACAAACAGATTTGTGATAGGCAATGGGACTGTCCCTGACCTGATCCGCCTGCAACGGCAAGTTATGTAGTTAGCCTACAGAGTTAAAAACAACTGAATGTTATCAAAGCCTATCATCTCACCTGCAACTGAATGGAACGACACGCTCATTATTTAACTCGCATGTGTCTGCAGTTTAATCAGTCTTCCGATAAAACATCGCAAATCAAATAATGACGGCAGATGGCGGCCTTCTAAACAAAACGTGTGGAACGGTGAGATTAATGTAGCCTATATCCTATCGTTGTTTCGTCTAAGCGATGTTTGATTATAAGGACAGGCCGTCACTCTTGCGCCATCTTTAGTCATTCCAAACGGTGCATCTGTGCGCACTCCAAATGGAAGTTTCGGAAGGTTGGTTAGTTTGAAGGCGCCAATCCTTCTGTGTCCAAGCCCAGTATAAAAAATACTATAGTTCCACTATAGTAGATAAACTATATTTCATATTTACTATTGTAAATGTTAGTGTTTTTAAACCTTAACATAGGTAGCACGGGTTGAACATGTTTCCCTAAATTTCCCCACCATTTTTAATTTTCTGTGCCATTGCCTCCTCAAGTTCACCCTGTAGGTTTACACATTTGTTCTGTGCTATGGTAGATTTAAAGCAATACGGAGTGTGCAGAACTTGTGCACCTGTGATGGGGGTGGGGCTCACAAGCCAAGAAGGGTTGGCCCTAGTGGTCTGGCCTACAGTATGTATGACAATCCACAGGGCCATGTCAGCATGCATATAGCGGGGCAAGAGATAACTTGTATATATTGTCATTGTCTTACATATATATATAGGTGGCTTTTTGAATACCACTTGGGGGGGATTTTGAAAGCAAGTTTGTAGTGTTGGGTCTGTGTGTAGAATGTGCAAATGTTGACACACTCACTTTAATGACACACTCTATAACTTAAGCTACTGGTGAGTGGATGGCACATACTATTCTCTTAGCTTTTTTTCTTCTTAAGGCAGTCTGTGACATATAGGTTAGGTTGGCATACTCTTCACTGAATTTCAATAGATTTAAATATTCTGTAGCCTACCTGCAGTTATGGGGCAAAGTACAAGCCTATGATAAATTACTAATTAATATTATTAATAAGAGAGGCGCACAGTAGCAAAAAGCTCCACCTTCCATAGATTTTGATATTCTCAGGATTAGAAGGTGACCAACATTCTAGGATCTTAGGGTTCTAGGAGGGTGGTAAGGGACAAGTAAGTCCTTAATATATATTGGAGCATGGCCATTGAGGGCTTTATAGGTTTGCCGGAGTATTTTAAAATCGATTCAACTTTTTAATAGGGAGCCAGTGTAAGGAAGCAAGGATAGAAAAGATATGTTCATATTTTGTAGTCCTAGTGAGTGTTTGGGCCAGTGGTGTGGCTAGGATGTCATCTTTAGGTGGGCAATAGGCTTGCTTGGACAGGCAAAAAATGAATCACTAAATGCAAACAGGGGTGCTATAATTTGTTTCAAAGTAGTATTGCCGAATATATGTTGTATGGACAACACATTGCTGATGTAGGGTAATAGCATATGCAATAGCATATGCAATGACTTTGAAGGCTAAGGGATTTGAAGGGGAATGCTATAATTTAGCATTCTCATCTAGGCTACTCTAAATTTTAGAAGTTTTAATTTGTTCTCACTTGCAGCTTGCAAATTTGGCATAGACTAATTTGTCATTTTTGACATTTAGTCTTACCATAGGCAGCTTTCTTCTTACCGTGATTCTGTTGACTAAGTAATTCTTAATGTCTGTTATAGGTAAATGCATCAGCTTACTAACAGTCAGTATGGCTCATTGTTCACAGTTCATTCTACTGCTGTTTTGCTACATTGTGTCACATTTTAGGCTACAGACATAATCTGATTATTTACATATTATAGAACAACTGGTTTGCCAGCAACACTTAAAAGGAAAATCTTGCCAGCTATGTGGTAGATTTCTTTGCATTGTGATATTAATTAGCTTAATGATCCAACGTTTTTGACATCAGACTGAGATTGCAAAAGAGTGCGGCTGCCTTATGAGCAAAATATATCAACTCACCAAGAAAGAAACATACAGGGCACAAGTTATAAATTTAGTGAAACAGTACATAGTAAGTAAAATAATATTAATTCATATTAATTAATTAATTACCTCTTAAAAGAAGATTCCTGTATACCTGTATTATATTTGTAAACCAGCTAATCCAAATATTGAATAGTTTTAATAGAATAATCTGTAGCATTAAGCAATTTTAAAGGGGGCATATTATACATAGGTCTATGAGCTTCATGTGGTGAATTTTAACGTACTCATCGGAGACGGCTTATCAGATTGATGTGAAACATGTTGCAGATGCTAAATTGCAAATATTTTTTATATGTTGTACTGTTGAAATGGTGAATTCATGATTTTTTATGATTTTTCATATGTCACCACATAAACAGGAAGTGTGTCGTAAATTACAATCACAATTATTAAATCACAGTTATTAATACATCACAATTATTAAATCTGAAATTTCACAGGTTAATAGATATTATAATTATGATGACATCCAGTCACCCAGTGCTCTTGCCTGGTTTAGCCTAGTCATGCCCAACACAAAATTAGGTAATTGGGATTTTGTGCATTTGGATATGGGGTGAATTTTAACAAACTCGTCAGAGATGGTTTGTCAGATGAGAAATTTGGCATCCATGAGGCCAAGATTTTCTATGTTGTAGCCATGCCCAGCGTGATTGTGATTTTGTGTGTTTGGACATGTGGTCAATTTTAATGTACTGCTCGAAGGTGGTTTGTCATATTCATGTGAAATTTGGCATACATGATGCCAAGATGTTGCTGATGGTAAATTGTGCCAATCACGGTTTGACATATTGCAACCAAACTTGGTACATGGATTCAGGACCCCATTTGTACATGAGATGGATATATGACATGTGAGTGTATTGTTGCATGGTGGAATGTCATGGGTTGCGGAACCACACGTGTGAGGCCCCATCACAGCTGCTTGCGGCTTTAATTTAACTTAACTCTATCCTCATTTCAGCCATGGTCAAGTGACCGCACACTGAGGGAAACTAGGATATCCACAGACCAGTACAAACGAGCTACTAAGCAAGAAAAAGAACAACAAAAAAGGAAGCGTCTAGCTTTACATTTTCATCCATTACATGTTACTTTATCTTTATCTTTACATGTGAATTTAAGTATCAGCTATTGGCTCACAGTTATTTCTAAAGGCATTTTGAAGTGTTTTTTTTTTCAACATATTTTTCCAAACGTCTACATAAACATACATACAAAAGGTTTTTCAGGTGTCTTATCACTTGTCAATTTGGGTGGTGCCACAAAATAGACAAGCTTTTGCACAGTCAGGTACAGCCTTGAATTAGATTAATGCCAACAGACAAGTTGGACACCAGGATAGTTACATTTGTGAACCCTTTCACCACAAGGAAAATAGTCCAGGACATAAAATGTTCCAGTTTTAGTTTATATTATGCCTGAACAGAGTATTGGTAGGTTAGTTGAATTGGACCAGTGTGCAATAGCAACCAGCAGCCTTGAAAAAAGTGTTTAAGTTTAATAAGACACTGTCCACCAAGGCTCAATTTCCACTAGCATCTCTAGCTGATGTCTGAGAAGATAGATCCTGCAGATCCTGCTTCATCGCTATTTGGGACATCCAGTGCTGGTCTTCCTTGAAGGGACTGGTAGAAGAAGGGTCTCTGACATCCAAGTCCACCTCAGCCAAACCAATGGGCATGGGCATCCAGGCATCCAGACTGATATACATGGTCTCCCATCTCAGCTATGACTGATGTAGATGCTGCAAATTGAGTCCACTGAATGTATTCAAATTTAATATGTAATAATAATAATTAGAGAACATTATGACATATATAATCATTCTGATTATTATCATTATTATTGCACACATAACTACTTGTCTTAGGCCAGCTCTCTATAGCGAAACAGTACACAAAAACATCAAATACTGTTAAATAACAATGATTTTGAATTTGCATCAGACATTTTGGAAATGGATTCAAGGTCTACCTGTAAATCTAATATACATTTAGTTTATAAGACCTACAGTAGCTTACCACACATCTGCTCTGTTCAGAATGAAAGATGACGAGTAATAACATGCTCAAGTTGTATTAACCCTTCCATGCATCGCGTCCACTACAGTGCATGGCAGTAGCTACCATTGAGGACATCAAGGTCATGTCCTCTGTATTTTTTCTAGAGTTGATGAGATTTATAATTCCTGTATCAAATCTACCGACAGATATATCTAACTTTTCAATACGAGAATGTTAGACAAAAATTGCGGAGTGGGTGCTTGCCTACTTCTCTACATCTTTCTTGACAACAAATTACGTTGTGTGTGCTATTTATAAAAAGAGTGCTTCAAACATGTGATATATTACCACTGGCATGAACTTCGATACACTCAAACTCAGTCACAAACAAATGAGCTACTGGCATTTGTCGTGGTGAAGCAAAGATACAATGGATACAGCTGCTAGAATGAGAGGGTAAACTCTACAAAGATAACCTAAACACCTCTTAACTCCAGCTGTCAAAACTGCAAATCCTGTCTCCTTAAATCATAGCCTCTCCCGAAAATTTATTTTGCTAGTGGGAGAGCCACAGATGCTCTCCCACTAGCTGTTTCCTATTTTGTGCAGAAGTACCTTTACAGTCGATCTCTATCTCTCTCTCTCACTAGGCTATTAATTAGTCATAATGAAAGTTTCTTGCAGCTCAAATAGTCTGTTAAAAGTAATAGGCATTTCAACCTGAATGGTTGCAGCAGCACAGTATAGCCTATGGGCCTGGTTTAATAACAACTAAGTTCTGTGTTATTCAAAGCTAGTGTAATTTTGGCAGGTTAGGATGTTTGAAACTGCATTTTGGAGGAATAATTTGCAGCTCATAATGCAGGAAATACAACATTTTGGTCATGAATAAAACCATAATGCACTATATAGCATTTAGCCCACACAAAAACGCAGCATGTTGGGCATTAAGATTTTATTGTACTTTGCCCCATAACTGCAGGTACGCTACATAATATTTAAATCTATTGAAATTCAGAGAAGGGTATGCCAACTACACAGATTGATATTAGGCCTATGATGATTTGTTAAGTAATGTGAAGATGGATTGAATATATTTTTTTTTTCAAATAACAACTACAAGGGATCAGTTAACCTCTTTGGCCATTAATAAAAATAATAAACAGAAGACACAAACAATCAATTGAGAATAGTCAGGAGAAGGGAAGGAGATTACAAGGATAACCTCTACAAGTGAGGTTATCCTTGTAGATAAAAGAGTACATAATAATTGACTTCTAGAATATAATACATTTATTAATAATCATACTTTTATTCTTTAAAAAATACATTTTTAGGAAAAAATATTTTGATTAGCTTAGTTATGAATCATGATTAACCAAAGTTTCCACAACAGTTTTACTTTATTTTTATGAGCTAACAATACCTTTCATTAGTATATAGCCATTCCAGTGGCTCATGTGGATGAATTAGGCTACATTTATATGTCCATAAACATGCTTTCAGCAGTGTCAAAACTGGCTAGGCTAGTTTTACATAGACCTACATAATACTATAAATAACAAACCGAATCACATTAAGGATAGGCTCATTTTTAACAGCAGCAATATATCACAGTTTAAAATGTGTTTGGGTTGGCAAATTCTAAATCACTAACAAAGGATAGTGTTTGTTAAACAGCAATGATGACATTCCCTGTATAACAATTAAACAGTGCACATCACAGTTTCTTTTTCTGAAGATGATCTGTAGCCTACATTTCTCCAAGAGTTACACTTACTTTGCAATGTTATTTGTATATTTTCCATCATTTGTTAATTCCAGTAACACTGACAGGAGTGTCACGAGTGGCCTTGTCATTTGTACTTGACCAATGGCCAGCTTGATTGGCTCAGTTTAGTGAGCATTTACACTGGTGATGAATGAAGATAGCGAGTTAGCAAACTAACAAAGCTAACAATTGTTAACCAAAATTGTTCTCAGTATTGCATTTGGAGATGTACCAAGTTGACAATGCACATGGGATAGCATGGGATAGCTGAAAGTATTGCCCTTAGATATTAGTAAAGCTCCATCTAAATTGTGTTAGGTATAACTATTAGCAGAGCACCTGACTGACTTGCAGCCAAAAAGAACCTCTGTTTCCCCCATGGATTTGCTTGTCCAACTCAAGCACTCTTTTTTCAAGCACACTTTTTTGCAGTGCTCCTGCTTTATCCTAATTTCCCACGATTTCTTCATTTTATTTTCACTTTTACAAGTTTACTTAGATAGTAAAAAGAACACTGAACAGGAAGATTCATTGGTTATTTGACACCTTTAGAAAAGGTAAACAATACTGGCAACAACCGAACAGCAAGTCACCTTGACACTGGAAAACAATATGCCAGAAGGCAAAAGACCTAGGGGATTCTGTAGAAAATGTATAGAATTAGAACAGAGGATTTCCACCTTGGAATCAAAGATTGATGCCCTGCTGTCAAAGACAGACAAACTATGAGAGATATCTCATGAAAGGAGTACAGACACACAAACTGTGCCTGAGAATGCAGAGAATACACCCCAACAGACTGATATCATTGTAGATGGAGAGGATGAATACTTAATCGACTTAACAGAGTAAAATGTGAGTACAGAAAATTGACACACAATGGGTGGCAGGACCAACAATACTGATTACCTCAACACCAGTACGTTCTGATACTAGAAAACCCATGCACTATAGCTGTTCCATTAGAAATAGAGAAAGGTCTACAAACTACAATAGGATTTTCAGTCCTATTGAAAATCGACAGCCCATAAGGCTTCAGAACAGATTTACATGACTCAGGGATCTGGAAATGGAATTTCCAAGTGAACAAGCTCACCATAAAGAGAGATCACACCACAACCAAAGCCATGGGAGGACACAGAAGGCAGCTCTCAAAACTTCCTCATCCCACAACCCTTGTTCTTGGTGACTCCACTGTAAAACATTTAAAAGGAGAAGGGAAAATTGTTTATTGCTTTCCAAATGCAACCATCTCAGACACAAAAACCAGCATTTTCAAACTAATGTGCATGTGGGAGCAAATTACATCTTCAGAGAAGAGTTTCTTCAAGATGATTTCAGGAAACTTCTCTGACCTCTATAAGATTTGAATACAAGCTTTTGTGAGTGGCCCACTCCCGTAAGGGGAAATTTTGTATTTACTGACTCTTCAGTCTTAACCATACACAGTAAAAGAAGTGGACAGAGGAATCACGTTGATCGCAGTGGGAGGCGATGAGGACAAATTTAAAATTTTCAGTTAGGTCCAGTGTCTACAGTCCATACTCCTAGCCATTGTAGTTAAATTTATCTCAAAAACCCAAACACGGTAATGTGGCTCGTACATGTAGCAACAGAAATTCTGACTGGTATGACACAGACAGAACTGGTATGACACAGATCTTCTACTGTCTGTGAAACGTGACCGTCCTTAAGTGTGTTTATTGTGTTTAAATTACTTTAAATGTTTGTTATTTCATTATGTATATATGATGCTAACATACCTGGACTCCCAAAGTCTGACAGAGCACTATGAAGAAAGTATGGTAAATTCCCTCCTGTGCGACAGAATGTCACTAGCCGGTGTACTACAACACCAAAATCGAGGTGCCAGATGTTTCATATATGAAGTTATTTGATTTTGACATGTCGCTAAAATGAACTCCAACCAATGAAACGTTAACGGCTAGAGGGGCCCTTTCCGGGTGGAACCAGGCAGGAACAACCTCCATGGGTGTTTCAACTTCCATGTGTATTCCTACCCCCCCTGGCTTGGGAAAACTTGTTTTTTACTTTGCATTGACTTTGTAGAAATGTTACCCTTTTCTGGAATCACAGAGAATTCTTCAGACCAAATAACACTGAACTTAGAGTTTTAGCTGATCATTACAGCCTCTCTCTCCAGCATGCAAACTTTTTGCAGCCAATGGGCAGACCTGCTAATAAGTGATCACAGACAGACCCAGTCATAGAAATCAACAAAATCCCAGTCTCAGTCCTGTTCCCCTGACCTCTCTCTACCATCCCCATCTCCCCCTCGCATGGATTTTCCTCTAAGTAGGCAGAGACTGCTGCCAATGGCCACACTCTCTTTTTCTGGCCCAAGTTGCTCAAGACAAGCAGTGTACCCAGTTCATCCCTAACCAACTAACTGACTGAACTGAACTGTGGGACCCTCAGCTGGCCACCAATCTTTTTCACTATCCAAAAAATACATGACATCTCCTCTCCTTCCACATCTTATTAGACAGTGTTTAACTCATCCAGGACACCAAAAAGTACTTGCAATCTCCACTCCTCCCCAATCTCATGGAATATGAAAAGAGTCTTGTGTGATGTATGGAGGCATCTGCACAGAGTGTAGTTTTGAAAACATGCTTATGCCATTCCCTATTCCTGTGCTGATACGAAAGAGAAGACATCAAGTAAATTTAACCCAGGGGGTAAACCAGTCTAGTCTCCTTTCTGTTTCAAAAAACCTCAGAGTGTCCATGCAGATTTTACCTCCACATTTACTGTAAAACTGGCTCTTCTGAATGTCTGATCACTTTCAAACAAGTCATTTCTAATTAAGGATCTTATTTACAAATGCAAACTTGATTTGATTTTTACTTCTAACTGAAACATGCCTGGATCAAGCAAATAGTGCCACCACCCTTACTGAAGCAGCTCCCCCAAACTTTAATTTCATGAGTGCCACTCAACACAAAAGAAAGGTGGTGGGATTGTAAATATATTCAAGGCCACTTTTCAGTGCAAACAGTCATCACTTGACCGTAATGATGTTGCATCCTTTGAACACTTATGTGGACTTGTGAAATGCTCTCCTGACATATTGCTATTGACTATTTACAGGCCTCCAAGTCAATTGGCCAAAGTATTTCTGGAAGGGTTTGATGAACTGTTGTCATTTGGTGAACTTGGTTTACTGAAATCAGTAAAACTCTTACCTGGGATCTTTGATTATACACCAGCTTTTGCTCTCTCCTCATAGCTTGTCTTTGTCTTTGTCCCACATCACACAAAAGCTTTGAAATGTAAAATAAGGCTCTTTTTGGTTGTTGTTTGTACACAGTTAAGCAACACCTGCCATTTCCGAAAATGCCTACTACATACTATTCATATCCGGATCTCTGCAGAAAGCAGTGTGTGGTATGCAGTACATGAAGTACAGGAGTAGTGTATGGGGCTCAATAAAATTTGAGCCAGTTAGACAGAGCACCTGCAGTCCATTAATTAATGAGGTACTTGTCAAACGAAAGAAATCTTTTAGTTCAACCTGCAGTTAAAACAAATGTGGTAATGTAGCTTTTAGTGTCTATGCAGTTCAGCTCTGCAGCAAACTCCTAGATGAAATAAAAAATTCTTCCACGGTATCCAGTTTTAAATCCAGACTTAAGACTAAGCTTTTTACAGATGCCTACAGATAAACAGATCTCACATACAAACTGTTTTAAAATTAGTGTCTGTAATTAGTTTAGTTTGTAATTAGTTAGTAACAACTTTATACCTTGTTTTGACTTACTCACTTATTTCTTTTTATTAAACTGGTTTGACATATTTCCTTTTTACTTTTTATTTATATGTCTATTACTATTTATTTATCTTATCCATCTTCTTTTTTATCTCTACTTATGGTAACACTTTACATTAAGATACACATATTCACCGTTAGCTGCGTACTAACGTATATTAGTAGCATACTAGCTACTAGTCATTATAAATCACTAATTAATAGCTTATTCTGCAAGACCTTATTCTGTCCTTACTAGACCCTTAACTAAACATTTTCCCTGTATAAGTTCCTAACTACCCCTTATTCATAGTTATTAAGTTAGTTGTTGCATATGAATTATGATCTAAATATGCATGGCTCAGTATGGGGCTTGTAAGGTGGTAGTAACACAAGAACAGTTATTCACCCCTAATAATGCTGGATGGAACTAGACACAGTATTGCCAAGTGCTTGTAATGCAGAATATGTTTCCTATTTGTTCACATTTAACTTACAATTAATTTGGCACTTATTAACCCCCATGTGTTCCCTAATCTAAAGTTGCCTCCTATTCACATTTATTAAGTGCACTACAGTGCATAGTACACAACAAGCAGACAACCAAGTTAGCACAAATACACATATTACTTTTTCTTAATGGAGACAAGAGATTCACATACAAATGCATTAAAGTAGGCTAATTATCTAAGATTTCTTGGATGTTGGAAATCTTAGATAATTAGAATACACATGGAAGTTGAAACACCCATGGAGGTTGTTCCTGCCTGGTTCCACCTGGAAAGGGCCCCTCTAGCCGTTAGCGTTTCATTGGTTGGAGTTAATTTTAGCGACATGTCGAAATCAAATAACTTCACATATGAAACATCTGGCACCTCGATTTTGGTGTTGTAGTACACCGGCTAGTGACATTCTGTTGCACAGGAGGGAATTTCTTGGATGAACCCATGATCATGTTGAGCTAAGAGTCCTTTGTGTGAAAAAGGTTACCCATATTCTAAATGGTATTTGATAAGACTCCTTTTCACACATACACACACAGACACACAATCACACATTCTGTTTCTCATAATTGAGTGCTCTCAATATCCATGATAGGCAACAGCAAAAAGTAACAAGATAGTCAGACATGTGATTTGAGGTTATAAAAAGGGTTATACTGACCCCATGCCAAACAGTGACAAAGTAAAAATCACACATAGTCTAACTTCACAAAAATAGATGTTTATAAAACAACACAGACCAAAAGCTGCCCCCATTCATATTTTATAAATCCAACAGTATATAGTTGAGCTACTGAAATTAATAGGTTGCAAAGTTACGTCAGTCTATTTACATTGCAATTAAGAGTAACAAATTGACTGGTTGTATCAACTTGCACCTGAACAGTATAGTACAGTACTTTTCACACATTCATTACATTTCTCACAGGACATTTTTTCTTAATGTCATGGAACAGCATCCCTAGTGGTCCATCTCTGTGATGGTTTCCACACCAGTAGGTCCACTCAGTTACATCTAAGTGATCTTTCAACATATTTTGTGTACGGTTCCCTCTAAGTCTCCATATAGTTGACTTGCAAACACCCCAAAAGCGTTTCTCTGCATGTGCACCTGTATTAGGGCCAACAAAATATTATTGATGGTCGATCAGGTGATTATAAGCTTCATTCTGAAGATGGTGGTAAGACCTCCATCCATCTGAAATGATGGAGCCTCCCCATCGAATGCGCTTCTTTATAAGAGGCATGAGGGGACTTGCTGAATGGTAGCGCACAATCTTAAGAATGGGTCTCCTTCTGTCATCCTTGAGGCCCAGCATTCTAAACACCCAGTTACTGGCCCGTTCTCTGTTATACTGAAATTCACAAATTCAAAGTAAAGATTTTATACTCCGGTCTGATACCCATAGTAAACTAACAAAATATTTCTGCAATCATATAGATTAATAGACAATAAATTATTAATTAAAGTTTATATATATTATTCTTTATATATATATTTATTATAACTGTACTAGTGTCAAGATTTAATTGTTTAGCCTATGTTGTTATCTGCATGTCTGTCCTGCTCGCTGGTATGAGGGTGCTATAGCTTCCTAGACAATAACAATAGTAGGGGTGGTGTGTCTCGGGGGTGTGTCTGCCCGGGGCCTCGGTGAGGGTTGCGGCCCTGGGTCACATAAATCTCTAGTCGTGTCAATGCAAATTCAGGTCCTTCACTTATAGTTAAACTGCATCCGGTGTGTTCAGAATCCAGAGCAGCCTCTCTGAAGTGGTTCAAGTTATTTAACGAGTTTAGTATCGGAGAATATATTCATCTGGTAGCCTGCTGGACCAATTTAATTCAATTAAATTTTATTTATACAGCGTCTTTTACAATAGTATTGTCTCAGGGCGCTTTACAGAAGGAGCACCCAAGAGCAACAGAGGCAAGGAAAAACTCCCTTGTGTTTAGTTAGTCTAGGAAAAAACCTTGGCTCAGCGACTCAACGAGGCTAACCCAACTGCCAGGGAAAAGTACAATCAGTAGTAACCATGATAGACTACAAGTTCTCCATAGTTTTAGCTAAGGATAATAATAGTTCCAGAGTATTATCCCACTTTACATTAAATGGTAGTCAGTTCATAGGTGGTTATCAGGAATTATGGCTGTATAGTAGTGGCCATACAAAGTGTTAAACTCAAGGAGTGAGATGGGTCATGGGGGTATTTTCTTTCCCCTCCGAGAGAGAGAGGCTAAGAGAGAAAGAGAGAGTTGTACGGCATGACACATGAAAGGTTTGTGGTGGCACTAGGCTATATCAGCATAACTAAGGTATGGTGCATGGCAATCCAGCACTACTGCAGGGATGGTCAGTGGCCGCCATGCCTCACAACTGGGGGCAACAGCAGAAACAGTAATGAGGAAGGTTAGACTAGTCTAAACTTAAAGGTATTGAGAGTGTCTGCTTGTCAGACGTTGGGGGGGGGGGGATTATTCCACAGGAAGGGCGCAAGGACCAGATCATAGGTGGCAGCTCAAGTTATTGGTAAGTGCGCAACACTCTGGTGTCAAGCATTGCTGAAGTCTGATCAGTCTATATATGGAAGCCCATTTCTGTCATTAAAGCGCTAGTAAAAGGGAAAAAACATGTAAATCATGTAAAGCATGTAAACAAAAAAGAAAATCTCATAATTTCAACATTTTATCTCATAATTCCAACTTTTAAATACCATAATTTTGTCTTTTTATCTCATAATTTTTTTTTACTTTACATGAGTGTTTTTTCTCTTTCACTGGCGGAAATGGGCTTCACTAGCTATAGTGCCCAGTGTACCTAATGTACCAGTTACTCTAAAAGTTTTAAAGAAGAAAACACAGGTCCAAAAAGAGGTGGGACAGACGTAACACAAATGATCTGAAATGATCCAAATAGTCCTGGTTATGAGCCATACAGCCTATTGATACATTTTACACTTAAATTGTGTTTGTCCAATTTAATGTAAAGATTTGAATGTGAAATTGTTGTGTTTATATGTGTCTTATAGACAGTGGAGGATCGACACCCAGTTGCAACAGCACCAGCAGTCTTGGCTTGGTTTCTCAATCTTTAAAATGTTTATATAGACTATAGTACTGTGTTAATGTAAAAAGTGCAAACGTAGACCACACAAGACAATAACACACAACATATAATGTACAACAGACCAAAAATCACCAGGCTATGCCAACAGCACTGAGAAAATGACCAAGTTCATTCTCCCCAATACATAAACATGTAATAAAGGCCTACGTGCCTAGTCAAGTAATGAGCACTGTATGGGTTACATTCAACAAGCAACATCGATGTGTGCCTTGTAAAGGGAATGCAATATTTAAAGTAAATGCTTTAAATGGTGTTAAAATGAGTATATAGCAAACCATGCCCCTGTTTGTGATATCAACTGACTCAAGGTCTTTATTGTTTGACTTCTCTCATCTCTCATCTGCCCTGTGAACCAGTATTATAAATCATTATTATCATGACCTGTATTTTTACTGTTCTATCAAGGATTCGTCTCCATAGTGGAGTTTTTAGAGGCTAAGATCCAGTGGCAAGAAAAATGTATGTATTACCTTCAGCAAGAATGCAACTTTCTCCGTGCTCAAGTGCAGGGGGTAAAAAGAAAACATTGAGTGAGTAACTTATACCTATATACTTATAACTTATAACTTATACCTTTGGCCTTGTACGCACCATGACTGAAGCCTTCAGAATGAATGGTGTGGATAGGGAAACCATAAAGATGACATCTCCGATTGCAGGATTAAGGATTATTGATCCTAAGATGTTCAACAGTCTAAAGTTTAATCCTACTACTGATACCCTGCTGTCCTATGCAAAGAAGTGTTCTGCCCACATTATCCCAGAAAAACGTATCATAATTAAGAATATGAAATCCAGAGGCAAATTTCTTCCCTTGTTAATGAAGTATTAAAGCACGGTCCTTGTGAGCTTATTTGTTCCGTAAAAGCTCAGGTAGTAGGTGACTGTTGTTTCAAATGAGGGGCATAGAGAATATGCTGTTTTGAGTTCATATTCGCATTTGTGATTTTCACTTTTTAGCTTTTTATTGTCTTGCACCTTACAGCAAAATGCTCTAAATTGTGGGGCAAGTTTGGTCTGTAAAAGTTGAGTGTACAGTTTTTTTTAACTTCTGACAATTTACAGTTTATATTAAGTTGTGTATCCTTTTATTTTTGCACATCCAGGTTTGTGTTTGAGTGATACGGTATAAATGTATTCTGAGTCATACCAAGTACCATTAAAGGAGAAATCCAGTGTAATTCAATCCATAGCTCTGCTGTTTGAGGTCACAGAGTGCTGTCTGTCAGGAAAAGAGCAATACAATTTGATACAACATAGACCGAAAAACAAATAACAGTAACTGATTGGTAACATAGGTAAGTTAAACTGAGAGTGAGACTCTATGCCCCGTTCAGTGTCAGCTGTCAGGTAACTATTAGATCTAGCTATTAGTTAAATAAAATTTTCTCATTTTTTCCCCTAACTGACAGCATTCTCAAACAGCAGAGCTATGGACTGATTCACACCGGATGTCTCCTTTAACATGTGACCCTTCACACAAAAAATTGTTTTGATTTGAGACTTGATTATTCAGGAGAAAGGCAAACCTGAATAGATTTGTATACTCTCATGCTCCGGGAGCTGGGAAGTCCGCACACTGGAAACCAGGTGCTGACCAGAGCAACAGGGACACCCTCGTGGAGGTGGCAGGGCAGAAAACACACGGGCTAAACACAGGTTGCGAAACAAGCAGCAGGTTAGGTTTACCGGGGCAGAAGAGCAGGGATAGTCAGGTCGGTCCAGGCCAGTAACAGGCAACCAGAGTTACGAAGTTGCAGCGCTGACTGACCATGAACTTTGAAGACGATCTGACATGGACTGACTGGAACTGTGGGTTAAATATTGTGGCCGGTAACAAGGATTGAGTAACGAGAGACAGGTGCGGTAGTGACTGAGTGAGAGCACTTTGGTTATCAGCATTTCCATGGAAAATGGAAAGGGGTTGTGTGCAATTATATATAGCAAAGAGGGCAAATAATTCAGTAATTCAGTTCAGTACTTTTAGTCTCAGTACCTTTTGTACATTTAAAAGCATGTACTTAAGTAAGATCTTCACCAGCTTCTCTAAGTGATTTCCAATGGAACTATGGCCGTATGTGGGAAACGTTGCAGATCATGTTTTATTTTTGCAACAGTGGTTCAAAAAAGGAAAGATGCCAGCATATTTAACCCCAGTTAAACCAGTGGCCCCCCACACTCATGGACTCCTTGACCGAAATTTGGCTTACTAAATGTGGAAAAGGACTGACCTGCCCTCTATCTTTAATTTGCTTGCTATGTAACCAGCCAATGAGAATGCACCTTTGTTCTCCTCATGCTCTAGTAAACTGTCTTCATTTCAGCAGGTTAAGAAAGTTAACGTTATAGTGTGAGGCTACTGTGTGGTAGGAGTAGTTAATAGTGTTTGTTGCTGTATTTTCTTCATTGTGTGCATTCATAACCATGTACATCTTCTACTGTTTGTTATATAGTTCACTGAGTAAGATTTGTAGTTGTATAATCTTGTTAGGCCCGCAAATGACGGATGTAAATTACCGCAACTTTACCAAGAGTGCATTTAGTTTAATCATGTTGGAGGTCTTGGCTAATAGATAATTCATAGACGCATATAACCAATGCCCCTTAGTGGCTACAACGAGGTAGTGAACTCTATCAAGTGGATGTCCATCACAACATATTAGAGGCCCCGGCGAGGATTTAGAGTGGTCACTGAGGGTTGATTGAAGATGTTGCTGGATCAGAGAAGGTCTCCACCTCCTGCAGTCCAGGTGTCCTCATGTGCGTCTGTGTTGAGCAGTCTGGCAGCCAGCCTGGATGGAAGATTATGTGGTCTCCTACCTCTGAGAGGTAGGAGACCTCTGCCAAGGCATGGAGGAAGCTTCAGAGAGATATGCCAGGTTGGCACTTCTCACACCTCCACCACCAGATGAAGCCTGGGGTGCTGCACAGGCAGCAGGAACAAAGTACCTCCACTTACCCTGTCAGCCCCCTGTTCCAGAGTACACCTACTGTGCCACAGAGTAAGCCTATCCCAGAAACTGCACCTGAAATCCTGGATGTCCTCCATAGAATCGTGGAGAATAATCACTTATGTTGGCCCTGCAGAGGTGACTTGATGCCAGTGCTGCATTTGATGCCACCTCCACGACTGCAGTCTGTCCCTCCTCCTCCACCGGCATCAGCACCACATCCGCTGCTATGCCCCATTAAACAGGAAGATGTTGCCCCCCAGCTTCTGCTATCACCACTACCACCTGCTGAAACAAGTGGTCATGTGTTCCCTCTAGGAGATGATGGCAAATGGCTGCTACCACCACCCCCTGTAGCAGACGAGATGTACCAGATACCACCTTCAGCACCTAACTTGGTAGCAGAGCTCACTGCATGTCTGAGAGACCTGAATACCTCCCAACCACAGCTGCCCCAACTGCCAGAGCCAGAAGTCCAGGGACAGACACCTAAATACGCCATCAAGGTCTAAGTCATTGTGCGGTGAGCCACTACCAAGCAGGAGACTGTGTACTGTGGTCTTAAGCCCACAATTCCAGCATTCACCAAAGGGGGCTCTGCTCATTGTCGGCTCTTACACCAAGTCCTTGCATCCCTACACTGATACGATGGCCAGCCTTACAGAACAATATGCACAGCCACACCAGCTAGCTCTCAGGAAGATGGCAGACCTGATGGAATCCCAGAGTGTTGCCCGTGGTGACACCAAAGGTTTCAAGCAGTTTGCCCTCCAAGTCAGACCACTGGTGGGCATATTGGACAGCTTGGGGACAGTGGACAGAGAGAGCTCCGTTGTGGTTCCCATATATCCCAACTGCTAAATTGCCTCAGGATATGTGAGCAGAGTTCAAGAGGTTCCTGTACCCCATGCACATCACCATCCCAAGCCTCCTACATTTCTCAGACTGGCTCAATTATGGGAGACAGTGTGCGAGTCGCTGAACCATGATAACAAGAGCAGTGTAAACACTGCACCCAAGACTGAGCGCCGCCCTTATGGCAAGGCTGATAAGAGCTTTCTTTTTTTAGCACCACTATCATGTTTTCTAATTGCCTTGTGGGAAGACATGGTTAACAAGTGATGTTAACAAGTGATGATATTGACAGTGACGAGTGATTTATGTGACTGCACATGGTGGGCTTCCATACAGGTGACAAAATGAATCAAAATGTTATAAATAGGATCAGAACGCATAGATACAGAATGCTCTATATCGAGTGTTCTATATCTATGATCAAAGCGTTTCACATTTCCCGATCTCGCAACATCCAATGCCCCCTATTGGCCGAGGCCCGGGGCTCATTAGGATAGCGCGTCCCTGCTTCACAGCTGACCAGTTGAGTCTGGCGGAGCACACTTACCCCATCAAGGCACTTCAAAGGAAGCACAAGCACTTGCAAGGCATTCCCCTCAAGGTACTAGATGGAGTACACCCCCTGCTGTTGATTGGGTCTGACCAAGCACACCTCTTTACTCCAGTGGAACCTGTGCACCTGGGATCCCCTGGAACTCCAACTGCAGTAAGGACTAAGTTAGGCTGGGCACTACAGGTTCCAACTCGACACAGCAAACTTCAGCCTGCAGAGCAGGGCTCCCTTCACATCTCAACCCTCTAACCCACTGCTGAACTCCTCCAGAATGTTGAGAGACTGTGGCAGTTAGATGTTCTCCCCTATAAAAGTGAGAAGCTGGTCACACGCTCCAGGCAAGACCAGGATGCAGTCCACCTGCTGGAAGTGAGGACCACATGCGTTGAAGTAGATGGCGTCCAGCGCTACGGCAATCCTCTTCTAAGGATGAAGAATATGCCACAGCTCCACACCTCCTAAGGAGGCAGTGTTGGGCAATCTACACAGCACAGTGAGGCATGTGCTAAGAGAACCAGAACATGCAGCCGTGTACTGTGCAGAAGCTGACAAGCTAGAGAGAGCTGGCTATGCAGTGAAAATGGAACAGAAACAGAAACAGATTTTTTTTAACTGTTCCTTTGTGTACAAGGGAGACAGCCTGAATGAGCTGCTGTTGCTGGGCTCCACCCTTAGCTCAAGTTTAATCGGTGTCCTACTGCGTTTCAGATAACATGCAGTTCCAGTCAGCAGCGATATCAATGTCATTTTTCATCAGGTGAGGTTACTCCCCGAGGACAGGTACTTGCTTTGTTTCCTGTGGCGGAACCTGCAGACAGAAGAACCCCCCAGCATCTATGTCTGGCAGGTCCTACCATTTGGCACAACATGTAGCCCCTGCTGTGCCACCTTTGCTTTGCAGAACCACGTGTTTGACCACAGACAGCAGGACGAGGACATCCAGGTGGCCATAGAGAAGTCCTTCTAAGTGGATAACTGTCTGCAGAGCCTTCCCTCTGTTGACGACGCCTGACACCTGTTGGACAAGCTCACCTCACTGCTGGCATTAGGTGGGTTCGAGCTTCACCAGTGGGCCAGTAACACCCCAGACATCATCAGCCATTTTCTCAAAGAAGCCAGGGCTGAGAGCAGTGAGCTGTGGCTCAATGAGTCCAGTGCTGACCCGCAAGAGCTAGCTCTGGGGCTCCGCTAGCTCTGCAGCTCATACACCTTGAGGTACAAGTACCGGATATTGGATCGTCCCACACCCACCATGAGAAACATAAATACCAAGTCTTGGCCCATTTGTACGATCCTTTGGGATTTATTGTGCCCTTCACAACACAAGCTAAAGCCCTGATACAGAACTTGTGGAACAAAAGGAGAAAGTGGGACGACCCTTCACTCCCTGATGACATACTGCAGCCTTGGCTGACATGGGAAGAGGAGTTGCAACATCTCTCCCAGACCTTACTGCCCCGCTGCTATGTGAGCCCGGAGCTTGACACCTCAAGCTACCAGAGAGACCTACACATCTTTGCTGATGCGTATGAGAAGGCCTATGGCTCGGTAGCCTACCTGCGAGCAGAGGATCCCGATGGCCATGTAGTTGTCAGAAAACAGACAGGGTGGACCACAATTGCAGCGAGTTGCAAACAGTCTTTATTTAAGGATTAGGGGGGAATTGAAGTGTGGATGTGCTCTGTGAGTGCGCCCTCGGCGCGGAGGTGTAGGAAGCGCGCAGAGCAGGGAAGGGCAGGCAGGAGCACTCGTGGTCGGACAGGCGGCGAGTCAGAAACCGGGGCAGGAGAGCAGGCGAGAGTCGCAGGTAGGCGGCGGGTCAGAAGCCAGGGCTGGGACACAGAGCGTAGTCGAAGGCAGATCACGGGTCGAAATCCAGGAGAGGCGGGCGGAGCACAGGTCGTGGCCAGGCAATGGGTCAATACCAAGGGCAGAGGAGCAGAGGCGTAGGTCACAGGCAGTCCAGGTTCGGCAACAGGCAGATTATCTTCAAGAGACAGAGACAAACAGAGACGGAACAGGAAACAGACTGGGAAACAGAACCCTTGTGGGAAAACAAACACAGGTAAACAGTCACGGGAAAAACACAGAGAAACAGACAGGAGTCAGAATTCGTATGCTCGCCTTCAGCAGTTAATGCGTGCAGGTTCGCTAATTCTCCGACAGGGAGTGGAGGAAACAGAGGGGAATAAATAGCCAGGGATAATCGGGGAAGACAAGACACAGGTGGGGAACAATCAGTGAAAACAGGTGAAGAGGATCCAGTGATTAACGGGGGAATGAGGAAGTGAGATAGCGTGATTGAAACCAATGAAGCCAGTTAACGGAGAAGACAGGGAGGAAACGTGAGGAAACAGAGGTAGACAGGACAGGGTGGTGACAGTAGTACTCTCTTTCATGTCTGCAAAATCCAGAGTGGCCCCAAAGAAGCAGTTGTCAATGCCAAGGCTTGAGCTGTGTGCCACACTAACAACCGCTCAGCTGGCCTCACTCTTGCAAAGAGAGCTGACAGTGCCTATCCATGATGTCACCCTTTGGGCTGACTTCAGCATTGTCCTAACATGGCTCAGATCTGATTCCTGTCGGTGCAAGGTCTTCGTCGGAACACAAGTAGCCAAGATCCAGGACCTGACCAATGCCCATGCTTGGAGGTATGTGGACTCGGCCAACAACCCAGCTGACGAAATCATGCGGGGGAAGACATTGTTAGAGCTGTCCGGTGACAGCAGGTGGAGTCAGGGTCCAATATTCCTGCAGCAGTCACAAGACTCCTGGCCTACTCTGCCCACCACAAGAGAGATGGAGGACGCTGATGGGTTGTCATTAACCACGACAACCCAAAGCTCCTCACTGCCAGCTGCTCATTTACTGTGAAGGTGGGCCATCATCATAAAAAAAGATGGGGCATACTGTTTAAGTGCCTGACACTTAGATGTTCTGTCTAGCCTCGACATGGAATCATTCCTGATGGCCCTCCGCAGATTTATTGCCAGGAGAGGCATGCCGGCAGAGCTCCTGTCAGATCAGGGAACTCATTTCCGAGGGGGTGAGTGTGAGCTGCAGGAGGTTTTCAAGGCTTTGTACCCCACCCTTAAGGAACATTTGGCTAAATACCAGATCCAGTTCTAGTTCAATCCCCCAAGTGCTCCACACTTTGGAGGCCTCTGGGAGAGGGAGGTGAGATCAATGAGGGCTGCAATGTACACCACTATGCAGCCTCAGCCAGTCCCTGAAGAGGTCCTGAGGACAGTGCTGATCAAAGTTGAGGGGATTTTAAACTCCAAACCACTTGGTTATTTCTCAACAGATATGGCTGATGTAGACCCTGTGACCCCCAGTGTGCTCCTCATGGGGCGGCTGGACCCCTCACTTCCGCAGGCAATCTACACAGAGTCGGATCTGTTAAGTTGTTGCCGCTGGAGACATGCCGAGGTGTTAGCAGATTAGTTCTGGACCCACTTCATCCAGTGCTACCTCCCGTCACTACAGACCCGGTCCAAGTGGCATCTATCACAGTTGTAACTGGGAACCATCATGATGGTGGTGGACCCTCAACTGCCAAGGGCCCTGTGGCCTTTTGGTCACGTCACTAAAGCCATCCCAGCCAGAGAGTCCGGACTGCAGTGGTCCAGGTGAAGGACAAGACCTACACCCGTCCTGTGGCACGCCTCATTGCCCTCCCTGATATACCTGACACAGACCAGGTCAGCCCTGCTCAGAATGACAAATTCGGTGGGACAAATTTGGAGGCAGCTGTGGAAAAGTAGAGTAGAGTAGAGAAGAGTTACTTTATTAATCCTGCGTATAAACATCATAAATATATCACATATAACAAAAGTCACATATACATCATATACATATCTCACATATACACATATACACATCTCACATGTACACATATGCATCATATACACATCTCGCATGTACACATATACAACACTGTCTCCCAGTGACAGAAGGGACACCCCCCACCCACACCCTCCTCCCTACACACACTCACACCCACACACATATAAGCAGTGTTTGCAGTTTGTTAGTTTGTTAAAAAAGGACTGACCTTTAATTACCTCTACCTTTTATTTGGTAAGCAGCCAAAGAGAGTGCACCTTCTGTTCTCCTCATGCTCTAGTAAATTGTCTTCATTTCAGTAGGCTAAGAGAGTTAGTATAAACAGGTGTGAGGCTACTGTGTGAAGTAGGAGTTTGTAAATAGTATTTGTTGTTTTTTCTTCATTGTGTGTGTTCATAACCATGTTCTTCTACTGTTTGTTACAAAGCTCACTGAGAAAGATTTGTAGTTGTATAGTCTTGTTAGACCCGCAAATGAAGGATGTAAATTACTGCGACACCTTGCCTCGAGTGCTTTTAGTTTAATCATGTTGGAGGTCTTGGCTTATAGATAATTCATAGCACTTCCAACATGACCTTTAGATGCATGCTGTGACTGTTGACTGTACTGTTATAGCAGAGTACTAATTATTCTTGATTCTGTGTTTCTTTATCCTCACAGAACCACACACACACACCACTACTCACACAAGTACCTCTGGTGTGTTTTCTCACTCCCCTTATATTGTATCATTTCATCTGCACTAAACCCTCTGAAAGAAAGAAACATGTTCATTTTGAACATTCTAACTGATTCTAACGAAGTAGTGAAGTCTATCAAGTGAATGTCCATCGTATCCATAGTCCATAGTGTAAATATTCATTCATTCTCCTCAAAGACAACTCTAATAAATGAACTTATTACTGATAATCAAATTGACAGACACCTGGCAATATTCTGATGAATACCTCCCACTATATGAAACAACCCCCCCCCCCTTTTAACTACCACATACCACATCATTATGGCTGTGGTGGCGGAGTAGCTACAATTCACAATTCAAACCTCATTATGGCTGCCAAACTTGATTATAACTTTAAACTTTTGAGGTTCTTGTTCTTAGCTTTATTCAACCAGACAGGAATTGTTCTGAACCCTTAACACATTATATAGACCTCCAGGCCCCTACACTGAATTCTTATCAGAATGTTCTGACTTCCTGTCCTCTCTGGTTATTAAAACAGAAAAGATCATTATATTAGGTGATTTTAATATCTACATTGATGTTGCAAGTGATAGCCTGGCAACTGTGTTCCAATCTTTACTCAATCACATCGGCTTCTGCCAAAATGTAAATACACCTACACATCAAGGTAACCACACAATTGATCTTGTACTAACATATGGAGTACAAATAGAACATCTTACAATCTTACCTCAACACCCTACACTAAGTGACCATTACTTACTTTATCACATTATCACATAATAACTTTATCACATTAAACTATGTAGGATATAACTACTACACTCAAAACAGCAAATACTCCCTCTCTCCTTGACCCTTTACTGACCCAGTATAGGCCTACATTAGAGGGCTCTACTCCAAGCCCAACCCAAGCTGATCAATTAACTGATAATGTTGTAAATGTACTGCACTCCACATTCAACTCCATTGCACCACTTAAAAATTAAACTAGAAAACAAGAAAAAATTGCCCCATGGTATTACACTCACTGAAACAGACTTGAAAGGAAATGGTAAGCCACTAAACACCTTGCTTGGAAAGATAGCTTAAAAGAATACGACAGCACTTAACAATGCCAAAATGCCGAAATTCTTTTTTAACACTACATCCCATCTAACAAAAAGCAGGAATGAGGTGACCCACTCCATTCCAATAACTCTAAGCAGCAATGACTTTAAACGTTTTTAATGACAAAATTGAATCTGTAAGACTTAAAATAAACTCCCTTGTAGCATCAAATCCAGTTGGACCACATGCAATGGTTACAGCTAGCTCTAGTCAACATGTAGCATAGCTTTATTCATTCACACCCACCAATATATCAGAAATTACCTTTCTATGAAGCCTAATGACTATGCCATTAGCTAAACTTGATGCCTGCCTAGGACATTAAAATCTGGATGACTAATACTTTCCTTATCTTAAACTGATAAAACTAAAGTTATGATAATCGACTCTAAAGATCTGAACAACATCCTACCTCTTACTTAGTGGTCTTTCACTGTCCTTTCACACAAAAACATCTTTTTTTCCACCTACGAAATTACCTATCCTTTCAGGATGCTTAAAAATTAATACATGCATTTAATACCTCCAGGCTTGATTATTGTAATGCTCTGTTCTCTGGGTGTAGCAATACCAAAAACCTACAGCGAATACAAAAACCTCCAGCTAATACAAAATGCCACGGCTCAACAACAACAACAACAACACATGTTGATCCCTCCTTGATCCCTATTAAAAGTCTTAAATACTCCTCCTAACCTATAAAGACATCAATGGCCATGCAGCATATATTAAAGACTTACTTGTCCTATACTACCCTCCTAGAACCCTAAGATCCCAGAATGCTGTAATTCAGAGAATATAAAAATTTACAATAGAAGGAAGAGCTTTTTGCTACCATGCGCCCCTCCTGTGGAATAATCGCCCTCCCCCTTTTCTGCTTTTCCTCTTTTCTTTTTTAATGTTTCCCATGGTTATGGATGGTGCATGGTAAATCATCACTCCTCATGGACCTTTTGGGAGGAACTGCCTCTGCTGTTGCCCCCAGCTGTGAGGCATGACGGCCACTGACCATCCCTGCAGTAATGCTGGGTTGCCATGCACCCTACCTTAGTTATGCTGCTATAGCCTAGTGCCACCACAAACCATTTAATGTGTCATCATATATATATATATACATATATATATGATCAGTGCAGTGTGAATCACCTAGACTGGCCTAGCTCATTTGCTTCTTCTGTCCACCTACACCACAATAATTTCTGCTGAGTGTCATCCTGCCTCCCACTGGCTGACTTCCTGTCACCAACTCCTCCTGAGTGGACTGTGACCAACTTCACAAGTAGCCCATGCCAGGACCAACTCTCCTTCCTTGAGGCCCTGCGACTTACTCCTTCACACAATGGCACTGTCAAAATATACCCTCCTAATGTTACCCCCGTGATCGATCTCACTACTTGACTTTAACATTATGTCTGGTTGCTACTACACTGTCCAACGCCTGGTTGCCTGGTTACCCCCTTGCCTGGTTGATGCCTGGTTACCCCCTTGCCTGGTTGATGCCTTGACCCATGGATCTGCTCAAGGTTATTTCCTACACTACCGACCACAAGAGAGTTTCTTTGCCCCTGTCCTCTTGGGTGCTTTTGATCACACACCTCTGTTTCTTAAAAGAAGACACTGGTATGACACCATGATGTACATGTAATGTTTTATTTTGGCTGTTTTGTACAAGTTTTGCATGAATTATGTAAAAATACAGATGTGATACAGATGTGATACAAAAAATATCATCTAAGTATTAAAAAGTAACAAACAGCAACAGTTTGTTCATAAGTTACATCGATATGAACATGCTTTGCATTTAAATTGCTTTCTTGCCTCAACACTTCCATTGTGTGGATATATGAAAATGATTCCTGAGCATAAATATTTTCATATAAATGAAAACAATTCACAAGTATAACAATTGGAACAATTGGAAGTTGGAATAGAATCAGATTATACTTACAGGCTTCGGCCGCTGAGAATATCTGTAGGGTATACCAGGCGAGTTACTGCTCCTTGGTTCGTTGGTTTACGCCACAAGGCATCAATGTGTTGACTTGTAGACATGGTAGGCTACTCAGCTGAAAATGGGTTCAACAGAGCTTCACTACTAACTCAATGAAAACAACTGAATCCCTCCATGCACTTCTTTTACTGACTATAGAATATAAGCCTGCAGCCTATTAAAACAACACCATAAAATTTTACTCTCAGAGTCCCCCTAAAGATTTTAAAGTGTAATTATCTGTTACCAGTGTTGTTGACAATGAAGAATTGGTGAATCCTAAAGCCCTCTGGCTTTACAAATTATTAGAAATAATCAGGGGTTTGTTAACAGCACCTGAGACCCCTGGGCCTCGGGCAGTTTTTTCTTCCAGCAAAAATTAGGCAGGATCTGCTGTGTACAGCCATTCTGATCTCAGACCGTGGATGGGACCTGCGCCAAACACTTTTAATCTATCAATGTCGCTTAAATCGTGTGTATAACTCGTATTCAACAAACCTTTGAACATTATTCTTCTCTTCGAGTCTTTTAGGGAGCACTTCACAACCTACCATCAGATCAGTGGCTTGCACTACTTGACCTGGACACATAGAGAGACTATTTTCAGATGTGGTAGCAAATATCCTTGATTAGTGTGCCTGAATCAGAGTATAGTTTTTTGTAATATCAGCCTAGAAAGTCACCATGTTTCATTTTCTGTCGGTCAGAAGAGTCAAGTTTTAATAAGAAAAATATCTGAGTTCTTAGTCCCTTTTGAGCAAGATGCTAATAGGCGAGATGGTAGTGGTCGATTATGTGATTCAATAATCTATGCTAGGCTGGAGCCAAGAGTACTACCAATAGACTCTGAGAATGGAGAACTAGAGAAAGGTAAAACTCAATTGTTTAACTCCATGACAGGTGGAAAATTAGTGTATTTCCCCAAATGGTGACATATCCCTTTAAAGAGCCTCTGGAAATAATATTAAAGGGGTCATAGAATGGAAAACTCTTGGAATTAGGAGACTTTGTACATGGCCGGAGGTACCATATTCCATGAATGGTGCCATGAATGTGTTTTACATGGCTAAATTCTAAATATATCGGCTTCTAGAAAAGCATGGCTTTTGGTCAGACATCACTGACAACAGTAAGCTGTCATCTGCAGTGGATGGATAAATAACTCTAAACCTTCCCAAAGCCCAAAACTGTAAACAGGGCATACTGAGCAGAATAAATAAACGAAGGCGAAGGCAGAAAACTCCACAATATGAATGCAGATTGGTTCCCTCTGCCAAGTTCATTAAATCTGTATAACTTATTTGACTCACCTGATTGCAACTCATGCGTGTAAAGAATAGGCATGCATTTAAAACATATACACAAGCAACAAAGAAACCTTTTGAGTTGATGTACTGCTTTCTTTTCTTATTACCAATGGTGGTTATCTATTTATGGTATCTTCCCTTACTTCAGTGAGCAATAGACGCCACTGCTTAGCACAGTGATTATAATTATTATCAATAACTGAGGCTATTACTGACTAAGCAAACTATGGGCCTACTTTCACAATCAGTAGCGCCTGCTCTAGAGTGTGAAGCACAAGTTGGTGTAGAGGTGGTCTCGGGACAATATCGTTCTGATCTTCCCCCCGGGCACAACAATGAAAAGTGTTGGTGTATGTTACAAAATTATTAATGGGTGTGTTTAGGTGTAACACCGAATTAACCAAATGCGAGAGTCATCTCCCATTGTTTTTAAAAGCTAGGGCCTTGTAACTCAAACATAAAATTTACTTTTATGCATGGCCTACAAGCCTGTAAATCATTACAATCATGGTGTAACTAAAACCTGTCAAAAGTCACACAGAAGAGCCACAGAACTTCATATGTAACTTGAAAGAATGACAATTGTAAATGTTGTGATAAGCAAATATTCCATGCTAGAAAATAAAATAGGCTACTTGCTAACTAGTCCAATCAAAATAATTTCCAGGTGACAGCCATCACAAAAAGTCTGCAGGCCTTAAAAGAAAGAGAAAGCCTATTCACCCTCATCCTCATCCTCATCCAACCACAATCTGTGCATCTGTGCAGATATGTTTTTGGTCCATTTTCGTTAGAATGAGTGTTGTGCTGCCTGCTTGAAACTGAAACGAGTTCTATTTTTCCATGTGATATAACGTGGTCTCCATAGACTTTTTAGACCCCCTTAATACCATTTCTGTTGGGTCCCAGCCAAACCAAAAGCAATCCAAAACGAAATTTTGGAGGTTACCAAGTGGCCACTATTATCACTGATGTCATAATATTAAAATTCTTAACAAGCTCTCAGCAACTAGCCAACCAGGTGGCTACCATTACACTTCCCAAGATGGAACAAAATTTGTTTCCAGTGGTCTGCCAGTGGGCCACTACTATTTTGCCATGGTATTTTTTCAGATAGCAACACATTTAAAAATACTATATGATAAACCAACAAAAGCAAAAGATCAACTGTGGTTGCCAAAGAGGGTGCCATTTAGCCAAAATGGACAATTTCAATCCTAAACCAGCCTAAATATAAGGTTGTAAAAGCTTGTAAAATGGAATATATGCTAGGCTGGAGCTAAAAGTGCTACTGTCAGACTCAGAGAATGGCTGGAGAAAGGTAAGAAAAGAACATTTGTGTATTTCCCCTATCGATCAGCTGGCTACCAGTACAGAGGATTATATACAAAAAGTTTAAGTGCAATTACAAATTAACAATAGAAAAACAAAAAAAGTAGAATAAAGAGAGACAGTCAGTTACTAGACAACTAGCACAGAATATGTTAAAAGGACTTTAACTGATGTTACTGGGATAACATTTGAAAAGTTGAGAGGTAGTTTTAACGATTGGTACAGAGTCATTTAGACACTGAAATGGAGATACTGCCTACTATTGTGCAATGTTGCACTGTTCCTCTTACAGAGTTCTGTCAATATGGATAAGATGGATAGATTGTGTAGACAGATAGCTCCAGGCCCTGTGTGGAAAGCCTGGGTCTTGGGGCTTTGTTTAGGATTAGGGTAAGAGATGGCCAGCAGCCCCTGGACCTTTTAAAGCTAGCCTGATGTATGGGATTTGGCTCAGGGGTAGGATAAGGGCTGGCAGGTAGCTCTTGGCCCTGTGTGATGTAAGTGGTTGAACTGATGGAGATGGTTTTATTGTTTCAGTGGTGACATAATGTTAATGGTTACATAACAAGTTGTTCATTGTATTAATTGACATAGTTGACATTGACATTGTATTAATTGACATAGTTTGTACTCATGTCTGTCGTATCTGTCTTATTGTCTGTCTGGGTACTCAGTAGCTTTCTTCCCTTTTATTGCACAGTAGTTTTGTACAGTAGTCTTGTAAAGGACTTATTTATACTTTATAATAGTTTTACATAGGGCATTTATACTTTGCTATACTAGTCATTAGGAACATTAGGAAAAAGAAGTATCTTGGTAATTACAAAATAAATGCAAACAGAAAAATATTGGATAAAATGGATTGAAGAAGGCAAATGCAAGTGAGTTTAGTTGGTTAAAAGGTTAATGAGTTAAAGTATAAATACTTTAATAGAAATTAGTTGATTGCTTCAATTCAAAAAAGAAAAGAGTAGGTCACTGTGCAGAAAAAATCACCAAGACCACTCTGCCAGGGTTACAGGGCATATACACAAGGCGTTGTAATACTAGGGCAACCAGAATCCTCGACATTCACCACCTCAGTCACAATGTCTTTCAAAGGCTGACCTCTGTGATACTACTTGCATATGGCTTACATCAGCCTTAGTATCAAGAAAAAAATATCTGCCGTCTTATATATTTTCTTACATATTTGCAGATATCTCACCATAGGAAGCATGCCAGCACAAATTTCTTTTCATATTTGGATAGAGGGGCAGTTCTGGCAGTATAAGAGTCATGATGTACGGAAACTGAAAGATTTTACAAATGTACTGACAGAACATTTTTTTTCATTTTCATATTTAATTTATATATTATGCAGAACTTTTATATGATTTTATTTCCCGGATTATTCAAGAACCGCTAATCATACAGAAGAATGCTGTACACCAATGTAATCGGTGGGACCTCCTCTTTATTTGATGTGCGGTATGAAGACATCATGAGATATTTTACTGAGAAGAATGGATATGAGATGGATGCAAAGCTGTATTAATATTAGTATATTTATGTAAACTGAAAGCAAATTTTCTTGCAAACCATAACAGCAACTAAAGACATTTATGGAAAGTTAAGGTCAGTGGAAATGTCAAGTCAGTCACATTCTGCCAACTTCACACCCATTCTTCTGTTAAATTACTTGCAGAGTTTTCGTCACACAGACAGCATATGCATATCTGAGCTTGATGTTACTCTGTGTTATTCTGTAGCCACTGTGATGAACGGTTCACAAGAAAATCAGCATTGAATTTAAATAAAGATACTGTGGGGTGGCCACTGTGTTGGCCAGGATGTGGCCTGTAGCTAGCTCAGCTTGCCAGTGTTGTTACTCAAAGAGCATGCATGACTAGAGTCACGGTAACAGTGAACCACTCAATTTAGGCTTGGCTATAGTGCTGTATTGAGACTGTATTGAGAATTCAAGTGGTGTTTTCTGACAGTCACCCCTTCTCTTTTACAAGCTGTTGTTCAGCTGCAGCAATGATCATGTCATAAGAAGCAATCTAGATCATTATCTTTACCAGCATATATCTAGGCCACTGAGTGACTGACCAACAGACTGACAAGACTACTAAAGATTGGTGTGCGACAACATGAAGCTGGCTTCCAAAGCCCACCCACTTTATTATCATTCCCTTGATAAGTCAGAGCCAGAGAAAGTGTTCTACTACTTTACGCACTAGCCTGTAAGCAGGAAAATGCAGTACATTTGACATTAATAAGTGGTCATTTCATCATGGTCGTCTGAAAATGTTGAAAATGCTGAAACTGCGCACAATCAGAAAGTATTTAAAAAACGTCAGATGATTAGCTGTTACTCTTGGCCAGTGTTGTGTGTAACGCGTTACAAAGTAACTTAAACTACTTTTTTTGGGTCAAAAGTGGATTAACACACTACTACTGAAAATTTGGTAATGAAACGTCGTTCCTTCCTTTTCAATTCGGTGCAAAGTTACTTTTCCCTGGGACAAATTTGACAGTGACACTGCCTTCTCAGCTGTCTGCTTCTGCAGTAGTAACCTCTCATGGTAGCATGAAGAGCAATCATGGCAAGCGAGAAGCACCCAACGCTAACTTTTTCGGGATGGAGGCAGGGATGGACTGACAATCTGTGCATTCTGGAAAAGTCCAGAGCGATCATCCAATCCAACAGCCTTTGGCCAGGCTTCCTTATTGGCCAATCTGTCTAGCTCTCTAATCACTTAAAGCTCTCTAATCACTTGATGTGACTGCCTCAAAACGAGAGTGAAAATAGGCGTTATTTTATTATGACCGTGCTGTGCAGCACAGTGGAACTAGGCATCATACAGGTGTCACTGAAATTGCTTTCTTCCATTCTCATAGGATTTGGTTGACGAATCCTGGGGAAGAAAAGGGCCTTTGAAAAAAACAGGAGATGGTAAAAAGGCATAGAAAGTCTGATGTATGCTCTGCAAAAACATACAAATCAGGACTTTTTAAAGTAGGGCTTATGGTGTGTTTTCACAGGATACTGGGAAATTATGAGTTTCTGGGAGTTCAGTGGTCAATAAGAGTATAAGGGTATAAAATAAGCTCTTAGCCTATATATTTTGTGTTTTCTTATATGCCCATAAGTATCGATGCTATGTTATTTGATATTGTGTCATAGGCCTTTAGTGGTCTGCTCCTAAACCTGGCAACCCTCCAGTCTAGTATTTTTTACAAAGACAGAACGTTGAAAAAATGCTTTGCCATGTTTGTGTGCTACTGGTATTTACACTCTTGTGGGCGTGATTTTTCAGACATGTTGTGTTGGGATGTGTTGTCCACTGTCTTTGACACAGGGAGCCCTAGGCAAATATCAGTTTTTATTATTAAAAATAAGTTGAGTTGGCCACAAAAATATGGTGTTATAAATATGGAAAACAGAAGTTTACATACATTTCAGAAAATGTATGATGCCATCTATTTTGTGAAGTGCACCAGTCCCTCCTGCAGGAAAGCAGCCCCACAACAAGATGCTGCCAGCTGGAATAGTGTTCTGAGGCTTGTAAGCTTGTAAGCATACTACTGCTTATTATTATGCCATTGCTTCAAAAGCATCATAAAAAACCAGGCTACTGTTTGCAACTGTACATGGGGACTAATTTCTGGAGGCATGTCCTGTGGTCTGATGAAACTGTTTGTCCATAATGACAAATGGTATATTTGGAGGAAAATGGGGGGAAGCTTGCAAGCCTGTAACGGCATCATGTTGTGGGGCTGTTTTGATGCAGGTTGGACTTGTGCACATCACAAATAGTTGGCATGATTAGAAAAGAAAATATTATTGATATATTGAAGCAACATCAGCCAGGAAATTAAAGCCTGGGCATAAATGAGTCATTCAAATGCAAAATGACCCTGAGCATACCTCCAAATTAGTTATAAAGTGCCTGAAGGACAACAAAGCCAAGGTACTGGGAGTGGCCATTGCAAAGCCCTCATCTCAATCCTATAGGAAATTTGTGGGCAGCACTAAAAAGGCATGTGCATACAAAAAAGCCTACAAATCTGACCACATAGTAAATAAGTGGATGTAAAGTTTTGATGAAAGTAATACAAAATTGACGCCTTACATGCTGTTTATGTTTCTTGTTTTACAAATTAGATCATGTTATTATGCCGGTATCTAAACTTAGATGATTTGGTTCACACATCAAAAGTGAATACACCAGAGTAACCAGCTCTATAAGTAAAGTGAGGTAAAGTAAAGTTTCAATGACGATACCAGTGCCACTTGACACATCCAAATAACTATTTTTAAAACACTGAAAAGGCTCAACATTGCATGACACTTCGGTCATAGCATTATCAGACATACACATGAACTTCAGCATTGAGAACACCATTCCCAGCTACCGACGTAATTATGCTTTTAAACAACTCATGTCCATGATAAAAAACACCTTTACTAGCATCAGTGTTGATGTTTCCCTTTAAAGTTGAAACTTTAAACTTTTACCAAAGCTCTTTGGGAGTATTTCACATCTTTCTTGTTAACAAACATAAATTAGTATTTTTGTTTTCAAAGTACATGCATATTTACATTATTTAACACTGACACCATCAGTGCAGCCGCTGGCTGTGTACAAAAGCACATTAATGGTGTTGCATGGTGGCAACTACGGAATAAGCTGTTGTGACTAGGCCCTGAGATAAATCACCCAGGTTAGGAGGTTGTAAGACTTGTTGTGTGTATAGCAGAAGTAAGGAAGTGGGGGGCTTGAAAAGTGGACACATGAAGCAATCAAATGGTTAAATTTGATTCATATGGTTCAGTTTAGTTAACTAATAACAAACAAATAAATAATGGCTAAAAAGGTGAATTTTTATGTTTCTGGAATAGCCTTTACCACAACGTTCACAAGACTGGACAGGACAAAGGCACTGCACCACCCAGGAACCACAAATGAAAAGAATCATGACTGGGATCTCTCGGCAAAGGAAGACAACAGATGCTTACAGGGAGAACAAGGTGGTTGGAGGCAGGGGGATTTCTGAATCATAGTATTTGGTACTTCCAGTGGCTATCCAGTAGTCAGTAGTGAGGAAGTCTGGCAGCCATAGCAAGCCATGTGCCCTCTCTGGCTTATTAAAGACCAAACTCACTGCCATATTTTGAATCATTTGCAATGGCCTCACTAGCAAGTAGGCCCCAAAACACAGCACTGCAATAGTCCAGTTTAGAAATGACAAGGTCCTGCACTAGATGTATTGTGTACTGTGTGAGGTAAGGTCTGATCTTTCATTTATAGACAAGACCTTGAAACTGAAATTGCAAGACGGAAGAAATCTAGCCAGTTATTAAGATCCTAAAGTGACACACAGTACGCAAACTATACAGTACTTCTTTTTTGCATGGCAGTTATAGTGTATAAAACAAACTTTTTACTACTCCATTCTGGTCCTCAGAATTGCACATCATACCGTGTTTTGGCACCTTGATGTGGTGTGAGAAACCTCTCAGTGAAAACATTTGTACTTTACCACTGCCATAATGAAGATTTCCCCACGTATTTGTTGGTTGACATTTAATGCATTAATATTGATGTTATCAATCAAAATGCATCAACAAACTTTTCACTATCAAAGCACTAGCAATATATAGCTTTTGTCCTGTGTTAAATCAGTGCTAGCACCAGCATGCCATGATCAAAATATGATCATTTTAGTCAATCTAGTAGCCTAGTCGTTAACCCAGTCTACAGTACTTGTCAAGGATATCAGTTGAAAACTAAAATCTTTCTAATTCTAATTGTATTTAGGTCTCAAATAAATTTTCTTTTGTCTCAAATTGACCTTTGATTTTGGGTACCGTTGTTTATAAATTACTTTGTCCCATTAGAGTATACTTTTCCATGAGAACCCTATGTAAAAATATATTCCTTAATAAGAAAAGGTATAATTATACATGTTGATCAAAAATCATTCATTCATTTTAATTGTGGATCTCTGTGATAAAATAAAAATTATTAAAAAATCATCTCAGGCCCTTCCTCATAGTCATCGCCCATAGTGCTACTGTCTTCCCTATTCCAATCTTCCACTTATACTACTACATCCTCTGCAGCTCAATCATAACCTGCCTAAACAGGTCACCTCTCATTTTTTAATGTCACCTATCTAAAGTCAGGTTTATTTGAAAAAAGTCTAACTCTATTTCCCAGTATTGGCCAACTGGAGGAATTAATTAATTATCCCTTTATTGGACTTCAGCGGTTATACATGACATACATTTTAGTAGATTTTACAGACTATTTTATGGAAATAACTTTTTATTTCATTGGTTGGAAGGGATGTCATGGGGTACTTTTTTGGGTAGATTTTTATTTTTGAAGTTTTTATTAGCTTCATTAATAAATGACAAAAAACCCATAGAAGGTTACCTAGTTTTGTATTACTGAAGGACGTTTTTTGAGCTGAGGGATATTAAGGTCTGTTCATCAACTTGTAGATTTTTGCAGATGTATATAGTGTATTGGTTTTGCAGATGTAAAGTGTATATGCAAGGCCTGCATATGGTCTTTTTCTGCACACAACTAGTAGCAGTGCACTGCACTGAAGGTAAACATATTGTACTGTGTGATTCCTAATTCAGTGTCAAATTCTTGGCAAATTTACATACTTTGTAAACTGCCACAATTTCAGTATATCAACACAACTAAATCAGCTATCATGATTTTCCTAAATTCAACACAAATGACTTTGTATGACTACAACAGTAACATAATTACTCAACCTCTTCATGACAAACATCTTTTGTACTAAAAAGAACACCCTTACACTGCTATGGCCACACACAAGCCCTCGTCATGTTACTGAGGACTTTCAACACATTTCTCATGACTTTTTACCTGAAATATCTGGGTTTATTTCAATAGTTTTCTATGGGTATGGGTATTCATATTGCTACAACATAGGCAGAAACAGAACTGTATAAACGAGTCACAGAAGGTTAGGCATTTCATTCTCTGGACCAAGTCAAAAGTGGAACTTTCTGTGCTTACTGACCAGTGATTATTCTTTGAACGTATTCATTAAGACCTGGTTTTGTTGATTTTATTAATTATATTTATATATTTCTATGTGTTAAGTGACCTTGTCATGAAAGGCACTGTTTAAGTTAAATGTATTATTATTATTAATAATAATAATAATAATAATAAGCATGAAGAATGAAATATGCCCTGAATAGTGCACCTTGTTCTGAGCTGTTGCTCAGTGATGCTCAAGGGCGCTTTTGCTTCCTAGCACTGGATTCCTGTAGCATTTGGAGAAAAAGATGGATTTCAAGTACGTGGAAATCCATGGAGGAAACATCAGGTTACCAATAGAAACCCATTGAAATGTAAAATCTGTGCATAAGGTCTTTGTCCATTTGAAAAAATGAGTTAGGAATGACCAGGGCTAGTGTGTGGTTATCCATAACATTTCCAGTAGTCCAGTCAGAACAATTAAAAGGTACTCCTTTTAGTCCAAAAGACACTTGGCATGAGGGGGTATAATAATATAAAGTGACTTTTAGAATTTAACTTGTAGAAACAACCAGTTGAGTTATGTTGATATCTTCAAATTACATTTGAGATGGTTTGAGAGATTATGGACTAAGTCATAGGTCACATTGCAAACCAATTCCAATTCTCTACCACATCTAAGTATGACTACATTAGGCCATAATAACATGGACAAATACACTAATATCCAGACACATCCAATATCCTCTACTGTTTCTGTGCTTTTACACTCCTGAGGAATCTCTGCTTGTCCAGGTATTATTCTGGGCTTACCTTTTCACATATTTAGATACTGATCTCAGTTGAAGTGCATGTTTCTCAGATTGCCTTCAAGCTGTACAAACCAGAGATACACATACAATCAGTTTAAGAAACTTGATTGCCCTTTTTTCTTTATGACAGCAGTCAATCCATGCTGACTGTCCTTTCTACCTGAAACCTGGATATAACTTAAAGAAGCATTTCACTCTCAATTTGCGGATTGGCAGGTTGGTAATGGCTCACTCTCACACATGCGAGGAGTTAACTAATTACAACTAAACTACAAGACATATTCCACTACGCTGTCATGATTAAGCATCTATATTCAGTTCATTACCTCTTCCTGAAATATACCAATGTTTTAAGCTAGGGTGTTCTCCATACATATAGCCATAAATACATCCTCTGCTAATCCAGCAGAACAGTGTAGGTTGATCACTTTACCTGCATCAGGGGATCACAGGCTCTGTTAATAGTGGCAATCAGCATCCTCTTGTTTGGAGGTCAAGATTAAGCTTGACATCAAAACACTCAGACAACTGGGTTTGAGTCAATGGTGACATCCAGAAAGAGAAACCAGTAAGCTCAGGTGACGGACATTTTCTATAGGCTCCTGGACATGACTGACCCAGTAGCTGAGGTTCCTGTTTCTCCTGAAATCACAGTGTGTGTGTATTTAAATGTGTCAAAGGTTGGAGTGGCTCCTTCAAACGTAGGATCCCTGTTGATGTTCTGAGCACAAATAACACTGGAGGTTTCCACAATTAATGCACATCATTAACAGTGGGAATCCCTGTACCACCTTTTCTGCTCAGCCTTCCTAACAAAACTTCCTCCTCAATGCAATGCCAATCTGCTAATAAATTCATGACAAATCACAGCTGATCCTTGTTTTCTGAGGGCAGGAAAGAGTAACCTTGAAAGGTCACTCTCTCATCTTGATGTGTGAAGGCACTGAAGGTTGCTTTGAGGCAATGGCGGAAAAAAAACCCTGTAGGCAATGGTCTGAAAACGGAGCTGTGTTAAAGCGCCAACAGGGAGATCCTGAACTCCAATGACTTGGGCCAGAGCCGGAAACAAATCTGATGGCTGTATGCCATCAGTGCCAAACATGTTCAACTCAACCCATTATGCCTTCATCTGCGCAGGTCAAGTAGCCTGCTACCCCTCCACAGGAAGATAGTGACTTCCCTCTTCCTGGAAGAAGCAAAAAGTAGAGCAGCAATGTCATGCAACAAGGGTCAAAACAGATATAAGTGGTGGGTGTTCACCCCCTCTCCTTTTCTGTCTGTGCTGAATATATCCTTTGTCTCAGACAGAAACGAGGGGCCTTGGCCAAACAAAACAAAAAAGGTCACAAAACTGCCGTCTTCAAATCACTTCCAAGGCAGAGACAGACGGATTTTCCATCGAAAGAGAAACAATTTATTGACACTGAGACAAAATCAAGCAAGTGCCAGGTGCACGTTTTTTTCTTTGTGTGTGATTGTTGTGAACAGCTACTTCTTTAGTTGCATGTGCAAAGATGGTTTCCATTTTCCCCTCCAGATATCAGTTGTACAGTTAAAGAGCACAATGCAAACTTCCACTTAAAATATGGGCAAAGTCATAACAAAGCAAATACACAACTTAAGAGCAGTCCTTTCAGTTAGATGCACAAAGCAAAGCCTGTCATCATGGAAGAATTTTTTTTTTCCTGCACGTGTGTCCATGTCTGAGGGTTTGTGAATCCTCTCAGAACAGATATTTACTGTCCATACAAGTACTTCTTTAAGAAACAGAACAAAATCAGCAAAAATACATATGACAGCTGTTTACAACTATGAAATGACTGCACTGGAAAAAAAAAGTTTTAGGTGGGTACTTTTCACCTTTAATAAAGCCTGACAAGAATCAAATTAAGACCCAGTGTTACCAAAGATGAACTGGAACACATTTATAGTTTGTTCACTCAACCAAATCCTTTTCTTTTCAAAAGAATGTGATAAAAACAAGCAACTCTCTTCACTAAGCCTAAAAGACTTTTATGCATGCCCACTGTAAATAAATGATACTCCTTGCTTGGACTTGTGTCTTAAAATCTGTCAATTTCACATGATCCTATCTGAAGAAAAATTTGTTTAAAATTATCAAGCAGACATTAAAAAGAAAAGAACACAATACAAAAAAGTTATTTGGGAAAAGACAATATCTTAAGAAAATCATTGCCATTTTTTAAGCAGGCAAAAGTAACCCTTCCAAGTAACCCATTCATCATTTTCTAGTCCAATTCTCATAAATTTAATTACTTTACCCCATAAAACCTAGTTATATAAACATACTCCTACCATCTGATGTGATCTTTTTTTAACAGGTTGGTTAAAGGAAGTTTGTGATGTAGTATTCTAAGATTTCTCACACCATCACACAAAGGCTGTTTTCACGCTTGACCAGAGCACAATATATTCCCATTCAATGTCAGATGGCAGAGGCCTTTGTGTTGACATAAAAATGTTTTCTTCACCTTAATTTAAACAAACAGAACCAACATTTTCATAAATATACCAGCCCTTGTCACATGCTTATTTTCAAAGATTGAAGACGAAGGGTCAATTCTATATACCATCTCATCGAATCAATTTAAAATTAAGAATGTGTTACAAAATAATGAACTACTGAGTTCTTTCTCTGTCAGAAACTCCTCTTGTTCAATGTAATGACATCTAAATGTCCTCAGTGATCGATACCTTTGATGTCAGGTTCTGAATGTGATAATTTGTCTGCAAATGACTGCAATAATTATAAAGAGAAAAAAAAATATATATATGCATTTCAAAACAAGATAACAAAACTCAGTAAAAGCAGAAATCACAGGACAGGTATGAGCATACAAGGTAGATCAATTAGTAGAGAGTGTGCACTGACTGATGTAGACAACAGCGATGCTTAGTCTGGGGGTAAATCTACACTTAACTGTGAAAATAGCCATGTAGTGTTACACTGCATTGGGAAAAATGATTTATCACATTATTCTGTACCGTCATCAAACTATTAGAATTCTTCCATTCCCATTTGCTTCAAGAGTGACTCTTACAAAAATGTAGACTACCATGCATACAGATGACCAGAATAATTTCTGACGTATTAGACTGTTGAAAACACAATGTTACAATGTTGTTTTTTCCTCCAGTGACGGACACTGCAAAATAACCTTTGACTTTCTAGACTATATTCTATAACACGGCAGCACTATACATTACAGGCCATTTTCAGTTATCAATTACTTTCCTCACATGTTACATTTTATGATGCTCCTCGGACTATGATCATTACCAGGTAATCTTCATCAGTTTTGGCGAGGGCTTTAGCTGCGTTGTCAAGAAACTGCTGAGAAAACTCACAAGGAGGAAAGGCGTGCAGAACTCCTGCGTTGTCCTTGTCTCTGCTGCCCCCAACAGGGAGGCTGATGACACCAGCAGCCTGTTTCTGCTTAAGGTAGGACACCAGGTTCTTCAATGGCCGTTCTGTTGAGCTGCCTGTATCACAGGGGCCCTCCTCAGAGCTTCCAGGAACAGCAAGTAGTACAGAATAACCACTGGGTCCAGCTACCTTTATGCGTCGTGCCACCTCATCTAGTTTTGGCTGGTCCAGACGAAGGCGTTGCGTGATCTTCAGCTGGCACACCTGACCACCAGTACTGCCGTCCACAAGCAGCCTGCTCGAGACGCCAAGGTCACCCTCCAGAAGGTGCATACTTGTGGGAAAGCTGCTGTTCTTCAGCTGCAGCATGCCCTGCCATGCCAGTGACAGTTTGTGGCCACCAGAGCCCTGCTTGGACTGGGCTGTAGCCCTGGACGAAGAGGAGGAAGTGGACGAAGGATGCTCAGTACGCTCTTCACGTTTGCCTGGGCTCTTTGTTGAGTCACTAGATTTGCGTTTGCGCTCCCTTTCAGCAGCAGACATGTCAATGGGGCTTAGTGTCCGCAGTCGTTTCTCACCAGGCACACATTCCAAGCTTCCACGCCTGTCACGCCCGGCAGGAGAGGGCCGGTCAGAGCGTGACAGCTTCTCCGAGTCACTATAGCGTCCACCATCTCTGCCACTGCTGCCACCCGGGCTACGCTCCACAGAGACACCATGACGGCGACCTCGGATGCGTTCGCTGCTGTCAGGGGAACGTTCCAAATGACGGCCGTCCTCAAGGAGACGACGCTTTCTAGCCTGATCCCGGCTTTGCAGCTCTCGCTCCCGCTCCAGTGACCAAGCATCTCGAGAACGCCGCTCCCGTTCCAGGTGCTCCAGTGATTCAAAAGGTGCACCCCGAGCCCGCTCACGCACTGCTGGCCCTGGCCACTCAGCAGTGGCAGGGTACAACGGCGTCTCACGGAAGCGAAGTGCAGGCGGTGGAGTCCTCTCCCTCACCCGCAGAGCATCAGGACCAGCACGGTGCACGAAAGATTCAGCCACCAGGTCATAATGTGGTGGAAGTGGCAAAGGCTGAAGATACTGCTGCTGGTAGCGATGTTCTGTATCAGCAAAGTCCACTCTTAAACGACGGTCAGGGCCTCCAAGAGGGAAGCCACGCATATGCGAGCAGGCAGCCTGAGCAGCATCCAGGCTCTCATACTGAATATAGGCCCATGCATCACCTTTCCGATAGTCTATGGTCCTGATGGTGCCAAAGCGGTCAAACTCTCTGGCTAGAGCAGCCAGGGGTACCCAGGGCCCTAAACCCCCAACCCAGAGTCTGGTTGTAGGAGTGGCCTTGCCGTACCCTATCTTGATAGAGTTTCTGCCCACCACCTTGCCAGACATACTAATCTTAGCCCGGTGAGCCATGTCAAGATTTTCAAATTTGAGAAATCCATAAGTACTGTTCTGTCCACGTGTTGGCCGCTTAATGTCCACTTCAGTGATAACCCCAAACCTGTCAAAAGCCCGCCTTAGGTCACTCTCAGTCACTGTTATGTCAAGGTTACCAAGAAATAATGTCCTGTTAGCTCTCTGATCATCCTCTGGAGAAACAATGTCTTCCTCTCGAAAAGCAGCAACCTCTGGGATAAAAGGGGGTCTAGTCCTAGCATCATATAGGGAAAATTCCCTTTCCCTGTCTAAATCTCTGGGAAGAGGTGGGGGAGGTGGAGGCGGGAGACGGCCGAGGGCAAGCTGCTGTAGCCTGTAGTCCCTGTACCCTAGTCCAGTTGGTGACAAGGGTCTCTGAGTATGCAAATGTCTATGCCCTGCAGCTGCTGAATACGTGTCTTTATCTATAGGCGACCGGCTCCGTCGTCTGTTCATATATACGGCTTCGATCTTCAGTGGCCTGTCATGCAGAACCAATTTGCCGCGGGCGTGTTTTGCTGCTTTAGCGTCATCAGGCCTTCTGAAATTGACAAACGCTACACGCTCGTCGTTTACTCGACTTATTTTAATGCTCACATCTCCAAATTTCTTAAACTCCAGAAATAAGCCATCTTCTATTTCTTCATCGCTCAACTGGGAACCAAGGTCGCTTATTTTCAAAGTCTTGTACTCACTTTCAGTACTAGGGAGAGCCCTGGTATCTCCGCGGGAGTTGATCCGAGTAGTGGCTTCTAAAGCGAGGCCGCTGTGGTTCTTGCTGCTACTTACAGCCGCAGTGATATTAGCATAGCTGTGGTTACTTCCAGTGCGACTTGAAACGTGTCCATCTATCTCCCGGCTGTCTCGTTTATCGCCAAGTAACGTCCTTCTCGTAGAACTGCTCCCTTTCATCGAATTATTGCCGTTGTTGCTGCCAGACACCGAAAGCGATCCCATTTTCTTACATGACGGGTGGCTTCCTCCCCTGTCTCGCGATTCATCCAATATACGTGACCGCTTTTTGACCGGAGAACGCTCTTTACCTTTCATTTTGTATACCACTTAAAAATATTCTGATGATGGTTCTCTCTGCTATATTTATATTTACGTGCTGAATTGACGAGCAACGATTGTTTATAGCTTCATCACTTCGCTTCCTTGCTGCACGCCATTTTGAAACTGTTTTCAGCCCCGCCCGCCTTTGCAGTGTGAGCACAGGACTGAAACTCTAAAGAAGCTAGGCATTGGTGGAACGGTACGCCATTCAATACGGGGAATTGACTACGTAACACCATATTGAAGTCGGAAATGCACACTCGGTCGCATCTCACGTCTGAAAGACAAAATGGTTGCCTGATCGGTAGTCCTCCACTGACGATGCATAGGTCTCACTCTCAACTTTCATCGAGACTGTAGCCCACGATTTGACGCATATGTACATTTATCTAAATTTAGAACGAAAATAAACGTGTTTTTGATCACCATACACACATTTAAAACTGATTTTTTGTATTGATCGCAGTATTTGTACCAGTTGTCATCAGTCTTGTTTTCACAAAAACCTTTCTTGGTATAAGACAAAGCCTGAATACGTGGGCTACTAATTGTAAATTGTCAAACAATCGTTAAGCAGGCTTCCCACGGTCAGGGAATTTCAATACAGCCTGTCCAAGACATGGAAATTGGTATTTTTGTGGATAAGGAAATGTCATGGAATTTTGGTAATAGCATCTAATTGTCCCCAAAATGTGATCTGTTTATTTCGATGTTCTTTCTTGGTCTTTATTAAGTATTAACTTCTCTCATGCCTTGCCTGATATGTTTTGGTTTTAGAATCCAGGTGGTATACTGTACATGTTTACCCCCACTGTAAGTTGCAGAATTAAAGTGGGAACCCTGGTTAAGTTTTCCCTCGTTAAGACGCTGCTCATAAGTGACTCAACTGGCTTAAACCACCTCTGTTTTTATTTTCAGAAGTTTGAATACAGCCTATTTAGGACACAAGTAGAGTTTACGGTCATGCAGATACTGGGTGTAAAAAATACAGTGAAATTGTGTCAGCCTGTTTTGCGCATAAATAAATTAAGCTAGAGTTATACAGCACCAAATTATGAGATCAAGGAATAGATTTTTGACTGAATAATTAGCCTGGGAACTGGGGGGACCACTTGATTCTATGGGGACAAGTCAAAGATAACATAGCTGATAACAAAAAAGCATGCTGAATGCAAAAGCCCAACTGTGCGTTCAGACTGAAAGTGTCGTAGCTGAAGCCCAAAATGCTGGACACAGCCAAAGAACAACGTTGCAAGTGCCAAAGCAGGCCATGACGTGAAACATTTAAACATTCAATCCTGCTCTTTATTTAATGGAACCGCAATCATACGCTCAGCACAAAACTTGAACTACAAAAAGTTACATGTTTGGTCAGTAGGAAGAGAATAAAACAATGTACATTGCAGACACAATGTTAAATCAGAGTTTGCGTGACATATCTGCCTGTGCTGGGCAGCTTGTAGGGGTCTTCACAGACATCTTCAACAGGTCCCTGGCCCAGACAGCAGTACCAGCATGCTTCAAGACCACCTCGATAGTGCCAGTGCCGAAACACTCATCACCTACGTGTTTGAATGACTACCGCCCTGTAGCACTCACGCCCAGTGATGAAGTGCTTTGAACGACTTGTCATGGCACACCTCATGAAATGCTTGCCGCCCACACTGGTCCCTCACCAATTTGCCTACAGAAGCAACAGAAGCACAGAAGATGCGATATCCACAGCACTTCATTGTGTACTCTCACACTTGGACAGTAAGAATGCATATGCAAGAATGCTGTTTGTTGACTTCAGCTCAGCATTCAACACAGTCATCCCCTCCAAGCTAATCACTAAACTCGTCGACCTTGGAATCAGCAACCCCATCTGCAACTGGATCATGGACTTCCTGACCAACAGACCCCAGTTTGTTAGGTCAGGCCAGAACCGGTCCACCACCCTGTCTCTGAGCACCAGTGCACCACAAGGCTGTGTGCTATCCCCATTCCTGTACTCCCTTTTCACCCATGACTGCAGGCCTGCGTATGGATCCAACTCCATCATCAAGTTTGCAGATGACACCATGGTCATTGGACTCATCAGTAACAACGATGAGTCTGACTACAGGGAAGAGGTGAAGCACCTGGCTGCATGGTGTGCTGACAACAACCTGCTCTTGAACACCAGCAAGACCAAGGAACTCATTGTGGACTTCAGGAAAGAGAAGGGAAACACCCACGACCCTATCCACATGAATGGTATGGCTGTGGAACGTGTCTCCAGCTTCAAATTCTTGGGGACCCACATCTCAGAGGACCTGTCCTGGTCGACCAACACCTTAATTCTCAAGATCACCAACACGAAAATAACCTGCATGTTAATCACCTGTAGGCGGGGCAAGAACTATGTGAAAGTCAGAACCAGAAATGCTGGGCTGGAGCGTTAAGCTAGCGACAGCTCATAGAAGCAGCTTGATAGATGGTGATAGGAAACAAGTGAAGTTACACTGACATTTTCATCACTGGGTCTCATCTAGCTTGATAGATGACTCAGCCTGTCACCTTCTGGCTAAGCTGCCAGTGGAGGTTAGCGAGGTTCAGAGAATCAGGATGAACGGTGCACAGGCAACGAGTTGAGTTGAGACAAAAAAAAAAAAGAAAAAACCCAAAACTTGAATATATCAGCCTGAAAGGTGATTTTGTTTTGTCTCTCTTCCTAGCAAGCTAATGTTTTGAGGTGATGCTAGTATCCTAATTTTCACTAGCCATGTGTGCTAGCTACTTGGTTTAAACTACTTGTTAACAGTAACCAGTGCCCAGCGCGCCAAAACAGCCACTGGGGTGCAGACTCGCCCTTGAAAATCACTCAGCTTGAACAGTTGAGTTCTGCTCGCACAAAGTGGATTTCAACTCCTGTGGGTCCCTCCTTGGGCAAGGCAACCAGGGGTCAGTACTGACTCTTCTGTAATTGGTGCTTTCTGAAGAGCGAAATTTGATTGACAGCCCTCCTCTTAGTCATGAAAGTCTGCTGAAAGTGAAATGTTATGTTTATGTTATATTTATGCATTTAGCAGACACTAGACAAAACAACAGCGATGAACAGATGAAGAAGACAACAGTATCTGGGCAGAGATTCTTTCAGGTAATAAACCCTTGGCTGAATTCAGGCATCTGTGATGAATCTGTTGAGTGAAATTTTATCTAAGCATGTTTCTGAGAAATATGTTAGTGTAGCTAAATATCAACAGTAGTGTTTGTATATTATATTTTGTGGGCTAGCTAACATTTAGGTTAACCATAGGCTACATGTCTGCCATGATTCTGTTAATGAAGTAATTCAGTTTCACGTAAGGACTCCACTTTTCTTTGGACATTGCTATTTTCTTAGGTCGAAATTTGTAAATGCATCAGGTAGCAAACTAACAGGCAAGTAGTCAGTATGGCTCAGTTGTTACTGCTATTTTGCTACGTTACATTTTTTAGGCTACAGACAGATTATTTACCTATTATAAAGCAAATGGTTTGCGAGCATCACTTGCCTGGTGTTAGACTTCTTTGGATTGTGATGTTAATTAGTTTAATTGCTATAATGTTTTTGACTTCAGGCTGAGACTGCAAAAGAATGCAGTTGCCTTATTAGCTACATATATCAACTCATCTTAGCAAGAAAAAATAATAAAACGATAAAATAAAATTAATGACAATTCAAAAGATTCCAGTATACCTATATTATAGTTGTAAACTAGCTAGTCCAAATATTGAATAGTTTCATCTGTGGAAAAAAGCAGTTTTAAGTGGATAGGGTTAAAGAGCTGGACAACGGTAGCCTATATTTTGTAAAAGGCAAATTTTTACTGAGAGAAGATAAATGTTCATCATCTGCTTCAAAGAGAGACAACATTAGATGTGCTTAGAAATAGCAATAGCTGTTTTTCCAACCTTAGTTTTCATTGGATGGGTCATAGGGCAGATATAAATATGTCTTTCGTCCAGCACTGTTAAATTCATTGATATGTTGGAGGTGCAGCATGAAGTTAAAGAGCATTTGTTTATTTGGTGTTTATGTTTAAGAGAAACAATAGAGGTTATACACAAACCATGATAATTGCAAATGGATTTCAGTAACATACAAGATTATGTAAAAACTATGGTCAGACTTATAAAAACACTGTTAAACTGCAATGTATAATATCATAGAGGTGAAGGAAGAAAATTAATTCCTTTTGTCCCAGCCCCCCAAATCCAGGTCTGAGGGTATAAACTTGATCAAGATCATAAACCTTTTAGGTCTAAATTTAGTATACCAGCCATAGATTCTATTCTTCAAAGAAAACATAGTCAGGAATAAGTACCAAAAATCTTTCAAAAAAGCAAGTATATTAAGACAACTCGCAACAAAAACATCGAAAGGTCAGGCTAGAGTCAGTGTCAATTTGAAAAATAACATTGAAAATTTCGGAATGTGCTGCATGAAAAGCTGTCCATTGAAAATCAATGCATGTCAATGATACTGAAATACATGCCAGAACTATGCATAGGGCAAGGAAGTTGGGACACATCCCAATGTATGTCAAATCCCAGAGTTCATAGAAGTTTAAGAAATGTATATATTTAATTATATAGTTTAATAGTTTATGGGTAACACTTTAGAATAGGATACACATATTCACCATTAACTATCAGCTTATTAACATGCATTAACATACTATCCATTGTGGGGGGATCTGTTATATTACATCAGAAACAATCAGAAAACAAGGCTTTAAGTAAACAGGTTAAATAGCAAAAACATTTTTGAAAAGCCTATATAGCCACTAGATATGATTTAACATGCATTGAGACATGTCCCTACTTTCTCCATGGACTATGCACTGTTTTGTAAAGTATTTGTAAGGCATTAATTTTCAATGGACAGCTATTCAAAGGGCTGAAAGCACATCCCAACAGTATCAGTGTTAACATTTAAACTTACATTCAGCATAGCCAGACATTTATAATAACAATAACAAAATGGTTTCGTTGGGAGGTGGATGGATGGGTGGATGGGTGTGTGTGTGTGTTTATGTATCTGGCCTGCAGCCTAATAAAGGAGTCCAGACACTTTAGTGTCATTTCTCTATGTCCTTTCTAGGCTGTTCCGTTTCAGATCAAATAGGTACAAGAAGTGAGTAACTAGAGAAAGACTAAAAAAAAAAATGAAAGGGCCTAGCCATATGGGGTAAGATGTTTTGAGCTCCAGGATCTTGATCCTTGACTACACACACACTTCACCAGTATCCAGGAATGTACCAGAGCATTTAGTGTGCCCATTAAAAATAGGAAAAGAAAAAAAAATTAAGTAATTATAAGCATAGATCATTTGTCAAATACTACTGTTAGCATTATGGTTATATAACCACAAAGGCAAAAAATGCCGAAGCTATTTATTTATTTATTTCCGTAGCAAAGTCATACTGACTTTCCCAATGGTGTCTATTGTTGCCTTCCTGTCAAGCTTTATTACATGTCATAAAACAAGGTGTAAGACTTATCATATGTTTTACAGATATTCACTTAGAGTTGAAGAGGTTCTTATTTAATTTTTTAAGGGTGTCTACACACATGCCCTGTCTTCATTGAAGGAGCTCTTCCCAAGAAATAGGTTTAGAAAAAACTTCTCGCTCTAGCCAGAGGTCATAGTTCATCTGAAAGTCCTCTGGCAAGTCCACACGCTGTCCAAGCACACTTTGCAAGCAGTTGTCCACAGGCAGATAGTCAGGGTTGGCTTGGCTCTTGTCATAGCGGCGGCTGTTAAATCGCTCAATATTAGCACGCAGTGCACACTCCTCTGCTTGAAAGTCCCATGGTCGTGCATCCAGGTCTGCTGTCAAGGAAAGGCATATTCATCTATTACTAAGGGTTAGGGTTAGGGTTAGGGTTAAGTGCCAACTATCAAAAAGCATGGAAACCTTGCAAACACAAAAAAGCATTATTGAAACTGCTGGAAAGTTAACCAAACATGCTCAAACCCAATATACCAAATATACCAACCCAATATACTTTTGGTAATAATTATCAACGTCTGCTAGTAAAAAAAAAAAAAAACTACAAATGGGGCTTTTCCACTATACCATTCTAGTACTACTCTAATCTATTCTACATGTTTTTTTTTTTTTTTTTTGCTTTCCTATTTGGGGTTGTACCTGGTACCGTTACGATTACTTGTACCTGCTGTGGCCAGGTTCTCTCCGAGCTGACAATAAAAAGTGACATGAACAGACTGACGCCCACTAATTGGTCTGAGAGGGACGCTGCAAGCAACAAGAATCACTGTTTATATATACGAATAAACTTTTCCTGTCAACTTTGAATGTTGTTTGGTTATTCCTTGTCAAATAAAATTTGAATTCAAATATTCCAAGCCATGAATCTGAACAACTGTGATCCTTTTGAGAACATTAGTTCCATTGTGAAAAGATATTGTAAACTACTGTTGGTTAAAACCATGTTTAACCTGCAACCATGAATAAAGAAGGGGAAGGGTAGTTATGGTGGTTGCTAATCATGTTTGCCATGCTGGTTGATTGGTTGTAACTTTGGAAGTGGTTGCTTGGCTGCTGCTAGGCTACTTGCTAGTAACTGCTATTACTTTTTTTTCATTCATAACATAATATTAGGCTATTGTTTCTGGTTTTCCTTTTTTCCCCTTTCTAGCATATTCATGCTATGTCAGTGGTCAGTATGAAAACAAATTGTGCTTAATTTCCAGTGCACTATTTGCTTTGCCAAGCTAGATTAGGATTCTTTTGTTCAGTATGTTTGTTTGCTAAATGTGTTTGGTCTAAACAGTCCTATGTCTTTTCCTGGAGAAAGACAAAGAATCACCTAATATAGTATATTAACAAATAACACACACTTGATTAACTCACTGACCTGGAGAAATGTTTGCATTGTATGTACAGCAGTTGTGCATTGCTTTGGCCACTACATGAAATGGTAAAGCACCCTCAGGAATGTGCTGTCTGTCATTCAAATGAACAGAGAGAACTTAGAGATTCATCTTGTTTGCCGTCAAAAACGAATGACTCGCTTACACAGACATCAACATTCATCCAGAACATCTCCAAGCGCTTTCGAGAAAGGAATGACAAACAGTAGTGGTAGCTTTCAACTTTCCTCATCTGTAGCATGCACAGAGAGAGCGTCAGGCTATGGTTGCCAGTTTGCCCCAACAAATGCACTGAATATAATCACACTGCATTTCATACATAATCTTGAAACTTAAGAATGTTGCACAAACATAGTAATTTGATTACTTATAAAGAAATTTGGATCTTGTGAATTATGGGAGATTCCCGGGAGAAATGACAAAGCAAGAGGGGGGTGGGAGATCTGTCTGAAATACGTGAGAAACCCGGTAAAAACAGGAGTGTTGGCAGCCATAGAGATCCGGGAGTTGATGTCACAAACTCGGCACTCAACATTAGAAATCCCACTGGCAGTAAAGTGCCAGTGGTGAAGACATCCATTCAAAAATACAAATGATTTACTCACAATACATAATTCATGACGCTTGATGATTGCCTTGTACAAGTGAGTAAATGTGGCCTATGTTTCTGTAAGAGTTTGTGCCTTTCGAATTCATTCAGTCGCTGTAACGTAAAAAATAACCATGGAGAAGTTAGCTTTAAATTGGACGTTAGATGGATTTGTGGATATGCAGCACGCTGTTGCAATATCGATCAAATGTCTGATTTAGAACTAACTTAACCTTGCTTGGTTGGTGTGTGGAGGTTAAACTGATTATGCTAGCATGAACTAACATCAAAATAACATGCTGCCATAATAGTCTGTGATCTTGACTATTCATAACATCAGTTAAATGGAGACTTCTTTACATGAAAGTTTAGGTCAAGACGGACACTAGCCTTAGCTTACCTTAAGATATGAAGAGGTTACTTGAAATAGCTTCACACAGGTGCCTATAACTTACCAACAGAGCAGTGTAAGTCATGGAAGGACTAACTCCAACTTTTATAACAGTTATAGGGCCCATGTAACGCTATATTGCAAAAGTTGAATCCATTAACAACCACTGCAGCTTTATTTTAATTAAGCAGCAGAGGTTAATGTTCATGTTACAGCAGAGATGGCTCATCATTCAACATTGTAACTGGTGATAACACAAGTTACAGCCTATAAGATAAAACAGTGAAGTCTTGCAGTCTTTTTGGGCAAATTAACGAAATGCCTTGACATTGTATGTCCTGTTAAGATTTATTAAGCTTAGATACTGTGTTTAATTTCATTGGAAGTAAAGTGCGCATTTAACTAAATCTGCAACTGGCGCCATTCATGTACATTAACTTTTAAACCAACGTGTCAACATGGCGGCATTAATCAAAATTATGACATAATAATCAATAATACAGTAAAAGAACAGAACTATCCAATCTCTATGGTCATAATTCTCAATATTAAGTCTATGGGATTTTTTTTAAAGTTTCATATTATATATAATATTTATTAATTTATTTATTAATATAAATTAAAAAGTATAGGGGTGGAAAAGAAAAAAATATATATTCCCGGATTGCACCACAGATCTAAAGCAACAGTTTTTAAAAGAATTTTCTATGTTAAATGGTTTGAGCCACATTAATTGTACAAAAACAAAAACAGATTAAGTGGCATAAGACTATTTTGGATAACAGCATAAGGAAATTAACATGGATTGCGCTGCCTATTAAGTCAAATCTGTGAACTTTTAGGTCTAAAAAGTTGGAGAACTAGATAGAAAAAGAGACAGACATGGTGAAAGTGAATAACAGGGAAACTGTTTTTTGCAGGTTGGTATGTAGTTTATTTTGCCTCATGCTAATTTAAGATGGCCAACGAATATAAATAATTAGCCTACAAAAGTGTAGTAAACGCCAGCTTGTGCTACCTCTTGCCCCACTCACCACATGCACATCGCAGAGGTACTGTTGTTATGGAAAACCAACCTAAGAGAATAGAGTTGAGTCAATCTGTCAACCTACTGACCCATTTTTTTTCTGATTCTGATGTTACAGCAAACAAATATATTTCTAAGGATGGCCTTAATGGTCTCTTTCTGAAGTGTGTAAATATTGGCTTCAACTGCATTTACACAGCAAAGCATATAAATAGACGAGTGGATCATATGGTTAATTGGAAGCGTCTGAGTAACTAGAAAAGGGTTATATAATTGTTATTATTACTAATGCAGTGTCCATACAAACCATGTATTCCAGGAGACTAGTAGCAGAGTGACGTGCAGGTAGGTCCATGTTGAATCTGATGATATAGGCAGGATTCAGTAAAAAGTAAGGAGAGCTGTAAATAAGCTACCATGTTCCGTTATGCACTACATAGCCTAGTATTACACGTGTGTTTCCTTGTTTCGAAATGATTAAATGCACACTGAGCGCAGAGGCTAGAGAGGTCGTGTCTGTGTGATAGAGCTGAGAAGTAATTTTTTAGGCTAATGTTATTTGTCATGCAGTAGTTGACATCTAGACACATCAGGTAACAGCACTTATTTTAAATGTATTTAGCAGACTGCATTCTCATAGGGTTTTGCGTGTGTCAGCACGTTGCATGATCTGTGAACTTTTTGTATATCGCTGAGGTGAGACATCTTAATTCCCTTGAATGGCAGACTAAGAGGTGAATGTCAGCAAAATGGGCTTTTTTTGCCCCACGCTGGTTTAGTACTGCACCTTGAGTACGTGGCTACAACTGAGAGTGGCAGAATGCAACTGCTTATTTTAACAATATCTTTAGTATTTCTTTCTCCAAAAAACAACAAACTGAGCACTGCACTCACTCAACTAACAAGACGCACACTGAATTTTAGGTCAATCAGATGGGTGGTTCAAGAGTTATGTGTTGAACAGACAGAGTGACAGACAAAGGTTCCTTGCATTTATAGATATATTATTATTATTATTATCATTATATCTAAATACTGCATGTATTATAAAACCTTTTCCATTTTTAAATCATTAACCATATGATTGTCTCCAGCCACTTCATGAATATCTTTACTTGTCACTTTACAATACAAGTTGTGGGGTACTTAATCACTTTCAGACACTGAGACTTTTGATAAGTTATCATTCTGCTTTGAACATTTATATTAGGTTGGGTACTATGAATGTGTTATGAATTCATAGGAGCTGCCCACCAAGTCAAGTGTTACCTAAAACTCCACTGAACACAAAGAGTGTTTAATTTTTTTTCATCCTGAATTTACAGCCACTAGAGAACTCACCGTTACCATAAGCCCAGTCATCATTAAGCCTATGCCGAACTTTCTGGTAGATGGCTGACATCGTCTTCATGTTGCTTTTCCTCCACTGGCGACCCAAGTATTTGGTTTGCACTTTAAGAAGCTTGAGGACATATAGCTGCATCATGGCCTGCTTCACTTTCAGTGCTCTCTTCAGAATGGGTGCAGACTTGAACACAACCAGCATCTGGAGCAGGCATTAAAAATTCCAAGGTTTGAAAAATGTTTTCAAACATGTCAATATTTACATACCATGATCTTACCAACTATCAGTCTAAGGACCATATGCTACGTATTCTTCTCCGTTACTTTCTGTAGTTAACTCAAGTTTACGAGCCATGGGGGCAGTTGCATCGAAATCAGAGTGTAAGCTTTTCGTAATCATACAAGTCGAAATGGAATACTCCTTTCATGTCAGCAGTACCAAACCCATGTAGGCATCAACTAGCAGAATACATATTTCAGCCTGGGTGCTTCTCGGAACAGAACGGCAAGATCAACAGCAGGTAGCCAGAGCACACAGAGTATTTTTGTGAGCTTTATTGGTGGAAAGTCACTGATGACTGTGGGCCAGAACCCGTTGTTGATCCTGCCATCCTGCTTCAAGAAGCATCCAGGTTTGAGTGCAAGTGGACCCCTTCTAATGACGCTAAGAATATGTAATTATTTCAAACATTAGATGATGAACATTAATGTATTAGTTTAAAATCACCATATGAAAGAGAAGTGTTTTGACCAAAAAAATCTCTAATAAAATTCTACACCTCTTGTCTGCTTTGATTGGGTTGTTGACATGGTGCATACCTGCCAACCTTAACGATTTTTAGCACATTGTCGTTGGAAAAACCAGCTGACTAAAACCACAACAAAATAGGCTGTGTATAACTGATGTTTGTCAGTATACACTGGAGTCATCAACATTTTATTGGCAAAGAATCTCTTGGCATACGAAGCCTCAACAGATGTACCCCTGAGGCTATTACCTGAAATTTTACATATCTCCTTTATGACAACATGAGAACTTAATGTTATTCTTTATATTTAACCAGAGCCATGCATGTGCCTATATGGGCCTATAACAAGTAGCCTGTTGACATTTGTGTCACTGTCTCTTAAATCCAAATGTTAAAATGGGACATTACATGTTAGCATCCTATGAAATGCCAATATCAGCACCACATTCCAGAGGCTATAAAGCACATGGGAAGTCATGAAATGCCATAGCCTTTGTGAAGTTTGGCCGCAGTAACTACCTCCGTCAATGATATGAGCCATTTGCCTGTCCCTAAAGGCTTATGAAAAAACTACATGATTAACAGGCCAATTCTGGCAGTAGCATTTTGTTTGCTTACAATTAGCAAAGCCAACAAAAATGTGATGCAGCAATCTATACAACATTCCATGAATGCATATGATTTTTAAGTATATTTCCAAGCCCTATATCTTGTGATACTGTTAGGTTACACGTGTCACAAAGGTATCATATTCAAATCGTACCTCTCTGATCGCTACCAGTTTGTACATGCTCATAATGAATCATCATGCCACACCAAAGTAAACTATGGTGTACCCCAAGGCTCAGTGTTATGGCTTTGCTTCAACATGTATTACAGACTAACTTGTCCCTTACTGCCCTGTTAGACCCCCTAAGACACCCTCCTAATAGGAGGAAGAGCTTTTTGCTACCCCCACCCACACATTCGACAAGCGGACACTCTCAATACCTTTAAGTCTAGACATAAAACCTTTCTCTTTACTGCTCCCCATTGTTAGGGATGGTGCACGGAAGATGACCCCTCAGGGGACTTTTGGGAAGGTCTGCTTCTGGCGTTTCCCGCAGCTGCAAAGCATGATGGCCACTGACCATCCCTGCAGTAGTGTTGGGTTGCCATGCACCATACCCTTAGTTATGCTGGTATAGCCTAGTGGCGCCATAAACCTATAATGTGTCATGCCGTACAACTCTCATATATATATATATGCAGATATGGCACATATGGTCAGTGAAGTGAGATTGCGTCATTGCGGTAAGCGTGCTACGTCATTTCCTCTTTACACTGTGTTTGTAGCTGTGTGCAACGCTAGTCCAAATTGCAGATATTATTCGCAAATTAGCATACTCTCCACCCACTTATCCATTTTGTTTCTTAAACTATACCTTAACACAACTGTTAAATTCCTTCACACACTACAGTAGACTTCTCCTCCTTGCTCTCTCTCTATCCGTTGCCCGGCTTGTCAGATGTTTAGCTACTCCCCAGCCTCCTTTATCGGTTATGATACGTGTAACACTTGTAGACAGCCGGCTAGTCTGGAGGCGAGGATCACTGAGTTAGAAAGCCGCTTCCACACATTAGAGAAGACTTACTCAGCGCCAGATAGCACTGCTGCCCCCTTAGCAAGTGTGGATGCACCAGAGAGATCATCCCCTAGCAAGCTAGCCAGTGAACCGGCGGCATCTCTCTCGCAGCAGGGAAAGTGGGTGAGGGGCACTAGTCGCAGAACGAAACCCCCTGCACACCACCAACCACTTCATGTTTCTAATCGATTCTCCCCCTTAAGTAACTCCTCCAACCAAGACAAAACTTTGGTAATTGGTGCTTCTACTGTATGAAATGTGAATCTAGCGACTCCGTCGGCTGTAGTCACTTCAATCTCTGGGGCTAGAGCAAGCGACATCGAAGCCTATTTAAAAGTGCTGGCGGCTAAACAAGTAATGAAGTACACCCGGATAGTTATCCATACTGGCACTAACGACGTCCGATTAAGGCAGTCGGAGATCACCAAAACGAGTTTTATTTCTTTGTGCAGGTTGGCACAAACAATGTCAGACTCTGTAACTTTCTCTGGTCCCATACCTATTAAACGCGGTGAAGAAATGCTCAGCAGAGTTTTTTCACTGAACCGATGGTTGTCAGGATGGTGTGCCGATAACAATGTGGGCTTCATCGATAACTTCACCTCCTTCTGGGGAAAGCCTGGACTTCTGAATCGAGATGGTATCCATCCGTCTCGGATGGGTACTGAGCTCCTTTCTAGGAACATTGACCGTCACTTAAACTCGGCTTGTTCCTGACAAACCAGAGTTTGGTCCAGGTAGCAGAATTACTGTCCTACACAGTTCTCTGCGGCCCCGCCGTCACCCTAGCAGCAGACAGACAGTGAGTGTCCGCGACGAAAACATTTTCAAAACGACCCGGTAGAGGTATAAATTATACCAACCTCACAAAAATAAAACCAGAAACAAAAAAAGAATATAGCCAGAAATCACAACTGAAATTTGGCTTATTAAATATTCGTTCGCTCTCCTCAAAGACGACTTTAATAAATGAACTTATTTCTGATAATCAAATTGACATACTCTGTCTTACAGAAACCTGGCTAAAACCTGATGAATACCTCCCACTAAATGAAGCTACCCCCCCTAGTCATCTAAATTATCACATACCACGTCGTTATGGCCGTGGTGGTGGAGTAGCCACAATTCACAATTCAAATCTCACTATGGCCCCTAAGCTTGATTATATTTTTAAATCTTTAACTTGATTCATCCTGATGGGAATGGTGCTAAACCCTTAACAATTGTAACATTATATAGACCTCCAGGCCCCTACACTGAATTCTTATCAGAATTCTCTGACTTCCTGTCCTCTCTAGTCATTAAAACAGAAAACATAAATCATATTAGGTGATTTTAATATCCACATCGATGTTGCAAACGATAGCCTGGCAATTAGTTTCCAATCTCTGCTTGATCACATTGGCTTCTGCCAAAATGTAAACACACCTACACATCAAGGTAACCACACCCTTGATCTTGTTCTGACACATGGAGTACAAATAGAACAACTTACAACCCTACCTCAACACTCTACACTAACTGACCACTACTTATTAAACTTTAAAAATCACATTAGACTATGTAGCACCTAACTCAGTCTACTACTACACTAGAAACATAACTCCCAAAACTACAGATGACTTCATAGCAAAAATTCCATCTCTCCTTGAGTCTCTGTTGAGCCAATATAGCCCTGTATTAGAAGGCTCTATACCAAGCCCAACCCAAGTTGATCAATTAACTGACAGTGTTGTAAATGTACTATACTCCACATTCAACACAATTGCACCACTCAAAAAGAAAACTAGGAAACAAGAAAAAATTGCCCCATGGTATACCACACAGACTCGCTTACTGAAACAAGCTGCTCGTAGACTTGAAAGGAAATGGTATGCCACTAAACTTGAAGAATTCCGCCTGGTTGGAAAGATAGCTTTAAAGAGTACAAGACAGCACTTAACAATGCCAAATCAGCATATTATTCCTCACTTATACACAATAATAAAGATAATCCAAAATTCCTTTTTAACACTATATCCCGTTTAACAAAAAGCAGGATTGGGACTTCATGGACTATTTTAATGACAAAATTGAATCTATTAGACTTAAAATAAACAACTCCCTCCCTTGTAACCTCAAATCCAGTTGGACCACATGTAATGGTTACAGCTAGCTCTAGTCAACCTGTAGCATACTTTGATTCATTCACACCCACCAATATATCAGAAATTACATCTTTGATCTCTTCAGCTAAAGCCTCAACATGCTTATTGGACCCTATCCCAACTGATCTTCTTAAGGCAGCTCTCCCTATATTGGCTGAGACGATTCTTAAAATTATAAATGACTCACTCATAGCTGGGCATGTCCCAAAATCTTTCAAGACATCTGTTATTAAACCATCAATTAAAAAACCAAACCTTGATCCTGATGTTCTTGCTAATTACAGACCCATATCTAACCTCCCATTTGTTTCAAAAATACTTGAGAAAATAGTGTCTAAGCAAATCTGTAGCTTCTTAAATGACAATAATATCCAGGAAACCTTCCAGTCAGGCTTTAGAATTAATCATAGCACAGAATCAGCCCTAGTTAAAGTCGCATCTGATAATGGATATATATCAATATTAATCCTACTGGATCTTAGTGCTGCCTTTGACACTATTGACCATGGTATCCTACTACACAGACTTGAACACATGATAGGCATCAAAGACACTGCATTAGCCTGGTTCAAATCATACCTCTCTGGTCGCTACCAGTTTGTACACGCTCATAATGAGTCATCAACCCATACTAAAGTAAAGTTTGGTGTACCCCAAGACTCAGTGCTAGGTCCCCTGCTGTTCTCCCTGTACATGTTACCTTTAGGATCTGTTATAAGAAAACATGGTATTACTTTCCACTCCTATGCTGATGATACCCAGCTTTACCTTTCTATGAAGCCTAATGACTATATGCCAATGACTAAACTTGATGCATGTCTCCTAGACATCAAAACCTGGATGACTAATAATTTCCTTTGTTTAAATTCTGATAAAACTGAAGTTATGATGATTAGCCCTAAACAACTGACCAAAACTCTACCCCATCACCAAAACTTACTCAGTGGCCTGTCACTGTCTTGTAATGCAAAAGTTAAAGAACTCGGGGTAATTATTGACCAGTACCTCTCTCTAAATAGTCTTGTAAAACACATTTCAAAAACATATTTTTTCCACCTACGAAATATTGCTAAGGTTAGAAAGTTCCTATCCTTTGAGGATGCTGAAAAATTAATACACGCATTTATTACTTCCAGGCTCGATTATTGCAATGCTCTGTTCTCTGGGTGTAGCAATACTTGCATCAAAAACCTACAACTAATACAAAATGCTGCGGCCCGAACACTGACCAGGACTAAAAAATATGAACATATCTCTCCTATACTTGCTTCCCTACATTGGCTCCCTATTAAAAGTCGAATTGATTTTAAAATACTCCTCCTAACCTACAAAGCCCTCAAGGGTGATGCACCAACATATATTAAAGACTTACTTGTCCCTTACCTCCCTCCTAGAACCCTAAGATCCCAAAATGCTGGTCTCCTTGTAATCCCAAGAATATCAAAATCTACGATAGGAGGAAGAGCCTTCTGTTACCGTGCACCCCTCCTGTGGAATAGTCTCCCCCCCCCACATTCGACAAGCGGACACTCTCAATACCTTTAAGTCTAGACTTAAAACCTTCCTCTTTACTGTTTCCCATAATTAGGGATGGTGCATGGCAAATCATCACTTCTCATGGGTCTTTTGGAAGGCACTGCCTCTGCTGTTGCCCCCACTTGCGAGGCATGGCAGCCACTGACCATCCCTGCAGTGGTGCTGGGTTGCCATGCATCATACCTTAGTTATGCTGCTATAGCCTAGTGCCGCCACACAACCTTCATGTGTCATGCCGTACAACTCTCTCTCTCTCTCTTTCAGCTCTCTCTCTATTTATATATGTGTGTGTGTGTGTGTATTTATGTGTATATGTATGTATATGTGTGTGTGTGTGTGTGTATTTGTATATATGTATATTTATGCGCATATAGGTATGCCCAAATGACTGCTTTCTGCTTTTTGCTTCTGATGTGCGAGCCTGGCCTAATTCACTATTTTCCTCTGTCCACAATTATCTTTGCTGAGTGTCATCCCTGCCTCATTCCGGCGGACTCCTCTCACCCTCCCCTCCTGAGTGGACTACAACCAACACTACGGGAGGCACATCTCACGACCGACTTCTCATCACAGAGGACCTTCCTGGACGCCGACGCTGGGCCCGACTCCCCTTCCTGAGGCTTTGTGATTGACCCCCCCTCACAATGGCGCTGTCAAATGGACCCCTACTGTTACCCCCATGACCCATCTCATTCCTTTGAGTTTGTCACTATGCCTGGCCGCTGCTACATTGTCCAGCCATAATTCCTAATAACCACCTATAGACTGACTACCATGTATTGTAAGAGTGGGATAATACTCTATTATGAACTATTATGAACCTTAGCTAAAACCATAGGCAGCTTATAGTCTGTCATGATTACTACTGATTGTAATTTTTCTGCATGACCCCTGGCAGTTGGGTTAGCCCCAAGGGATCTGCCCAAGGTTTCTTCCTAGATTAACTGAACATAAGGGAGTTTTTCCTTGCCCCTGTTGCTCTTGGGTGCTCCTTCTGTGAAGCGCCACGAGACAATACTATTGTAAAAGGCGCTGTATAAATAAAACTGAATTGAATTGAAGTATGAGACTAACCTAACTCATTTGTTTCCTCTGTCCACCTACACCACATCTCTGCTGAGTGTTATCCCTGGCTCCCACTGGCTGACTCGTCACCAACTCCCCGAGAGCAATGTGGCCAACTTTATGGGAGGCCCATGCCAGGACCAGCTCTCCTTCCTTGACACCCATGCCAGGATCGACTCTCCTTCCTAGAGGTCCTATGACTGACCCCTCCTCACAAAGGTACTGTAAAAATGGATCCTGCCAATGTTACTCCGATGATCAATCCCACTGCTTGACTTTAACACTATGCCTGGCTGCTACTACACTGTCCAGCCATAACTTTTGATATTTATCTATTCAGCTTGACTACCATATAATGCTGTGGGACAATATTTCAGCATGATGATGCTTAGCTAAAATCATGGACATAGTCTATCATGATAACCACTGTTGTACTTTTCCTGCATGACCTCTGACAGTTGGGTTGGCCCCTTGAGCCACGGATCTGCCAAAGGTTTCTTCCTATACTAAGTAAGGGAGTTTTTCCTTGCCAATGTTGCTCTTGCTGTAAAGTGCGGTGAGACAATATTATTGTAAAAGGCGCTGTATAAATCCAGGGTGGCACGCCTTGTCAAAAAACACAATGAGCCTTACTGCTCTGACGGGCAGATACTGACAGGCCAAATTTGGGGTTCTGGCTGAAGGACTAATAGTCTCACTAACAGTGAGGTAAACATTTCATGGCTCATACATGACCGTAGGCTATAAGTAAACCAAACACGGACGACTACATGTGCCTTCCATATGAAAAATTACACTTACTGTTACTTTTGTTAAAGCAGTGGTGGAGAAATGATAGGGGCCAAGACAAAAAACTACTGACTAATGTAACGTTATTACTAGAAACATATTCCATGTGTTGTTGACAACATGCTTGGTTGGAGAAAAAGTATCAATAGAAATAATCACGGTTGACATAACCATATCTTGTAGTTGTGCATCAAGTGATGGTGTAATGGGCAACCGTAGCTACACTTGGCAGTCTGCAGAAGACCAGACTGTTTGTGTTACTAGTAAAGTATGTGTATACAAGCATTATTTTAGCTGCTTTTAGCTGCTGTCGTTAAAACTGACTGTCACTGACGTTGCACCTTCTAAAAACAGCATATAAATCAGCTGCAAACTTAACATTAACTTAATATTGATATTTGATATGCTAGTTATTTGCCTGTGTTGTGCCAAATAAATTCCCCATTCACAGAAACAAAAGTGGAGCACATACACACTGCTCTCATTTGATGTTGAAGTTTTTACTGACTAAAGTGGATCTGCTTTGCTAGCATTCTGCATCCACTCTGTGTAATCTGGGCTAGTGAATGTCAGCTTTATGGGCTGAAAAACTATTGTTTAATTGTTTATTTGCTCATTTTGTCTGATCATAACCAAATAAAAAAAAAAAAAAACTCACTGCTCAAAAGCTGCATGTTTAAAAGATGAAAATGGGGGTGGGGTTGAGAGAGGCTGTTATACCATGGTCCTGGAATGCTTCCACTTTGTGAGCTTGTTGAGAATCCTCAGCAAATTGATGCAGGAGAATAGGTTTCTCCAGCAGAACTGATTATTTTCTCCAGCTTCCTGTAATGACAAAGGGACAACACTAATGTCTCACAAACTAATGAATTTAAATACTAGTTAAGGCATACCAAGCAAGTTTGCATTTAGCTCCAGAGCAGTCATTGTTTTTTATAATCAACACCAATGTCCTAAATTCCCAATACATGAGGAGTTTGTAAACCAAAGAATAAGAACCAGTGATGATAATATTGACTCTCAACTAAGTAATAAACATGATTTCATCGGGTTCATAAGTGAGACAGTTTCGGTTTGTTCTGAGTCCTGTAGTGTCATGAAGGCTGTAAGTGCATGAAGAGGTCAGAGGGGGAGCATAGAGAGTGTATGAGTGAGTGAGTGAAAATTATATTAAAAACAGTGAAAGCAAAACTGCACATATATAAAAATGTAAGGGATTAAGAGTAAGGTGTAGTTCGTAAAAAATAACAGCAACCGCAAAACACTTACTAAACTTTCTGCGGTGAGCTCTGGAAGTTCATGCACCACGCAGTAGGGGAAGTCCAACACCGATATACTGAAAGACAGAGAATTGGTGTAGTGATAGTCCGATTTAATAATACTGACAATGTATAAGGATTTTATCCATCCAAACCAAGAGTGTATAAGCTATACAGTGTCATGTAAAGATCTGGCCACCACTGAAAGCCATCATTTCAGTTTATAGCTTAATAGTAACACTTCAGATCAGGGTATAAATATTCACCACTAACGAGCAGCTTATTAACATGTAAACTAGTACCTATTAACCATTTGTTAGTCTTTACAAGTCACTGTTTGCATACATCAAACTTTATCAAACCACAGCATTCCAGGAGATTAACTTCTTCAAGTGTGGGTGTTCATCATGCTATGAGGATGCGGAGCTAGTACAGGTACACTGCCAAAGTAAAGGGTTGCATAACTTCCACCTGGTATCTTTTTTGATAATCATTCAAAAACCTTAAGTGCAACTTACGCAGACAACCCCTTTTCATTAAAGTGTGGAGACATAAAGCAAAAGCTATTTTTTGTAAAACAGATTTGATTATAGACTCATGTTACTATTTACAGTTGTTTTTTTATAAGTGACTTTATAACCATTCTAAAACAGAATTTAGCTAAGATGACGTCACTGTAAGGAGTCCAGCCAAGTCGGTAAATAGAGAATAGAGAATAGAGAATAATGGATTATAATCAAAGTCCTTCTAAGGCAAGTCCCAACACTCAGCCACCACCTTGGAATGCCTTCGGGCAGCTATTTGGGATTAACAAGACCAGGCCCCATTAAAATGAATGGGGAGATATCCAGAACTCCAGATTGGCAGGTCGTACAAATTGAAAAAGTATATTGTGCAAATCCTTGTTTAAGTCTAGACTGAACAATGTCAAAATCTACCCGTTTAAAAAAAGGCATTATCTAAAATGACAATTTGCTCACTATGCCTGTACCAACACTGGAGACGTGGCTATCACCATGGTGCCGAGATACTAAACAAAAATTTGACATCAGTTACACCACGTCCACAACGCGATTAGTTTCTCAACTCTGCCACCTTTGCATTACGAACGACTGCAATACATTTCTATGGGAGGCCTTTTTAAGTGATGTGTCTCCTATAATGTCTGTTATAATAGCATGTTTAAGACTGGCATGGTTGAAAATAAAAATTTGTAGGCATACATTTTTTTAAGCTTAATAATTATGAGACTGACAAGAACTTGGAGAACTAATGTCCATCAGCGCCAAGAGGAGAGAAGTGGGCATAGTTAACAGCTAACTTTAATACTGGTAAATACATGCATTATTAGTATATGACTATGTTAGCTAGCAGTAACAAACAAGGGTAAGAAAGCAAAGGAATTGCATTGTACCATATATATGCTACCTACTTAAAAATGGTCTTCAAAACATAAAACATTACTTGAACAGTACGATAGGTACGTTACTAATGCCTAACTGATGATGTGATGTCCAGCAACAAGTTGTCCTGGCACAACCACAACAGTAGGGTGTCAGGTTGTAGTTTTGTTTCTATCATAAGCCTACCAATTATGTGGTTCATCAGTGCTTGATTTGAAGCACATCTCAGGGAACTTTTTGACCGTGTTAACTGTTATCATTATCCTAAACTTATTGCACCACAGACATTGTAGCCCAGACATTACTGTGGTTTGTTAGGCTAATTTAATAGCACGGTGTATTTCTGTCTTACTTTTGCACCTGCCTGTTGCTGTTATGACATATATTGACCAATAAATATTATTTCTCACCTAAAATATTACTCTTTCACTTGGGTATTTATTATATTTCAAAGAAGCTGCTTCTGCTGCTGCAAAAGCCCAGAAAATTATACACTGAAATAATGATTATAAAATCAGGGATGTTCCAGTACTTAGTCGCCTACTGTAAATGCTATTTTGTAGCTCAGACCAAGTATCCAACCTGTTCTTAGCTGTGATGTAAGACATGATGTTCTGGTTGAAGAACTTCAGGATGAGAGGAATACAGTTCGCAAAGACCAAATGTTGAGCCATGTATTCAAACTGCAGGGGGGCAGAATAAGAGCACACAATATTCACACAGTGCATGACATTGATCTCAATATCGATAAGACTGTTTAGATTTAGAATATACACCAAAGATTCACTGTGCCTAGTACTGCAAATAAAGCAATACATATAAATAAGTCAAGCAAAGTTACTCATACATCTTTCAAATAAGTAAGTAGTGTCCTCCTCCTGCTGGAAGTGAGCCATCCATTTGTGCTGCACTCAAGTAATCATTCTGAATTAGATATTTCATCAGTAAAAAAAGTAAATCAAACATTAAGGTTCCATTACTTTTGTAATTTTAAATTTTTTTTTTAGGTCCTAACTGCATATGCCATGTTCCACAACATCTGCATTGAGTTGATGACATCATAGCCCCCAAGGATTTCCCTATGGAGAATAAGGCTGAGGATCAGGGGCAGCACAACGTGGAGGTAGGTAGCGGTACACACTGGCAGGATCAACTGGCAGAAGTGGGGGCGGCACCCAGCCATAATAATGTTTAAGAGGTAAAAAGAATCGAAACGCGAAGATTCTTTTATATAGTCCAACATATGAAAGGGTTTTGCCTGACAATCATCTACACATTGTGAAGTACTATGCAGTTTGCACATCTTAACGTCTTAAGATGTGCACATCTTCAGATCCTGTATCTAAATATCTTAAACATGACACCTTGCAACTGAGTCAGCCCTGCAAATGCAGTTTATACACAGTCTAGACAAATGCATCCTGACATCGTCTGGAGCCCCTAGATCTATTTTGGCACCCACCAATAGGTCCAGCAACATTACCCAGACCTCCCTGCACAAAAACTTGATGGGCATGTTGCCACACTAGGCTAATGGTGAATTTCAGTTCCCGATAATAATACCTATGCAACATTATATCTTTATGCTTCACACTGAAATTTAAATACTGATATTGATGGCATTATAAAACTGATGGCAAAATAGCTGGCTATTTATAAGCAAGTGACAGAATTTTCATGGTGGCCTGTTTTATGTAGGCCTCTTAGTTTGCCTAAATACAAGGCCTCAAATGGATTTTGGCCACCCTTCATAAAATCCTCAAGAGTCTATGACTGCTTTGAGAAATGTAGTTACCTGATATACATGGTTCAGTTTGAAATGTTTGAGAAGTAGCAGAAGGATAGCAGAGATAGCTTTCACAATAATCTCCTTGTGCCGGTTCACATCAACACCCAGCTTCATGCTCTGAAGGACTGTGGTTCTGCAGACACAAAAACAAAGTATTATCAGACCAAATGTGTATTAAACAGACACATTCTAACCAATAGACAAAAACTACCATTTCTTCTATAAATTATAGTCAGGGCTCTACACAAACTTTTTTTCCAGGAGCACTTGTCACCAAGTAAAAAATTCTAGGAGCACAGGAAAAAAATGGGGGCACAAGTAGGTTTTTGTTTTGTACGTTTATTAGAGTGCAGAATGTGCGCACACTATGGACCACACTCCATCATTGGTTTTAAAAAGTACTTAAGTTATACTTTGCATCTTCCATTTCGATGTCTCATTAGTGGAGATTTTTTTAAGCTTTCTAACAGGTCTACAGCTATCGAATATATTTGGAATCAAGTATTCTGACCATTTTTTCAACGATTAATTGAGTAATCAAATAAAACATACTTTTGTGTTTTGAAACAGCAATATCAAGTGTGTCATATAGTGTGTTATAAAATATGAAAGGCCTGTTAAACTGACAAAGCAATTGGCTATTATTCCTGACCAAAAGAAGCTTTTTAATTCCAACACTTTAGTTGGACCAAAACCCTTGCTTTACTGGCTTTTAAACTAAGCCCATTAAGTGCATCTGTCATCTGTATCCAATATCTATATCTATATATATACACACACACACACACACACACACACACACACAATAATGTAAACCACTGGTTCTCAAACTGGGGTCCACAGCATGTTGCCAGGGGGTCCGTGAAAAATTTTGTTATATTTTGCTATAGTGTATGTTTTGCTACATGTAAACTCAGTGTAAACAAAATAAACATTAGTTTGTATTTTTTAACCGAGTAGGCCTAGAAAAAAAGAAAGAAAAAAAAAAACAATCCTTTTAAAACTGCTCCTGCACTGTCAGTTTAGCCAAATGCAATAGCATGTCTATTTAAAACTGTTGTGGTATTAGCTAAATGTGTTATTAGAATTAGAGTTCAAAGGTATCTGAATGAGCAAATGACTATAATCTTATGGTTAAACTTTTGTTGCGATTCTGAGTCCTTGAAAAAAATTCCATTCCATGAGGGGTCTACAGCCCAATAAAGTTTGAGAACCCCTGATGTGTAACTGTAAAATGTGTATAATAGGCAAAACTATGAAATAGGCCTAAAACTTCACAAATAAGGTTAATTGTCCTTAGTTTTATCTTTTAAGAGATAAAAGAGGGTTGTGCCTCTTGCAACACCACATCTGAGAATTAAGAGTAAATGCATGTGAAAGGTAGGCAGAGAAAAAGAATGAGTGTGTGCATCCATGTGCGGAGGAGGGAGATAGACATGAGGAGTGGATGGATTTTGGTAGGTTACATTTTCTCACTTCATCATGCTTAGTCATTACTATGGACTCATAACAGGCAACAAATAACCACAATCCATAAACCACAATTATCCTACTTTATAACGATATTTAGCGATCGTAAATCAACTAGAGCCAACTTCTACACAACTTTGAAGCTCCGCTTAGTAAACTGCTGTTAATGTGCAGATGCTTTCTATAACCCACAGGTGATGGAGCACTGACTTTATTTTATGGTAGACCAGGCCTGGTTTACAGTGTATACATAGCGCCACGTTGTTCTCCATACAAAACATTAAATGTTACCATACTGTAGACATTTTCTGCCTTTTACGCCCACCGGGAGTTTGGTTTTCTGACATCGTCATTAAGAGAACTTGCACAGCTTTATGTCTTTGAATGCACTTTAATAATAGGCTAACTACCTGTGTGAAATAATGATACTAGAGCTGAGTAGGCTACAAAATGCAAGTGATGCTATAGCAGAGACTTTTTAAAAAGACAAACTTTGTTGATAGCAACTCAATGAAACCTCAGTTAAAAGAATCTGCCTCAAACATTTTTATAATCAACTTATTCAGTTACTCGCGTAATTGTTTAAGCCCATTTTGCAACTTGTCACCTTACGTCTTTGTGCCAGTGCTCTCCATATTTGTGGGCTATGAGAAGTCACTCGCAGCATGCTTCTGTTTTGATTTCCTCATTCGCGTAACAAAATATTTACTAAATATAACAAATGTGAGTGAAATGGGCACACTGTAAAGCCCTGATCATAGTTAGCATCACATTAGAACCACAAATGTAACAGTATTCATAAACCCTTGTAGCCTAAACTAGTGAATTGCTTCTAGATCATCTGTTCAACACCCAACACTCTGTTCCTCTCTTTCAACCACAATACAATCCTGTTCTGTAGGCCCATAGGTGAGGCAAGTCTAGACGAGTACTAATACAGTACCAGTTTGCTTTGTAAAATGAAAATGATGGAATTATTAGCATCATATAATCTAATGTAGTTTGTAACAGTGCAAAGACAATACTAGTTGAAATGAGAATTTTTCTTTTTTGTGGAAAATATATGTTTAATTGATCCCAACAAAATTGCTGAAAAAAGCAACTGACGGAATTATGTTGTGGTGACAGAACTTTTGTCAAGTCCTAGTTAGAAACAGATTTTTGTTTAGAAATGATGCATGCGTTTTTCAAACTCTCTTTTAAAATTCTACCTTCTGCAACAATTAGCTACAAACAGGCAAATCTCATATGTGAGAAGCTGAACTTTGGTCCAATGTCATCTTACACAGGATACTCACTTAATACATACCTGCCTACAAACTATGCTAGCACCATTTAAAGAAAAATCAGTCAGCAGAATTCTGACAGCAGACACAGTTTCTATATCAGAACATTATGGGACTGTGGAACTGTATACTATGGAGTCAATCAAGCCAATTTATCCTCTAGGAGATACCCCTGAAAGCACTGGTTGAAGACTCATCTGAAGACCTGAAAAAATTGACAACTAGAGTACCTAATATGGAGCACATTGAATGACAGCTATATTATGTGCCACAATAAACTTGGACATTGAACTTGAACGAGGGAAGTGCTACATGCTGTACTGCAAAATGTATCTAGAAATTAGATGTAGCTGAGGCTTTCAGATCAATCATCTCATCTTTATACATTTAGTCAAGAAGTCACTCACGGCATTTCCTCAGGTAGCACATCTGCCAGGATGTTAATGGAGTCTGTTTTAGCTTTAGATGTGGGAGCTGCTGCAAGCAAAATTTTCAGCAGAGCAATCTAGGAGGTAAAGGATAAACACCACAAATTTAAAACAGTGACAGATTTTTGAAGAAAACAGATGTGTGCCAAAAATGAACAGTCAGAGAGAGAGACAGGGAAAGAGAGAGAGAAGTCTCACTTATGCTACATGAAATATATAACAGCATTTTAAAGCCTGGCCTCTATTCTGTTTAACCCTTCATGGCACCTGTGGGAATGGTCAAACAAGTTAACAAGGTCAAAGGAAGAAAAAGGCAACTGCAACTTTTTCTGTTTACTGTTTTTTGCATTAAAGCTCTGCATATTGCAGGTTGCATATTGCCCTTTATTTAATACACTGCACATGTAAAGATACTCAGTTGTTCAGTGTCATGTAGTAAAGTAAATTCCCTCTTCACTCTTGGAGAACAGGGCTGGTAGTATAAAAAAAGTTTATTTTTTGACAGTGGGGATGTGCTAGGGCCATAACGGTGCACAAAACCACTAAGTTCACCTTGGTCTTAAAGTTGGAGTTTGTTTTTTTCAGTACAGTAAGGGGAAAATAAAAAATATTGCAGTCAAAAGTAGTGAGTTGGTTGCAGGTAAAGATGTGTTGCTTTTTAAGCCACACTGTATGGCCTGTGTCTCCATAAAGTGGGCTGGCCTGAAAGGACGATTTCCCGGAACCTTTTCAGGGACCAAATGAGTATCTGCCTCAGGGTATGGCAATAAACAAAGAGCAGTTTATTTTGATCTAGTAGGTCTTACTGGGCCCTCAGAAAAATTTCAGGAGGAATAATGTGAAGGCAATTCTTCTCCAAAATCACACACTTGCACACATGCATGCACAGCTAAAAAAAAAAAAAAGAAAAGAAAGAAAAAGCTCAACAAACTATAGGGGGCGTATCGTTCACTTAGATATAATACAGTTTACCCGTTGCAGTTACCTGCTGCCCCTTAGTTGCGTGCGCAGCAGCTAATGTTGTAAATGTAAACTTCAAATTTATGAATAGAAGTATTTACCATGTACTGAGGCAGGCTGGGAAGAATTCCCTGATATAGCAACTCGGTAGCACACATGTCAATCTCCTCTTCACCCTATTGGAAGAAAAAGATATCCAATACAAGGTGAATAATAAGAAACCATTGCTTGGTTGATTTTCCTATTGTATTCCTATGCACTTCTTTAAAGGGATACACCACCATTTGGGGAAATACAATGACATTCCACCTCCACCTTGAGTTAAATTGAGTTTTACCTTTCCAGTTTATCCAGCCGTTCTCAGAGTCTGACAGTAGCACTTTTAACTCCAGACTAGCATAAATCATCGAATCAGATTAGACCATTAGCATCTCACTCAGAGGTGACTAAGAATGCTGATTTTTTTTTCCTAATCAAAACTTAGTTAATAAAATGTGGCAATTTTCTTGGCTGGGACTACACTCTCATTCCAGCTTAATAATCAAGGAACTTTGCAACCTACCATGAGATCAGTGGCTTGCACTACTTGATCTGGACACATGGAGGGACTATTTTCAGATGTGGTAGCAAATTTCCTTGATTACTATGCACAGAAATTTCCCACGTTTAATTTTCTGCTGGTCTTGGCACACTGTGCAACTACAGAAGAGAAGTTTTAATCAGGAAAAATCTGAATTCTTAGTCACTTTTGAGCAAGACAGTAATAGGTGAGATTTTAATGGTCTAATCTGTTTCAATGATCTATTCTATGCTGAAGCTAAAAATGCTACCATCAGATTCAAATGAACAGCTGGATGAACTAGAGAGGGATAAGACTCAATTGTTTAACTCGAGCGGAGAAAAATTATGCACATTTTAAAGGGATATGCCACCGTTCGGTGATATACATTTTCCACCTCCCCTCTAGTGTACATTACTACCATAATGTTACCATTATTCAAACCATCCTAATATTTAATCATTTAATTAATCTACTTATATTTTGCATGATCATACAGTTGGTCAGGTTTACAAAATCTTACTTCACTTTTAATATATTGTCAATGTTAAAAGAGAAATACATATCAATCCATAGCCCTGTTGTTCGAGGTCACCATTTACTATAAGTACAAAACAGAACAAGACAATTTGATATAACCTTGACCGAGTAATGAATCATCAGCTAACAGTAACTGAATGGGACACAGAAACTGACTTTCAGTTTCATTTCCCTATGTCCCTTTCAGCTAATGTTAGCTGCAGGCTTGTTATTCAGTCTATGTTGTATCATGTTCTGATTCTTTTTCGTACAGACAGCACTCAATGACAACAGGGCTACTGACTGATTCACACTGGATTTCTCCTTTAATGCAGCCATTCTGTTGATTTCTAGAGTGACTTGACAAGTTATGCAAGCAACTAGAATCAGCAAAAACTGGTAGAAGCATTTTGAATGCAATGCAATCACATTTCTATTGATTCAAATACCCCAGACAGTGGTGTCTTCTGATATTCTTCTTCCTTGGCCATCTGAACCTCTGCTATGGAGACATACTTATGCTGTCGATACAAAACAGGTGAACTTCTTAAGTTTACATATTTGCACAAGTCAACTTACTGTGGGGTTGAATGCCCCCCCCCCCCTCCCGTATCTTAACTGTTGCTATTATTCAGGGGAATTCACAATTTACATAATACAATATATTTAATATATTTCTACCTGTTTCAACGTTTTGATGCTTTCATGAATTGGCCGTGGCAGACCAACTACAGTATCTATGTCACTGAAACAAAAGAGGAAACAAACAAAAAGTCAGGTCAGGGCTAGACCAAACTACACATAAATTGAGACTGAAAGTGGGTCTGGAGTATTTTATTTCGTATTTCTAGGGGTATGAAATTAAACGAAGTTGCATGAAAATGTTTATACAGTATGAAAGAAAATACCTATTCTTTGGTAAACAGTGACAGATGGCTTTATTGGTTGTGAACATGTAAATCCCATCCCATTCCAGGTAGACAGAAAACTGACAAATAGGATTGATACTTACTTTCCAAGAGTGTATCCAATAAATTTACTTCTGCTTGATTCCAGAAAATTCTCTATGTCCTTTTCCCTGTTGATAAAGGAAATTATGTACATTGGTCCATGTAACGCTCATAGAATTTTAAAAGAAATTAAAAAAAAAGAAATTTGAAAATCAGATTCAATTTCCTAAAATTGTTTGTATTCGTATTTGTGTAGTGATGGAGAGAAAACTGACCAGATGCGGCACAGAGGCAGACAGTAGCTAAGTAAATTTACTCAAGTATTGTGCTCAAATAAATTTTTCAAGTATTTGTACTCTACTTGAGTATTATACTCTGCTGCTAACACTAGCACTGTACTTCCGTGATTTGGCAAAAGCCTATAAAAGTCTTTCTGTGTACAGGTCAACACTTAAAAGGTATTTCAAATATCATCATGCATCAAGTATTCAATTCTTTCAGTCGATAATATGTTTTTGCAGTGTTGAATTCACTAGCTTTCCCCTTACACTTTTGAGTTTTTGCAGATGACTTACGGGCTTTTCCCAAATCACGAAAGTGACGTTGGCACAGCACCAGCATTAGCAGCAGAGTGCAGAAACCCATGAGGCAAGTGTTATTTTTACTCTTTTACTCTTACTCTTTACTCTTTTTACTTACAAACTTTCCAATGTCTTGTTTTATGAGTTCAGGCCCTATTTGTACTACTGTAGAAGTTTGGTACAATCCGTTTGGTCCATCCGTTTTTAGTGGGGCAATTTACGAGATACAGACTATGTTCCATTAACTACTGCACTAAGCCATTAACTACCAACTCAGCCCATGTTCGACAAGGTTTTTTTTTTGTAAACAGGGGGTATTTGGCTGGACGTCATGGTGCAAAGGACTTAAGTAAAATGTACTCCGAACCATCACTTTAATTAGAAAAAGGATTTTTAACCTTTAAGTTTCCTTGAAGGTTACACATGCCAACTTCCAGAGTCCCTGATTCAGCCCAACCTTTTAGTTCAATCGAGCTTTGGTCTGTAAAGCATGCCATTTACTGCCATTTCATTTGCACTGGCAATAACGGGCCACTGTCCAATCTGTCTGTACATGTACACGTAGCCTAAATGTGAGATGGCATAGCCCATATGCTTACGAAATTCTGTTTTACTTTAAATCTTACTGTTGGATGTGACATTATCAACAGAACGTATTATTTATGACAATACAGTATTTTGTAATTTATGGAGATTACAAAATCTCTCTCTATATGTATAGATTGATATATATATCTATATATAATCTACATATATGAATTCAAGACCTTTTCAAAGCTTTAACCTCCGAACATTAAATTCAAGTCTTTCTCAAGCTTTTAAGGCCCTGCTGGCACATCAATGCATATTCCCTGCCATTATTTGTCATTAAAAGTAGTGCATGTTTGATGTTTGTTTTCAATCCATTCCCTACACACTACAACAAAGTTTGATTTGAGATGTATAGAAGACTATCCCCTCCAATACCTGACTTTAGGGGCCCAGGGTAGACCCTTGGGGAAGGACAATCTTTCACAAGATGGCTGTGGGAGGGGCAGGGGCATGACTTCATCCCGCTCCAGTGGAAAACTCTCAGGCTCCAAGGCATTCTCACTGTCATCATTATCATCTTCATCCTCACGGGCATCATCAGCTTTGTATGGGTCTTTTTCATTGAAAGCATCAAGATTGTCTTGCTTGATAAGTGCCTGAAGAAAAGAAAGCACTGTTAATTTTTTCAGTTTTATGTATTCATATTACTCCAATAACTGCAACTGCTATAGAGAACCCATAGCTCCTTCAAACTGAGGAAACATTAAGGAAAATATTGCAAGAAAATCTCCCTTTTATAAGAGAAAAAACAATGGAGCTGAACCGTTACTATTCTCTGGCAAGTGAAAAGGAATCTTTTAAAAAATACTTGGTCTACTTCTACAAAGACAGCAGAGAACGTTTGTCATCTCCATTTCTACCCCACATATTTTTACTTGCTGCAGTGACAGTTCAATAGTGTTTCACAGTACTATTTCATTTACTTTCGAGACTGACAACTGATCTAGTTTGTAACTAATTCACTAAATTGTGTCATGTGATACGGTATTGTGAATATAATTGCTCAAGTTAATATTAGGGATGAAACGTGTTTTAGGTTACATCGGTAGAGCACGAAACCAAGTCAGACAACAGTTAGAAAACTCAGGAACAGAGTTTTATTTACAATGATGCGCATCAAGGGAAAGACAGCATGCCTCACATGAAGATCCACCAGCCGCTCTAACTAGACACAGAAATTGCCCAACTTCAATTCCAGTACAATTCCAGGTTGATGGAGGATGGTGTTGGTCATCCGAGTTGACATGGAATACACTGAATCGGACCATGATTAGTGCCAGCGTGGTACGCTAGAGCAGATAGCCACTGACGCAGGGGACAAATGCAGTAAATGCAAGCACTGAAACAACCCAAGAAAATATTACACCTTATCTCTAATGATGTGAACAGAATGAAATAGTCATCTCATATGTGGAAAGACAGTTGAGTCAGACCTAGCTAAAACATTATGGCTGCAAATGACTGAAATTAATGACTAAAAGTCATACATTCAATTGCTGTGAAGAGTGTTCTAGCTGGTAGCATCATCTCCTGATAAGTCCATAGCTTGAAATTTGAGGTCGTCATACCCTGCATCGAGTAGTCCTTTTTACATTAGAAGGTGCTACCTTCCCAGGGCAGAAATTGGTTTGAGAGGACAGGGTGAAAACACAAACAAAACACATCTACTACTATGGCACTTGGGCTGACAAGCAACAAGTGGACTGCCTGTTCCTGGAACTATCATTACAATAGGTTCTCCGTTTTTATTTAGGGCGCTGGTAGCATAGTGGTTAAGGAACCTGGCTAGTGTGCAAGTAGCCTGAAAAGTTGTGGGTTCAAATCCCAGCTGCCACCGTTGTGCCCTTGAGCAAGGCACTTAACCCCAAGTTGCTCTAGGGAAGACTGGCCCTGAACACTTGATACTTGAGTTGTAAGTCGCTTTGGATAAAAGCATCTGCTAAATGCATAAATGTAAATGTTATTTTTCAAACAACGTGTTACTCTCTACTCTAATCAGCTATTTCTTGTTTTTTTTTTTTTTTTTTAAAAAAGGGGCCATATGTAAGACAGCACCCTCTAGCGTTTCACTCTGGCATTGCAGCCTCTATTAAAATGACTCTCACAAGTTGCCATGTTACAGTCCATACTAAACTTCATGAAAATATTATTTAGTAATACAATGACAACCGTTTGTATAACTATGCCTTGGCATTCTTACCTCTTTTGAACTAACACCAAACAAAACAAATACTTTTATTATCCCAGAGGAAATTCTGAAGGACACAGAGCTTAAAGAAATGCTACGACTCAGTCGGCACCCAGAACTCACTCCCAGCCTCGCCTATATGCAAGATTAGGTCAGGCAACTAACCATACAAAAAGCCAAAGAATGTCCGCAGCAGTTTATTTCAAATCGTCAGGCTTGCATTCCACCAATATTAGTTAATAGGCTACAATAATAGGCTATCCCTCTTAAGTAGCCTAATGTGAGCAACCGGTAGTCATTCAAAGCAAAACCTCAGCAGACATCACTTCCTGTTGGGTGTGGCTACAACATATCAAAGATCCCTTTGCAATTTAACATCCGAGAGTATGTTAAAATTGACCACCAAAGTCTATATGGCTGAGTATCTGGCACCACCCATAATAAGGCCAAACGGTGCCTTATAAAAAGATGAATAATGATAATAATAATAATAATAATGATGATTATATTTAAAGCTGCAAGCGGCTGTGACAGGCCCTCGCACGTGTGGTACCGTGACCCGTGACATTCCACCACTCAACAATACAGACGTCATAGATCCATCTCATATAGAAGTAGGGTCCAGAGTCCACGTACCAAGTTTGATTGCGAAATGTCAAACTGTTGGTGAGATATGGTTCAGCGTCAAAATAGATCACTCAGAGGCTGAAATATGACTTTTGACCAGAGGGGGCACTAGTGCGTTGAAATTGATCATTCAGAGTTGTCAGAACAGGGTCCTGAGTAAACCTACCAAGTTTGGTCACGATATGTCAATCCATTGCTGAGATATGACTTTTGACCACAGGGAGCACTAGTGCGTTGAAATTGATCATTCAGAGTTGTCAGAACAGGGTCCTGAGTCTGTATACTAATTTTGGTTACGATACCTCAAAGCATTGCCGAGATATGGTTCACTTCCTGTTTGGCATCTTTGCTGTCAAATTTGATTGGATATACTGGGCGTAGGCTTCAGAGTCCAAAGTTCTGTTCTAAACCCTGTTCTAAATGGTTAAAACAGTGTCCAGAGTCCATGTACCAAGTTTGGTTACGATACGTCAAAGCGTTTCCAAGGTGTAACATTTGACCAGTGGTGGTGTTAGAGTTTTGGAGGTAATTGGTTTTGAGTGGTCAGGACAGGGTCCTGGGTCTATATACCAAGTTTGGTTACGATATGTCAAAGCATTGCCGAGATATGGTTCACTTCATGTTTGGCGGCTTCGCCATGAAATTTGATTGGCTGTAGCGGGCACAATTTAACATCAGCAACATCTTGGCATCATGTATGCCAAATTTCACATGAATACGACAAACAATCTCTGAGGAGTACATTAAAGTTGACCACGTTTCCAAACGCACAAAATCCCTATTAGCTCACTTCCTGTTACGCATGGCTACAACATATCAAAAACCCCTTCGCAATTTAACATCAGCGCCATCTTTGCATCAAGTATACCAGATTTCACATCAATCTGATACACCGTCTCCAACGAGTGCGTTGAAATTGACCATGTGTCCGAGCACAGAAAATTCCAATTTCCTCACTTCCTGTTGAGCTTGGCTAGGCTATACCAGGCAAGCACATTGGGTGTGTGCATGTCATCATAATCATGATATCTATTAACCTGTGAAGTTTCAGATTTTTCATTCAATGCCGTTGGTGAGATACGAGTTAACTATTAGGAGCACTAGAGCATTGAAATCATTAAGAGTGTTGAGGACAGGTCCAGGGTCCACCTAACAAGTTTGGTTATGATACATCAAACCGTTGCCAAAATATGACTTTTGACCAGATGGGGCGCTAGCACTTTGAAATCGATCATTCAGAGTGGTCAGAACAGGGACCTGAGTCCACCTACCAAGTTTGGTTGTGATACGTCAAACCGTTGCTGAGATATGGTTTAGTTCCTGCTTAGCGGTTTCTCTGTCAAATTTGATTGGACGCCTTTGCCCACTATATCCAAAGTTCTGTTCTAAGCCCTGTTCAAAATGATTAGAACACGGTCCCGATTCCACCTACCAAGTTTGGTGCAATACATCAAACCGTTGCCGAGATATGACTTTTCATCAGAGGGGGCGCTAGAGCGTTGAAATTGATTATTCAGAGTTGTCAGAAATTGATAACAGAGTTGTCTGTAAACCAAGTTTGGAAAAGATCCTTACAAAAGCAATTGTGCCCTAATAATAATAATAATAATAATAATAATAATAATAATAATCCTCCATACAAAAATTATAGGGCTTTGCACCATCCGGTGGTCGGGCCCTAAATATGACTAGTTATCATCAGTTGGGTAAGACTGGAACCTGAAGACTCTTGCTCCTACTTGGGGGAGGAGCTTTGACTGCAAGAAGTTGCAGTCCTTTAGAATTACCATTCTTATTTTCTTAACTTTAGATTGAGAAGTAGTATCAGATGCTTTTTTTTTCTTTTGGTTTTTGGTTGGGTGAGATCTGGGTGCGAATCAGTTGTCTTCATAGGGTGTTTAACAACGTAAGCAAAAGTTTGTTGGAACTTGTAGATTAAAAAACCTTCCACTTGTTTCCTTGCTTCTGGATAACTTATCTTCTTGGTGGCCCTTATTCTTTGAATTTCTTTTTCCTTAACCCATACAAGGCAGTCTTTTGATGAGGCTGCATGGTTCCCTTGGCAATTGCAGCATTTTGGCAATCTTGTACAGACAAGTTTATGTCTATCTTCTCCACAGTTACAGCAAACTGACTTGTTTTTACATCTAGCAGAACTGTCAACAAATTTCTGGCAATTAAAACATCTCAAAGGGTTAAGGATGTATTTATCGCCAGACATGCTCAAGTATCCAATTAGGATTCATTCTGGAAGATCATGCAGGTCAAAGGTCAGGATACAGGTGCCAGTTTTAATTATTTTGTCTTCCCTTTTCAAAGTCATTCTCCTCACATGCGTCACTTCACATATATAGGTTTGATTTAATCTTTGTGTGTACCACATGAAGTGACAGCCCCTATGTTTCAAGATGGCAATGGGAGCAAAATGGTGTACAGTTTCTGATGACTTATTTAAATCAAATAACAATGTGGAATATATTCAGAAGATCATAAAGACCAGGGATGGCGAGTGACTAGACAAGTTACCTAGACAGTCAATTTTGACTAATTTTATGACAGAACATGGCCACATACATTACTTGAAAGTGTGTTTTTCCTTTCATCCAATTGCCGTCAAATTGGGTACATATTTCGCCAACAGATATGCATCTTCCTGCTATTTAACTTTTTTTCATACTGTGCAACATTGAAGATGTTAACATTAGTGTCTGAAATACGCAAGCTGTATGCAAATGTGCCCCCTACCGAGTTGCATGTAAGAGATACAATTTGGCAAACTGCAAACATGGATTCAGCACAAAAATACCTTTAGAATAGTTTGCCAGCTTTTACTCAAAAATGCCCGAGGATCTTTATTTAAGCACATCTTTGTGATTTTGACCTGGCCTATAAGGGTCTGTCTGCAATTTCTGTGGGGAATTCAGTTAACTTGAGCACTACAGTTTTCAATTCCTTCTCTAGAAAATGCGTCCTGTCGTTTGGAGGGCACAGTGTATGGGGGAGTGGTCCCAAGGGTGATCAGCCTGCCAACCAAGTTTCTATATGGCCGGACATTTGGTGTCCTGGTATTCATGGAGAACATGCTGATATTGCCATTTATGTCTTTCAGTAGGTGTGTGTCACCACATTTTCTCTTGTTTCAAAGATGAGATGCACACATCCACACTTTCAATAGAAAAGGAAAAAAGAATGCAGGTATACTGAATTCATGTGACTGTCTTGAGCATACCTTATGTTCTCGACGAGCACGTTTTTGCTGCTGTTCAAGAAGATCTGAAGTGGAGGCTGGGGGTGACGCAGCTCTCATGCTTCTGATCACACGGATGCTATCCTCTGGCAAGGGGGGCAGGCTGAGCTCCTCCCTCTTAAGCACCTTATTACTCAACAGCTCCTCAAAGCCACCCAGGGTGAACTGGAGAGACCAAACAGAACACAGTGATTCAATTGCCTGCAACACTTACAGAATCTCATGAGAAGCTCAATAAATCTGAGAAAGCCTCTTGGAAGACATAAACAATACTCAAACGATACAATGAAGTCCAGCTTAAATCATTTTTTTAGAAAGCAAAGGAAAAAAAAACTGAGTTGCTGAGTGTTCCCAGGAGCAGGGCTGTTGCCACCGACAGACTGAGATGAATGTGAATTAAATGGGTGTGTTGAATTTCTGTTTCAGATATCAGATCATCAGATAAAACAGCACATAAAAAGTGGCTAAAATAATGCTCACACACACATTGGAGGAATACTTTACTAGTAATGTGAACAATCCAGTATTCTATAGACTGCTAAGTGCAGCTACTGGAAGTGCAGCTACTGGAAAAGGAAAATCAAACTGAAAGTGAATTTCTGTACCCAGTGTTGGCTACAAATTCGCTTTTCAGTCTACATTGTATCAAATTTTCTTCTTCTTTTTCCTACTGACAACACTCAGTGACCTTGAATAACAGGGATTGATTCACACTGGAATTCTCCTTTAATTAATGAACTTTTTCATCATCAACACACAGAATTAACAGAAGAGAAGATTTAGAGTAAGTGTCACTTTTCATATGGAAGATGTGGGCCAAAACATGCATTTTTGACAATAGTCAAGGAAAGTTAACCTTAATGTCACTTAAATTGTACTATTATATCTGTAAAATGAATGAAGTAGAGGAACAGCATTGTGTACAGGCTTGCGTTTAAAACAGATTACTCAGAAGCAACTGACTAGTTCACTCGGCTTACTGAAATGAAAATGGAACACGTCACATCATGAAACTGAAATGAGCCAAAATGATTCAAAATTATAGTGTGAGAAATTATTTGCTAATTATTAAATAAATTGTTAGATTTTTTTTTAAAAAATTAGTCATTACATTAGATAAGTAATCAAAGCAGAGCAACCAACTGACAATAGCTGGAGCTTTTGCGAAGGCTACAAAGTACAAAAAAGACTGGGATGGAAGTCTGGCACAATTGCGGTTAGCAAACAGCAAATAGCATATAGCATCCTTTCACACTATAGAGATAAAACCTTTTTGTGAGATGATAGAAAGAGGAATATACTTCTCTCAGACTGCAATTCCTAACCTCTACCAACAAGTTTGTGAGGAAGTATCTGTATCAGGCTTACTCTTGTGACTGGTTCTACGTTGGATGAAACACAACTTTGGTGTTCTCTTGTGGGCTGGTAGGAATAACTCTGCAGCCTCTCATCTGCACTGCCTCCCTCACTGTCTAACTGCCTAACAAAACTCGGCTTCACACTGTACATTCATTCATTTATGGTATTAAAGGGGCCAAGTCATGTTACATGACTAAACAAATAGGCTATGCAACATTAATATGTTATGACTTGGTCTGTACTTTACATGTATAAGCCCCGCTTGGCTTTGTAATTTGCTAAGAACAGGCAAAATTTCCAGCCACACCACCATCATCATTTTACCACAGGTAACATAAGCTACCTCACAGCCTATTCATCATTTAACCACAGATGATGCTGGTTTTAAGGAAGGTGATGTTTGAAAAGATTTATTTTGTTATGGTCACTGGTCAATAAAGTTATGTAGCCTATGGTAGAATGAGGTCATGTAGAATAATTAGTCATTAAGTGATTTGTAATAACAAATGACTAACATGTTACTAATTTGCATGTTAATAATCTGCTAGTTAATGGAGGATGTGTACCCTAATCTAAAGTAATCTCAGCTGAGACTGAGATTGTTTTAAAGATTGACAGAGTCAATTAGACACTAAAATTTGAAACACTGCCTAATATTGTGTAATGTTGCACAATAGTTGATCTGTGTGCCTCATGCAGTGGCATAATGTTGATGGTTGGGCAGTGGTCAAGTTAATGTTTAAAATGTGATCTTTTTAGCCTCATCTGATTGACCTGATAATGACATTATTCTATTCAGACCTGAGCAAGAAATCACAAGATTTTTAACTCGGTATGATATACATATTTGAAGTTGTGGGTTGGAAGAAGGTAACATACCAGGATGCTCTTCCAGAGTAGCATCAACACCTTCTTCATTGGAAAGTGTGGAGCGTGACCACTGCAAAACTTGGTCACCATGCCAAAGAGCATCACTGACATTGGTTCATTGTTGTAGAGAGTTGAGCCTATGACATGGAAGTACACACATAGAGCCATTCGTTTTAGTACATGTTGAATAAACACAAGAATCAACTTTTAAATAGGAAAAATGTCATATTTAGGAGAGATGCTAACAGTCTCAAAGGTATCAATGGAACTGTGCTAAGCTAAGCTAAAACACATCATCAGACTGGGGCATAAGCTGCATGGAAAAAGGAAAAGGTAATACTCAAGTTCCCAACTCTAGGCGAGGCAAATGGCAAATAAGCTAATTTTAGCGAATTTTAAGCTCATTTTAACAGGATTTAGCATTTGAAAATAGAGCCCCTACCCAGTTCAGTTTTGAAAGTCTCTCTAGCTGCTTTCCACTCTGTATTGTCCAATGGGTCCTCCTGCTGGATGGTTTCCACCATAAGGTACATGATGTTGAGTATGATCCTTCAGCACAAACAGTAGGACACCAGTTTAGCCATTCTTAAGAGCAGTCTGCAGCTGTCCTTTAATTTATAGCCAACAAACAGTCTAAAAAAAAACACAGATTGCACAAAAGACCACTGCCACTGCCTCTGCTAAGCCAACAGAGCTCAAAACAATGTATCGCTCAAATTTGGACCTCAGACACCCATGAATGGGCAGAAAATACCAGATGTTGGATCGCCAGCCATCACTGTGTGCATACATTATAAACCAAAATCAAATACCAGTGTGAAACTTGCATAATGCTACACTATCCACAGTAGATCACTAAAAACACAAAAATCTCTATCTTTAATCAGGACTGACATTAGGAGCAGGCTTGTAAACCAAAGGATTGCTGGTTCGATCCCTCACCAGTGGATCATGGCTGAAGTGCCCTTGTCAAGGCACCTAACCCCTCACTGCTCCCCGCACACCGCTATAGCAGGCAGCCAACTGCTCTGGGCTAGTCTACAATGCACCTCACTGTGTGTTCACTGAGTGATGTATGTATTTCACTAATTTACAATTGGGTTAAATTCAGAGATCAAACTTCCCTCACAGGATCAGAAGAGTACAGATTATTTTATTATTTTATCCAGTGTGGAAAGAGAGCCTGCGTTGTTTTTCAGTTCTAATTTTCTTATCCGTTACAATAGTACTCCAATTGCCATAATCATTTCAGATACTGTCAATGAGCATAGCAGATCTTCATAGCATATAAGACAAGAATATGATCATAGCCTGTACTGACATATCTGTTGTAAATGTGTCAATTTCTATTTATGAAGTGTTGAAATAGAGTATTACATGCTGGTGTTAATATCACCAGTACAGGCAGTATTTATTCCTTGGATAATACTCACTATGAGAATAGATTTTTCTATTACAAGATATCTCAAATGTTTTCCTGTGCATATAGTGTTACCAAAATAAAAGACCTTGCTAGAATTCATGAATACTTAAATCATTGCTGAATTCTTTGGGAAATATAGTTGCCTCCGAGTATACAATCTAGAGCACCTCCCAAAAGCACAGATCTTGTTCAAATGTTTCTCCTGTGCATAGAGCTCTGCCAAAATAAAAGTCGCTGCTACAACTCATTATTTAAAAATAAAGCCTTTGCTGAAACTCATGAATTGCCTCACCTTTTAAGACTGCAATTTATAACTCCCAAAATTACATGTTGAGGAGGGTTTTTTCACCTTTGTGTACAGCTCTTTCAAAATAAAAAAACCTTGTTGCACCTCGTAGATATATACCCTAGATGTCGCATTCAGCCACTCAGCATGCATCCATACCACCGCCATATTTGTATGGTGCTCCACACCTCAAACGGTCATTCAACTGCAAGCTCCTTGTTAACACCTACAAACTCCATATTAACAGCTTACTACTGTTATTAAAGGATAACAACAACTATCTAACTGTTAGTGATGCATTATTAATACTTTATTAACATGTAACTTCAAAGTGTTACTTTTTTATTTGTGACCATGAACATTCTAGAACGCCTGAATAAGAAGAGTTGTTAGGATACGCAAAGGCTACACAAAACTCAGTAGATTGATGGGAGAGATCAGAGATGAGTGTACATGGTTGTAGCAGCTGATAACATAATAATGGGCAATTACATAATAACAGTCAATATAATAAATGAAATAAAAATAAAAAATGTAATAAATGTTTAATGTAATAAATGTAAAATGTTTATGTAAAAATATGAATGTAAATTTTTTAATGTGATAAAGCCATACTGTAACAACTTGCTAATAATGTAATAAAAATGTCTTACCGTGATCGCTTTTGCCAATAATGTAATTAGTCATTACGTTATTGGATGGCTATTACACTATCGACTGGATGAATGAAAAAAATAATAAATTAAATTAACTGCAGCCAATAATATAATAATTAACAAAGTGACACTAGCCCTAACAATGAGGTGTTGAGAATGAGGATTACAGATTTGATCACTGCGAAACCAGAAACGCCCTATTTTGTCATTTTTGTTTGCCATTATAGTGGCGTGACAACACAAATTGATACAGCTCCTGGACACCTATGGCACTGCTGTTCTCATGTTATTTCAGCCAACTGTAGGTCCAGGGTGAGGAGGAAGTGCTGAATTAGTGGAGCACACACAGCACACAGTGAAGTACACACTAACCCAGAGCAGTTGGCTATAGCGGTGTCCAGGGAACAGTGATGGGTTAGCTGCCTTGCTCTTCAATTCAGCCATTGTCCACTGCTCGGGGATTGAACCAACCCTTTGGTTACAAGCCCAAAGCCCTAACCTGTAGGCCATGGCTGCACTGTGCTGTGACAATCATAATAAATAGAGTGAGACGCACCTGAATGCAGGCATGCTTGGGTTTATATGGTCAGGTCTTTAAGCAGCTACAGTGTTTGAAAGAGACAGTAACACTAGATGCTAAGAAAGTGTGACAATATACATCTAAAAATTAATTATGAGTTATTACATTATTATTCATCCAGCCAATACCGAAATAGCCGTCCAATAACGTAATAACTCACTGTTATTGGCAAAAAGTTACATTAATTTATAAAAATTACATTAAAACTAGCATGTTCGCGAGGTCCATAAAGCTATACTGTCTCTGTTAATGACACAATGCTAGAAATTCAGTAATCCTAATCAGTGCCTATTTTAAGATACACGAGTCATTCAACATGAGAAGAAAGATTATCTTCCGGTGTGTATTAATATTCACGGTGTCATGGGCATACTGAGGTTACAGGGGAGAGCTAGCTAATGTATACAGTATTAGCAGTAGACATCTCCGACCACAGATTTATGCTGGTTATATTGGGTAGCTATACTGCTAGTTATTTATAGTTGCCCTGTTGGTATGCTTTAGCTGCTAATATCTTGGTTGATCAGTAAAGTGTCGATTTTAAAATGGCATAGTAAAAGCCTAATTGGATTAGCACTGGATTACTGATGAGCAGAAACCTTTTAGCAACATTATTGCTACTCGCTAGCATGTTAGCAGCAGCAAACTTAAAAAAAAAAAAAAAAAAAAAAAAAACACCTTTCTTAAGGTTATTCTAGACTTGTTACATCACAGGCATAGCTTGGTTGTGTTTTGGGATTCAAGGGGTTCCCATCAGTTTTGAATGATTTCTGCTATTGTGTTTGCTGATGTCATAGGCACAGCATTGCAGAATATTGCAGATTGTCCAAAGCTTGCCAGGCTGAGGCCCTTGCTATATGTAACAGCAAACAGTTGCTGTATGTATGTGATCAGTTGCAATTGATTGGTCAGTTACAGCACCCTCCACAATTATTGCCACCCCTGGTAAGGATGACTTAAGTGGAATACAAAAAAATAAATAAATATTGTTCACAATTATTGCAACCCTTAGAAAACATGGTAATTACTGTAACTGAATAATTTTCAGACATTCCATTTCTTAAAGTTAACCAAAGTGTATACAGACTTTCAAGCAGTACTCGATGACTTCATGGTGCACGAGGACATAAAAATGGAAAAATTACCTAGTCAGTATTCAACATGGGGAAGACAAGAGAATACACATTTTAAACGCTTTCAAGAATGTGTTCTCACTTCCGTTAGTCAGAGAACTGCTATTAAAAAATGGTACATGCTTGAAATGATTGTTTTAACTGCAAATGGGTAATCAGGTAAAGTAAAGTAAAAGCCTGTGACCTGGACTAACAAGTAAGATAAATGCCCTACAGTTGCAGAGCAACATGATGTTAATGGGATTTTGAGGAACCATACATTACTATAATTGCAACAGTCAACTGTTAATCCATGTAGACCAGATCACAGTCCAACTCCCTGGTCGGGAAATGTAACGAGTTTGTTATAGTTTTCGGTCAACAAAGCTCTCCAGCAGCATTTTTTTTCCTATGCAACACTTTCATCATAAAACCATTAAGAAATTATTGATTTGGTTGACTGACTTGCTTTGGCAAAAATTGTCACTTTCACTGTCCTATCTACTGCTCCGTTACGGAAAAACAGCATTCATAACTCTGTGGGGTGAGTCGCCTTTTGTTTTGAATCCTACATGCGGCAGTAGGTGGCCACAACACATAATGGTATGCAGAGCCATACGCTACATGTACGATGCATTACTAGCCCTTTTCACACTGGAACCCACTACATTCCGGGGACTGAAATTGCAAGTCCATCACAGGTCAAGCAGTGTGAAAGCAAGGCGTATTATCTGTCTAAAGCCATGTTGGGAGAGGAGCTAGGAGAGTTCTGCAGGGTAGCAAGGAAAGTGAGCTCTGGGGGGGGCTCTGTAGAGCCGTATATAAATAAGCTTCTGATACTTTCTGTAGATCTTTCAAAAGCATAAACAAATCTCTTAGCTAAGCAATCTGGTGGTCTGTAGCCTATGTCTATATCACTAAAGTACAGGTAATGGTGCACTTAAGATGATTGTGGATTATCGATATAACTGACCTACGTAAGGTAACGTTAAGCAATTGTTGTTAGCTGGTGTTGTTAGCAAAACAATGCTGACGTTATGTGTGCTAGCTGTACAACGTTGGACAGGCAGTGTGGTTGATAAAAATAAAATTGTGTAACACTTTACATTAGCACAAACATTTCCCATTAACTAGTAGTTTATTAACATGCATATTAACACCTTATACCTTATTCTACATGGCCTTATTCTACCCATAATAGACCATTAAGTAAGAATTTCTCCACTAATTCCTGCTAATTACTGTTTATTCACTGTTTAATTATATAAGTTAATTGTTGCATATGAATTATGATCTCAATATGATTTGCTTAGTAAGGGGCTTATAAGACGATGGTACAAGAGGAACAGTTATTCTCAGGAACTGTTATGTTCAATCAAAAAGGTGTAATTAGGACTTACGTGGACTACTTGCACTTGTAGCTTTAGGTTTTGTTCCAATGAGTAGATCATCCGCTCATCTTCAAGTATTGGGACGTATAAGGAGATTAACTGTTCCTGTTGCACTGCCACCTTATAAGCTCTTTACTGACCAAAGCATATTAAGACCATAAGTCATGTACAACAACTACTAACTACGAATAAAAACTAACTAGGAGTTTGTATAGGAGAAATTTTTAGTTACTGGTCTACTATGGTAGCATAAGGTCATGTAGACAAGGTATTAATAAGTAAATTGTAATGAGTAATAAATGGCTAGTTTGCATGTTGCAGTCAATTTGCATGTTAATAAGCAGCTAGTTAATGTCAAATATGTGTGTGTGATAAATTAAAGTGTTATAATACTTAATTTATAGTGTGTCTAATATTTGGGAAAATATAAATATTTTTTGAAATATGATAGATCTTTAAACTATCCATGTAAAACAAATAATATCTTTGCTGTCTGCAATAGCCAGTGGAAAGAAATAAATGGAGAAATTGGGCCAATCCAAAAAGTTGATAAATTTCACATAGGATTGACCAAGCTTGAGCCATTGGCGGATGGCACTGCATTATCGCACAGTCCATGCTCTCCTGTATTGGATTAGTGTCTGCCTCATGGCATTCTAACTATGCAAGATCACTGGATATCTGTGAAATAGAGATAACGGGCAGAATAGCAACATCTCACTTTTAGTATGTTGAATAACAGGAGGTTAGGTCACATTACAAGCTTACCATAACAAAGTGTCTGTTTATCATCTCAAAGCAATTGATGGATATGCTTATCATAGTCTATGTTCATTTCCTCTGAAACTTAATATTCCAACACTTTTAGTTCTTAATCCTTTGCAATTCTGACATTAGTAAACTAATGTCAATATTCCCTCAACATGCCTTGCAGAGCACAGCTCATTACCATAAGCGGAAAATAAAAGGTGCTTTACTCTATGAAATGTTTTATATGTTGCACATAGCATTGTTTAGGTCTCCTTGAACCATTTTCAGTCCAACTAATCTTCAGAGACCTCAGAGAACAATTTGAAATACCATACAGATGTATGGCAGGGCACCTTTAAACTCCTACCTTTTGTTAAAAGTACTTTATGGTACAGCAGGCATACTGAAGATGAGTAAATTCATAATATATTTTCAGGTAATTTATGGAATGGGGACAATAAATTGTTCTGTCTCATCTTTAACCCTTTTAAGTCCTCAAATAGAGAGCTCTAAACTTTTAAGACTTTGTTTAGACCCCCTGGAAACCTTGTTTGTACCTGAGGTCTGTACTATCTGCCAGAGAGATTGCTGGTTTTCTCACGGCACTGCTGCATGCAGCACTGTTACTGTCAAGAGAGTAAGAATAACACACATCATTATATGTACATAGAAGTAAAAAAAACTGTAAACATAGGAGTACTAAACACATAGTCAATTAACAACACTATCAGCAAACTATTACACCACTACATCAAGATGCTTTTCTTACTCAATCTCCATGTTCAGCAGCTCCACCAGGGCCGAAAATGTGCCCACCTCCAGCAAGAGGAAAGCATTGTAACGCATCCAGTGTTGCACCTCTGCTTCAGATGAGCACTCAGCAAATGTACCTGTGCAAAGATAAAAAGGAAAGCACTAACATCTGACTTTATCTGACTCTTAAAAGGTGACATGTCTGATATATTATATATATTATTACATAAAAAACTGTAAATTGTAGGGCTGTCAGGTATCGGTAAATGCCTGATATCATTCTGATATCACCATCAATTTAATAACCATGTGGAAGAAATTGACAACTGGTTATTGTCAACTTCATAAAGTGAATCTATTTACACTGTGCGTCATTATCAGCAGTTATGTCTGTGTGACTGCCTTCTTGCGGGAGCCAGCAAGACGCAGCAGTTTGCACAGAATATGGATCATCGTCACTACATTCATCAGTCTAAATAAAAAGCCTACTATTGTAGACAGAATAAACAAACAACCTTTTGCTTCTCCTCCTCTGCTGCTTTTGAATAGCCTTAAACCTTGTTATGTCTGTATGTGTGTGTGTGTGCATGCGTGTATATGTGCCCATACCTTGTGCAATATAGAGTATCGCTCTAGCAATCTTCAGTCTCTTCTCACGGGCTGTGACCTCTAATCCATCCAACAGGCGCATAGCATGTGCTCTGTGATGAACAGAGTCTAACTCTGTCCAGCATTTATCTGGTACTGAGAGAGAGAAAGTATGATACATGAACCTAAATAATCATATTCATTCTTTTGCTTTGCTTTGTTTTTTTGTAACCGTTTGCAAACTTTACCGTGATTTCTGAAGTCTTCTTCAAAACATTTTCTATTTAGTATGAACTCAGGTCCTTCCGTATAACTGTATAGCTCTGGGGGGAAAAAAAAAATCACATTTTAATAATGAAAACAGTGAAACTAACTATATCCGCCTATAAAACATTCACCCACATGGAAAAACTCACCAGAAAGTTCAGCTGCCCACTTGTCTGTGTCAGCGTATTCAAACTCCAGATCAGGAGACTCAGAGAAGCCCTGACAACACATTCAAATATCAATGGACATTGTTTTCACATGGTTAAAATAAGTTAATTTAGCTTATCTTACATTATTTTACAACTTCCTTGACATCAGACAATTTGACAATGGGGTCTTTCCCATTAGCGGGCGCTAATGAAGGCTTGGTTCTTTGACAGGCGCATAGCCACATAAGGGCCAACGTGGGCCAGTGCCACTATGATTGACAGCTGGCCCACCCCATCAGAAGTGCATAAATAAATGCATAAATAAATTAAATAAATAAGTGCCCGGTATTATCTTGAAATTCAAGGAACGAACCAAAATAGCCCATAATAACATCATACAAAGTGTTGTTTCAATGAAGTATGATTATGTTATAAATATTTACAGAAATGCTATTTTAGTGCCATCTTAAGTTCTTTAAATAAAAAAGATTTTCTATTGCACTTGTTTTTAGCACATTTTTAATCTACATTTTTTTTTTTTTTTAAATGTATGCTTTTTGATTTTTGTGCTCCGGCCCCCTTGAGCTCATATGTAGTTGTATGCGGCCCCTGGACCAAAATGAGTTTGACACCCCTGCCCTAGACAATGTAGCATCTAAGTTTGTTAGCTTTGCGTTCTCTGTATGTTTTGCTTTGTTCAAAGTAGGATCTTGGCAAGTTTGAGATTTAGTTGGGGTGACATATTCTAACAGCAAGTAAGCTTTGTATGTTGCTGGGTTATTAAAGGCATAGTCAACATTTTATGCTCTTTTTAGGTTAATTTACCAGCTTCATAGTCACTTTGATGATTAAATGGCTCATTACTGGGTGAATGATGGCTCTGTCGGCAGCCATCAGCAGCGACTTTTAGAGGCCGTCTGAACGGCAACGTTTTTTTCTGTTAAAACTGAGAAGTTTCTATGCATTTTGGCCTTGCGTCCACACGGCGCCAGCGTTTTGGGTGACCTAAAACAAAGTTTTTTGAAAACGGGTTCCAGAGTGGAAAAATCTGAAAACGCAGTCATTTTCAATCTGTCACCGTCACGTGACCAGAAGAGCAGTGAAGACCCCGGCACACAACAAGCGGTAAAAACAACAATGGAGGACAACGGAGTGGCTCTGGCTGTATCAGTTTACAGCGCCACATATAGATGTGGAATATGTATTACATCGATATCACTCAGTGTTTTTTTCAACCCGCAAAAAAAAAGGGAATGTTGCTGTGTGGACGGCCTCCTAAATAAAGTCAATAATTCTTCCAAAATAATCATTGCTGGATCCTATTCTTTGGTGTGCAGACAAATCCACCTGAATTGGTGAGAATGTACAATGTTGATTCTGATCAAATACAAAGGTTAAGATTAAAACTTGACAAATGCTTCTCTTCTGACAACTTCCTACACAATGGGTCATCCAATCCTTCCTCAAGATTTATGCATTAAACACATTAAACTTGGTAAAGATGTGAGACTCACCCAAATGGTTGTTGGTGTTCATTGATACTTAACTGTGTCTGATCTGCTTCAAACTCTCAGGCAGAAGTTCAGGGGTTGAAAGAATAATTCCACAACCGAGAATGAATGGTCAAAACCTGTTGGTAACCATACTCTGCAGCAATTTTTGTGTCAGCTTATCAACCAACACCACTGACCACTCGGGTGAGTTTCACATTTTGAAAAAGGATTTCTTTTTGCCTTATTCTCATGGCTGCAGGCTATACTCAGGAGAGCAAAGATTAAGTAGGTTGACTATCGACAGTTCAATCAATTGCAAGTATTGGGATCGTGACTGATCAACCTATGAACTCCTAATTTTCCAAATGTAGTCCCAGAAAGCATTTTACTTTGGAGTTTTCCTTTAAATGGCTCATTACGGGATGAATGAAGGCGCTCTCGTCACCTTTACCTCTATTCCGCAGTTACTACGCTTGCAATTTGCTTAAAGGGCAAGCCGGCAAATGAAACCAAACGGAATGAAACTGAAGTTGCGTTTATTGCCTTGTCAGTCAACTTAACTCTACAAAAATGATCATAGCTGGTTCCTATTCTTTGGTCTGCAAACAAATCCACATGGATTGCTGAGAACGTACATAGCTGTTATTTATTTATTTAAATTGATGCCTGTAGGGAGAGAATCTGCTGCCACTTTTTGACTTTTTTTTACAACTTCCTTGACATCAGGCAATTTGACAATGGGATCTTTCCCAGTCTTGCCAGTTAATTTGACACTAATTGACACTTTTTTTAATTGACAGAATTAACCCTTTTCTAAGTCATTCATATATGAAGCATATTATGAAACTGGTCTGTTCATGGTACAGAACATGCTAAACAGAAAATGCCTTGACGTCTATGGGCATCATAAATCAAGTCAGCATGCCCAAACAACAAAAAAAAAATTCGGCACCACAATTTCAGGTTGGCCTTACTCCAGTCCTAGCTGAGGACATCTCGTTCTTGATGCAGGTTCACCGCATAACATTCACTTCAAGGCATCTTTGAGGACAAGATAGTGGGGCTATTGGCCTAACAGTGGGGAGCAAAACCAGTTTGGGCTTATTGGTGCTGGAAACTGAGGCTATTAGCTTAAAATCACTGCCTGGCTCCATGAGCAGAAACCCACTAATGGGCCTTTGGAACCCATTCAGAGGGGTTACAACATGATGCCAATGAAGAACGTGATGGCCTCTTGACCAATCAGAGAACCATTAAAACGATTTCCTGACAATGATTCTCATTTTAAGGGAAGAATTATGGGGGAATGCATATTTGGATGCTTTACATAGTAAAAAAAATTACAATACCAAATTATTTTTAAAAAGTTCAAGTGGTTACAAATACAAGGCTGATAACATGTTTGCTTTAACTGTTTGCTTTGAAAGTCTTTTCTCACTAAAAAAAATAAAACTCAAGATGGATCCAAAATGTTAGTGTCACACCGCTGACTCTTATATGGATATGATCTGCTACTTTGCATAAATCTGCTACTTTGCATAAATTTGACACAAGCATAAATTCAGAATTGGGCTTATCCGATCTGCCGTGTAAATGTGGCCTTAGATCACGTGAAATAATGGGCTTGTTAGAGGATGCTGATGGCTACTTGGCTTACAATACATTCTGGTTGGGTTTTACAGACTTTTGTTCAATGAAAACGTCCTGTTCTATTAAGCCCAAGCCCAGAATGCATTGTTTTAAGCTACCTCAAATCAGGTCAATTTCACCTTATTTACGGCAAGTGTCACCATGATCAGTCAATCAAACCCTTTAGCCATCTTCAGTGCTATATAAAATCTAGCTATTTGTAAACATGATGTCCTTGTTTGTTTGCATACGAATTTACAGAAATTGTATATCTGCGCATTTAAATTGTACTCAGAAAGGTAAAGTTAACAACTAGGAATAAGCATCAATAAACAGCTGGGTATCATTACGTTCAGGTAGATTACTAAGCGTCCCAAGAAGATCAGTCACAGCCCCCCGCCCCTACCTCCTTGGCGTGTTTTCCTTAAGATTCGAAAACAGTAAGAGTAGGTCAGAACAAAAGTGTCTGGTATGGAATTCGGGAGGCATAAAGGGCAGTAAGTAAATGATACGCAGTAGCAAAAAAATACGCGATGTCTTCCCAGTACTGACCGCACCTTTAAAACGGCATGCATCGTAGCATCAAGCAACAGAAATTTACTTTAGCTGCTTAACGTCTCTAACGGTTAATTGTGTGTTTATAGCCACAATCATTTAACACTTTTTACTTTTAACACGATTCTTGCTTTACAAACAAACTTACAGCTGACTGTGTCAGTTAGCTTAATACTAAGAAAACGCGATGGCCTACCTTAACTAACGTTAGCATAATCATTTGTTATGCTAAAACTATAGCCAAAAACCAGACCGAACAGCTTGGACCAACCTACCTCGGAGTCTTTTCGTTGGTTGCGGACGCAGTCGACACGGCCTTTGTTCGTCAACATCGTCCTCTGTCTGTTGTTCATAATACTACTGTTCGTGCAATTGCCAGCACCGTCCATTTCTTCCAAAACTAGCGTTAGGCAGCATATATAACAGCCATATTTAGTTGTACACGCCAGCGCAGATACGGGTACCTAAAATAACCGGTGGTGGTGATGTCATTTCCGTGAAACTGGACAGCATTGAACGTATATTCAGAAACAAGTGAAGAAGCAAGTGAAGAATTAATGGGGTTCTATTGAACTGGACCCCCCAAGGGCTATATTTCTTTGGATAGAATTTCTTCTCTCAGTTGTATTAAAGTGTAACTGCACCCAATAACCACACCCCTTCACGTTTTTAAAAAAAAGGCGGGGCGTATAAGGAAGAGCTGACTGAAAAGGCCTATGAATGAGAGCAAAGACGGTAGATAGGCAGAACACGCTTAATTACATAACGAGCCACTTCCTGGAACCACGATCGAGCGGTACACCAGAGAAATGTTAATAGGAGAATTTTACTGTCAAAACACTTCCGATGTGGTATTGCACTCTAGGGGCGCTCATGGGCGAGTCAAGAATGAATGGGGTTCTATGGAGCTGTCCCCACAAACTTCTCATTACTTTAGATATAATTTCTTGTATTAAAATTGTAAGAATGTTCATTATGCAGGAGACAGAGAATGTTTAGACGTTTTTGTTTGCTGTAAAATCCATTTATATTTTTTATATTATCATATGGCAAGCATACCACTTTACGGCAATTAGATGGTTTGCTCCTGTTATGGTCTCTGACCATGGACCTTGTTGGACTGTGTATGATTACTGAATGAGCATTATGAGACTGTGTGTGCATTAAATGCATGTTATGTCCCTCAAACTTCGGATTATATGCAAGTTACTTCAGAGAACCCTGTACTGCTATTACAGAGAAACTGTCTGTTTGTTACAACCATCTATTCCTGCGATTCTGTTACCGAACGGCAACTGTACCATCTGCGCCATCAACGCCCGTACATTTTAAAACACATAGAATTTTAAAATAATAAACAGAATAAGAAGTGGTTGTATTGAGGTTATCTCTGTTTTCTAGTGGTATTCAGCAACTGAACAAAAGGTGCCAAATGGTATAAATGAGTATTGTCAGTGTGTTCCAATTCGCACACTTCAGCGCTTTGAATGCTTTATTTGAGGGCGTAGTGTGTTAGAAGTAGCAAAATGCAGTGCACTGCAAGTACCTGGATGGTGCACTTCTAACGGTCAAAATGTGAAGTGTGGAACGATGGACACTTCTTTCACACAATGGAGAGGCATCTTGGCAACGTAACGGAAGAGGAAGGACAACCGGCAGCTTTTCAGCATTCATATAATAAGCTAATAACTACCAACAAGGTTAGCAATAATAGCTAGCAACAGGCTACGAAGCTCGTGGAAATGGTAACCTAAAATACATCACTGCTCAATACTTTATGATTGTGCTGCACAAAGTACTCCATTTAGGACAGCCCTTACCTGCCGAAATTCATGCACTCTTCCAGCAAGTGCATAGTGCTCATAGTGCACTGTATTGAAGTGCACTGCTGAAGTGTGCAAATTGTAACAGACTGTGTATCTGTTAGTTCAGGCTAATGGATATTTGAAATGGGAAACAGAGGGGGAAAAATGGAATTCGCTGTGCAGAGGGTGGTTATAATTTAACAGGATGGATTCAGCCTTCTTATTTACCTGTTCTTCATACAGTATGGCCATACTTTTCTGTTGGACACCAGAAACACAACTACACACACCTTAATAATCTTAGATATGCCATTTTTCTGTTTCACACCAAGATGGCCATGCCAACAGATGACTGAAGTATTAGTAGTATAGTCACTGCTGTCTATTTGCTGTCTGTTTTTTTACACGTCTGTATTACCGCTAACTTAAGCGCTCAATAGTGGAACCAAGATACTTGTTTTGATGAACTATTTCAATGTCCTGTCTATTGATGCTTGTTTTGGTATGGTTACAGACTTGCCTAAAATCAATATGCATGTCCTTGGTCTTTGGCACAATGAGTTCCAGAAAACTTTCTGACACTGTTTCACTAAGTAGTCTATGATAGGCCTGTGTGATGTTTCATTGTCTTTCAGCAAATTCACAATGACTGTCTTTTGCAAACTTTACAATGTGATGGCTGTCCATCTCAGAACAACAGTTGTGCATGTAAAGAATTGTTGAGGAGAGGAGAAAGAACAGCCCTGAGAAGAACCTGTTGATGTACAGGATAATTCAGACCAATGGTCAATGGTAATTGCACAGTGGGACAGCACATGTCCACAAATACTGTCAGTTCCAGGGCTTGTTTTGGTATATAGTGTTTAAAAGTTTATCCAGGCTGTGTGGAGAAAAGCACACTGCGGAATGGATAGAGGCATGCACGTTTAGTTTTAGAGTTTAGAGTTTAGTTACTTACATAAAAGTTTATCCAAAGACCAGTATCCATCGACACCCACACAAAGATTGTTGATACCATTTTACCAAAATGACATTGTATGCAGTCTTACAGCCATGAACATTAGGCCAGTAAAGCATAAAACTATCTCAGGGAAAAAAATAGACTCCATGATTTTATTCATAAAGAAGATCTCTGTCAGAGAGAAGACTTCACTGCCACTTCCATTCACTGTTCACACACTCAATATTGCTCTTGCTCCGCCAGTTTACTCTGCAGAATTTAGGCATAAATTTTATCATACCATGCCAGTGACATAATTGAACTATGATGTAGCTCTGATACAGCTCTGGTACATTAATTCAGTATTGGAAATAATATATCTTCATGTATTCATTATTTTAACTTCACATGTTTATATTTCTGATAATGAACTTGACAGTGCTGTAGTTGCAAACTGTACCAACAGAAGACCAACGGAAAATAAAACATGGAGATTTTTTTAGGTTTCGTTTCTATACTCTCCTTCTCCCATAGCAATCAAGGAAATTTGCCACCACATTTGAAAATAGTCCCTCCATGTGTCCAAATCAAGCAGTACAGGCCACTTATATCATGGCAGGTTGTAAAGTCGGAACACTGGAATGAGAGTATAGTTGTCATCTAGCCCAAAATATCATCACATTTCATTTTCCAGACTAGAGAAATAATGCCAAGGGTTTCATTAAATAAATTCACTTTAAATTAACCTCCGTGTATAGCGTAACCAAACAAGCAAGATATTTCATTATGAGCCACTTCCTGGAGGGCACTAATCCCCTTTACGCAGTGCAGAGGCATGTTCTGTAACATTAACTTAAATTCAGGTGTGCACCGAGCTTATTTCAGTGCACACTAGTGCCGCCTAGTGTTTCCACTGATCTACTACAGCCAAGCACATCAACAACACACCTACTTATGCAGATCGGAACTGATCCCCACTTTGTTCCTATAGGCATGAAAGGGAGTGGGGTTGTTCTGCATGCATTAATTATTTATTGATTCCTATGAATAAATTCCTCTGTTTGTATGTCTGATAATTGGCAAAACAAACATACAAACAAACAAAAAACGCTGAAGCTATTAAGTGTCTTCTTCACCATGGGCATGAGTCAAACTTTCATTGAAAAGGAAAATTATGTCAGTAACTAGGTTTTAAAGTTTGACCACCAAGCCAAATGAGCGTACCAGTGATCCTTTGGTCAATGCATTATCAGTCCCTACACATGAAATGGAGCATTGAGAACATTGCCTAGTTACTTTTTTGATAACCTCTAGTAGAGTTCTTGTGTACGGACTGTGATAATGTTATAAATGAAGTGTCATGCTATTTCAAGCCTTTTTATTTTAAAAGTAGTGTTTTGGATGCGTAAAGTGGCACTGGTACACCCTTTGAAACCCACTGTAGGCAGTTAGCAGAAACAGCGGTCCCAGCTACCAACATAACTTTCCTTTTGAACAAAAGTTTGACTCATGTCCATGCTGAAAAAGAGACTAAATAACTTCAGCATGGGTGTTTTCCTTTAACTGTGACAAACCTGAGCTAGCTATCAACATGTAACATCTAATTTGAGGTTCCAGTAGCACGCATCAGAGCATTGTTGAGTTATTAGTGCTGTTATGCCTCATTTCTCTTGCATATCTCCTGTAGTGCTGTGGTCAGTCAGCTCCAGTTGTGCTTCCTGATCCTAGTATAACATGGACTATGTCCACACCAGTGATGCTCAGGCTGATCCGAATTTAGTTGTCCGCTGTGGTCCCCTGCAGTTGTAACGAATAGCAGCTAGCCCAGCTGCACCTGTAGAACGTTATTAAAGCTTCCCTGAGAGCATCCTAGTAAGTTGACTGAGAGCCTGGACGTTTTGGTCGACTGGCTAGAATGTTTGCTTCCCGATCCGAGGATGCTGTCTTGTGGGGCTGCAGGTTTTAGCCTTGGGCTGGACAAGTGCAAGATGACATCTGTTATATAGTCACCAGCAGTTTCGAGGCATACAACAATGAAGTTAATCACTGATTCTTGAAACTTGTCCCACTCAGAAAAGTGCTCATTCTGTTGAAAATAACATTTTTATGAATAGAAAGAATCCAGGTTCCAAGGGCTCTTTTGCACATATGTAAGTTTGTTTTAAAGGTTTTGTCATGATCCTGCTCTCGACAATCCGGCCACCTACTGGACTATTTGAGTTTCGCAGTCTCCGTGTATTGTTTACCTTGTCCATGTGCTTTTGTTTTGCTGCCTGCCCTGCCTCTTTTCCCCCTCCTGCTCTGCACCCGGCCCTCATGTCCTTGATTGTTGTAATGTGTTTCACGTGTCCCTTGTTTGTTACATTGCTCCCTTCCCTATATATTCCCCAGTTCTTCCTTTGCTCTTTGTCTGATTGTCTGACCATGTTCCTTGTCGTGAGTCGTTATTCTGATGTCTGATTCTCGTGTTTTTGCCTGCGCCAGTGTTTTGCTTACCTGTGGATTACTTGTGTTCTGAACTCTGCCAATTTTGTTACCTTGGATTTATTTACCACGAACTATTGGATTTCTGCTTTTTGCTACTGCCCGTTTGTGTTTAGTTTTCACGGACTTGGTCTTTTGTGTGTTTTTTCCGCCATGACTTATTTGACCTTTTTGTTGGATTATCTTTTGGATTTTGGATCTTCTGAGCTTTGTCCCTTTTTGAATTTTTTCCCTGACTTGCTGTAAAAAAACTTTTGCATCGATCTGCTTTTGGGTCCCATTTAAGTCTGTTACAGTACAATCAGACCAAGAAGATGGACCAAGCAGATCCAGGACATTTTTCTTCGGCCATCCAGCAACATGGGTCTCTGCTGGGCCGGCATCAGGCGCAAATTGATGACCTTAGAGCCGAAGTAAGGAGTCTCACCTCCAGAGTTCAGCCACCCCAATCGACCATGGGTTTTTCCGTGCAGCCTGAGTCTCCGGCACCAATCGCTCAAGCAGCATCGTTGTTCCACGAGCCTAGATTGCCTCCACCCGAGAGGTACGCTGGTGAGCCTGGTACCTGTCGTTCATTTTTGTCCCAGTGCTCCTTGATTTTTAGCCTCCAACCCGGGTCATTCTCCACTGAGCGAGCCAAGGTGGCTTACGTCATCACCCAGTTGTCGAGGCGAGCTCGAGAGTGGGGAACGGCTGTTTGGGAAGCGGAGTCCCTAGCTTGTGATGATTTCCGAGAATTCGCCTCCGAGATGAAGCGGGACTTCGACCGCTCCAAACACGGACACGAGGCCGCACGGGAATTGCTCCATCTACGCCAGGGTTCCCGATTTCCAGACCCTGGCGATCTCATCTGGCTGGGGTAAAAAGGCTCTGTTTGACACCTTTCTAAACGGTCTCTCGGAGGAGTTAAAAGATGAGTTGGTATCCCATGACCTGCCTGAGACCTGCGAGGGGCTGGTCGATCTGGCCATCCGCGTTGATACGAGGCTGCAGCAACGTCGACGTTTTAGGGCATCCGGGGCTGTGGGTGGAGGAACCACCCGTCTCGCTACCTCTTCTTCTCCACCTCCCATCATGCCAACTCCGGAGCCTATGCAGGTGGACCGGACTCGCCTGAGCGTGGAGGAGAGACGGCGAAGATTACAAGCCCGCCTATGCCTATACTGTGGTAAGCCTGGACACTACCTTGCCGCTTGCCCGGTAAAAGCCCACGCTCACCCGTGAGAGGGGTACGGGTGAGCGTCACTTCCACCAACCCCTCACCTACCCAGCGAACCCTCCTTCTGGCCGTCCTGACCTGGGGAACACAACGACGAGAGACGGAGGTTCTCATCGATTCGGGTGCGGAGGAAAGCTTCATCGACGCCGGCCTGGTGAACCAGTGGGGGCTTCCTGTCGAAGATCTCAAGGTGCCCCTGGTAGCTAACGCCTTAACGGGGGCCAAGCTGGCAACCGTCCGTCAGGTCACCATACCGGTGAGTCTCTGCCTTCTCGACACCCATTGTGAATCGATTAGATTTTTTGTCATAGACTCTCCTGACTCCCCTGTTCTCCTAGGACACCCCTGGCTAATCAGACATAACCCCCATATCGACTGGGTAGAGAGTCGCATAATTGCATGGTCCCCCTTCTGTCAGACTGTGTTATTTCACCTAGCATTTCTGTGAGGTCTGTTCCTGTCCAACCCGAGGAATTTCCCGATCTGTCTGCTGTACCCCCGAGTTACATGGACCTAAAGTCTGTTTTCAGCAAGTCCCGTGCTTCTTCCTTGCCTCCTCACCGACCCTATGATTGTGCCATCGACCTCCTCCCTGGCGCCTCCCCACCTAAGGGGCGTATTTATTCTCTATCCCGCACCGAGACGGAGGCCATGGACAAGTACATACGGGAGTCCCTTGCTGCAGGCATAATCCGCCCTTCCTCGTCCCATGCCAGAGCGGGCTTTTTTTTTGTGTCCAAGAAGGACGGCTCGCTCTGACCGTGCATAGATTATCGTGGCCTGAATAATGTGACCATTAAGAATCGTTATCCTCTCCCCCTCATGTCATCTGCCTTTGAGCTCCTGCAAGGGGCCAAGGTTTTCACAAAATTAGACCTGCGAAACGCATACCACCTGGTCCGCATACGTGAGGGGGATGAGTGGAAAACAGCTTTCAACACCACTTCCGGACATTACGAGTATCTTGTCATGCCTTTTGGCCTCACTAACGCCCCCGCCGTTTTTTCAAACACTGGTCAATGACATCCTCAGAGACTTATTAAATCGTTTTGTGTTTGTTTTTCTGGATGACATTTTAATTTTTTCTAAGTCCCTGTCTGAGCACATAGTCCACGTCCGCACGGTCCTGAGACGCCTACTCGAAAATCAACTCTATGTTAAAGCTGAGAAATGTGAGTTTCATCAGGAGTCGGTCTCCTTCCTCGGCCACGTCATCTCCCCGGGGTCCATCCATATGGACCAGCAGAAGGTGAGGGCGGTTTTGGAGTGGCCTACACCCACCACTCATCGAGGGCTGCAGAGTTTTCTAGGTTTCGCCAATTTCTACCGGCGTTTCATTCGGAACTTCAGCACCATCGCCACTCCACTCACTGCTCTGACTTCCTCGAAGGTCAGGTTTTCCTGGTCATCTGAAGCAGAGAAAGCCTTCGGTGAACTGAAGAGGCGCTTCACTTCGGCCCCTGTCCTGACCCAGCCTGATCCCGAGCGTCAATTCATCTTTGAGGTCGATGCCTCCGAAGTGGGCGTCGGAGCAGTCCTTTCTCAACGCTCCTCCCAGGATAACCGTATCCACCTGTGTGCCTTCTTCTCACATCGTCTTTCACCCGCGGAGCAGAACTATGATGTGGGGAACCGGGAGCTTTTAGCCGTTAAGTTAGCCCTGGAGGAGTGGAGGCACTGGCTGGAGGGCGCCCCGGTTCCATTCCTCGTGTGGACTGATCATAAAAATTTACAATATATTAGTCAAGCTAAAAGATTAAACCCCCGACAGGCACGTTGGTCCCTATTTTTCTCCCGTTTCAACTTCACTCTCTCTTACCGTCCTGGCCACAAGAACACTAAACCCGATGCATTATCCCGACAGTTCACTTCTTGCAAAGAGAACCCTGATCCAGACCCCATCATCCCATCTAATCGTATTGTTGGAGCGGCCCGCCTCCCCGGGTCCCAGTCAGTGTCCTGCTAATCGCCTGTATGTTCCCAGTTCTATTCGTTCACAGGTCCTGCAGTGGGGGCACTCTTCTCAACTCTCCTGCCATCCCGGATCCAATCGAACCCAAGCCTTCATTGAGAGACGCTTCTGGTGGCCATCCATCAAGAATGATGTCATCCATTTTGTCCAGTCCTGTCCTACGTGCGCACAAAATAAGACCTCCAACCAACCACCTGCCGGACTGCTTCAACCACTAGCTGTACCCCGAAGACCCTGGTCCCACATTGCCCTAGACTTCGTGACTGGTTTGCCCCCTTCTGACGGTAACACCACCATTCTCACTATAGTCGATCGTTTTTCCAAGTCAGTTCATTTTGTTCCCCTGCCTGGTCTCCCCTCAGCCAAAGACACTGCCCAACTCATGATTCAACATGTCTTCCGTATCCATGGTCTCCCCGTAGAAGTGGTTTCCGACAGAGGGCCCCAGTTCACCTCTTCTTTTTGGAAAGCCTTTTGCAAACTGCAAACTGTTTGTCTCTCTTCTGGTTTTCACCCACAGAGCAATGGACAATCCGAGAGGGCGAACCAGTCATTAGAGACCGTGCTGCGCTGCATGGTTTCCCAGAACCCTTCCGCCTGGAGCCGACAGCTACCTTGGGTCGAATATGCCATCAACTCCCACGTATCATCTGCCACGGGCAAATCCCCCTTCGAGTGCTCCTTGGGTTACCAACCCCCGTTGTTCCCGGACCAGGAGGAGGAGGTCGGGGTTCCATCCGCGGAGGGATTCATCCGGCGCTGTCTGCGGACCTGGAGGCGTACCCGTACCACCCTTCTCCGTTCGGCTGCCCGGATGAAGACCCAGGCCGACAGACGTCGGTCCCGAGCCCCCTCCTACCGTCAGGGTCAACGGGTATGGTTGTCCACACGAGACCTGCCCCTGAGGGTCGAATCCCGCAAGCTTTCCCCACGGTTCATCGGTCCATTTCCCATCACCAAGATCATCAGTCCCACAGCCGTCCTCCTAAAACTCCCTTGTCCTTTACGCCGCATCCACCCCACCTTTCATGTTTCCCGCATTAAACCCTTTATCTGTAGCCCCATGCACCCATCCCCTGCTCCCCCACCTCCCCCCCGCCTCATAGATGGATCAGAGGCTTACACAGTTAAAAGACTTTTGGACGTTCGTCGCCGGGGCCGGGGTCTCCAGTACCTCGTAGACTGGGAGGGCTACGGCCCTGAGGAAAGGTGCTGGGTTCCGGCCCGGCATATCCTAGACCCCAACTTAGTCAAGGACTTCCGTCGCCAACACCCTACCTCAACCAAAGGGACGCCAGGAGGCGTCCGTTAGAGGGGGGGTACTGTCATGATCCTGCTCTCGACAATCCGGCCACCTACTGGACTACTTGAGTTTCGCAGTCTCCGTGTATTGTTTACCTTGTCTATGTGCTTTTGTTTTGCTGTCTGCCCTGCCTCTTTCCCCCCTCCTGCTCTGCACCCTGCCCTCATGTCCTTGATTGTTGTAATGTGTTTCACCTGTCCCTTGTTTGTTACATTGCTCCCTTCCTTATATATTCCCCAGTTCTTCCTTTGCTCTTTGTCTGATTGTCTGACCGTGTTCCTTGTCGTGAGTCGTTATTCTGATGTCTGATTCTCGTGTTTTTGCCTGCGCCAGTGTTTTGCTTACCTGTGGATTACTTGTGTTCTGAACTCTGCCAATTTTGTTACCTTGGATTTATTTACCACGAACTATTGGATTTCTGCTTTTTGCTACTGCCCGTTTGTGTTTAGTTTTCACGGACTTGACCTTTTTGTTGGATTATCTTTTGGATTTTGGATCTTCTGAGCTTTGTCCCTTTTTGAATTTTTTCCCTGACTTGCTGTAAATAAACTTTTGCATCGATCTGCTTTTGGGTCCCATTTAAGTCTGTTACAGGTTTATTTCTAATTTTAATATATTTCATCACTGTATGCTTGCCTACTGCCTATAAAACCAGCTGTATCATTTCAACTTGATTAAAAAACAAAAGAATAATAATGGAATTAAATAATATCTTCACTATTCTTCACAATATCTTCACTTCTACTATTTTCTCTTAAATTTGTCACTATTTTTGAACACGGCTACTGTCGCAAACATAACGTGTCAACACAGTCTTTTTTCTTTGAAAAATATTAATTTAGATAATAACATAAATATATACCTTTTAAGAAGAGGTGTGAGGTACCTAACAACAATAAAAGGAAAACAAGATGGCTAATGTGAACCACTCGTGCATATTATGGAAAAGAGTAGGTTTTTGTCACCACCGTCAGATGTCACCACCGTCAGGTTTTGTGTCTGACAGTAGTGACATACAGTCTGACGGTGGGGACAAAAATCTCCTAATGGTCCTCAGTGGAGGCTAGACTATAATTATTGATCACAATAAATACTACTGTGTCCTGTAATGTTTCATTAACCTCTCATATTTGTATATATGTTATGTCCTCTATATAAGTTTGCCTTTCCTCTCTCGCAATTCACTGTTGTTACCAATATCGCTTGTAGGCTATGCATTTGCAATGACTAAACTAAACATGAAGATGCAAAGCAACATTTAAGCAAATCTAACATTCACTGTAATTCCCTCCAATTTCATAGTCATTACACTCAACTTTGCCTTTATGTATTTTAGGAATTTATGGTTAGACATTTACCAGGATGACATAGGCTGTCCATGTCTTTGTCATGACAACTTGACATTAACCAGCATGAGCTGCAGGTGACTTTCGCTTCAGCCTTGCACTAGCCCTGGCTGTAAGCACCTGGGATTGGGATGGAGACACGCTGAGTCGAAAGTCACCTGCAGGTTATGCTGATCAGGGTCAAGTTGTCATGACAAAGGTATTTACCGACTACGTGGTCTTGGTTATTGTCAAGTTGTCATGGTACGGCATTTGACATGGACAGTCTGTCATCTTTGTAAATGTCAAGTTTTCATAACAAAGACACCCCAAACAATGTCAGGTTGACAGTAAAAACATTACATAATTTACCGCATGTGTCAGGGTAACAGAGCGAGTCGGACCCAAAAGTGTCACGTTAAGAAAGCTTATTTAGGGAACGGGGGTAAGGAGTGTGTGGGTGCTCTTCTAGTAGCGAGTAGGCAGGCCGGGGCAGGAGAGCAGCACGTAGTCCGAGGGCTGGCAGAGATCGTTACCGGGGCAGGAGAGCTGAACGTAGTCCGAGGGCTGGCAGGGGTCGTTACCGGGGCAGGAGAGCAGAGCGTTGAAGTAGGTTCGCGGACGGTCTGACGGGGAACACTGGGAGACAAGGGATTAAATAGACAGCAGGACAACAAACAACGAGCAACAGGTGGAAGTAATGATTGCAACAGATTGGTGTGAATGAGTGGGAGGGGCAAGTGATTAGAGAGAGAGGGAGATACTACCCGACAGTCATGACAGAACCCCCCCCCCCCAAGGGACGGCCCCCGACGTCCCAACATCCAGTAAGTGTCCATAGCCTCATCGGCGGATGCCTCTTGCTCTGTCTCGCTCTCGTCAGCAGATGGCGCCGCCACCTCAGGCTCTGATTCTGGGTCGGGGTTAGATGCAGACACATAGTTAGACACGGGTATAGACGTACGTCGACTCACCCGAGTAGGTTGATGGCGAGGACCCCTTGGACGACCCCGGGCGATGAATGGTTGGTCAGGGTGTTGATGATGGAAATCGGTTATGAGGGTACGGTCCAGAATCCTCCTGGCCGGGACCCAGGACCTCTCTTCAGGACCGTAACCCTCCCAGTCAACTAAATATTGGATGCCCCTTCCCCTCCGCCGGGATCGGAATAGGCGAATTGTGGGCATACTCCACCCACACCAACATCCGCGCTCAGGAGAGGGGATTTCGGGAAGCCACACAGCGTAGCGCCTTCTCCAACTCCTGATTTATTCGCTCAGACTGGCCGTTGGACTGGGGATGGACGCTGGAAGTGAGACTGACCGTGAATCATGTACCCACTGAAGAACCTGCGAGCGGAGGTTTTCTGGGACGAACAACCGACCGTCGGGGCAAGCGCTGGGACCGGGCTGCTCCTGAAGAGCCTCCTGTACGCGCCTCTCAATGTCCCAGGTTAAAGCCGCCACGACACGGGAGCTGGGGAGGATGGAGGACGGCGTCAGGGAACAGTCGTCCTTCTTCTGAAACTGGCGAGAGAGGGCGTCTGGCTTGGCGTTACGGGAGCCCGGGCGATAGGAGAGGATGAAATTGAACCGAGCAAAAAATAGCGACCAGCGAGACTGCCTGGGGTTTAGTCGCTTAGCAGAGCGGATGTACTCAAGATTTTTGTGGTCGGTCCAAACCAAGAAAGGAACCGACGCCCCCTCCAGCCAGTGACGCCATTCTTCCAGGGCGAGCTTGACCGCCAATAACTCCCGGTCCCCGATGTCATAGTTGCTCTCCGCAGGAGAGAGCCGGCGTGAGAAAAAGGCGCAGGGGTGAAGCTTATTGTCGACGGCCGTTCTCTGGGACAAAATTGCCCCAACTCCGACATCCGAGGCATCCACCTCCACGATGAGCTGGCGCCGAAGTGAAGCGTGTCTTGAGGAGGGTGAAGGCGTTGTCGGCGGCCGCCGTCCATTGAAACGCCCTCTTCACGCTGGTCAGGGCTGTCAGGGGAGCTGCCACGGAGCTGTAGTTCCGTATGAAACGAAGTTAGCGAATCCCAGAAAGCGTTGCAGCTGCTTACGGTCGCCGGGTACAGGCCAGGAAGCAACCGCCGACACTTTGGTGGGATCCATACTGATGCTACCCTCAGTCAGGACGTACCCCAGGAAAGACACGGTCTTCGCGTGAAACACGCACTTCTCAGCTTTGACAATAGGGAGTTCTCCAGGAGGCGGCGAAGGACTAGGTGGACGTGCTGCGTGTGCTCTGCCAGGGTCTTGGAAAAAATTTAAATATCTTCCAGGTAAACAAACACAAATCTATTCAACATGTCTCGCAGCACGTCATTAACTAGTCCCTGAAAAACTCCCGGGGCATTAGTAAGCCCAAATGGCATAACAAGATATTCGTAGTGGCCGGAGGGCGTGTTGAATGCCGTCTTCCACTCGTCGCCCTCCCAAATCCGCACCAGATAGTAGGCGTTACGTAGGTCAAGTTTGGTGAACACCGTGGCTCCCTGGAGTAGTTCAAAGCCTGAGTTGAGCAGTGGCAGAGGGTAGCGGTTCTTTACCGTAATTTCATTCAGACCTCTGTAGTCGATGCACGGCCGAAGCGAACCATCCTTTTTTGCCACAAAGAAAAAAACAGCCCCAGCAGGAGAGGAGGAAGGGCGAATGATGCCAGCGGCCAGGGCGTCGGAGATGTATTCCTCCATGGCCCCTCTCTCCGGGGCCGAGAGGGAGTAGAGGCGACCCCGGGGAGGAGTGGAGCCGGGGAGGAGATCAATAGCACAGTCGTATGGGCGGTGCGGAGGTAGGGACGACGCTCTGGCCTTACTGAACACAGCTTGTATTGAGTGGTAGCACTCAGGAACGCCGGACAGATCTGGCGGAGAGGAGGTGGATACAGAACGGGCAGAAGGAGAGGCAGAGAGCAGGCAGGTTTGGTGACAATCGACCCCCGACTCCAAGACTGCCCCGGTCCGCCAGTCAATGCGGGGGTTGTGCTGGCGCAACCAGGGGTAGCCAAGGATGAGAGGCTGGCTAGGAGAAGGGAGCAGATGAAAACAGATCCTCTCCTGGTGGTTTCCAGATAGCCGCATCTTCACTGGTTCTGTGATGTGGGTAACTGTTCCCAGCAGATGGCCGTCCAGAGCTCGGGCAGGAACGGGGTCAGGCAGCTTACGGAGCCTCAGTCCCATCTGCCGAGCGCGAGAAGAGTCAATAATGTTTGCTTCCGCGCCCGAATCAATTAGGGCAGTTAGGGCGTGAGTATGATTGTCGAAGTGAAGGTGGGCTTGGAGCAGGGGCTTACCGCCTCTGGAGGACTGGATAGCTGTCGAGCTCAGCCGGACTCCTCCTACGTCCGGTGAGCTCGCGCTCTTTAACGGACACAACGAGACCCTCCCCACCGCAGTACAGGCACAGGTTAGCAGTGAGACGGCGCCGCCGTTCCTCCGCAGACAGAGAGGTCCGACCGACCTCCATGGGCTCTGGGGGATCTTGGTGACCACCAGGGAGCGTCTGAAGAGGGGGTGGGGAGCAACCCCCTCCGGGGGAGCTGGTGATTGGTTGGCCCTGGTGACTCCTCTCCCGTCGTCGGGCCTGGATTCGCTGGTCGATGCGGGCCGTCAGGGCAATGGCATCATCGAGGTTGGACGGTGGGGCGTGGGCAACCAGCTCATCTTTCAGGTAGTCCGCCAGGCTATGGAGGTAGGCATCCACAATAGCCTCCATGTTCCAGTGGCTGCGACTGGCCAGGGTGCGGAAATCGATGGAATAGTCCACGATCGTGCGTCTCCCCTGGCGCAGCATCATCAGAGCTCTGGATGCCTCGGCGGAGGATGACCCGATGTCAAACACTTTCACCATCTCATCAGCGAATCGACTGAAAGAGACACAGGCAGGAGATTGCCGCTCAAACTCCGCTGTTCCCCATAGCCGGGCTCGCCCAGACAGGTGGTTGATGGTGAAGGCGACTCTGGCCGCCTCGGTGGAGAAGTTCCTCGGCTGCATTTCGAAAATGAGCCGGCAGTTCGTGAGAAAAGCCCGGACCTGAGCAGGGTCACTGTCAAACCTTTCTGGGGCTCCAACACGGGGCTCGGCGAAGCTTGCTGCAGCGGGGTCTGCAGGCAGAGCCGGTGGGAAGTGGGCAGGGGCAACTGGAGGAGCGGCTGACGCCCCGTCAGTGGGCTGGTGGACGGATGATGTCTGCCGGACTAGCAGCTGCGTTAGTTCGGCGAGCTGTTGCTGTTGCTGCAGGAATTGAAGCTGCTGCTGTCGGCCAAGACCCAGGAGGGACGTGACGTCACCCGCCATCCAACAAAGCTCTCCCTCGGCCATCTCGAGGCGGTGCAGAGCGGAGGGGGCTTCCGTTGGTTCCTGGACTTGACCACCGGATACGTGCGCTGGGTCCATAGTTATTTGGTCAGACCGTTCTGTCAGGGTAACAGAGCGAGTCGGACCCAAAAGCGTCACGTTAAGAAAGTTTATTTAGGGAACGGGGGTAAGGAGTGTGTGGGTGCTCTTCTAGTAGCGAGTAGGCAGGCCGGGGCAGGAGAGCAGCACGTAGTCCGAGGGCTGGCAGAGATCGTTACCGGGGCAGGAGAGCAGATTACAGAAAAACAGAGGACGGGGCAGGCAGGGAGACAGGACAGGAAACACCGGAACAGACTGATGACAGACACAGGAACTTCGGGAACAGAAATGGGAGTCAGGGTCTTAAGATGCTTGCCTTGCGTGAGTTGCAGTAGGTTCGCGGACGGTCTGACGGGGAACACTGGGAGACAAGGGATTAAATAGACAGCAGGACAACAAACAACGAGCAACAGGTGGAAGTAATGATTGCAACAGATTGGTGTGAATGAGTGGGAGGGGCAAGTGATTAGAGAGAGAGGGAGATACTACCCGACAGTCATGACAGCATGATAATTAATGACAGCAGACATTGACATTCGTTAATGTTCATGACAAGTGTCATGCCATAGTTATGACAATGTCATGTCAGTCTTATGCACCCCCCCTTCAAACAAAGTGTTACCGAGTTATTTCTAGAAATACAGAAAAAGTGCAACACTGCTGCTTTACGGAGTCACCATTTCAGTTGCTGATGGATGCTTTTTACATCAAAATAATTCAGTTATTAGTTTTAACTGGGGTTTCCTTATTCTAAGCCTCTATAAATGAAGTTCTCCATATTTTTGGAATGATTACTCAATACATCAGTACACCAATCAATAAAGTGGTGACTCCGTAAATCAGCAGTGTTGCACTTTTTTCTTTAAAAAGTTTGATGTCACAAATGAGTTATCATTTTTCTAGCAGATTTGTTTTATAGTTTTTACATAGAGTGTTTGTTTTTTATTTCAGTTTATGGAAAATGATCACAATTGTTCTGTATCTGTTCTTCAATTTATTAAGTGTTATTTTATGAGTAGAGAGCATTACACTGTTTAAGTTGATGTTTGTGTGATGACCAAAGAGTTAAACAAAGTTGTTATGCAAGATGCCATAAGAGGTATATATTTTGGAAATATATGCTGTAATGATGCTATCGTCACCATCGTCAGATTAGTGTCACCACCGTCAGTTCTGAAGTCACCACCGTCAGAGGGTGTTTTATTTGTTTTAAATGAATATGCTTACAATATGTATCTTCAGTGCTGTTGAGTTATTAAAGTAATAGTATCATGTAATACAAAAGCATATTTGTTAAATAAAAAACAATATTTGTTCTGTGTAGGCTTAAAGTAAATATTGTATGATTGTAGATCTTTTAAAGGAGTACACAGGAAACAATATAAAAAAGGTGAAAAAATGAATATCCAACATTTAACAGCATATATGTGTACTAAGGATGCCAAATAATGTTTTAAAAATTCCAAATACATATTAAACCTAATAAATACAATTCAATTTCCTTTTCATTGTGTCTGACAGTGTTGACAACAACAAAGTAAGAATTGAAAAAAACACCTATTTTATGAAAAAAATACAAAATGGGGAGTTGGCACCGGAACACCACAATGTTCAGTTACGACTGAATCAGACTTAATCAAATGTTTGATATTGTCTCTTTACTGGTCCATTCTACGGTCACTTTGATGCCAATTATGTGATTAAAACCCTGACAACTCTGGGTCTGTAGATTTGGCCTGCTCAATCTTGTTCTAATTGCGAAAGACTGAGTTGGGAGATCTGTTCCCAGTGTAAGCTAGACTGCAGAAATGTGAATGTGAATTGGACCAAAAGTATTTTTGAAACATACTTCCCTAACTGGAGAAGCCAAGATACTGTCTGTTTCAACAGTCACAGTCAACAAACTTCACTTACAAAGCTCTCAATGCCCTGTTTTAAATGTTAGAACCCTCATTACGCCACCAACAAGGTTGTGGGGCTACGTCTAGCCTTGTTAAATAGCAATTTATAGTATCTAGCTTGATGCCTCTAGTACTAGTATTGTAAGCCTTTTGCACATATAGGCTAAATGTGGTCTTGAATGATGTTATAAATAAATATAGCTCCCTTACAACCTTTTAGCATGTTTCAATATACTTTGTTCACACAACAGGGGTTACACTTCAATTTTATTACAGTTTTATTTACTTTTTTCTATATTAGTGTTATTTACAGCGTATTGCCACATAAAGAACAATTTTGTCTACATTTCATCCTCTCCTTAAAAGAAGGCAGTAAATTCGGCATATTTACAGAAAAATACCATTTAGGAGAAATTTAAAGACAACTAGAACTTGAACAAGACAACTATCTGCATTTTTTCAAGCTCAGACATTTCCAGTAAAGTGAAAAAATGTCAGTGTTCCACTTCAGAACACAAACACAAGACAGACACAAAAAAATAGTCTAGGTTTATTTCACTGAATAAGACATTAATTTCAGGGAAGCCTTGATCAGAATAATACCACCTGCATTTGTGCATGAATGAGTCTTAATTCAGTTTAAAGTGTTTTTTCAGAATTCACTGCTTCAGGTGTTCTCATTCTCCAGCAGACCAATCACACACTTTTTTCTCCTGCCCCAAACTTTATGCTTTTTGGACATCTTTCTTTAACAATCTTTCCGCAGTCCTGAATATTTCCATCTCCTCATGACCCTTAATTGCCACATTTGGTGTGTCTCCTTCAGTGGGAAATTTACCAGCTACCAGGCTGAGGTTCTGCACTCATAGCCAAACACCAAATACTATTGCATTGGAAGAGCCCTAACTGCCTGGAACGTACTCCTGGTTTGAAGAGTGTTGCCAGGCCAGCCTTGCGGCCTTAAAGAGTGGAGCAGTGAGACGGGGTAGATGGGAAAAAGAGTTGTTTTATTTTTCCCCCACAGCAGAAATAAATAAATAAATAAATGCATGCCAGGAGTTCACAGGTTCACCGGTGTTCACCCTGGCTCACCTTAACCTAACTCACTTGGTTGTCCGGTTTCCAGTGGGTTTTCTAGCTCACGGCCCAGACTATTCTCCCCATCCAAAATCAATTATCTCTAAAAACGTGTAAGCAGTACAAAAATATATATAAACACTTTTAACATAATATCACTGAAATGCTGTTTACAAAACCATGTCAGCACAACACCATGCACCACACCACAAATACTCAAATATCTTGCAAACACCCAAAAAACATGCAAACACCCCTCTTCTCCCACAGAAGTGAAACCGGCATGTTTCTGACGTCAGCCCACCAAACTACAACTGACCTCGTCCGGCTACCGTCGGGTTTTATGGCACAAGGAAGTAAACAGGCAACTGCACGTTAAGTTATGCTATTATTGTTTGCCGAATGTGAAATGTTTGCTTTGTCCATTGTACCTAGAATATTCAGTTGGCACCCCCTGAACCGTAGGCAGTTTATTAACGCAAGTGTGTTTTCTTTTGTGTGTTGCAGATGCCGTTTTTCCCTTGCTGACGGCCAAGAAACAGTTATGTCCAAAATTAATAAATAAATAAAGAGCTGTGTTTGCTAACCGTGTCCAGTGTGCTACCTAACAACTAGTCCGACAACGGTAGCGGGTGGCAGCACCGCTACAAAGAGCGTATGTCATTCTTACACCTAGGAAAAAACTAACTTACCGTCAGAGGATCCTTGAAAAAATTCTCTAAGGAGTCCCTCCTTTCATAGGAACCATATAACCTCAACCAACACTCAGATCCTGATGATCAGTGACACTCCCCCTTTGTTTTTGTTTTTTGGGTTGTTTGTTTGTCGGTTTGCACCATCTCTGAGCTGGAACAGGACAATCAGCGAACAGAGGGAGAGCTGAAAGCGCTAAAGTTAAATTCAAACGGTGCCTTCCAGTGCACAAAGTGAAATGATGTGAAAGCGGCTGATGCATCAGGCTACATATGATACCCCAGTGTGCAAATATTCAGGGAAAATTTCATTGCATTAAGAGATGAGTATATGAAAAACTGAAATGTGCAGTGTTTTCTTGGCCATGTCTATTCATGTTTGAAGAGCCACATCTCAGAAACTAAACAAGATATCAAGCTGAAACGTTCAGTTTATTCGAATAAGACATAGAGGAATGTTTGGGCAAAAATCAGGAAAAAATGAGGACCATGGTGTTCAACTGATATGGAATTGCCCCAATGCCCAATTCAATTAGCTTTATTTGACGGTTCGTTATTCAGTACATTGTTGTATTGGTGTTCCCACCAACAGCATACGGTGACTGGAAAAAAACAGGGCTATGGATTGATTCACACCGTATTTCTTCTTTAAAGAACATGTCAACTGAAAAGAGGGAGCTATAGCCTAACCCACTTCCAGTGAATGATAAGTTTAGCTACACAGATGCATTTAATCTAGGTAAATGCCCATCCTATCCCATGTCTCAAACCACATACTAAAATGTGTGCTGTGTGCGCTGAGCATTTACTGTCTAGTGCGCATTTTCAGTGTTAAATATTCTCAAATGGATTACTTCTGTTATACAGTTTGCAAAAATGACCGAGGTATTGTTTGATTGTGATAGCCTTTGGTGTAAACTGCTAATTCTAAGAAATCATTTAGCATTCATGCATAGATTCTATTCTAAAACATTTTGTATGCTCGAACCTGAGACTCTTCACAAGAAAACATTAAGATTTATAAAACCGTGCAGCGCACACTTTAATCCACAATACCAACATGCATGCACAAGTCTCCTAACATCATCGTCCCACAATGAATGGCCAATCCAAAATAGTTCATATGTTAACATTTACAAGTAGGATTATAAATAAATTATAAATAAAGACATTATGTCCATCAGATAAAGACATCATGTCAGTTTCACAGAGGCAGTAAGTACAAAAAGCGAAAGTCAAAATCACAGTGAGTGCACATACATTAAAATATCAATAGAAAAGGTGCTTCATGTAAAATTACTAATAAGTTGGCTTTAATAAAAATGTTTGTTTCATTATAAAGGGCAAAGTATCTTCGTAAACCTAGTCGGAGCTGGCCACTGGCATGTATTTTATTTCAAATATGGAGGCTTTCTCAGCCTTTAACACCTTATAGTAGTAACAAACAGCAGTATGAGTGAAAATATGTGAGGTCTGCTGTCCACTGACGCTTGAAAGGCGAACATAGTAGCCAAATAAATCCTCAATTATGGAGACTCATGAAGCCCGTTTCATGCCTTCTACCATTAGTATAGTATAGTATAGCCTTGCATTCTGTTAACAAAAGTAACTGTGTGATGCCGCAACTCAGCGTCACGGCATCACGTGAGTTACACACCAATTTGGAGACGCTGTTTGAATGCGTTTTTGACTATGGACAATGAGAGAACATGTATCGCACAGTTTTACAAACATCTTATGTGACGTTACGTCATTGTGAAGATGTTTGGTGAGTGCACGCACCTGTAACCCCTCACTTGTCTGCGTTGTGTTTTCAATGATAAGACGAGGAGACGTGGAGCCAAGCAGGAGTCTTTATTGACCTGGCACAAATAGTGCAAAGTTGGGGATATTGCAGGGTTTCGTAAGTGGGCGCACACAATGCAAAGCTAGTGTGGGGAGAGAGAGAATAGTAGCTATTAGCATGCGTGATTTCAAACCCTCAACAAAATGCGCTCAGTTTCGCATAAACAACAACACAAAACATGTTGACTCCATGTACAAGCAGGCAGACGTAATCTCTAACAATCAGCATTGGTTTAGAACGTTCACTGAGGCATGAATAATTAATTATGTCTAAGGGCTGTTTACATAGAACTTACCGCCGGCTCAATCTCCAAAACTGTGAGAGCGCCAGGCGGTCAGAGGTCAGTATTCAACTACTATCACATCGTTACATGCGAAAAGCTGGGTGCAAGTGGAAATAACAAAACCTCCACTGTTACACACCAATATTGTACCAATGTTTTACTCTCTGTATACGGGTTACATTCATCATATAGGTTGGATGAATGAAACGATAGACACAAACATCTGATAAATGTTAAACTTTATTGGACGATTGCATAACGTTACAAGGTTGTGCGTCTAACAAAGAGAACACTTACATGTCTCAGCGTGATAGCTTCGGTGGTATTAAGGGAGCATCCACCGGTGCTAACTAACACCGAACTATTATGCTTTACTTCCTTGATTGGTGCGTTCGCTAGCGTCCCGTGGTGCGCAGTTTGCGCAATGGTAGCGCCCAATTAAGGTGATTTTGTGCATTTTATATAGTTACTGTTTGATGTTTGCTCAGCTATGTGTAAGTAGCTTTCCTGTGTCAGAAGTAATTCTTTTGTGTATAATATTGCAGTGTATCTGAATGATTTATTGTGATTTGTGTGGCCAGTACTGTTTTATGTAAATATGTAAATATTGCACTTGGGTGCTTATTGGTGGGAAGAAAATAAAACAACTTCCTCTTGGCCTCAATCCACTGTGTCATCCTCTGCTTAAAAAGACCACTGGTCACGGGTACCTTTTGACAAACTGATTAAAAATCTGTGGTTGTCAGCATTAATTGCCCATAGGCGAAGTCAAATTCAAGCAGATTTTATCAAAATCATTTTTGAACTGATTCCCATAACATCAGAAATGTTGCCTTCATAAAATCAACGCAGATGGATCTACAGTACTCTATCCATGTGATATTTCGTGTTACCATCGGAGAGAGTGACGTGAGTAGCACTTTGCACAAAACATCATTAAAATTACGTTATTACCATTGTTGCTTTAATTTATACTCGCTTTCAAGTTGGTTGCCATTACTCAAGTTTAAAAACTCGGTCAAAAGTCCCTTCCACTACGTAGGCAAGATGGTGCGTGTTTGGTGTGCATAGTGCCCCTGAACGCACTTTTCACTAAAACTAAGTGTAAGATGTAACTAACTAAGTGTAAGTGCAAGATTTCACATACAGTTTCTGTTTCACTCCCTGTCTGTCACTATCCTGTCTGAATGAAGACAAACTAACCTAACTGGTGCTACACTGGGCTAAGGTGATAGATCAATACATAGATGACACTTTGTCAGAATAACTCTGAAATTTGTCTTGCGTCTCTAGCAAAGTATGGCACAACAGCTCCATTTGTCAAGAACAGAGCATACAGATGAGTTGCACAGCCAAACACGCAACCAGCACAACTAGCGTACTCTTACAAGCACTCAAAGCACTTTACAATGTATGCCAAGGACACTTTGATGAGGTCAGGGGGAGTGGGCCAGCTGCTTGCCCATGTTTGCTGTCTCCCCTTCCAGAAAAAAGTAGAATTGTGCTTTGTTAGGTGAATCAAGGGTCCTGACATAAAACTTAAGTATACAAATCCTTGTACACCCTTTCAAAGTACCAGTGTTGTGCAAGTTCACACTTCACATGAACTAGTCCCAGTTCAGTGAGTGAAAATTTCTATGCCTCTTTTAAGCCCTTTTTAAAATCAGTTACAATCACTTCGGTACTGTGCTAAATACACATTCATTCACTGTACTGTACCCTCTGTCATTCTGCTACACATGGAGGTCAGCGCTGTTACTGGTGGCGGTGTTATGCTAACTCTTTCAGACATTGCTTTTTATTTTTGTCAATCCTTAGCATCGACACCAAAGTTGCCATTGACATCCCCTCTGAATGGCCCACTATCCTCCTTAGCTCTTCAACTGTTACTGTGTATCTTATTATGACCGCCGCTTTTGGCCTTTTGGGCTTTCTTTTCATGTGCACCAAATTTTGAAGCTAGGTTTTTGTTAAATAACTCGTCAAAAAATTTGCCCGAGACAATGATTTTGTGTTAGTATGCTGGTGTTACAGAGGCATATCGACCCAGCCCAGAAACATTCACTTGAACCATAGCACCACCTAGTCATACGTGTAAATGCAAAAATTGGGATTTTGAGTTTCCAATATCTTGGACTGAGAAGGTGGGAACTGCACAAAAGATGTCATGCACGATCAGCACAAAGGCCTCTAAAAGCACAGCACATACCATAAAAAGCTTCTTACTAATGTAGAAAGATGAGGCTTTCACAAATCACTCTTACACGCTACACAAACACACAGAATGTCATTCATTCAAGACTCACATCCATTCTTACCTCTAGTAAATCATTTCTAGGAGAAGCACATTTAATGTATCCTTCTGCAAAGACTTCCCTGATAGCAAAGACACTCATGGCATGGAGCTGGCCCAAATACACCATGCAGTTTGGCCCAGGTCTGTTTTACAGATCTGGTCCAGGGCCCAAACACACAAAACAAGATCTGGAAAACAAATCTGGATAGCATGACTTACTAACTTACTAAACAGAGGGCGTTTTAAGATTCATAAACAGGAAATACTATGAAATGGGGAACAAAGCAAGCCGCCTATTGGCCTTTCAACTAAGGAAGATGCAAAGTACCAGGACAGTTCATAAAATCAAAAGCCCAGACAGTGATGAAATTCTAACACAACCTACTGACATCACAGAGGCTTTTGCCACATACTATAAAAAATTATATGAAGAGCAATTAGATCCACAAAAAAATGATAAGGTGGATTCCTTTTTTAGATCCATCAAAATGGCAAAACTCAGACCAAAAGAGGGTGATATGGTGTCACTACCAATTACAGAGAAAGAAATATAATAAATAATATTCTAAAACTTAAAAACAACAAAACTCCAGGAACCGATGGGTTCTCAGGAGAATATTACAAAGCATTTATAGATGTCCTGACCCCAATATTGTGTAAGGTTTACAGCTATGCTCTACAGAATGGAGAACCTCCTGGATCATGGTCAGAAGCGATTATAAGTGTCATCCATAACGAAAACCCAACCCAATATACATCTTATTGTCCAATTAGCCTTCTTTGTGTTGATCTCAAAATTCTTACTTCAATAACTGCAAAAAGAATCCAAAAAATCATACATAAACTAGTAAAACCGGACCAAACTGGTTTTATTAACAATCAACAGGGTGTGGACAACATCAGGAGGGCTCTAAATGTACAATCTGTTGCAGCCAAAAGGACTACCCCTTCAATGCTTCTCAGCTTAGATGCTGAGAAAGCATTTGATAGGGTTGATTGAGTGGTATGGTTGACTAAAGATGAAGAAACTGGATGGTTATCTATTGAACAGAATTCTATGACAGGGATCTCATTGTCTACTCTTCCTTTTCTTAGTCAGCAGACTCAGAGGAGGATAAAAATAAACAAAATCTGGGTCGAACACACATTAAAGGTCTGGAACAATGTTCAGAAGCAATTAAAAAGGTTTATGGGTCTGTCAAGGGCATTGCCCATTCTTGGAAACTGATTTTCTCCCATCTTTAATGGACTTATAGAAGATGGGCGGAAAAGGGCCTGGTTATTGTTACATTTACATTACATTTAGGCATTTAGCAGACGCTTTTATCCAAAGCGACTTACAAAAGAGGATAACATTCAAGCTTCAAAACAATGAAAGAACTAACAAGGAGTACATAACATAGAAACTGAACTGTTTTAAGTTGAAAGTGCAATAGTGTAATACAGTGCAGAGAAATTAAATTGTTAAGTGCATTCTCAAAATTTACACCAGGAGATATTCTTGGAAGAGCTGGGTCTTCACGAGTTTCTTGAAGGTGGAGAGGGTATCAGTTGATCTGGTAGCACTTGGGAGGTCATTCCACCACTGCAGAACCAGATATGAGAGTCTGGATTGATCTGCACAAGTGTCACGAAACAGAGCGAGTCAGACCCAAATGCATCACAGAAATACAGTTTATTTAGGGTAAAGGGGAGTGTGTGGATGCTCTTCAAATGGCGAGTCGGTTAGCCGGGGCTGATGAGCAGAGCGTAGGTCGTGGGCAGGCAGCAGGTCAGGAGCCGGGACTGGGGAGCAGAGCGTAGATCGTGGGGAGGCGGAGGTTGAAAGCCAGGGCTGGAGATAGAGTGTTGGTTGAGGACAGGCAGAGGTCGATATCAAGGGCAGGAGAGCAGAGCACAGGTCGACCCAGTCCGAGGTCGTCAACAGAAAGGCAGATAGTCAGGACACAGAGAACGGAGAACAAGGACAGTCGGGGAAACAGGACGGAGACACAGGAACAGGCGGATGACAGGAACACAGGTAACTTCGGGAAACGGGTTTGAAAAACGGGAACAGGAGCCAGGGTCTTGTTGCTTGCAGAGCATGAGTAGCTGTAGGTTCGCAGACGGTCTGACAGGGAACACTGGAAGACATGGGTTTAAATACATGACAAACAACAGGTAACAGGACTCGTTACCGTCAGGGGGCAAGACTGGAGCGGATGCCGGACGTGGAGCTGGATGGGCAGCCTGCTGGACACCTCTTAGACGGCCTCTGCGGGGAGCAGGTTGGTCGGGATACAGACGATGGAATTCAGTAATGAGAGACAGATCCACAATCCTTCTGCCGGGGACCCATGATCTCTCCTCCGGTCCATAACCCTCCCAGTCTACCAGGTACTGGATGCCTCTTCCCCTCTGCCGAGACTGGAGCAGGCGATGGACCGTGTACACAAGACCCCCATGCAGGTGCAGGGGGTGGTGGAGCTGCGGGAACAAGGGGGTTATTGATTACAGGCTTTATTTTAGAAACGTGGAACGTGTGGTGTACCTTCATGGATCTGGGCAGATGAAGCCGGACCACCGTGGGACTGATCACCCACTCGATGGTGAAGGGACCGATCAAATGAGGCGCTAGCTTCCGGGACTCCACATGGAGGGGAAGATCCTTGGCAGAGAGCCACACCTTCTGACCCACCCGGTAAACCGGAGCAGGTCTCCGCCGACGGTTGGGCCCCACAGAATACCTGGACACTGATCGCAGGAGGGTGAAGTCAGGCTCACCGTGGCTCCCAGAAGGCGGCAGAACTCCTTCCAAAACTGGGAGGTGAATTGAGGACCGCGATCTGAGACTATATCTTTCGGGATGCCATGAAGCTGGAAAACGTGGAGCTGGATCACCTGGGCAGACGGGAGTTTCGGGAGCGGGACAAAGTGGGCCATTTTACTACAACGATCGACAATGGTGAGAATGGCCATGTTCCCCTCTGATGCAGGCAGGCCGGTGACAAAATCCAGGGCTATGTGAGACCAAGGACGTGTCAGCACCGGCAGAGGTTGGAGGAAGCCAGCCGTTGGCTGGTTTGAAGACTTGTGCTGACAACATGTGGGGCAAGCCTGGCAGTACAAATGTCCTTCTCCATGGCTGGCCACCAGAAACGTTGGGAGAGCAACCTGCAGGTGCGAGAAGCTCCCGGGTGACAAGCCACACGAGAATCATGTCCCCACTGGAGAACCTGTGAACGCAGCTGGTCTGGGACAAACAGACGCCCCGCAGGGCAGGTGCTGGGACCGGGCTGGTCTTGCAGGGCCTTTAAAACGAGGTCCTCAACATCCCAGGTCAGAGCTGCAACAACCTGGGATGCTGGTAGGATGGAGACGGTCTCCTGTGTGGCGTCCTCTTTTTCAAACTGACGCGACAGGGCATCAGCCTTTACATTGCGGGAACCTGGGCGGTAGGAGAGGTTGAAATTAAACCTGGTGAAGAACAGGGCCCACCTGGATTGTCATGGGTTCAGACGTTTAGCCGATCTGAGGTATTCCAGGTTCTTATGGTCCGTCCACACCAGGAATGGAACAGCGGCCCCCTCCACCCAATGACGCCACTCCTCCAATGCCAGTTTGACTGCTAACAGCTCTCGGTTCCCGATATCATAGTTCTGCTCGGCTGGTGAAAGTCTTCTTGAAAAAAATGCGCAGGGGTGGAGTTTGTTGTCATCGCTGGATTGTTGAGACAGGACAGCGCCCACCCCCACATCTGAAGCATCGACTTCTACAACTAGCTGGCGCTCAATGTCAGGAATCTGGAGGACGGGGGCCGAAGTGAAAGCCTTGAGAGCGGCGAAAGCATCGTTGGCTGCTGGGGACCACTGAAATGTTCATTTGCTGATGGTTAGGGCAGTCAGGGGAGCAGCGATGGAACTATAATTTCTGATAAAACGTCTATAAAAATTGGCAAAGCCCAGGAACTGTTGCAGCTTCTTTCTATTTTTGGGAACGGGCCAGGAGGTGACCGCCGACACCTTAGCAGGATCCATCTGAACACTCCCCTCTGCCACGATGTACCCCAGGAAGGACACAGTCTTTACATGAAACTCACATTTCTCTGCCTTGACAAACAGTGAGTTCTCCAGGAGGCGACGAAGGACCAGTTGGACGTGCTGCGTGTGCTCTGTCAAAGTCCGGGAGAAGATGAGGATGTCGTCCAGGTACACGAACACAAACCGGTTCAGCACATCACGCAGCATCATTCACCAGGGCTTGAAAAACCCCGGGGGCATTAGTTAGCCCGAACGGCATTACCAGGTACTCATAATGTCCAGTAGATATGTAAAATGCCGTCTTCCATTCGTCGCCCTCCACACCAGGTGGTACGCATTGCGGAGATCAAGTTTCGTAAAGACCGTGGCCCCCTGGAACAGTTCAAAAGCGGAGGCAATCAAGGGCAAAGGGTACCGGTTCTTTATTGTTATTTCATTCAAACCACGGTAGTCAGTGCAAGGGCGTAAAGATCCGTCCTTCTTACCCACGAAAAAGAGATGTATTCCTCCATGACCTGTCTTTCAGGAGCGGAGAGAGAGTAGAGGCGGCCCCGGGGGGGAGCAGTACCTGGAAGAAGATCAATGGCGCAGTCATAAGGTCTTGGTTTTGCTGAAGACCTCCCGTAGGTGATGATAACACCTGGGCATGTTGGACAGATCCGGAGCGGGACTTGTGGGTTCAGAGTGGGCAGGAGATGATGCAGCAAGCAGGCAAGTCTGGTGGCAGTCCACCCCCCACTCCCGGACCGGATTCAATCAGCAAACATGAATGAGTGGGAGGGGCAAGTGATCAGGGAGAAACCAGGTGAGACTGACAGGGAGGCATGACACTCTGATGACCCAGCTGTGCTAGTAGTTCACACCTTCTGATGGCTTGTAGGTGTATTACAAATCAGGTGGTTTCCCACAAGACAGGTAATCCAAACCAGTATTTACCAGTTAACCAGTTGTTTGAAAACATCACACTATGATTGTTTTCACAACTCCAAGAAAAATTTGGCTTGCCCCCAAATGACTTGTATAGATTTTAACAAATACGACACTACCTCACTAAGCATACAGATTGGGATAGTCTTAAGAGAGATCCAATAGAGGTTGAAAGGTATTTTATACATATTTCTCAACAGTTGGTATCAACAAAGCATCAGATATCACATATGTATAAAAGTCTTATGAAAGACACATCAGACAACACCTTTCGTATTAAGAGTGAATGGGAATTAGAACTTAATACAATTATAGATGGTGGCACTTGGGAAGCTATACGCATATCAAGTCATAAAGGGATTGGAAGTCAAATGTGGAAAGATTTTGACTGGAAGGTGAAACTGAGAATGTTTAGAACTCTCCTTAAGGTGTCAAGGTTTAAAAACAATGCCCCCAGTACTTGCTGGAGGAATTGTGGCATGGTGGGAGATCATACCCACATCTTCTAGGACTGTTCAGTGATACAGACATATTGGAAAGACATTAAAGAAGAATTGGACAACATTTTTGGGATCAATATCCCTCTGGACCCTTTAATTTTCATACTGGAGATAATACCAGAAAACGTACTTTCTAAGGACCAATGCTACATGTTACATATTTTGTTAATGATTGCTAAAAAATGATCACTGTTAATTGGATGCAGCCTTGTACCCCTACAAAAGGTCAGTGGAGACAAAAAAGTTAAACAAGTCCATGTAATGGAAAATATGACTGCCATTCTACAGTTGAAAGCACCACTGTTCATAAGAAGATGGACCCCAGTTATTCTAGGCCTGAACTTGAACTAATACTGTACTAAATACTTTTGACATACTATGTGACTTGCAATGTTGCATTTACTCTGATCTTATGTAACCAAAATGTGTTGATATGTTAATGTACTACAAGGTGACCCTTTTATTTATTTTTTTATTTATTTTTTTAAAGAGCTTTGTGTGTATGTGTATTTGCATTGATTTGTAATGCTTAAATTGCCTGCAAAGTTTTATATGGGCAATAAAGTAAAAAAAAAACAAAAAAAAAAACTTAGTTACAAGTTATGGTTAGTTTTACAGGTTATAAGCTTAATTCTCCAAATACATATTTTCTGAATAACCATAGTATAGGTGATAGATATTATTATTATTATTATTATTATTATTATTATCATGGTGGCGCATGGTGGCCTCCGCCACCGGTGCGTGAAAGCATATGGGTGAATGTGAGGCATGCGCTGTGAAGCCCTTTGAGTGCATGTCGGAGTAGAAAAGCTCGATATAAATGCAGTACATTTACCATAATGGACTGCATAATGGATGATGTCACAGTCACAAAGACTGTCACTGTACGAGCAAACGACAAACCTTGGTTCACCAGGGAGGTACGTGAGCTCCTGAGAGCACACAACACTGCTTTCAAGTCCAGGGACAAAGACACCCTCAGATCAGCCAGGGCAAACCTGCACCGGGGCGTGAGAGCAGCCAAGCGGGCCTATGGACAGAAAATACACTCGCACTTCAGTGACACAAAAGACCCCAGACGCCTGTGGCAAGGCATCCAGTCAGTCACAGACTACAAACCAACACCCCTGCCGTGCGAGGACAACACAGACTTCCTCAACTCTCTCAACACCTTCTTCAGCCGGTTTGAAGAAAACACTCCAACTAGACCCTGTGGACGTGCGGAAGACCCTACTCAAGGTGAACCCCAGAAAAGCTGCAGGTCCGGACAACATACCCGGGCACGTGCTCAGAGACTGTGCAGACTAACTCACGGATATCCTCACAGATATTTTCAACATCTCACTGAGCCAAGCTGTCATACCAGAAAGCTTCAAAGCTACCACCATCGTACCACTACCAAAAAAATAAAAAAATCACTGACTACAGACCCATAGCATTCACTTCAATAATGATGAAGTGCTTTGAAAGGTTGGTCAAGGCCCACATAACATCCAGCCTTCTCACTACTCTGGACACATTCCAGTTTGCCCATCGCCCCAAACGCTCCACTGATGACGCCATAGCAACAGCACTCCACCTATGCCTGGCTCATCTGGAAAACAAAAACACGTACACGTACAGATGCTGTTCATTGACTTCAGCTCTACTTTCAACACGGTCATCCCACAGCACCTGGTGAACAAACTGAGTGCAATAGGCATCAGCACTTCATTATGCAACTGGCTACTGGACTTTCTCACTAACAGACCACAGACAGTAAGAGTCTGCAAAAACTCCTCAGAGACCACCATCATTAACACTGGGGTCCCCCAGGGATGTGTGCTGTCTCCACTGCTGTTCACACTGATGATCCACGACTGCTGTGCCAGATTCACATCGAACCACATCATCAAGTTCGCTGATGACACAACAGTGGTGGGCCTCATCAGAGACGACGATGACTCAGCATACAGAGAGGAGGTACATCAACTCATCAACTGGTGTGACAGAAACAATCTACAACTAAATGTCAACAAAACAAAAGAAATAACTGTAGACTTCAGGAAACAACACCCGACACACACCCCACTCACAATCAATGGCAGTAGTGGAGTCTGTGAAAAGCACAAAGTTTCTGGGAGTGCACATCACAGATGACCTCACATGGACCACCAACACCACCTCCCTGGTCAAGAAAGCACAGACAAGCCTTCACTTTCTGCGCAGAATGAGGAGAGCTGACCTCCCCACTTCTGCCCTCACCACCTTCTACAGGGGTGCTATTGAGAGCATCCTCACCAGCAGCCTCTCCATCTGGCACGGCAGTTGCTCAGCTGCGGACAAGAAGGCTCTACAGAGGGTGGTGAGGACTGCTGAAAAGATCATCAGATGACCCCAACCAGCTATTCCGGACTTATGCACATCACACTGTTCCAAGAGAGTCATCAATATCATCAAGGACACCACCCACCCAGCATACAAATTGTTCCGCAGCATGCAGTGCCACACAAATAGACTGAGAAACAGCTTCTTCCCACAAGCCATCAGGCTAATCAATGATGAACATGTTACTGACATCCAAAAACAATCTCACACACACTGATGCCCATGCTGCTTTCACACTTGCACTTTACTAATTGCACCTTCACTTATTGCACCTTACATATTGCACATTTCACTTTTTTTCAACCTACACCAGCTACCAAGAAGAGCTACCTCGAACTTTCCTTCTTGCTGGAAGCATATATGTTTACACGTATGTTGTATGTCTTATGTCTTATGTCTATTTATTGTGGATGTCTGTGTACACTTCATGTCCATGAGTGTAGCTGTGTGTATTTGCATGTGTGTGTGTGTGTGTGCGTGTTTCTAGTTTAAATTGCACATTTGGTGTCTGGTGAAACGCAATTTCAGTCCTCTGTGTAATGCCTGTTACATACTGAATTGACAATAAAGTACACTTTGACTTTGACTTTGATAATAGCAATGATGACTGAGGAGAGTTATTAACACAGCAAGATTCCATACTCAACAACTGAAAGTTCTAAAATTCAATATTGAACTTAATGAGCTCTGATTTTCTGTAGAATGTTCATTTTGCATCATTCTTGTCACAGTGAAGGCCGGCCTGTGTTTTATAGGGTTAAAAGTGTTACTGGCAGAACCTCTGCAGCAGAGAATTTTTTCTGGCGAATGCCATTTCAAGTTCTGTGGGATTCACTTATATCATTTCATGTTGGTTTCTTGTGGTACCTCCAATGTTTAAACCAAACCCTATTTTTCGGGCTCTTTTCCGTCTTCTGCAGAGCCATTCGCGGTGGATTCTTTTTCTGGGAGGAGATAAATAAATGCCCCCCCTTTGAAGTCACCAGGGGTCATACGTAACGACGGGTCCCCAGCAGAAATCTATATCAGCACATGTTGGGTAACCCCCCAGAGGTCAAATGTACCCTTTTCGTTTAACAACAAATGTTTCGTTTAACAACAAATGATCATTCATATATGTGTCATATGATTTTTTTTTCATGTTCATTTTAAAGGTGAAATGGGAGGATTCAGACTGTTTTCAGTGCAAACAAACTTCCGCGATATCTGGCCGGAAACAAACTTCTGCGATACCTGGCAATCATGTCTCTGTTCACATCTATTGTAACTGCAGTTGAGTTGTCCAAGTTGTCCCTTGTGTTTTTCCGCTGTCACCGGCACACTTCGGCAAATCTTGTTGACGTTTGCAGATGAAGACAGAAAGATTCTGATCCTGAATTCACTTACTGGCGACGTTCTGGCAACCTTCTTTTTCAGGTTGCCAGGACATAAAAATAATTCCCTCTATGCGCAGGGTGGTGCCACAAACGTTCAAAATCTGTGTGGTGGGCAGGGCAATGAGTGCAAGCTATCAGTGAGTATGTAAAAAGTTTTCACAATTTCTCAGCCTGAGGTGTGAGGGTGTCGGAAACTCGTTCTAGGAGCTGTGCCATGTCTTGGAGCAATTTGTGTTCATCAGCCCGGAGGTGCAATGTTTGGGAGAGCTGCCCTGAATGCCTCTCTCCTCCGCTGTCAGAGACTGCTGGCTCTGATTGCAAGATGGAAGTAACGTTACCACTGGAACGTGACTTTTTAAGGACCCCTCATAATAGCAACAAAAATTTAACCCTATAAGATTATAGCAATTAGTTCTTTTAGATGATTTTGAACTCTTATCCTAAAAACCTATTTTGTTAATACCACAACAGTTTTAAAATAGGCATGTTATCGCATATGGCAAAACCATTGCCAGACCAGTTTTAAAAGGATTGATTTGTTTTGTCAAATCTAGGCCTACTGTGTTAAAAAGCTGTTTGTTTCACATAATCACATAAGTAATAATAACTAATATTAATTTTCATTGCAGTTAACGTTAATGCCTAAGGAAGGTGTTTTAACAGATAGATGTAATGTGTCACGTAGTCTAATTTGTCACTAGCTGTGATTGGGCTCTATACTAATCTCCCTATAAGAGAAGTTTATACTTTGTAGCAAACTTTTTCATGCACCCCCTGGCAAAGTGCTGCGGGGATCCCCGGACCCCAGTTTGAGAACCAATGCTGTAACTCAGATGTTGAAGAAACACAGCCCGTTTGTGGGTTCACAGTGAGAGGTGTATCTGGAGAGTTAAAAAGAGAATAAACTGTTTGAAAAAGGTATTCTCTTATCTTTGTATGGGAGCTTGCTTCCTGGTAAACTACCAAAATGGACCCCTTGTCAAGACATGGGCAACGCGACAGTGAAAATCTGGACTGGCATGTGACTACTTTTCTCTATAAGCTTCCAGATACTGCTTACTATTTTGTCATTAACTATGTTGTTTGTTCTGTTATATCTTGCGATATACCTTTTAGTGCTGCCACTAACAACTAATTTTCAAACAACCAATCTTTTGACGAATTTGTCTAAACTATTAATAAAAAACAATTGATTCCTATTAGGACTGTGACTATTCAATATTTTTAGAATTGAGTGTCGAGAGAATCATTTTTTTTCCTTGATTAATCAATTAATTGGATAAAGCGTACTTTTGTGTTTTTAACAGCGATATCAGTAGTGTGTTATGCAACATGAAAGGCCTGTTAAAATGACCAAGCATTAGACTAATTCCTGATCAAAATAGGCTCCAATTGTTGGATCAAAGCTCAAACCTCAAAACTTCACAAACAAAAGCCTGTTCTGTCCTTAGTTTTATCTTGCAAAAAGGAAAGAGGGTTGTATCTCCTGTAACAAATCATCTGATAATAAATAATAAATGCATGTGCAAGATAAGGAGAGAGAGATGGAGACTGTGTGTCTCTGGTTGGAAACAGGCGTGTGCGCCATGCGTGCAGGAGGGAGAAGGAGAGATAAGGAGCAGATGACATGAAGTGTTGGTGCATTTGCTGACCTAATTAGTCATTAGCCTACCATAGCTGCAAATAGTCACAATACTGTCTTACTAGCGCTAGTGTTAGCAATTGTAAATTGGCTATCATCAACTTTTATGCAACTTTGAAACTCTGCTTGGTGAACTGTATTTAACATGTGGATGCTTTCTGTACATATGTTGGAATGGTAGGCCAGGTCCATTTTACAGTGTATGCACTGCACCGCGTTGTCCTCCTTATGTACACATTTTCTTCCTTTTACCCACGGTGAGCTTGATTTTCCAACATTGCCATAAACAGTAAAAGAAACCACGCAGCTTTATATCTTTGAATGTGCCTCAATAATAACACTCAGGCTACGAAATGCGAGCAATATCATAGCAGAGACTTTTTTAAAAGAGTGTCTTTGTTGATAGGATAAGAATTTAGTGAAGCCTCGAGGCAAAGAATTTATAAACTGCAGTATTTATAGTTAGGCTATGGTATAGGTTACTTTGGGTGGGCACAGGCCCACCATCTTTCATTGTGTGTGTGTGTGTGTGTGCGTGCAAATACAAGAGAAGGAGCCTGATGCACTGATGCATGTTCTAAAGCAGCTTTATGTTAATTTTCATACACCACAACAGCCTTGAATTAGTGGTACTGAAGTACTTTAAAGTAGCCTAATGCAAACAAAAGAGACTGCAGTGACTAAAACGACGGTACATTGGGCCGCTATAGTCTCGTCAATGTATGTGGGAAACACTGCATTTAAGACTGGAGACCAAAAATAAATGCAAAGCAATTTATAATAAAACGATGCTTTGACAAAGAAAATTGCCATCAACGAATTTTCGTAGTCGATTACATTGAATACATTGACTAATAACGCTGGTTCTAATACCTTTCAGTAAATTGTCTGATATATTAACATAACATTTAACATTAATGTTTATTAACATTAACATTTGCTATTTATTGTTTTAAACAATAAATACACTACACTGTGATACACTACACAATACACTGTGCCAAAAGGGACACAAATACATGAGTTAACATTTAGTATACAGTAGTACAGTCTCCTAATCATTCTTTCAGCAAGCTGTTCAGCTGAAGTCTGACTACGAATATGACATACCTCCCTGAAGTAAGATGATGTTATTTTCATCCTTCTGACATACTCCGTTCCTTTGTTGCTTGGTAGTGTGCAAGAATTGTGCAGGATAAGCAAAATAATACGGCCCACTGGCACTGGCTGCTAGAACAAAATCGGGCTGCCCTCTTGAAATTTCCCAACCAACAGGACATCAGCACTGCTGAACATGGTGGTAATGAGAGGTGCTATGTCCGAAAGCCACAAGCTTCTGCCACCTTCAGGACATCAGGATCAGGCAGATCCCCCCGCATCGCTTTGTAAAGAGTGCTCCTATGTAAAATTGCATATCATAATTCAAATTGGACCACTGTGCACAATAATATTTAAACAACCATAACCATATTGTTGAATAATTTTAAATGAGCAAGACATACTGTACATACCTGACAACATTTGCTAGCGTTCTCTGTTTGGACTTTGCAGACAGCACCATGTCACTCACACGGCCCGGCTTCACACCCTATCAATAATAAATGATAAGGCATTTCAGAGGTCAAAGAATGGGACTTCAGGCAAATCTTGCATAAGCAGGGAATTATGCTGCTTAAAATTTACCATAGTTCTTGGTTTGTGCCAAAATTGTTCGGGTCACTGTGCAGCTCAGAGAAGGTGGTGCAGCAGTGATATTTAACTGTGGATAATGAGCTGATACAGTAATGCAACATTATGATTGTATAAGACACTGCCAGTCACACAGGAGCAATTGACCTCACAGAGCTGAACAGGGGTAGTGTCTTCAAGGACAATCTCCAAAAAACTGTGTTATAATTGGCAGAGATCATAAACTGATCAGATGTCAAGTCAAATGTGCACTTTGCATTATTTTTGAAGTTAGTTACTATGAATTGGAGTCACTAGTTTAGTAAAATGGTTAAACAGAACACAACATAAACAGCAAAGCAACTCTCAACAAATAGGTTGTGGGGTTTCATATAGGAATGGTAGGTCTACTTGAACACTAATCCCTATGTCACAAAACCACAGATGTGAGGCGACGAGCTACCATTCATTTTCAATGACAGCCAGCCAGGACAAAATAGAAAAGCTGTCTATTTCCGAATATCCAAATATTGGGCTACAAATCCAGGTGATTTTTCCTAATAGCCAATTCGAGCAAAGGCATGCATGACAAGGTGCTTTGAAACTGAACTTTGATTTAAAAATTCAAACTGGCAAAGCCAGAAATCGTAACGATCACAATTTCTGTTTTAAACTAAAAAGTTTGGGATTTATGATTTGGTATTTTGTAAAATGAGATGAGAAATATTAAAGGTTTTGTAACCAGAAAATACATCAGTGGTGATATACGATGTATCTACCAGCCACCTACTCGCGTTAGCAAGTTAGCAACCAACTACTAATGAATCACTGCCTGTTTGTGAGCTATAAACGCCTCCTCGGCCCCAAATGTTGCCTGCTCAAATCGCTTAGTCGCCGGTACGTGTGACTATAGGGTTTTTTTTTTTGCCACCCTACATTGTGCTCCCCATTGGAGCATAGTCTGGTGGTGCCTTTTTTTCTCCTCCTCTCTCATGTTATGCTGTATTGTGCCTTTCATCCCACCCAATTTGGAACATTGGTGGTGCGTCCCTAGACGCAGCAACCTCTTGCTCTCCCCACCACAGGGGGAGTGAGGAATATATTTCGATTCCTTTGTATGTCTTGTACATGTGAAGACATTGACAATAAATGCTACTTACTTACTTACTTAATAGGGCAGTCAAGTGTTGTCTGGCTAGCTAGACAGTTGTCTAAGATGTCCAACTTTGTTAGCTAATTATACATTTGTTTACCAGATTAACCCATCATTGCCAAATCAAAACCCCAGAACAGAACTGGTTGGATCACACAAACAACTGAACTGTCTTCCATCCTACTCTGACGGTGTGTGGTTTCTCGTGTTTTCTCAAAGATCTATGGCAGGGAGCACAGAATTGTCAATGAATGAGCAGACATACATCTTGAAACCCTTATCTCTTCTGCTCTTGGGAGCCAATGATGATGTTTGAATTATTTGGTGTATGTCGTTTATGGTTATCCTTGGCAGTTGTTGACGGGATCTGGAGTAGAAAGCCATGTTTATCTGGTCCTAATCTAGAGTTACCCGACAGCTGCTGTCGTCAGTGAAGATAAAATTAGACCGGAAATGCCATCGCCCACCAGTAACACGTGACAATCATAGAACGTTTGTAAAATCAACTAGCAAATTGGCTACTAATTATCACAAATCTTTGTCAGCTGTCAGTACACAGCATAACTTTTTACTCTCTGCAACTGCCAGGGTGTCGGCAACTGACACTTTTCAAATTCTCCCTGAAGTTGAATTATCTGGCTCAGCTGTGATAATTCAAACTGTAGATTACAAAATCTCTCGGGCATGGAATGGCATGGAAACTATTTAGCTGGAATTCTCCATTTGTTCTCCAGATTTTTTTTTTGTTTTTTAATTTTCCTTAACCCGCACTTTAGCATACAATTGCAAATATCATTGAATGACAAAGGCATGGGTAAAAAAGTTGTAATGTAGACATAGAACTCTGATTAACAATAACTGTTCACTAACTGTTAGTAATGCATTGTTAACTGTTATTATTGCCTGATTAATACCTTATTAACACATGTTATTTTAATGTATTACCCAAACTTTTTATCATAATAAATTATAAAATTATATTAATTTAATTCTGTGTACTGTGATATTGTCTTAGACTCTAAAAAAAATATTTTATGTGTCCATGAACAGATGGAAGCAGAAGAAACTGCTATGGTATGGTAACTTTATTTTGCTCTGTCCACTTAAACTAATGTCAGTTATGCCATGTAAGTGGTTGTCATTCAGTGAATTAACAATGTTATGTTAGCTAGTTCGCTAGCGTTAGCTCACTACTAACTATTGGTGAGGGGTAAATGCCTGACCTGACATAAAGTTCATCTTCTCCAAATTCGAACAGTAAGATTTTATACTATTATGCTTGAAATGATCATAAATACTTGTGGATTACAACAGAGGTAATGCCCAATTTATTAGTAAAATCCCAAACAACTCTCAACTTTGTCTCATTCACTTAAATGTAATGAGGTTTGACTCTGGTCTGCATAAAGTGGGATCCCCCTCCCCCCTTCCCCCTTGCAAAAGTAGGACCCGGAACTAAATGAACATTGTGACTCTCGCTCCACTCCAACCCTCTTTGATAAGTTAGCTACTTAGCATTGGTAGCCTTATAAGCTAATTGCCGTTATTAACAGAACTGCCGGCAAAAATTTTATTAGTTAGCAAATTGCCACCATTAAACTGCAATTAACTGTCTAGTTGTGATCAACTATGCCACCAGCCAACTGTCCTCTACCTACAACAAAATAAATCTTTACGACAATAATTCACTATTAAATAATTAACTATTTAAACTATTAAGCTATATAACTTTTCAGCCACTCAACCACTTAAGTTGCTGTAGCAACCACCTCAACTCCTATAGCAATAGCATAGCAACCATCTCAAATGCCCTAGCAACAGCCTAGCAACCTCTTCCACAGTTACAACCTAGCAACCAACATTCACACTGTTTCACGATAAAAGTCCTCACTAATTCACTATTAAACAATTGAACTATTTCACTTTTTAACTGTTCAGACAATCAAACTGTAAAATGTCATTAACTGTGACTCTGGCTAACTGTTTCCTTTGCCTACAATTGTTTTAAAATAAAAGTCCTCACTACAAGAATTCACTATTAAATAATTTGACTGTTTAAACTATTGAATTGTTTAACTGTTCAGCCAACTGTCAGTTGTCATCAACTTTGTCTACACATATCTATATTAAATCTCCACCTACCTAGCACCCAATATAGCAACCACTGTAATAAAGCATCTTTGTCAACAACTTGTTAAAACAGTTAGCTTGTTAGCATCATTACCATAGTTAACAGTGTTATAACATTAGTTAAGTTAGCTAGGTAACACTGTTAGTACAGTTACCAACCTAGCATAATTAGCATCATTGGCATATTTGCTAGCAAACATTGTTTTAGTCAGCACTTAACTGCCAATTGTAATCAACTATGACTGTTTCAACTGTTTCCTCTGCCTACAACAGTTTCAAAGATGCTGATGATGCAAGTCTTTATTCACTGTGCCACAAAGTTACATCAACCAGACAATAGTCACAGTTAATGCACCAAACAGTGAAAGAGATGCAGAGAGTCTAACCATTTCCGGTGGGATCATCACAAGAATTCAATGAAGGAATGTTATTCCCCGATTTTATTCAAATTAAGGCCCTAGGGCCTCCTTCTTTCGATACATGATGCTTCCAGTCAAAATGAACTCAACTCTGGGCCAATCAGGGTTCATGATAGCACAGATGTTATCTGAACATATTTGTTGAATTTTCCTATGACCTTTGCTGATAAAAATGTGATTAACACATGACTAGCACTGGTCCCCCTTCAGCTGATTCAGGGGTACTGTCTGATTCCATTTTTGATGCTCTAGCTGGCTCACTGATGTCATGACATTGTACCTGATCACGAGCATCTACATGGGCAGCGCTTCTGGCAGTGGCCCCTTGCTCTCCCACCACAGGGGAGTGAGAAACACAATTTCGATTTTCTCTGTATGTCTTGTATATGTGAAGAAATTGACAATTTTTTTTTCATGTGTACAGTTGTCAGGTCTGCATCAGATCTGGTCACGGCCCCGCGCACGGTCACGTTCCCCTGAGTATTGATTGGTGTCACCTGGTCTCCACTCTACTTAAACCTCCCCCGTGCTTCACCTGGGGTCTGGCCTCATCAATACTATCGTCACTGTTTCCTAGGACTATTCCCGTGTCAGTCTTGTTCCCCGCGATCTCCCGTGTTACCTTGTGCTGTTCATCCCGCGTGCCCAGACTTCCTTATTGGTATTGTTATCTCCTTGTTTTCCTAGTTAGTACTTTTGTGTTTGCTTCCTAGTTCTTCTGTGTGTTAGTATTCTGTTTTCCCTCCGTTATAGTAGCGGACGCGACTTTTGTTAATTCCCTGTTTGGTTTCTGTTTAATAAATACCTCGAAATATATTTCGTTAAAATCCTGCCTCAGCTCCGTCTGTGCCTGACAACAGTGATATGTCCATAAGTCATGTTGCTCTGAGCAAACAGCTCATGAAACAAAACAGCTCATGAGTGTTCTTCTCTACCTTTATGTTACCTTTATATTGTTTGAAATCTAACTGTCACTGAGATTGGCCTGATATGTAATAATAATATATAATATATATAATAATTCTAAAATCCATTCTCTGTTCCAAAGAGATATGATCTCTGTTCCTGTCTCTTTTTGGAATAACTGTTTTCTGATTTAGAATAGAGAAAAATATTTTGTTTAGCCCTCAAAATATCTCATGACAAATGAGGTTTAAAAAGTGTCTTTTAGAATGATCCACCTCTTTTACCCCACAAAGACTTTTTGCCCTGGACTGCACCTTTTGTGATCACCATTCTAAGGACTTTTACCACCTATTTTAGTCTTGTAATCACACTGTCCTTTTTTGGAGATCTGTACATGATAATATTTTCAAGAACATTCTACCAGACTTCTCCTTTTCTTCTTTGTCCTTTGTGTACCGCTTGCTTTCATATCTTACCCTCATCTAAGGACAGTAAATAGTGCACTCTTTTCTTTCTTCTTTTATCATGTCATAGAACCCCCCCCCCCCATAAATAAATAAATAAATGGTTGCTTTAAGCTCTCACACGGTTGAATTTACCCTTACAAAACAACAATAGTAGCCTATTACACATGATGACAGTGCGATGTTTGAAAACAATAATGGTGGCGCACAGGCTAAAAGTAACAGGCTAACAGTAATGTATACTTGACATTTTCTGTCTGAAAAACGGCTAATTTTTATGACTATTTTTATTCATGGCATATCTACATATAATTAACTGGTGCTTACTCTGTGTTTGCTCTGCTGCTTTATTGTCACTTTTAAGCTGTCCTAAAGGACACTGCAAGTAATCACTCAGACTTGGTGAAGGTATTTGTTGACATGTTTATTGAGATGTCTTACATTTTGTAAAATGTACTGTATTAAAAAGTCTTGATACAGATGATAGTATGATAAATACAAAAATAATAGTGAAACATTTTGTGCTAGTGATACAAAGGCATCATGGAAGGATATTACTGTAAGAATAAAACCACCATGCGCATAACAGATGTCATGTTTGCAAAAGTATGAATAAGTTACGTCATGAAATAATTGAGAACCTTTTCCACAAGTACCATTTCAACCATTTTTCAATTTCATGAGAGAAACAGTAAACATTTTAGATTAAAGTAAGCAATAAACATCACAAATTAATAAATGCTATGCTGAACAGATATGTGAGGATTAGCTTTAAATATAAATAGATTAAGTGCTTTATTTGGTCTCAAAATTAACTAAAACACTAACTGAAATGATTTATAGAGACACAGGGGAATTAACAATGCTGAGACGATTTTCTCACACACTATTATTACAATCGTTGAACTCTTCTTGCCAGTTGTTCCAGCTCAATCCGTATCTCATTTGGTACGTCATCATTTACCTCTTTGTCGAAATAAGATCTGATGTCCTGAACTTCCTTTTCCCAGAACTCTCTTGAAAGATGGAACAGTTCATCCAGATCCAACTGTTCATTTAAACCAGAGAGGTTCAGAGAGCCAGGTGCAGGGAGATAACCTACAGCAGAAGGTATTCCCCCAGATTCTCCACTGAGCCGGCGGAACATCCATTCCAGTATGCGGATATTTTCACCAAAGCCTGGCCAAAGGAAACCTCCACTGGGACTCTTTCTGAACCAATTCACATGGAAGATCTTGGGCAGTTTAACATCAGGGCGCTGAGCCATACTCAGCCAATGGGCTAAGTAATCACCAAAGTTGTAGCCAAAAAAGGGGCGCATGGCAAAGGGGTCATGCATGATAACCTTTCCTGATGATAAGGAAATACAACCACATCAGGGACAATATCTGTATGTTTGCTTCAACACTGATCTGTCTACCAAATCTGTATGCCTCACCTCTATGCTCAGCTGCAGCTGTAGACTCAGATCTCATGGCAGCTCCCACAAAGACACCATGCTGCCAGTTAAATGCCTCATACACTAGTGGAACACCTGCAGAAGTAAATATAGTTGGGTGCTAAGTAATGGGGGGAATGCACTTAGGTAGCATTGACTGTGACTTATGTAGCATCACTGTGCAGAAAGTGCATGTTATACCTCATAATATGAATTGTGAATTCTGTAAGCATTCATCAGGTAAACATCACTTATCAGCACCTTAATTTGCCACAGACACAGCTGAACAGAGTCAACTGACAAAACAGGAATAAAAAGTTTAGCAGTTGTGAGATGGGAAGGGTAAGGGTATGGCTACCCTTAGCAGCTCACATCAAATTCAAGCAGTAATGGTGGCCTACAGGGTGATTGATGGTTCTGTTCCCATCTACCTGAATATTCTCTTAAAGCCCTATGTCTTCCAAGGAACAGTATCTAGCACGGCCAACACCTTGCGCAGATCAATCCAGACTCTTCTCATGTGTTGTTCCACGCTGGTGGAATGATCTTCCAAGCGCTACCAGATCAACAGATACCCTCTCCACCTTCAAGAGACTCTTGAAGACCCAGCTCTTCCAACAATATCTCCTGGCTTGAATTCTGAATACCAGGAATGCACTTAACCTCTTATACTTAATCTCTCTTTTATACTGCACTTTTATTTCACTATTGCACTTTCAACTTAAAATACTGCAATTTCTATGCACTCTTTTTAGTTTCTTTCATTGTGTTGTACCTCATTGTGTATGCTCTTTTGTAAGTTGCTTTGGATAAAAGCGTCTGCTAAATGCATAGATGTAAATGGTATCAGCAAATTGCATTTGTATAATGTATAAAACATTAGTAGTCTATCCGCCATCTACATGAGGAGATACATAATGAGAAAAATGAAGATAACATTAAAGGTAGAATTAAGGACAAAGCTTTGTGGGTAAGTATGTGTGTGACAGAGAGAAAGCTCACCGTAAGGTCTCCTTCCACCAAAGATGATGGCTTCAATTGGAACTCCCTCAGGAGACTCCCACAATGGATCAATTATAGGGCACTGCCTTGCTGGTGTGCAGAAGCGTGAATTTGGATGAGCACTTGGTTCAACAGCACCTGAAAGATCACATCAATGATAACTGCGAGAGAAGAAAAAGAGCATGTCGGGGTGTTGTAAGAAAGAAGTGGATGTGGAAATGACTATTGGAGAGAAAGTCACTGGAAAACCAATAGGTAAAAAAGAGTGGAAACATACCAGCAAAAGAGAAAGACAGATAAAGATGACTCACTGTCCTCCTTTGTCCAGGGTTTGTTTTTCCAGGATGTGATAGATATCCCATCATCTTGGTTCTGGTCCATGCCCTCCCAGTACACACCCCCATCACTTGTCTCAGCTACATTTGTGAAAATTGTGTTCTTACATATAGTGGCCATGGCATTGGGATTGGTTTTTTCAGAGGTTCCTGGGGCAACCCCAAAAAAACCATTCTCTGGATTTATGGCTCGCAGGTTTCCTTTAGAGAAAACAAACACACACAGCACTTGAGTATAGGGCCCAGGATTATTATAATGCCAGCTGAGAGGTGGATTTCAAGACCAAGAAATTGTAAGACAATAAAATGTAAGAAAACTTTCTCACGTCATGCAACATATATCATGTATTCTCTCTTGAATACTGTAATGGTGGCAATTTTTTTTTTGCATTTATTTAATTGATGTGGATCATATTAGGAGTTTCAGTGTTTAAAAGTAACTGAAATGGATGGTGGTAAGTTAACACTGCTTGTGCAGTAGGTTGCACTTCAATACGTAGAAATACCAGTAAACCAGACTTTGTGATCCTGAAAAGTCTGGATTTGAACCAGGGTGATCTAATCACATATTGGGGATCAGGTAATCCATTTCACATACATATAAGTGGGATGGATTACCTGAAATGGCAAAAGATTTCCTTAAACTGTCTGAACAATGGAACCCTGGTAATAACTTGGTGAGTTGTCTTCTATGCAATATATATATTCATTCTCCTTCTTGACTGCATGCATAAAAATCCTATATTCATAGATAGCGTTGGATGGCCCGCTGAATGGTCGGTGCAATTTCAAAATGTATGGGTTTCAGCCTTAATGTTACCAACTGCCTAAAATGGTCAGCACAAACATCTGTAAATATGAATGAAGGATGTCATAAGGCACACTTGCACTGCAAAATGTGAGCATAAAATTTAGTTCGAGGCAACAATGTGTGCAATAACATGAGTTGGAATGGAAATATACTAGACAAGGCATGGTCGAGCTGTATTGAAAATACACATGTAAGATTGTGTCCACATACTGACTATGAATCAGCCCTTAGTATGTCAGGTTTATAATGTAATCAGTTTGAAATTTCATTCACAACACACAATGTACATGAATCTATATTACAATCTGCTCACCTTCAGAGTCAAATTTCATCCAGGCAATGTCATCCCCCACACATTCTACTTTCCAACCAGGTAGTGTGGGATTCAGCATAGCCAAGTTAGTTTTACCACAGGCACTGGGAAAAGCCGCTGCCATATACTTTTTTTGCCCGGTAGGGTTTGTGATACCAAGAATCTACAAACAATACACATGCTAATTAGACTGGTCTGGAGTTGGATCAGTCTGTTTTTAGGTGCCTAAATATTTATTACTATATGGCAGGTTGTGTTTTTACTGACCAGCATGTGCTCAGCCAACCAGCCCTCTTCCTTAGCAATACGTGAGGCAATCCGGAGTGCAAAACACTTCTTTCCCAAGAGAGAGTTCCCTCCGTAGCCACTCCCAAATGAAACAATCTGTCTTTGGTCTGGGATGTGAGCTATTAATGTCAGGTCAGGGTTACATGGCCAGTTATTTACAAGAGACTCTGAAAGAGACAATTTTTTTAAAACAAATTGAAGTCTTGAAGTAAAGTTGGTAAAATGAAGTGATTTATCAGTCATGTAGGAGACACTCACTCTTGAGTGGGAGGGGACAGCCCACGGAGTGAAGGCAGCGCACAAACTCTGTATTTCCCAGCTCATTTAAGACAGCCTTCCCCATACGAGTCATTATACGCATGCTGGCCACAACATAAGGTGAGTCTGTCAGTTCCACTCCAATTTTTGAGAGTGGAGAACCCACTGGGCCCATGCTGAATGGGATCACATACATTGTACGCCCTTCATCCAAAACAAAATCAGACAAATTAATAAAAACATTTTTTTCATGTTTTAACATGTGTCATGTTTTTCTTTTGTTTTATTTATAGTTTTACTATTATTTTTGTTATTATTGTGAAAATATAGGATGAGCTGAAGAGTCCAGTACCTTTCATGCAACCAGGAAATCTCTGCGAAGTGGCTTTCTCAAACTCCTCAGGACTCATCCATCTACCAAGTTGAGACACACCTCCACCCACAGGACATGGCACAGCATTTCGTCGCTCCTGTGTCACGATAACTGTCTTACTCTCCACACGGGCCACATCCCGGGGATCTGTTCGCACCAGCCAGCTGAAAACATCGTAAAGAAACCCACTCTTATGTAGTCAATGACTGTAGTAAATGATATTAAAGGAGAAATCTGGTAAGATTCAATCCATAGCTCTGCTGATTGAGGTCACAGAATGCTGTCAGTAGGAAAAAGAACAAGAAAATCTAATACCAAATGATAAACCAAATAGTGAACTGGCAGCAAAAAACTAAATAAGGCACAGAAACTGACTTCAGTTTCATTTTCCTGCGCTTTATTCAGTTAACATAAGATGCCGGTTTGGTTTTCAGTATAGGCGACATTGTACCAAATGTTCTCATTATTTTTTCTACAGACACCACACGGTAACCTCAAACAATTGGGCTATGGATTAAATCACACCAGATTTCTTCTTTAAGACTGAATCTCTTCAGCTTTTAGTGACTTTATTCAGACTGATTCCGTAATGATAACACAGCTAGTTTAACAGCAAAGCACACTCACCAGTTCTCATACTTATTAAGCTTTTTGATCATGCCCTGCTCTTTCATCTGGGTGACAATAACATTGTTTTCTTCCACTGTGCCATCACAGATATGTAAGGAGTCAGGCTGGCACAGTGCTATGCTATTCTCAATGAACTCCCTCACAGCTGGGGCAAGCGCGCCTAAGTCTCCTTGCACAATGCGAGGTCCAGACTGACTCTGAGTTGGCAGTTGAGGGGGCATGGTACTAGTTTACTGCTACCAGTTACTGGACAGGAATGCCTCTGTGAAAAGAAAAGAAAAGAAAAGAGGGAACAATTATGCACGTTCAGGATTTTTTTCAGGCTATGTAATTATTGTATCTTACTGAAATGTATTGTTGAAGTTTCCCTGACACAAGATTAATTCAATTACCAGGAAAACTGCATGTATCTGTACCAGCTGTCCTGTCACTGCATAGCTAGAAACATACAGTAAAGTCTACACTATTACAGTTTATGTGCAATTCAAACCAAAGATTTTGGTTAAAACACATTTTAAACACACTGTGCTTAAACACTTTTTTGCTTACAACAACACTTATTTTAAAACACTACACACTTTTTCATATATTGGGCACATTGTAAAACAACTGTATACACATCATTGAGAAACTATTTTACTTCTATCAAAATTGAATTAATTAAATGTAATTAAATATATTAAGTATTATTTATTGCATTGTGATAGAATGGTTATTGGTGCTAGTCAAATGCCAAATATGTAAGAGGCATGCTGACACATTGAGACATTAATACCATTTATGCACTAATGACCGTAAATGTAGCAAAAACACCATTGTTTTGAATAAAGCACATCAGTATGATAGTTGGAAGAGTTCTTCAAATGGTGTTTGTGTGTATGATTTGGCATTTGACATTTTGAAGAACAATTATGAAGTTTTGATTCTGGGGTTCAAGTTTTCACACATTGAGTCAATTTCTGCAAAATATGTTTAAGCAATGGGCAAAACTAAGTAGTAGTAGTTACAGATTAATAAGGTTAATACAATATTACACTTTAACATAGCAAAGTGACAGTGACACCAAGAGTGTGAGATAAATTGTCCCAAATTACAAAACTATGAGAAATTAAATAGATTTTAAGGTGATGAGAAGAAAACTTACTCAGAGCACCACAGCCGTTGGAAGTTGAGGTAGTTGTATTGCTGCTTGGAGTTTGCTCATAGAATGAAATCATGACAATCAGGGTCAGATTTTATACCTTTGATAATGGAGGAGGAGTAACAAAAAGACGTGTATTTGTGAGGCAATGTGTGAAGAAAGAGCATGGCTTTTTGCTTATTTGCACATTGACATGCAAGCATGTCCATGCGTGATACAAATGTAAATCATTAAGCTGTGAGAAAATACGTATATGACACAGTTAATCATTCTACTAGGCACTTTGTTCTTTAGAATATAAACACTTGATAGTACACTGACTCAGAGATTGAAGAGGGTCTAAGCCGGTGGCTGAGCTTTGACCCACATAAGATGATACAATAATTGCGCCAGCATTGTGTGAATGACGTGTTCCTTGCTGGATGCTTGTTGTGATTGGTCAGCAAGCTGGAGGCTTGTCTATTTAGCACATGTACAGATCAAAGTTCTAATACTGAGTAGAGTATTAGCCAGGCTAGTATTACATCCATAGATATGGTATGTAACAGCGAAACTGTTGAATCAACCTAATTCCATTCCACACTATAATTTCCTTTACTGCTTACTTTTGACTTAGTCCAGTACACCTAAAGCATACCCAAGCCTGTTCACAAATATGTCAATATGCAAATAGGGACAATATTTTATATAGTATTCTATGCTCACTTTCTCTGCTGTGCTTTTCTTTGTTCTGAACAAAGGACGTGTTGTGCTGAACAAGCATAACTGCAAAAACAGATAAGTGTTTATGGCCAGAATAGCACACTGGTAATCATTTTAATCATTCACTGCTTTTAGCTGATACTGTCCTCCAGTTTCCATTACAATGTGCTTCTATAAGTCACCTGGTAAAAAGCAACATATAACATTCCCTGCTAGGCTAGTAGAACATAACACTATGACAGTAAACTTGAGAATGCAATTCCAAGGAATTACCAGTGCATCAAAATGCAAACAGTTGTCTTAGTGGTCTACGGTATCATTTATAGCAGATAGATCCATTATTGTGGTGTTTGCTACCATTGGTAGGGTATTTTAGATGGTGTTATGCTGGTTGCACAGGTAATCATGTTGTTTGCTGTGGTGGTTACAAGGTTGTCAATGTGGAAGTGGTTGTTAAGATGTTACTAGGGAATTTGAGGTGGTTGCTTAGCTGTTCCAAGGTTTTTTCCTGTGGTTGCTATGTTGGTTGCTAAGTTAATCATGTTCATGTAATAATAATCATGTAATATGTTGGTGTCTAAGTTGTCATTGTGGAAATGGTTGCTAAGATGTTGGTAGGGTACATGAGGTGGTTGCTAGGCTGAATAGCAACCACCATGACTACTCTAGCAATGGCCTAGCAACCAAGCAACCTAATAAGCCCCAGATGTTTCCTATTGTGAGATATTTGTGCAAAGAAACAATATTTGCATGCACTGTGTAATTCTTGGGAATTGCACAACTAGTTGCAATCTTGTTACATCTGTGAGTTTATGCCCAACCCTCAGGAAAGAGCGAAAATTAATCAGATACAATGTTGTCTTGCTACATTACATTAAACGCTGTTAATGTAATTAAACTACCTGTATATGCCCTGACTATTGTTATAAGTATGTTATCAAGTAAGATTCTGCAGAAGTTATTTCTGAGTATCAAATACTGCACATACACCTAAAGATATGTTACTAGAACACGATGTGCAGACTCAAAAAAGAATTTATGCCCACCATAAAAATTATTAATTTTCCTATGAAATAAGGAGCCATAACCTTGTTATGTTGTGGAATTTTGTATGCTTAATGTCATAGTGGTCTGTGGGAGAAAACATGAGTTAGTTAGGCCTATCTTATCTTACTTCTTGCACAATTCCTCCACACCATGCCACTGCAAGACACCTGATGTTAAGCAAAACAAAGAGAATACCAGAGACAGGATTCGCCATTTTGAATCTGCGCTGTCTTTATTTTATGAAAACTTAAAAGGAAAAGTTGCATGACCCTCTTACTAGCTGTGGCTTTAAGTTTAACTTACCCTCCAGTCCGTCATTAAACTATTTGCTTCAGAACAAAGAAACCAATAATTGTAATTATTTAACGAAACAGTATATTTCGTTTTGGCATAACTCAATTTAGCACGTTTACGCAAACTAAAATTAGTTAAAATTAGTTACAATTAGTTAAGATGATGGCGGGACAGCTGCTGCGGCAGAGGTGGTGGTCACGGATGCTCCTGAAAAGAAACTCTTTGAGGGTTCTTACCGCAGGGTGTTTAACTAAGCTGTAGGCCGGCCTCTGGCCCGCCACCTAGTTGCGAGAAAAAAAATCTGGCCTGTGGCCAAAATTACTTGCCGACCCCTGCTGTAAACCAAGTTTGATTATGCTACGTCAAAGTGTTGCCGAGTTATGGTTCACTTCCTGTTTGGGGTTTCGCTGTCAAACTTCATTGGGTGTAGTGGGCGAAGGTGTCAGAGTCCAAAAAGTGTCTGGGTATGTTCATGATCTTTTCACCTGAAAAAAAATCAGACCATTCATTCAATGCAGTGTGGTTTTATGACACGTTTCCTAGGTTACAGTATGTCAAAGCATTATGAAGATATAACATTTGACCAGTGGGGTTGCTAGAGAGTTTCAGGTAATTGGTTATGAGTGGTCAGGACAGGATACTGAGTCTGTATACCAAGTTTGTTTACGCTTGTCAAAACGTTGCGGAGATATGGTTCACTTCCTGTTTGGGGGTTTCGCTGTCAAATTGATTGGATGCAGTGGGCAAAGGCTTCAGAGTTCAAAGTTCTGTTCTAAACTAAACTAAATGGTGCAAACAGGGTCCTGAGTCCACGTACCAAGTTTGGTTACGATATGTCAAAGCGTTTCCAAGATATGATGTATGACCAGTGGTGTCGCTAGAAAGTTTGAGGTAATTGGTTCTGAGAGGTCAGGACAGGTTCCTGAGTCTTCATACCAAGCTTGGTTACAATACGCCAAAGCGTTGCCAAGATACGGTTCACTTCCTGTTTGGTGGCTGCGCCGTTGAATTTCAATGAGAGGTAGTGGACGAAGGCTTCAGAGTCCAAAAGGTGTCTGAGTATGTCTGAGTAAAAGGTGTCTGCGCACCTCAGTGCTCAGGCCCTAATAATCCTTACAAAATAATAGGGCTTTGCATCGTCTGGTGTGCAAGGCCTTACCGGCCCACGCACCTCGGTGCTCAGGCCCTAATAATCCTTACAAAAACAATAGGGCTTCGCACTGTCCAGCACACAACATCTCTTTGTAGTGTTTAATGAAACAGAGATGAACTCGTGGAGGGATCTTTGACCACTTTTTCCATGTACTACTCTATTCTTTCCATTCTCAACTCTATGAGGGTCTTTGGATGCCTCTTGCAAATGGTCCTTGTCAACTGAGGCCACAGGCTTTCAATAAAGTTTGTGTCTGCAGACTGAAAGGGCCATTATGAAACATCAGTCTTGTCTAGTCATCTGCACCCATTTCTTTGTTCATTTTCATGTGTGTGCTTCAAGTCACTGTCTTTTTCTCCTGAAGAACCAACCAGCCACAAGTTTCAGAACTCTAGCAAAAGTCAGTAGAGCTTAGGCTTAGGCTAAACTTCAAGGTGTAAGATGTGTTAGTAAGTTAGTTACTTAGCTACTAAGTACTTAGTTAGTTACTTTTTAAGTTACTGCTAGTTACTTTTTAGGTAGTAACTTTTAAGTTACTTTCTAGTTACTTGGTTAGTTACTTTTTAAGTTACTTAGTTACTTGTTATTTACGTCTTAGTTATGTTTTAGTTACTTTTGAGCTACTTTTTAAGTGTAGTTACTTTTTAGTTACTTAGTTGGTTACCTAGTTACTTTTTTGTTACTTTTAAGTTGCTATTAGTTACTTTGTTACTTTTTAAAGTTACTATTAGTTGCTTTTTAAGTTAATTAGTTACTTTTAGTTACTTTTTAAGTTACTGTTGGTTACTTTTTAGTTACTTAGTTGGTTACTTAGTTACTTTTTAATTACTTTTAAGTTGCTATTAGTTACTTTGTTACTTTTTAAAGTTACTATTAGTTGCTTTTTAAGTGAATTAGTTACCTCTTAGTTACTTTTTAAGTTGGTTACTTTTTAGGTGCTTAGTTACTTCTTAGTTACTTGGTTCTTCTTAGTCTTCTAGTTACTTCTTAGTTACTGGTAGTTACTTAGTTACTAAGTTAGTTATTAAATACTTAATTAATTAATTAATTAATTAATTAATTATATCCTCATACGGAATGGACGTCATTATGCCAATTACCTTAACAATACTGTGTGGACCACTAGCATTAAGACTGCCCCACAGGTGCCATTCTATGTGTGTGTGATCCCCCTTTTTTTCTGAAACATGATGATCTTGAGGGTGGGCCCTTAATGTTCAGACAATGGAATGTGTGTCTGGGTCTTAGGAACTCAGGATGTCTTTTGTGGAACTCTGGTGGAGCCTCAGGTCATGGAGTTGGTGTCTTGCTGTTGATTTTGGAACCATGAAGTCCAAGAATTAGCAAAACTTTACAATCATGAAACTTATTTGTCTCCTCTTTGCCTGTCCTCACAGTGTCCTCATCTATTGTCCTCACAGAGCTTAGGGAAAAGCATGCACACACATCCTTTTTGGATGCTACATTTACATATTTCTATTTACCAAGGCCCTGATCTTTAGCCATTGAACCTAACCTATGCAGTCAAACAGCTTTTTTGCATTCAGGCTTATGTTGATGTTGTCTATTATCTTTTTGATAGATTATATAGAGAGAACAACAGTTGTGGAAATGCAGAAATATTTTTAGTAAATGTGAGTGTTTTTGATATATTTATAATATTTAAGGAAAATTCCTGTGCTTACTACATGCATTAGCTGTATTATAATGTTTGCTCACAATATTTAGAGGGGTACAAAAAGGAATCAGTTTTTAGTATTTGATGGGTCACCACAACACACTGTGCATTTGGTTTGATTGTAAGCCATCATAATGTTTGTGACTTTGGACATCATCTGATCATCAAGCCATCTGGTTTCAATGGGAGTTCTGTATAGTGACTAGCTAAGCCCTGTTTTCCTTCACTCTTAAACTCTGAAGCTCATGAGCCATGTTTTCCCATGAATAGCCATGATGGATTTCCAGTTGTTGTTTAAAGACTACTTGAAGATTCAGCTGCTGCTACATCTGTAATGTCTTTTGCAACTATAGACCCTGTCTAAGAACATGTCTGTCTGTCCCTATTTCAGTGTCTGTCACGCATAATTTGTTTGTCACTCTCCGTCCCTTGTCCACCTCTCTACCTCTCTCTCTCTCTCTACTCAATGAGTCTACCATTCCCTATTCTGTACTTCTCCATTCTCCCTGCCTGTCTTGTTTCCTCCATCCCCTTCATGTCTCCCTTGTGGTGATAATCTGACATGTGCGGTGCTCCTGGAGCCTGCGGGCCCTGGTTTTGCTTGCCTGCACTTGGGATCGCTCAGCATTAATGCTGTTGTCTTTGGCAGGGCGTGCAGACAGAGGAGGGCTTGTCCATGACCCTCCCGCTCCTGACGCCGGGGTTGTCCAAGGACATCCAGCACATCCAACTCCAACCCCACTAAAAACGGCTGATGATGCATTGAGCATGCTCAAGCAGGAAGTGCCCAGAATCTTAGCCCCAGCTACTCAGGATGGGTGGATCAAGTGTCATAGTGAGAGCTGACAGCTTAAGAAGCAGCTATGTTTCAGGCATTTGAGCACAATATCACGTTGTACGTATACTATGCAGCAATTGCAGATATTTTCTTGCCAGCTGGGTAGACTTCTGATGAATTCATGATTTGTGAAGCCACACACACACAAACACAGACTTTGGTAGAAAAACTCAAGTTAACTTGACATACTCAAACACCTGATCATCAACATATAAGATATTTGGAAGGATTTCTCACTGACTTTCCCCCCCTTGAAAAATACTTATTATGCCTCTGTGGAGCAATGGAAGCAGTTTAGTTGCATGAAAAACAGTGCTCAGCCAAAAGAGACAGCCAGCAAAATGCTCCACGAAGGCAGACAAACCGTCTACATCCATCTCCCCTAGCTCCCCTTCTGTCAATCCTGGACTCTCTTAAGGACATAACTCGTTGTTTGGATGCTGTAGAATATGCTCAAAATCCTCAAAGCGCGTTTTCCTTGACCTCTGCATTCCTAAACATTTCCCTCCCTCATTCATATCCCTGGCCACTGCAACATCTTTGCTGAAGCACTCTCTCGATTTCACTTCCAGGAGTTCCAGCGTCTACGGTTTCATGCGTCTCGAGGAACTGAACACTTTTCACCTTCTCGGGAGTTGTCCTTTTCTGAAGAACGTTTCTCTGCTTCATTTTACACTTTATTTCTTAAGCATTCTAAAACAGACACAGGTGCTGGGGTTACTATTAAGATATCTAAAATTGATGACTCACTGCCCTTTCAGTTACATCCTGTTTCCTTCCCTGAATCACCCCTTTTCATTCTTCCTAAAGGGTTATCCATGACCATAGGATGGTTTAGAACACACTTGGCTTTAGTTGTCAAAAGTTGCAGCCTTCCTCCCTCTGGTCATTCATTTTGAATTGGAGTAGCAACATCAGCGGCAGAGCGAGGATTTATTTAATGTGTCATTGGTTATTAGCTTTCCGCAAACTCTGTACAAGGCACCTAGGATTGTCTTTGAGCATGCTAAATATGAGCTTTCTGCAAGCTCCATTGAAGCCGCATTGTCATGGTTCTGCTTCTTGATACCTTGGCCCCCCGCTGGACTAACACTGCACTGCAGCCTCTATGTTTGTTTTGGTCACATGTGCTTCTGTTCTGTTCCCTTGCCCTGCCCCTTTCTCCTCCCCTGCTCCACACCCGTCTTTAATGATCTTGTTCCCAGTAATGATTGTCAGCTGCTCCCTGTTTGCCCTAATGTTCCTGCTCCCTATATAAACCCCAGTTTTTTCTCTGACCCTTGTCTGATCATCTGACCTTGTTCCCCGCCTATTGTAAGTCTGTCTCTAGTCTGCTCACCGACCTGTGAGTTCTGTTTCCCTTGTTTTTTACCTGCTCTCGTTTCTTGTGTCTGTCTAGTGGAAGTCTTTGGACTTTTTTGCTTTTTCCTGAACCTTTTGAAGAATCTTGGATTACTGTCTTGATACCTTTTGGATATTTTGAGTTTTCTCAGTTTTCCCAACCCCTGCCTTTGATACCTGTTTCTGGAAACCCCCTGTTGGATTACTTGCGCGTTTTGCTTTACCAAGATCTCCTGAACTTTCTCCTGCTACGTACTATTTTTGTATAGTTTTTTGCTACTGTGAAATTACCAAGATCTCCTGAGCTTTCTCCCACTACGTACTGTTTTTGTATAGTTTTTGTCACTGTGAAATTACCAAGATCTCCTGAGCTTTCTCCCACTGCGTGCTGTTTGCTTTGTACTGTTTTGGCCCATTGAGAAATAAACCGTGCCGATCTGCATTTGGGTTTGTCTTGAGCTTTAGCGAATTTAACAGTATGATCAGACCAGCAATAAACCCAGCGGATCTTGAGCAGTTTTCGGTTATGTATCGGGAGACCCAGTCTTATATTGAGCGGTCAGACGTTATGCTTCCCGACATCAAACGGCCCTACCAAGTAACGAAGACCGTTTTCGACGATGTGGCAACCGCTCAAGCGGCAGCATTGCCTACACCCGAGATGAAGCGGGTGTTCAATCGTTCCAAACACGGGCACGAGGCTGCTAGGGAATTGCTCCATCTACGCCAGGGTTCCCGATCTGCTTCTGACTTCGCCAGAGACTTCCAGACCCTGGCTATCTCATCTGGCTGGGGTGAGAAGGAATTATTCGACACCTTCCTAAACGGTCTCTCTGAAGAATTGAAAGATGAGTTAATATCCCATGATCTGCCTGAGACCTGCGAGGGGTTGGTCAATCTGGCCATCCGTGTCGACACTAGGTTGCAGCAACGTCGACGTTTTAGTGCATCCAGAGCTGTGGGTGGAGGAATTCCCCGTCTCGCTACCTCCTCTTCGTCATCTTCCGCCATGGCAACCCCAGAGTCCATGCAGGTGGACCGGACTCGTCTGAGTGTGGAGGAGAGACGGCGAGGATTACAAGCTAGACCTCCAACCGCTTCTGTTTTTTCAGTTCCTCCGTTTTTTCCGAGCGTGGAGTTGATTTCTCCAGCGCCTTCCGTTATCTCCATGTCAGCTTCAGAACCTAGTTCCGGACCACAGAGCCCCTGGACGCCGAGTCCCGGACCACAGAGCCCCTGGACGCCGAGTCCCGGACCACAGAGCCCCTGGACGCCGAGTCCCGGACCACAGAGCCCCCGGGCGCCGAGTCCCCGACCAGCGAGTCCCCGGGCGCCGAGTCCCCGACCAGCGAGTCCCCGGGCGCCGAGTCCCCGACCATCGAGTTCCTGGTCGTTCAGTCCACGACCTGCGAGTTCCCGACCAGCGAGCCCCGGAGCGCCGAGTCCCCGACCAGCGGGTTCCTGGTCGTTTGGTTCCCGATCAGCGAGCCCCGGAGCGGCGACTCCCCGACCAGCGAGTTCCTGGTCGTTCAGTCCACGACCTGCGAGTTCCCGACCAGCGAGCCCCGGAGCGCCGAGTCCCCGACCAGCGAGTTCCTGGTCGTTTGGTTCCCGATCAGCGAGCCCCGGAGCGGCGACTCCCCGACCAGCGAGTTCCTGGTCGTTCAGTCCACGACCAGAGGGTTCCGGAGCGCAGAGTCCCCGGGCGCCGAGTCCCCTACCAGCAAGTTCCTGGGCCTCGAGCCTTCCGTCCAGTGATCCCCCGTCCAGTGATCCCCCGTCCAGTGATTCCCCGTCCAGTGAAACCCAGTCCGGCGAGTTCCAGTCCGGCGAGTTCCAGTCCGGCGAGTTCCAGTCCGGCGATTCCCCGTCCGGTGAGCCCCAGTCCGGTGAGTTCCAGTCCGGTGATTCCCCGTCCGGCGATTCCCCGTCCAGCGATTCCCCGTCCAGTGAATTCCCGTCCAGTGAGCCCCCATCCAGTGAGCCCCAGTCCGGCGAGTTCCAGTCCGGCGAGTTCCAGTCCGGCGATTCCCCGTCCGGCGAATCCCCGTCCAGTGAATCCCCGTCCAGTGAGGCCCCATCCAGTGAGCCCCAGTCCGGCGAGTTCCAGTCCGGCGAGTTCCAGTCCGGCGATTCCTCGTCCAGTGAATCCCTGTCCAGTGAGTTCCCACCCAGTGAGCCCCAGTACGGCGAGTCCCAGTCCGGCGCGTGCCTTCCAGTGTCTCCGGCCCGCGCGCGCCCTCCAGTGTCTCCTGCCTGCGGCCGCCACCCTGAGTCTCCTGCCTGCGGCCGCCACCCTGAGTCTCCTGCCTGCGGCCGCCACCCTGAGTCTCCTGCCTGCGGCCGCCACCCTGAGTCTCCTGCCTGCGGCCGCCACCCTGAGTCTCCTGCCTGCGGCCGCCACCCTGAGTCTCCTGCCTGCGGCCGCCACCCTGAGTCTCCTGCCTGCGGCCGCCACCCAGAGTCTCCTGCCTGCGGATGCCCTGCAGAGTCTCCGACCCGCGGCCACTCTCCTCAGCCTCCGACTCGCAGCCGCCACCCAGAGCACCCTGCAGAGTCTTCGACCCGTGGGCATCCCCCAGAGCCTCCGGTCCGTGGGCATCCCCCAGAGCCTCCGGCCCGTGGGCATCCTCCAGAGCCTCCGGCCCGTGGGCATCCTCCAGAGCCTCCGTCCCGTGGGCATCCTCCAGAGCCTCCGACCCGTGGGAATCCTCCAGAGCCTCCGGCCCGTGGGCATCCTCCAGAGCCTCCGGCCCGTGGGCATCCTCCAGAGCCTCCGGCCCGTGGGCATCCTCCAGAGCCTCCGTCCCGTGGGCATCCTCCAGAGCCTCCGACCCGTGGGCACCCTTCTGAGCCTCGGGAGGCCGAACCCCTGATCCAGGAGCCTTGGGATGCGGAATCCCCAGCCAAGAAGACAGAGGTTTTTCAGAGTCCAGTGGGCTCAAGACCGGTGGAGGATACTGTTCTTGATACGATTCTGTTTCATGCATTAGAACAACCCCTTGGCCAGCATCTGCTCCTACCCTGCCCCCCATTAGTTGTGGACCCCGGGGGTCCTCCGGGGACAAGGCCATGGTTTCAAACCACTTGGAGATTTAGTTCTCGCCTGCCAATCTGTTTTTGGTGTTTTTCTTGGGGACCTCAGGGGCTGTCCCTTGGGAGGGGGTTGGGTTCTGTCACCACTCTGTCTTGTCTGTTTTTGCCTCCTCTCGTGTCCATCATTCCGGATCAGTGTATCAGTGAACCTGAACTCTTCTCAGCTACCAGCAAGCACCCAGATCATGACTCCCATGCCTGTTTTCTCTGTCTCAGCCCAGTCTGTTCCCTGTTTCCATGTCTTGTCTCTCGCCTTGTCTCTGTTGTGTTCTCTGTCTCCTGTAGGATTGCCTGCCTGTTCCCGAGCCTGTCCGCCTGTGACCTGTTCCCTGCACCGGTTTCCAGCCCGTTCCTTGCCTCCCCACCTCATTCCCTGTCAGTTTCTGTTTGTCTTGGTCTCCGGAGAGATTGTCCGCCTGTTGCCGAACCTGGACTGCCACTGAGTTACGGCCCTGTTCCTCCGCACTTGGTACAATCTTTTGCCTGCCTACGACCTACGCTCTGCTCGCCCATCCTGGACTCCAACCCGTGCTTCAGTTCCGACCAATGCTCTGCGTTCCTGCCCCGTTTCCCGACTCGCCGCCTGCCAGCAACTCTCACCTGCTCTTCTGTCACGGTTCCCGATTCCTCACCAGCGCCTCGCCTCAGTCAAAAGGACGCCATGAGGCGTCCGTTAGAGGGGGAGTACTGTCATGGTTCTGCTTCTTGATACCTTGGCCCCCCGCTGGACTAACACTGCACTGCAGCCTCTATGTTTGTTTTGGTCACATGTGCTTCTGTTCTGTTCCCTTGCCCTGCCCCTTTCTCCTCCCCTGCTCCACACCCGTCTTTAATGATCTTGTTCCCAGTAATGATTGTCAGCTGCTCCCTGTTTGCCCTAATGTTCCTGCTCCCTATATAAACCCCAGTTTTTTCTCTGACCCTTGTCTGATCATCTGACCTTGTTCCCCGCCTATTGTAAGTCTGTCTCTAGTCTGCTCACCGACCTGTGAGTTCTGTTTCCCTTGTTTTTTACCTGCTCTCGTTTCTTGTGTCTGTCTAGTGGAAGTCTTTGGACTTTTTTGCTTTTTCCTGAACCTTTTGAAGAATCTTGGATTACTGTCTTGATACCTTTTGGATATTTTGAGTTTTCTCAGTTTTCCCAACCCCTGCCTTTGATACCTGTTTCTGGAAACCCCCTGTTGGATTACTTGCGCGTTTTGCTTTACCAAGATCTCCTGAACTTTCTCCTGCTACGTACTATTTTTGTATAGTTTTTTGCTACTGTGAAATTACCAAGATCTCCTGAGCTTTCTCCCACTACGTACTGTTTTTGTATAGTTTTTGTCACTGTGAAATTACCAAGATCTCCTGAGCTTTCTCCCACTGCGTGCTGTTTGCTGTTGTACAGTTTTTGGCCCATTGAGAAATAAACCGTGCCGATCTGCATTTGGGTTTGTCTTGAGCTTTAGCGAATTTAACACGCATAGGATTTTGTATGTTTAGTCCTTGCCTTGTATGAACTCTCAGCAAGCTCCGTACATGCCTAATAGGATTACCTTAATGTCTTGTCAGGAAACAGAGTGAGTCGGACCCAAATGCATCACGTTAAACACAGTTTATTAAGGAAAATGGGGAAAGGGAGTGTGTGGATGCTCTTCGGGTGGCGAGTCGGTTAACCAGGACTGGGGAGCAGATGAGAAGCAATCAGACAGGTTACAGGAAACAGAGGACAGGGCAGGCAGGGAAACAGGACAGGAACATGGGAACAGACAGATGACAGAGACACAGGAACTTCAGGAGCAGGGACAGAAGTCAGGGTCTTTAAATGCTTGCTTTGCGTGAGTAGCAGTAAGTTCGTGGACGGTCTGAAGGGGAAACACTGAAAGACAGGGGTGAAACACAACAGACAACGGTTAACAAGGAACAGGTGAGAGTGATGATTGAACCAGATTAGCGTGAGTGAGTGGGAGGGGCAAGTGATCAGGGAGAAGGCGAAGGCGTTGTTGGCTGCCGGAGACCATTGGAAAGTCCGCTTGCTGCTGGTTAAGGCAGTCAGGGGAGCCGCGATGAAGCTATAATTGCGGATAAACCGCCGGTAAAAATGAGCAAACCCCAGGAACTGCTGTAACTTCTTCCTGTTCTCTGGAATGGGCCAGGTAAACGAATACAAAGCGGTTCAGCACGTCGCACAGCACATCGTTAACAAGTGCTTGAAAAACCCCTGGGGCATTGGTTAACCCAAATGGCATCAGTAAATACTCATAATGTCCCGTAGGGGTGTTGAAAGCCGTCTTCCACTCGTCGCCCTCCCGGATCCGCACCAGATGGTAGGAGATCGAGATTTGTGAAGACCAAGGCCCCCTGGAGCAGCTCGAAAGCCGAAGCAATCAGTGGCAGAGGGTAGTGGTTCTTTACTGTGATGTCGTTTAGTCCACGGTAGTCGATGCACCGGCGCAGAGAGCCGTCCTTCTTGCCCACGAAGAAAAACCCGGCCCCAGCAGGAGAGGAGGACGGTCGGATGATGCCTGCTGCCAAGGCATCCGAGATGTATTCCTCCATGACCTGTCTTTCGGGGGCTGAGAGTGAATAGAGACGACCTCGGGGCGGAGCAGTGCCCGGGAGCTGCGGCGGTAGTGAGGTGGCCTTGGTCTTGCTGAACACCTCCCTCAGATGATGATAGCATTTGGGCACCCTGGACAGATCAGGAGCAGAGCTTGTAGGTCTGGGGTGAGCAGGAGATGTCGCCGCAAGCAGGCAGGTCTGGTGGCAATCCACCCTCCACTCTTGGACCACTCCGGTTGGCCAGTCCAACTGTGGGTTGTGCTGGCGTAACCAGGGATAGCCCAGAATGAGGGGTTGGCCCGGCAAACAGAGCAGATGGAACCGGACGGACTCTTGATGGTTACCGGAGCAGGTCATCTTAATCTTTAAGAACGTAGCGTCACACCAGTGTGATGGCCACTAACTGTGCCCAAATGTATATCGTCACACCAGTGTGACTGGAATGTTACTACATGAGTGTTCTGATCACCGCGTAACAATAAGCTAGCACTTGCTAGCCAGCGAACATAAGACAACTAGAGTACATTTCACCCCTGCCAGATGCTGATAAGCGCTTACACTTCTCACCTCAACTCTTCAAGCGAACAGAGTATTTTCTTATTATTCGTTCTGTCAAATCTTACAGCCAGCAAGGGCGATTAAAAAGAAAATCAAGATTGCAGCCATACATGCACGCATGCACACCTAAGATCATCAGGTTACTTTACGAGCTAACTAGTGAACAGACTACTCCTGCCAGAGGCTGATAATGTGGGACATCTCAACACAATAGTTTTCTTATGCCCAAAACATACATGCCTCGTTTGAATTATACTTGTGTGTGACCACTACACATTACAATATCCACGACTGCAGCAAAGTAATGATGTCATGGGCCAGAAACTGACAAGTAGCCTAATATATCTTTCTACAGATGAATGCCAAACATTGCAACCACAATAAAATAAACGAGAGTAATTTGTTTATGTTTTATTGTTCGTCCAGTCAAATCTTACAGCCAGCGAGGGTTCATACCATGAGAATCAAGACCACAGCGATAAGCGTCCATCCAATGCTAAAACACAAAAATGCTAAAAACATAAGTATTCATCATTTGACTCACGAGCTACGGTGAGCCTTGCACTCAAGAGAGGTTACGTAGCCTCCTATGTAAGCAACACAAGAATTGCACAAGAATTGCACAACCCCATGATTTATTTGCCCAATGTATTTGCATCCACAGCTTTTTAAAAACAATACCGGCATCTCATTTTCATTCATTCAGATGAAGTCAGTCAGAGAACCCCCACACGCCTCTCTGCCCGCCACTTCCCATCACTGATTCCTTATACACCTTAGCAGGGTGCTCGCACAAGGCGTTGTTGCAGGGTCTGTCAGACAACGACAAGGCATCCACAGGCACGGAAGGCCACAAGGTATATGTGTGTCCCCTGCGATTGTGCATTACACCTTGCTTTGAAGAATACCACTCCCTGAAGCATTTTGAATCTGAAAAAGACGTCAACGTTTGTTAGACAAATGTGTTATTGTTCCCGTTTGTGTGTGTGTGTGTGTGCGTGCGTGTTCATTTGCTTGTGTTCACATTGCCATTTGGCCAAAAATTTTTCAATGAAATATATTTAATAAATGGAACGGATATATATATATAAACGGATATATTGTGGAAATTATTATCATAAAGAATATAGTATTTTGGTATATACAATATTAACTTGAGAGTGCAATGCTTATACTAAGATATGAAAGAAGGGTGGTTTGTAACATGTTAATGGTAACCCAGAAGGCCGAAGCAGTTCAGGCAGAGAGAGAGAGAAAGAGAGTAGAGACTTGGGTAGTTCAAGCAGAGGACATGAGGCCCTGAACAGTTCAACAGACAAGATTTAATGCATTTGATGCTTCGGAGCCTGGGATACCTAGATCTGGGTGGATTCCATGACATGTATTGTGCATGAGATACCTCAGTTTGGGTGGATACCATGACATGTTTGAAGAATGTTATGCATTGGATGGACACCATGATATGTGGCAGTAAGGGGCATCCACTGTACAATGGGTGTTGTTCACATGAGAACCATGATGCGAATGGATGCTGTTCACATGAGAACCATGGTGTAGATGGGTCCTGATTACATGAGGAGAACAGAAGAAGTATACATCAAAATAAGAGCCCAGCGTAAGGAAGTACACGTCAGACTGAAACGCCCAGCAAGGAAGAATAATAGTTTTTTTAATAACCGGATGGGTGAGGAATTCCACCATATGAACAGGACCGAGGCCTCCTACATTAATTAATATGACGCAGGTGGTTGAGGGGAGGCCCCTGGGTGATTCTAGTAACATAAAAGGTAGATGTTTGGAAGGGACAGTCAGAGCCTGATCAACTCTCAAGGTAAACGGTATCCTCTCTGCAGCGGATCTCCTTCACACTGCTCAGCACTTATACTTTGGGGCAATTGTCTCTTGTATACTTTGCTGGTATTGTGAATAAAGTCTTCGTCAACAACTTTACTCCAACAGTGAGTTCTTGGCTTGGACCAAGTGTGTTGGGTGGGTTAGGATATTGATTTGTGGGGTTTTCAAGCATCAAGGTGGTTTTCCACAACAATATCCTCTATCAGAACGACAGTCAGAAAGTAGCCTAATACTATAATGAATAAATCTCTTTTGTGCCGCGTTCGCATCTTTCCACTTTCCCTAGCTCTGAAATGAATATTGTGTATTTTTAAGTGATCATCAACCAACAATGTTTGTCATTCTAATAGATAAGCCTATAGGTAGTGGTTTCAATCCAAAGAATGACTCGTGTACACTACAACTTCTAGCGTAGAACTTCACTTGATGTAGCCTACAACTTCAAGTATACAAATCTGCTGTTCCGGCCATGTTTTTAAGAAATACATGTATAAATGAAGACATTACCTAGCGGTGGCAATATCCAGTGTAGAGGAAGGAAGTGGTTGACGACAAATGCTTTCTTGAGGTGACAAACACGACTGAGGTAATTCCGTGTCAAATACACATGCAACTGCAAGTGCGCTGAAAAGTTCATGTTGTGTCTCAGCTCTGACGTCATGCAAACGAGACAATACCAATGTATTGGTACTATAATATTAACAATAAATAAGATAATAACAATAATGCATAATAATGCACAAATAATAATGCTGCAGGAAAACAGCTTAAGCTAAGCTAACACCTGGCTGCTTTAACAATGACTGGCGGAGCAGGCCAAAAAAACCCACCCAGCAGAGTTTGTTGGAAATATAAAAACCCACGTTCTTAAAGGTTAATGGGTTTGGTGATTCAGGTTACTGTACCCAATAGGTGTCCATCCAAGGCTCGAGCAGACACCGTAACGGGCAGTGGCTGGTCCTGCAATCCCAGCTGTTGAGCGAAGTTGGCGTCTAAGATGTTAGCCTTAGCACCAGAATCAATGAGCGCGGACAGGGGGTGAACAGAGTGCGGAAGGTGAAGTGTGATCTGGAGCAAGGGTTTACCTTCCTTGGAGGTCTGTAGGTTCATTGAGCTCAGCCGGCAGCCTCCTACGACCGGTGAGCTTGGTCTTTTAAGCAGGCACGTCGAAACTCAATGTCCCTCCCCTCCACAGTACAGGCAGAGGTTGGCCTTGAACCGACGCTGTCTCTCTGCGGAGGACAGGGAAGCACGCCCAGCCTCCCTAGGTTCAGGTCGAGCGCGCTTGCTGGAAGGCGTGGTTGCAGGTGGAGACATGGCAATAGGACCTCTGGAAAGGCTGGTGGATGGCTGGAAGGATCGCCCTCTCACTCGTCGGCGCGCCTGCACTCTCCTATCGATCCGGGCGGTTAAGGCAATAGCCTCATCAAGGGTCGACGGTGGGGCATGGGAAACCAGCTAATCCTTCATGTAGTCGGCCAAGCTCCTCAGAGAAGAAGTTCCTAGGCTGCAGACTGAAGATTATCCGGCAGTTCGTGATGAATGCCTGTACCTGCGCAGGATCACCGCCAAATCTCTCCGGATTCCCCACCTGGGGTTCCGAGAGGTTTGCTGCGGCGAGTTCCAAAGTCGGGGTAGAAGCTGCGGGGACAGGTGTCTCTGGCGGGCTGACAGCAGGATGGGTAGCCGGTGACATCATCCGGGTCAGTAGTTGTGTGAGTACCGTCAGTTGCTGCTGTTGCTGCTGTTGCTGCTGGATCTGCTGCTGTTGTTGTTGGAACTACTGCTGCTGCTGGTGCCCCATCTGAATGAGTGAGGCGATGTCCACGGACAAGCGGTTATCTCTCCCTCCGTGTGTTCCAACCGCCGCATGGCGGTGGGAGGTTCCGGTATGTCCAGGTCGGTGGGAGCGGACTCGTGCGCTGGGTCCATGTCTGGTCAGACCGTTCTGTCAGGAAACAGAGCGAGTCAGACCCAAATGCGTCATGTTAAACAGTTTATTAAGGGAAATGGGGAAAGGTAGTGTGTGGATGCTCTTCGGGTGGCGAGTCGGTTAACCAGGGCTGGGGAGCAGAGCGTAGGTCGTGGACAGGCAGCGGGTCAGGAGCCGGGGCAAGAGATCAGAGCGTGAGTCGAGGACAGGCGGAGGTCAAAAGCCAGAGCAGAAGAATGTTTACCAGGGACAGGCGGAGGTCGGTACCAGGGGCAGGACAGCAGAGCGGAGGTCAATCGGTCCGAGGTCGTTGACGAGAAGCAATCAGGCAGGTTACAGGAAACAGAGGACGGGGCAGGCAGGGAAACAGGACAGGAACACGGGAACAGACAGATGACAGAGACACTGGAAGTTCAGGAACAGGGACAGAAGTCAGGGTCTTTAAATGCTTGCCTTGCATGAGTAGCAGTAGGTTCGCGGACGGTCTGACAGGGAAACACTGAAAGACAGGGGTTTCAATACACAACAGACAACAGTTAACAAGGAACAGGTGAGAGTGATGATTGAACCAGATTAGCGTGAGTGAGTGGGAGGGGCAAGTGATCAGGGAGAGACCGGGTGACACTGACAGACAGACATGACATGTCTTTGTTTCTGCCTAGTAAGAACTTCTACAAGCTCTGTACGAGCCACATAGGTTTTTATATATTGTATTTGTTCTTGTTAAGGATGAGCGTTCAGCAAGCTTCCTTCAAGTTGCATAGGATTTTTTTAAATGTCTTTGTTCCTGCATAGCAAGAGCTTTCCGCTAGCTCCGTACCAGATGCTTAGTATTTCATATATTGACCTTGCCCTTACCTAGTATGGGCTTTCTGCAAGATCTGTACAAAGTGCATGGATTCCATGTATTGTCCTTGCCTAGCATGAGCCCTCCGCAAGCTTCTTACAAGCCCCATAGGATTAATTTAATGTCTCTGTTGTGTTCCTGTATAGTATGAGCTTCTGCAAAGTCTGTGCAAGCCACAGGTTTTCATCAAGTGACTTAATTTTGTCTAATATGGGTTTTTGGCGAGCTCCAAACTTGCCAAATATGCTTCACCTCCTCAGGTCCAGGCTTTGAGCAGCTCATGCAGTACCCACCTGAGTTCTGGGAAGCTCCCACTTTCATCTCAAAACTCTTAACTAATCATGGTCTACGTGATTAACCACTTTGCCCAAAATGTTGTACATTCCCATGTTTAAAATTAATTTCACGTGATCTAATGTTTTCTTATTGTATTCAAACAGAATGCTTGTTCGACTTTGTCTCTGGTGGGTATCTTTACTTTATTTTGGGGGGTAGGCTCTGGCCCTGCCAGCTTAAATCAGGCAGGATCTGCTGGGTCAAGATTCTCGAAATCCTGGATCGTGGACGGGGCCTACGGCAAAGACTTTTCTATTCAAATAACTTTGTATTACGTATTCCCTCTTATAACCTCTTTTGCTTTGGGCGGAATTGGGAATTTCAAATATGTAGTTCTAAGTGAGACTAACTGACTTTCAGTTAGAGAAGTTGTATTTCTTTTTGGTCTAACATGATGAGACTTCCTGCAAGCATTCTCTCATGAATTTCTCTGTACTTTTAATATCCAGTAAATGGGGGCAAGTTGGATTGTAAACTTTCATAACTCAACTGGTTTTGAATAAGTGTAATCAGGCACTTAGGAATAGCTTTAATCATATTGCTAAATGGACGTTTAGGGGGATAAGATATATATATTACAAGAAATATTTTCTTCCTTATCCGTATTATCCAATATGGACCATATATTGTTTTCTTTCCGTTCACTCAAAAAGGATTAATGGCTCAATATAACATAGCTATTGTCCCAAACAGGAGAAGAATGGAGTGTGAAATTGTGCTTGTATATAAGTTTCCAGTACATTAGAACTTGCTGGTGAAAGTCTGACAATATGATTGGTAATTTGGAAGTGGCTAAGTCCCATGACAGAAGAAAAGGTAAACCACTAACTCTACTAAAGAATCAGTCTGGGTAAACAGTACCAAAAGGTTTCACTCTGTAAGTACTCTTTAATCCAATTTAGTTTAATCATGTAATTTAAACAGTCAAAGTCAATGACTTTCAATCCCCCTCCTTACGTCTTTCACCATATATGCTTTTGGAATAAAGTGGGTTTTATTTTTCCATGTAAAGTTGAAATTGGCTTGGTTAACTGCTTTCATTTCGTTTTTTGGAATTGCTAAGGAGTGTTAAGATTTCCATTTTTGTTAGGTACACCCTACCAAAAATAGATAAGTCCATTTGCTGCCATATATCAAGACTTGTTTTCCCTTTCTGAACTGTATCTGTTATATTAAGTTTGATGCTTCTCTGCTTTTCCTTAGTTATGTAAAACATGTAATAATTATTAAATACTTAGTTATGTAAGTATTTTGTTTCATTTTTAACTGGTATATTATTTATGACAGTTTCTTCATATTCCTTAATAAGCATGAGCTCACAATTGGTAATATTTAGGCGAAAACCTGAGGCATTTCAATACCTGTAACCTGTTTCAGAGCAGAGTGCCCCGTGTTTTTGAGTATTTTGACAGATTTTCAGGACCACAGAAAATTGTGTTGTATGGCTATGTAAACACTGAAACTACCAAAAGAAAGAGTAGACTCTCTTCTTTCATCAGGAGAAAAAAAGTTTGTTTCTACCCTTTTCCGTTGGTTAGTAATCGGCAGTAGATCAGAAGAAGAGTAGAAGGTTTCACCAAAACACCTGTTTTTGACCAAAACATGGAGAAAATGGAGGCTTTTTGTGAAAAGAACTGTTTCAAGCAGAACAGTGTGTCTGATGCTAAAATGTTTTTATTGGCACCTATAACATTTGAAAAGTGGTTTCCTTTTACAACAGCAAAAACAACATTGAAAAGGGGCTTTCATAGCATCTGGGGATGATCCTATGCCACCTCTCATTGGTCCAGAACCACAAATCCATTTCAGATTTGCTAAATTGAAGAAATGTCTGCTGAGCTGGGCTATGGTGAAACACGCCCTGGATTCTTTCCCCGCTTGGCCCGAGTTGATCTCCAATAGTTTTACACGATTGCAACATTACCTGAACTCGCAACTGCGAGACATACTCTGTTCGAGACTGAGCTGCCTAAACTTCTCCGACTTATGTCTCGCAGTTGCAATAGTCTCACTCATAGCTGGGCATGTCCCAAAATATTTCAAAACATCTGTTATTAAACCATCTATTAAAAAACCTAACCATGATCCTGATGTCCTTGCTGATTACCGACCCATATCTAACCTCCCATTTGTATCAAAAATGCTTGAAAAAATAGTGTCTAAGTAAATCTGTAGCGTCTTAAACGAAAATAACATCTAGGAAATCTTCCAGTCAGGCTTTAGAGCTAATCATAGTACAGAAGCAGCCCTAGTTAAAGTCTTCAATGACCTCCTTATCTCATCTGATAATGGATATATCAACATTAATCCTATTGGATCTTAGTGCTGCCTTTGACACTATTGACCATGGTATCCAACTACACAGCCCTGAACACATGATAGACATCAAAGACTCTGCATTAGCCAGGTTCAACCGTACCTCTCTGGTCGCTACCAGTTTGTATGTGCTCATAATGAGTCATCATCCCACCAAAGTACACCAAAGTAAAGTTTGGTGTACCCAAGGCTCAGTGCTAGGGCCCCTGTTATTCTCACTGTACATGTTACCTTTAGGATCTGTTATAAGGAAACATGGCACTCCCACTCCTATGCTGATGATACCCAGCTTTACCTTTCCATTAAGCCTAATGACTATATGCCAATAACCTTATGCCTGCCTCCAAGACATTAAAACCTTGATAACTAATCATTTCCTATGTTTAAACTGATAAAACTGAAGTTATGATGTTCGGCCCTAAACAGCTGACCAACATTCTACCTCTTCACCAACACTTACTCAGGTAGTTGTATTTTAACTGTTCTTCTGATTTTAACACCCCTCCAAATGTTCTAATGGTGTCATATTTACTGATGAACAAGTAGTTGGCAGACTTGGAAAAACAAAGCTCCCTTAAATGTCTGCTTTAACAAGTTGCGGTTCTCAGTTCAGGCTTGGGCTAAGGCTAACGTTTTGCTGCCACTCAAGCAAAACTTAATAGCTCACAAACAGTACAATACAATAATTACAATAATAATATGTCCTGTATAGTCAAACATATTAATCCTGGAAATACCAAACATTGTAAACAAGTAATTATGAAGCACTGAGGACGACCAGGTAAGGTAAATGACGTTACTTTTACGTTCGTTATCTAGATTAACATATGGCTAGTTAGCGTAAGTGCTAAATACAGGGGTAGCATGCGAATGTTAGCATGCTAGTATTAGGCTTCCTGAAATAACTGCTAAGAATTTCCCAACTGATAGCCTGTTAAAGTTAAGTTGAAGCCAATGAACCATACAATCATTAGAACAAGGCATTACAAGGCAAACCTGTCTCCGACATGTTTTAATTAGACTATAATGTGCAATAGCATGATTTTAGGTTTGATAGGGTTACGTGATCATCACATGAACTTCACAGTCCACAACAAACCCAACACCTTTGTTATGAACAATGGTGTGAGGCTGGTAAGTGGTATCTGCAGCAACAGCTGTCAATCATGAGTCAACCATGCCCATATTTTATATATTAATATATTTATATATTTCCTTGGCTGGGAAAATTCTGGTTTTGTTTGAAGGACAAGGGAGGTTATTTTTTTCAAATAAAATGCCCATTATGAAACAATAATTTTAAAGGTGAAAATAGGCTACTTGGCCAAGGAGATACACGGGAATGGGCAGAGTTATAAATTGTACTGGAACCAGCTGCCAGGGGCAACAAGATTTCCGGGTGCTTCAAGTTTTATTGTTGATGCTCTGCCCGTGTGTGTGTGTGTGTGTATATATATATATATATTCAGTCATTGGCATAGAATCTTTGGTCTAGCCTTCAAGGAATTCTCAAACTCAAAGCCCTTTGTTGCTTAGCAATGGTAAATTCTTGTGGAAAGATATCTCTTTTAACCTCTTTGTGCTGGGAATAAAATTGCTTAGCCTAATAACAATAATAATTATAATAATAATGATAACAAAAACAGTTCCAAATCCTTTTTTAAATTACAATATACAACCAATCACTTTTAACTTTCAGTATGGTATTTGAGCCATACCATACATAATCACAAAGTGTCTTGATTGATCTGAAACTTAAAAAAATGGGTATTATAATAATAATAATGATAATGTACAAGCCCCAAACTGTCTGCCTTGCAAAGCACCACCAACTGTGTGGTCTATTCAAATTTCTGCTCAGGTCCTTGGTCCAGACCCAGTTATGGAAATAAAAGAAGTCCAACCCCTTAGTCACACAGGCGACAAAAATATAGATGCATGGTGACAAGCTACCATTCATAGCAAGTGGAGACAATTTGGCCACATGTTGCCATGTGGGCGGGGAAAAAATAGAAAAGCTGTCTATTTAATGCAAATATTGGGCGACACATATGCGATTATTTCATAGCCAATCCGAGTGAAAGCATTCAAGACGAGGTGCTTTGAAACTGAACTTTGATCAAAAAATTCAAAATGGCGGCCAACACAACAATCACTATTTCTGTTTTAAACTAAAAAGTTTGGGATTTATGATTTGGTATTTTTCAAAACGAGATGAGAAATGTTCACTGTTAAATCTGAAAACATAGGTTTTGTAACCAGAAGATACATCTGTGGTGATATATGATGTATCTACCAGGCACCTACTTGCAGTAGCAAGTTAGCAACCAACTACCACCGAATCACTCCCAGTTTATGAGCTAGCAACGCCTCCTCAGTCACAAATGTTGCTTGCTCAAATCACCAGATGCGTGTGACCATAGGGTTAGCGATTTTCCACAAAGTTTCATCCTGTAGAGGAAACTTGCAAATTGAAAGAAATTCAGGCAACTTTAAATGTATTTTTATTTTTATTATTCAGTCATAGCATTTAAAACATACTCATCACATTTGTACATCTGATGAATATATGACATGTAAATGTATTATTGGGTGGCAGAATGTCATGGGTTGTGGAACCACATGTGCGAAGGTTACAGCCGTTAGCAGTTTTAATTTTACTTGCTGTTATTTCTTTTCCTTACATTATAGTACATTACAATAGTGTGTAATGCTGACATAGATTTGCATTAATGTTTTTACAATGTCACATGCATAAAAAAGTAGGTGTAAGACATGTAGTGAAATTGCATCTGTTCGCCCAAGCTAGTGATGCCCCTACTGTTGAATGATTATATCTTGGTAATATAACAGGAATAAGGAGGAGACAGTATTTTATTACTTAACTTTATCACTGAACTACCTAGGTACACAGTTGGAAGTTACATTAACTTCATGCTTGTTTTCTTCTTTGTTCTCTGCCACTTTCATTTGAATATGGAGGATCTGACTCAGTGTGGCCAGCTAAGTGGCTACCTTCAGGTGAAGTCTAATCTTTTGAGAGCAAGTCTGTGGACCTGTTGGGAATGCGAAAAGTCAACTTCAACCAGTTGAAAGGTCCGGGCCAAGAACACAGTTGTGGCTGTATAATGACCACCACCCTGCCTGACATCATCAGAGATGCCAGCGGAAATTGTCTGATCCTTTGAAATTCAGCAAGTCCTGTAAACAATGAGGTGCCATTCCATATAGACACTCTAAATTTCCTCCTACAGCAGGCTATGAGTCTAATTCTCAAATGTGACTCTAATGTAAACCATGACAGTCAGTCCATTAATTCTATATCTAAAGTGAAATTTGCAGATCTTGATAAACTAAAACTAGTCTTAAAACTAGCAGCTCAGCCTGCTTTTTGTGACTCTACAACCTAAATTTGTTTAGATATAGGATGTTTAAGTGTGAGTATGAATTGAATGCTGTCTAAACTGGAAAAAGCCTTTTATTACATGCAACCAATGTGGCATCTATTTCATATTCAAAAGCATTCCCAGCCAATCAAGTTGGTGGCAAGCTCGTAGCCCAGCAGCGCTTTGACTTATCATAACCATATTTGATCCTGTTACTTTAGACAGGTACTGTTGTACTATGCACAACAGATTTGGTGACATTTTACCACTAGGGGAGCAAAATTTGGTTTAGTATCTATTGATGTGTTCGGAACTGAAACAAAATTCTTATGTGATGTGATGCTGTGGGGCACATCCCAATGATGCACCCTGCTAGCTTCTCATGTCAGCAAGTCCATATGTCTCCCTTTCTGTCTCTCTTTCGCTCTCTCTCTCTCTCACACACACACACACACTGTTATTTGACATGCCAAGACCAGGGGGGTATTCCATTAAGCCAGCTAACCACAAATCCTGACTAAGCATTCATTTAAATGCTATATGCGTCATATGCTATAACTTATCTTAGAGAAAGCAAGCTTGCTAAAATAAAGATTTTATGACCAAACAAATTCAAAGAATCAGTTATGATAAGGTTTCTGTATTTTTTAGGAGTGCTGAGTAATGAGAGCTGGGTTAAAAAAATCGATTCAGCAATTAATATAGTTTCTCGTTCGAAAAATTTTAAAATTTTGTCTTTTGTCTACAGCATGTCTGCTTAATATATCAGCTATTTTCACGACCACGCAAGAGATGTGCACATCAGAGACCAGATTCAGATTTTCTGATTTCCTGAATCGATTTGATTCAGGTAACGATTCAATTCGATTCACGATTCAGTTAGATTCGATTCTAGAGCCATTTCAGTTTCTAAACCAGGTTATGAAGTAAGTAAAGCACTATTTCATAGCCAGTATGTTTGACTTGTCAATTTAGCAATATCCAGCTTTATGGGTGGTCAAACCAGCATGACCATCTTAAACCTTCAATGTAAGCTTCCTAAGATGGTCACACCATTAAGCCCAAGTGGTCCCAGCAAAGACCAACCAAAACTAGCTAAAGGTTTGTAGTTGTTTTTTTCAGCAGGGAAGCAAAATAGGTGCAAACTGTGGGGTCCATCACCATCTGGTGGAGCATGCACCAAGAAGGCACAGAAGAATGGACATTAACCGCAATAAGCCCTTTGTGGATGATCAGCAGTGACAGGATATTGGCTAGCCTATATATTGTAAATGTCATGACTGCCTGGTAGTATCTCCCTCTCTCTCTCTAATCACTTGCCCCTCCCACTCACTCACGCTGCTGATTCAATCAGCACCTGTTCACCTGTTGCTTGTTACCAGTCATCTGCTGTGTATTTAAACCCCTGTCTCCTAGTGTTTCCCATCAGACCGTCAGCGAACCTCAGTTTATCTAGGCAAGCCTTATTGACTCCTGGCTCTTGCAATTCACCTGCTCCGTTTCCCAGCTTCTGTTTGTTTCTAGTCTGTGTTACTCCCCTGTTTGTTTCCTGCCTGTCCGTCTCTGCGTGCCGCACCCTGTCGTAGTTTTCCCGGACCTGACCCCCCGTTGACGAACCCGGACCGACCTGACGAACGCTCTGCTCTCCTGCCCCGATAACGACCTCTGCCAGCTCTCGGACTACGTTCTGCTCTCCTGCCCCCGTAACGACCTCTGCCAGCCCTCGGACTACATTTTGCTCTCCTGCCCCGGTAGCGACCTCTGCCAGCCCTCAGACTACGTGCTGCTCTCCTGCCCCGGCTTTCGACCTCTGCCTGCCCACGACCACAGCCTGCTCCGGGTTTACTCTCTGCTCTCCAGCCCCCAGCCTGCCTACCTGCCACTGGAAGAGCATCCACACACTCCTTACCCCCGTTCCCTAAATAAACTTTATTAGCGTGACGCTTTTGGGTCCGACTCGCTCTGTTATCCTGACAGTAAATTGTTCATTGTGTTTTTACCTGATCAGAAATTATTTATGTGTCAGTAATAGGTTTATTCTTTTTACTTTTACTCAAACGTAGTATGCATTTTTTTGTGCAGTACATACAATGTAGACTGCTCACCACAGCTGACCTTTTTTCTTTGTAACTTGTCTTATGTCATTATTCAATTAAAATATGCTCTTCCAATTTGAATATTAACCTGTTTAAATGGTTTGTGCCATGGTTATGGCTTGATGGTACAATGCCCTAATGTAGGTAGAGCAACAACTTGATAGTTACACATTTCTCTACCAGGAGCAAATGAACATCTAAACCCACGCAGCTTCGCCTGTTCAGCGATTTAATGGTCATCTTCAATATTTGTGAGTGATGCTTTTTGAGTTTATAACAAAAATGTATAAATGTAAAACATGTAAAAAAAGGTGAATGCTTATGTAAGCAATAACCCATATGAGGCCGTGAGTTATGCTCGGTTTTACCAAGGCTAAGGGGAGTTGTTAGGAACAACGTGTAGTGTAGCTGAGTGTAATGCCGTTAAACCTACTTAGCTGTGGTAAAAGAAGCATAACTCATGAACTTGATTGGGATATTGTTGCATCGCCTTGCATGTGCAAGTCCTTCATGGAGGGCAGATCACATCCACATATGCTTTGTGTGTGTGTGTACGACTCTTTGCAGCGCCTTTAATTTGGTAGCAGAGGAACTTCTAAACTATGCAGTGATGCCTCCAGTCAGGACGTTCTCTGTGGTGTCTCTTTTAAAGGCCCTCAGGACCTTTGTTCGGATTCCAAACTTTCTTAGTCATCTGAGGTGGAAAAGACCTTTTTTTAACAATATAGTCAGTGTGGCTATCCCAGGTAAGATCTCTGCAATTTCTCTGCACTGTATTACACTATTGCACTTTCAACTTAAAATAGTGCAGTTTCTATGTTAGCAATATGCACTCCTTGTTAGTTCTTTCATTGTGTTGTAGCTTGAATGTTATCCTCTTTTGTAAGTTGCTTTGGATAAAAGTGTCTGCTAAATGCCTAAATGTAAATGTAAGTTTATCAGCTCCTTGGTCTTTGCAATGTTGAGAGAAACCTACAGAGCTTTTGTAGGTTGTCTCATCATTTTTGGTAATCAGGAAATTACAGTGGTGTCATTCAAAAACTTAACAACCATATTATACATAGCTGCACAGTTGTGAGTGTACAGGGAGTAAAGGAGAGGGCTCAGGACACAACCCTGAGGAGCACCTGTTGGGGGGGTTGAAGTGATGAAGCCCATTCTCACCACCTGACGTCGCCCTGACAAGAAGTCCAAGATCCAGCTTCATAGACTGGTGTGCAGACCAAAACACCTGAGCTTGCTGTCAAGTATACTGGGGACAATGGTGTTGAATGCAGAGCTGTAGTCTACATACAGCATCCTACAGTATCTTTCTTCTTCAGATGTGGGAGGAATGCAGTGTGGTGGTGATGGCATTGTCAGTGGGTCTGTTCTCTCTGTGGGCAAACTGATGAAAGTCCAGAGTAGGTGGAATAATGCTGCAAACAGTGTTTTACTATGGTGTTTAGACTATCAACTGAAATATAGTGAGGAAAATAATTGTTGCAATTAGTTTAGGATCAAATATTCTTTTGTCTGGATTAGTACTGCTCTCATGCCACGAACAAGTCTAAAATGGGACATTGATAATTGGAGAGTTATGTTAATAGCCATGGGCCTATATTTTGTTGGAAAATTATGAAGTAGCTTGATGTAGTGGCCATTTTTTTGTCTAGCTAGCTACGTTCTCTCATCGAGTGAGGCTTCATTTTAATGTTAAGTAACCCAACAAGTTTAGCCCAACACATTTTTCAGAATAGCTTGGCTTTTATTTTGGCGACATCGTCTGCAGATCACGGAGAGACCGGACCTGTAGCTAGAAAAAGCTCACTAGAAAATACTGCTATTCGCCAATTTCAGCAAAGAGTAGAGGTAAAGTCCTTTAAGTAGATGTTTTAGCCGGGTTCAGGGAACTCCAGAGCTCTGGTCAGACGGAACTCGCGTAATAGCAGTAACCGGAACAGCGCTGGAAGGGAGGAGAAGTACTCAACTCAAATCACAATGACGCAAGGGCGCTAAATACGAACTGGAATGAAATGTCATCACAAGTGAATTAAATGTAGCGTTTACGGTATTTTTGGAAATGTAATATCAGGTGAATAGCAAGGTTTAGATTAACAATTTAAACAACCCCTAGTTGAAGTTGAGTGCCTATGTGTAGGCATATTAAGCTTAGGTAGTTAGATAGAAAATTACTGGCTAACAGCAGCGCAGTTTAAAGCTACTATAGTAGTGCTAGCTAGTTAGCTGTTAATGCTAACTCTGTAGCTACAAAGTTAGCATCACAGCCAAAGAGATACGTTTTCGTTACCCAGAGTAACGTTGGCACGGACACTACGCATGAAGTGTTTAGGTTCACTTTAGACATTGTTATTCATGTTTCAGTTTGCACGATCGTTTAACTTAGCTGATTGACGTTGGCTAGTTGGTGGTAGGTGAAGGCCGCGTACATCCGCGACCTCTTCCTCCTTACCTCCTCACAGTTTGCTATCAAAAACGCTTTAGTGCAGGATGGCTCCTCGGTTACAGCTGGAGAAAGAAGCTTGGCGGTGGATTGAGACGGTGAAACCAGAGGATATTACAAACGAGCACATAGAGCAAGCTTATCGAATCGCTTTACCTGCGTGCAGAAGTGGATCGTGCAGGTAAGTATGTTGGCAGTGCCTGCATTTGGAAACTTCTGTTTAAAATGGTTGTTAGGCTAATTATCCTTATGTTGCGTTAAAGTTTGCTAATGTTATGCTAATCTCCTGGTCCGAGTTAACGTTAAGTTTGCCCATGCGGCTTTTTTCGTTTTTGATAGAAATATGAGCTTACACTTGTATTAGCGTGAAAAGGGAAATGCAAGGGAAGTAGCTGTAACCCGCACACTGTTCCCTTTGTGTAGGAGAAATTGTAAGGGGAACCCAAATTGCTTAATTGGGATTGGAGAACATCTCTGGTTGGGAGACATTGACGAAAGCACCTTTCATCATAATATTGATGATCCCAGTTCCGAACGAAGAGACAAGGTATGGACTATGTTTATAGTGTGATGAAACCTTTGAGCCGTTGTCGGTTAATGTGTCAAACGTTATCTCCCCCCCCCCCCACCCCCCACACATACACCTGTCAAGAATCCAACTTTTTTGAAAGCTCTAGCAATGCTGATTGTGACTTTGAGTGTTAACTTTTTAAATTTTGCAATACACTGCCCATTTCAGCCCTATGTATAATTGCGAATTGAAATCAATGTCTTTCGAAGCCTTTTAATTCCATTGAATTGCATTACAAAACTATCCGTAGCCCTTGTGATGGCAGAAATGGGGATAGGTCTCAATGCATGTTCAAGGAGAAATCCATTCTAAATCAATCCATAGCTGTTTGTCTGTGAGAAAAAAATGTGGAAATTTGAGGCACATCAAAGAAATCATTCCTTGTGTAGACCAACTGTCGCTTGCTTATAGCCATAATAAATCTACTGAAGATGCTGTCTCACATGTCTCCACACCACCCTGGCACATTTAGACAACAAAACTGCTATGTCGGGCTACTTTTTGCATTTTCATTTACATTTATGCATTTAGCAGACGCTTTTATCCAAAGCGACTTACATTTGTCAATTATCAACTACATCAGGGCCAATCTCCCCTAGAGCAACTTAAGGTTAAGTGTAGTCAGAGACCCCTGCAGTAGTATCATAAAGCATAAAACACCACTGTTGTCGGTTTGATTACCAACGATGATGAGGCGGCCTACATGGAGACAGTAAGGTAAACTAAAGCATTAGATTAAGATAATTAATGTGTTGTGTTGTCACATTTAAATGGATTGAACAGTAAGCTACTATATGAACGATAATTCTCCATGAAAGTGCAAACAGTACACTGTAGGCTACCAGGCAGGAAACCATATGCATTACACATATAGGTCTACATAGAGGCTACAGCCTTGTGTGTCAAAGGGGAAAATTGCCCCCGAGTGCGAGACAAACATAACAGTGATTCGCTTCTCTCATTTCCATTGCACAGTAACTGAATCCACAGTCGACCTTTCTTTGCAACTGTAACACTGATGTTTGCTTAGAATTGCATATCTGTATGAATGGGTTTTCCTTAGTTTGATCATAGCCTACTGCTGAAAAGGCTGTGCAGGCGCTGGGCGACACTCATTGAGTCACGCTGTGACAGTCTACTGGACTGCATCGGAGGCTTCTGTATCCCAAATATGTTTGGATATGAAGTGCCGGCTTTGTGCAGATTTAAACACTGTATTCCAGTTGTTGTCAGCACCAGGTCAAGGGATAATAAAGTGCATGTAAACCTCGTCATTTCTTTACACCACTCAAGGCTGATTTTTGATTTGTCCAAGACCACTCTAGTGTGTGGGGCAGTTGTAGGTCAATGAGACACTGCCAGTGTATTTAACACAAAATTATTTTTTTCACTATTTTTGGCTCATCCACGAAGGCGACTCCCCTTTTTTCAGAAGTATTTACAGGATAATATATTTGGGTTAATACGGTATAAATACATTGCATCAGCCAATGCTGATTTCCATGTTGCATCACCATCTTGAAACTATAGGCCCCAGCAGAAGACATCCAGGTAAATACAATTCCGCCTTTTGCGTTTTTTCGTTCAGTGGCAGCACGACTCGATGCTAGCAATGGTCAGACTCAAAGAGGTACCAGAGGGTACAATAGGAGAAACGATTGAAGTTGGACATATTTGAAAACCCTTCCTGTGGTGTGAGAAAAAATGGATCACACATATTCTTGTACATATGATAAGCAGGATGTATTTCTAAGGAAACGACAAACGAGAAAACAGGAACCGGTGATACTCCGAGCAAGATTGTTACATTGGAAGAGTTGCTTACAAAGTGGAAAGAAAGAGCTGATTAGGGAAAAGACGCCGAAGATGCCTGCTCTCTTCTCGACAGGTAATTCAAACTCAGTTGAAAGTTGTTTTTTTTTTTTTTCTAAAGTGTAGCAAGCTTTTAGGATATTATCGAACATTTTACGCTGCTAGCCTAGCCTACTTTTCTTATGTTTCTATAAATTGCTAGTCAAGACTTGCTTACTTAGATGACCAGTTTAAATGAAGATATTGCTATGTGTGTATATTAGGCCTATAAAATGACAGTTCTACCATCTGAAGAGGAAAAGTGCGGAACAATACATTCTGATATAGCTCATTGCTTGGTTTTACTATACGGACGTTAGCTAAGCCTATGGGATACTAATGGGATGGAATTTTTCATAGTTGCAAATTGCATTCCCTCTACCTCGAACGAAACAACCATATGAAATCCATTATTACAAACTACAAATTACAAATTATCTTGGGCTGTAATATTATCGTTTCAAGAAAATTTGATGCACCATATGCCCAGTAAAAATGTTGATGGTGCATATTGAAGTGTTAACATCTTGCAGCTTGGAGTTGTGGATTGGTCGTTCATGTTCAATCCACTGAGTCTGCTTTTTCAGGCTGTTTTTTAACTGCTGCATACCCTTTGAGACACCTTATGTCGTACTGAGTAATGTTAGGCCTTCCCTGCACCATAGACAACTTTCCTAAATAACGTGTTTATGGAATTGTAGCCAAAATGTAAATACCGATACATGCTATTTGGCAGTTTAAGCCTACTGCCAATTTGCACAATGTAAGTGGATGGTTTGCAAAATATATGCATTCCCACACATCTGGTGAATTGTGTTGATTCCAAGCAAAAGTTTATCAGTGCTTTGAGTGCTTCATCCTGTCTGCCTGTGTCAGTTGCTGCATTGGCTGTAGTCTTTGAGTAAAGTCTGCATTCACTGCATATTTTGTGTTTATGTCCTAGGCAGCAAAGGTAAAAAGACAGCCCATTCCACTGAACTGGTTGAAAGACAGTCAACTGTTTTCAGTGGTGTTGCAAGACAGCAGACACAATTGAGCAGTGTCAAATTTATTCTCTTTTGATTGCGGCTATAAACCCACATTATGTATTTGTATAATATGTTGTTTTTGCACAGGGTCTTTGGATTGGAATTCTTCATCATGTTTGCAATGTCCACATGTGGGAATTGGAGAAACTGCCAATATGGTGATATTGAAGAAGTGCAGAAGAAACGCTGGATTGAGAGAGATTCCAGGAGTCACAAAACGTTGGTGGTCATCGTCCTGGCAGAAGGATGTCTTCAAATATTTACATTTTCAAGTAATATATGGATATGCATATGCACAGAATATTTAGCACAACTGTCACTGGACAGTAACTGATGTGTGCTGATTCAGATCAACATCAGTCATTTCAAAGTCATATTCACATGTATGAAGCAAGAGCAGTAGCATTGACTCATGTCAATGAGTGTGTTTACATGCACTTTTTTTTTTCCCCGAAAATTAGTCTCATTAAATATTCCGCTGAACTGATCAAGCCACGTTTACATGTCTCAAAGCATTTAATCCGATCATCACCTTTGACATGTGGAGTGGTTTCTCACGTTGTCTTTTTGTTTACATCCATCTGAACTCCCTTAGCTAGCACCTCTTAGGTTTCGTAAAGTTTGTTGCTCGAGTGTGGTGTGTGTGAGGGTGAGCTATGGAAGGTCTGCAATAATCAAGAGTAGCTTATCAGAACTGGCATTGTTTTGTATTGCATTCAAATTGCATTGCATTTCTTTCCAATTTCCAGCCAGCTGATCCTACCACAACTTTTAGGTGGATAGATCAGCCAGTGATATATAGGTCAATATTACCTGAAGCTAAGAAAGTTGACTTCTGTTTGCTTTTGTTTGTTCTGTTTTGATTTTACCATAGATATTTTCTTCTAGCTTCTTGTCTTCTAGAAATAGCTGAACCTATAGTTACACTAAGCACATACAGGCACATATGCCTGTATGTAAGTACGCAGTTCTAATTTTGTTCTGTATTGTAAGTCATTTTAGACAGAAGCATGTGTTCAAGGAGGCAGTTACTCTCAACTAATACCCGAGTCATCAAATGATGAAGCTTGAATGCTTGAATGGAGGCGCTCAGAATGCAAATGAATGGCTGAACTCTGTTATGCCCGGTGCAAATAACAATAGTATTTGAAGGGAAAAGTAGGGCTGAAGCACCAGCCAGTATTACTATCTCTACTTTTAATGAGGATATCTCTGCAATGCTGGCAGTTATTTAGAAATTATGGCTTCACACTTGTGATTTTGAATACAATGAGGACAGATGAAATGCTCAGGATCTCAAAAGCTAATATTGTCCTGTCCGCCAATGCAAAATGGAAGCATAGTAGTCTTAAATACTGCTAAAAAGGTCAAAAGACACCAACAGGAGATGGAAGAGGGCAGTGTAATGGTTGTTTTGGCAGTTCCGATGGCAGTCTTGGATATCCATGTGATGGTCTTCAGTGAAAGCCATGTTGATGTGCTGTTTAATAATCATGTGTGTTTGATGTTAGAAAGTGTGATACAATAATCTCAATAGGACTTGAAGACATGAAGTCAGTAATTTTGTTACTTTCAGTTGAAATCTGTGGAATTTTGTCATCTTTAAAGGCCATTTTCTCAAAATGAGTTTCTTCCTAACACTCCAAGTGAAATATTTGTAGCACCTACACACCAAACTCTCTAGTCTTATTCCTAACTATTTGAAGATTTTTACAGAGGGATTTGTTGATATATCATTATAAGCCTGTATTATATGACATTTTATTCCTAAGAATAGGGTTAAAATCCATTTTTTAAGGCTATTGGCAGTATTTTCTGATTTATTGGGATTAACAAAATGAAAAAAAAGAACCTGGCTTTTCCAATGTTCAGATTTCTAATTTTGAATATAATGGTATTTGCAAATTAGTGCATATTTAATTACATATAGTCTTATTAGCATATTTAAACAAAAAATACAGAAAACTTGCAATATTTTTTTTCTTTTATGTAAGTAATGAGCTGGCCAAGTTTCATTGTGATATCTGTCAGTTAAAAAATTGTAACCTATTCACCTGTAGGGCCTCCACTTAAATCGCTAAATGGGACAGGACCTAATTACCTGTCTGATATGTTTCATCAGTACATACCACTTAGGTCTCTCAGGTCACAGGAGAAAAAATTGTTTGTAAAACCTGCTGTCAAAACAGTGTGGTGAAGCAGCTTGTAGCTGCTATGCAGTTCAGCTTTGGAACCAACCTCCAACTCATCAAGAATGGCCCTACTGTTGGCAACTTCAAATCTAGACTAAAACCAAACTGTTCTCAGATGCTTTCACCTAATGATTCACTTATCTTTCTTTTTATACTCTGTACACTTCTTAGTCATTTTATGCCTTTATTAATTATTTTGAGTTTTTTCTTTTGTCTACTGTACTTTGCTTATTATTGTACGGCACATTGAAATTCCTTTGTCTTTGAAATGTGCTATATAAATAAACTTGCCCTGCCTTGACTACCATGAATGAGAATCATCAGACATACGAGATCAAGGATGGTCAAAGTGATAAGCTGTATGCAACTGGGCTTCTTTTTTGGAGCTGGAAGATGTTTGACATTGGGTCACATGGGTCACCAATTAACATAAGTTAATGTGTGAATTGGAGTGAATTATTATGATCAGAGGATCCAGAGAGTGTGAGATCAAGGATGATGTAACTGCGCTGGTAGAGATCTAGAACTGATCCTGTGAGACCAAAGATAACTGCTTAAGTTCTCTGAAACAGGTCGATCTCAAAGTTAGGATTAGTCTGAAAGAATTACAGGTGAATGCAGCGAGGAGAGTGTGTTGGGCAAGGTCGGGCAGAGGTCCTAGTGTGCGAGCAGAATTGTGCATGACTTAACTGCACTGGCAGCAGTCCAGAAGGATCTGATCAAGCACCCGTCTTGTTTTCAGTTACGTGGCAAACATTTTTACCAAAGCAACACACAACACATAGCATTTATTAATGAAAATATAATAACTAAACATAAACTACTGGATTATATGGGAAGTTTCGACAATGTTTAATGTGACGGTATACATTATCACTATTTAAGGTATCCTTTTTATCATTTTGTTTTTCCATCATCTTCAGATGAATTGGACGACAAAATCAGGTGAAGGGCAAATGACCATCAAATGCCAATTAATGTGTTTGAGCAGTGGTGTGACTGTGGTTCAACTCCAGTACACATTACATGAGTGCACAACTGTAATTTATGTTTACCATGCCTAATTTTGTAATGCAAGGCATTTGGCTGGACACTAGGAAAACTTTAAAGGCACTTTTTTCATCAATTTCATTGTTTGCATAGTTGCTTAACTATGCAGGGCAATCGAGAAATGTAGCACATACAAACCAGATTTGTAACTTTGATGACACGTGAGCATCTTTATTATTTTATGGTTTTAAAATAATTTAGCCCTGTTGTTTCATGTTGCTGAGTGCTGACAGTAGGTATAATAATGACAGAATTTGGTACAATGTAGACCAAATATTGAAATGGTTCCAGTGCTTAATGAGTAAGGAAGTTTTATTTTCTTTTGCTCCCATCTGTTAGCATTAGCTTCCAGTTCACAAATAGCAAATGTTTTGTTCCTATACCTACCAATAGAACTCAAAGAACAAAGATATGGACCGATTGATTTTCCTTTAAGTCAAGTTGTAGAATGTTTTTATGATTAATATTTCATTTACGTTTAACACGTAATGTATTTTATTTTAAAAGAAGTCTAAATAGATATAGGTGAGCTTTCTAGGTTTGGCTTTGCACTTTACAGCTATTTGTGTTCCTGCTAACTTTGGTCTTGTATCTTATAGTTATTATTGAAGTAATTTGTGGAGAGTTAAAGTACAGTCAAAAAATGTTCATTGTCCACATTTTTTGAAATATTATCTGTTTTTGTCTTTTTTCAGAATATTTTTGTTGGTTTAACAAACCTGGGCGCAACCTGCTACGTTAACACCTTCCTTCAGGTTTGGTTCCACAACCTGGAGCTTCGCCAGACCTTGTATCTCTGTCAAAATTCCTGGGTTGAGGGACATAATGAAGACTCAGGTTAGCCACATTTACTGTTTATTACATATATATAGCGTGTCCATGTGGTCTAGATAGATGTTATATCATACATATTTGCCTACACTAAATCAATATAACAATGTACCAAAAAAAAACATTGAAAAATTTCAATACATGTGCAAAAAGAGTGACATTTTTCCTATTTTCAGCAAGCCTAGAGTATTGCTTCTGAATCATCTGTTGAACACCCAAGCCCATACAGAAGACACTGTTCCTCTCCCAAATATCTCTCCTCCTATGACCATTGCCTCCTTCATACATGACTGTAGGCTATAAGTAAACAAAACACGGACGAATACACAGGTTTTGGCCCATATGGCCTTGCCCACATGAAAAGTGACTCTTCCTGCTTACTCCAACTTCTGTTTAAGCAGCGGTGCAGAAATGACAGGGGCTAGACAAAATCCAGTGAGCTAAGGTAACATTACTACTAGAGACATTCCATGTGTTGATAATAACATGCTTAGTTGGGAGTAGAATTAGCCTAATCACACTTTGCGTAGCCGTTTATGGTAGTACGTCACCATAGCTGCACTTTTCAGTCTGCAGGAGACCGGATTGTTCACATTACCAGTAAAGTATTCCTTCATCATGAACGAATTACCATTACCATTGGCAATTATTACATTGTATGCCAAAAAAAATCTTTTTTGCAATTGGGGGCACTAAAAGACATTTTGTGCACATTAGTTTATTTTGTTTGGTGTCTCTCTGGTAACGCACATACACACACACATATTCAGTGCTATTAGCACATATATTGGCATAAAATTTTCTGTTGATAAGACAGGATTAACAGTCCTTAGCATACAGCAAACTTATGAATAGCTTTTCAAAAATAATTGTAATATTTAATAGTAAGTATTGCTTTTAATGTTTTGGATGGTTGCGTTGTAGGCTTTTGGTCAGAATTACATGTTTCGACAGCTGGTATCAAGTGAAGATATAATAATTCAGTCCAATAGAAATAAAGAATGGACAGACATAATTGTATGGACAATAATTGGATTATGAATGCCATGTACATTCCTTGAGCACACTTTAATGGTTACTATAACAATGTTGATATATTGAAATAGAAGAAGTTATTAGCTGTGGTGTTCTCAGATGAGTCACTTGTACATTACAATCTGTCATTTCTATTGTAAATGTAAAATAAGTGTTCCGTCCAAACAAACAAAAAAAGAACAAGTAGCACATAAACAGAACCCCCAAAAACAGATCCCAACCACCCCCAAACACTTTCGTTCTTCCTGTTGAAGCGCACAATTTTGTGCATTTTGCGTTAGAACCAGTGCTCCTAAACATCATTATCAACATTATTAACAAACTAGAAGACAGTGGCATCCAGTGTTCGAATATGGTATTTTCCCCACCCTCCCAAGATAGTGGAATTAGTTGTATTCATTCCGCCACATAGAAACTATTTTACCGGACAAGCATAGTGTTATTGTCAGTTGCATTAATCATGTATCAGTCTGCAATGTCACTGCCATGTTCATTTCTATCAACCTCGTTTGAAGTTGTCTTTAGCACAGGGGCTATAGTGTGGGCAAAGAAAGTGCATCTTCAGGCCTGTCAAAAACTTCTCGCTTACCTCAGAAAGTGACCTGCAGCTTTGCTGTAGGGAGCAGGCCAGGGAGGGTCCTTCATCTTGGCTGTGACCTCCTTGAACACTGGCAGGTTTACAGTTGTAAAATATTAAGTTTGCATTATATTATTGTTGAATATTTTAGAAGCAGATCTGGGACACATTTGCTCACTATGCTCAGCAGTGCCTCCTCAATACTACATTTTTAAGTTTAATTATTTTACAGATTTTTCATGGAGATAAACTTTTTTAATGTTCATGACCGTTAAAATTAAATTAAATTAAATTAAATGTCATTTCGTTTTTGTAATGTGATGTTGACACTCTGAGATGTAGATATTACAAAAAGCGAATGACACTTAATGACAAGTCAGAAGCATTAAAAAACTGTCATTAATGCTCATGATGCATTTCATATGATGTTTATGATTTATGTCACTCTTATGCTGACACCCTCAAGTAAAATGTCACTCCTTATCACCATTTTAACCCACTAGTGGGCTATTGTTTAGAATTAAGAGAAATGATTCAGTAATTACTTAGTTATTATTCTGTATGGCGAGTCATGATTTTATCTTCTTACTACCACGAAGCTACCCTCTTACCAATCTGTAAAGTGTTACGATTATGTTTGTGATATAGCTGATTATAAATTAACAAGATATCTGCACTACCCATTACAGAAGCTGAGCCGCAGACAATATGTGAACACCTCCAGTACCTTTTTGCATTGCTGCAGAACAGCAGAAGGCGATCCATTGATCCATCTGGGCTTGTCAGAGCCTTAGGACTAAACACAGGACAACAGCAGGTATGGCAGCATAATATTCTAATTCAGCAGAACATATTTGCATTTGCAAACCTAGATTTTGTACATTGTAAAGATACCCTTTGCCAATAATGCAAGTGCTAGTCATCTCCTTGGACATGCCACGAAGTTGGATAACACAGTAAATGGATTTGAGACCTTGGGTGGCCAATCCATTCCCTTGTCAAACCAGGACACTGTTGGACCTCATTGTCACAGATTTTAACGAAACTGAAATTAATTTTCAGTAATAAGTTCTGTTCAGAATACCTGGAACCTTAATTAACTTAAATAGTTACACATGTGCTTGCAATACAGTTTCATGTCCAAATAGCCCATTAGTGACCTGAAACTATGTGATTTTACTTTATACGTCGCAATATCTCTGCAATGACCAAAGACAAAAAACAAAGACCAAATTTGCTGGAGATGTGTCCAGAGTGTGAGAGAGAGAGGCATAGAGAGCTTGTGGCAGTTTTATTGCAGCTCTGCTAGCAGTTTTGGGCTGAAAAGTTATCATTTGCCATAGGTCAGTTTTGACAGTGAGGATACACGCACCATTAACAACCCACATTAACAACATCACAGTCTCTTTACCATAACTACCAGACAGGCAGTATGGTAATGAGTATGGTAATTCTTCTTGATGCCTAACCCACTGTTAGTCTCAATTGTCATAAAAAATGTCAAGTTGTATGCAGTTGGACTTTTATTTTGGAGCCTGAAACACTTCATTAAGGACTTCTTCAGTTCTGACCTGATGGTGGAGAACCAGGATGTATATCCACTGTAGGTGGAGCTATGATCTCTAGACCACACCCTTAATCATGTGACAATGGGTCACAAGAGTCACCCATTAACATAATTAGCATAAGTCAGTGTGTAAATTGGAGTGAGAGTCATTATGTTAGCCTCTTTTGCCACCCTTTTTACAATGTGTCGAGTTGAGCATGGGTTGTTATCCAGGCAATTTTGTAGTATTTTAGTTGACTAGAATTTCTTAGTTTTTGTTTCAACTGCAAATGAAGCATTTTCAAGCAAGAACCGACTGAGCAGACTTTCTTGGATGCATTTAAAATTGTATTGTGTATTGTCTTTCCCGTGTTGAAAACTTACTTTTTCTTTTATTTGAGGAGATATTATTTGATATAATTTCTTTTGGGAGACAAACATATCTACCAAAAAGATATTTTTTTATTCCACTTTATTGTGATTTTTACCAGTGGTAATTCGATAAATAATTGGATGCTGTACATTCAAGTGTATCGTATAATGTGAGCCAAGGACATACCATAATATTTAACATAAGTGTTTGCAGATAACCTAGGTTATTGATATGTATTTTCTACCACTTCATTCAGCTTAATTTCATGGAGGGTTGAATGTAGGCCAGGCATTTTTTATCGAACTTTTTATCCCTGTTTTGTGTAGGTAGTGTTGCTGATTTTTTAAGATGTGATATTGCTGTACAAGTTACAATTATTCACGTATGTTGTTTGTGTTTCATTAATCAAAACGCATTTATTATTTAAGTTTTCTGACTGATGAAGCCTAAAACCCTTTACACATGACTACCCTTGACCTTACCCTTAACCTAAACCTTAGCTTGTGCTTGATCCAATTGACAATAGACTATAGAACGCAAATCTCAAACCAAAAGCACACGCATCACCCAAAATAGCGCAGCCAAGTTGTTTGTTTTTCAAGCTGCTGTCACAATTTCAGGTAACATGGCTCACATTTTAACTGTGAACGACTGAAGTCCATAATGCCACGCCACTGACAAATTGTGCACCAAATTGTGCAAATTGTGTCCAATGATGGCCTACACTGTTAAGCCCAACTTGCATCAGCTTGCAACAGAATTATAGGGGCAACAATATCTAAAGGGCACGTAAGTTGTGGTCTACAGTTCGGGGATCGAACAGACAAATACATTTATATCTTCGGCAACAGCAACAGAATTTAATTTCTTAAATTCAGGTAGTCTGAGTTTGTCCTTCCTACTTTGTCATTTTAGGCAATTAGACAAGGCTATGCACACAGTGTAGACATATAGGTATGTAGGTAGAGCAAATGTGATGATGCATTTGTTTTTTTCCAAGTACGATGAAACCGGGGGGTTTTAGGTTCTCGCCCCACTCCTCCTGACCCCATCAAAGTGTCCTTGAGCAAGATACTGAACCCCAAATTTTGCCTGGTGGCAGGTTGGCACCTTGCATGGTGAATGTGAGGCATACATTGTAAAGCACTTAACGTAAAGCGCTGTATAAATGCAGTCCATTTACATATTGAGAGGGTGCCATTTTACAATGCGACAAAATGTAAAAGCCTGCTGCTTGAAAGTATGTAAACCTTTGGCAATTAGTTAGTGGAATTCAGAATTTTGTTTTTGATCTGAGATCTTTATAAGTCTTACACAACCAGACCTGCCAACCTGTATACATTTTGCGCAGCAGCCACACAAATTTGACACTGAAATATGCTGACATTGCTAACTTAAAGTACGCAAATCTAGTGAGTTTGTCTAGTTTAAAATTAACCAAATTTTTTAAACAGGCTCCAGTGCTGCTGCAGACTGCAAGAATGCCTGGTCTAAAAAGGTTTGGAGCAATCATAATGCAGTATTCATTCATTCTCCTTCTCCTCCGGTACAAAAAGAAATGTCAAGCAAGAATGATACAAGTGCAGAGGCGGTGTAGCGCTGACCTCTCGAGTCCCCGATCCCTCCCCTCTGTTCTTGTCTTCTTTGCGTCAGGTTATGAGCTGCTTGGAAATTGGAAACATTATAAATTAGGTTAAATTAGTTTTAATGTTGCAGTGTATTCACAAGCTAACTACTTATTGTCCATGTGTTGCGTAAAACGTCGCTCGTCAGAACACTAATAAATGCATGAAAAGCACACCCGGAGAATGCAGTTTATAGCTGCCATAACTGAATGAAAGTAGACTAAAACTAAATGGCCTTTTAATCAGGCATTTTTTCATAAACCTTTAGAGACAGGCAAACAGCTCATGTTATTGACGGGGGTTGTTACTGCAGCCAAATTTGCATCACAAAAAACAGCCCAATGGCACATGCATGGCTCTGGACACATGCAAAAAATAATATTATGTTCTCATTGTCTATCTGACATATTAAGAGGTCAGAGCAATCAGAATATTGTAATAATGCTGAGGAAAAAAAAAACAGGGAACGCTGATTCTGATGACCAGAATTGTCTGGCAAGGATTTTTATGTTTTCCACTGTAAATGGTTTCGTTTTTATTTTTACAACTGTACAACTTTGACATCAAAAAATGAAAAGATATCTAAAAAAAAGCTACTCAAAAAGAATCTTGTTTCTAGTCAAGGTTGGCAGGTAAGCACAACAGGCACTCTGTTAGAGATTGTGGTTAAAGCAGAGCTTTTAAAGGCGAAATCTGGTGTGAATCAAGCTATAGACCTGTTCTTGAAGGTCACTGAGTGCTGGTACAGGAAAAAGAACCACCAATATTTGATACAACATAGACTGAATAGCAAACTGGCAGCTAATACCAATTGAATAGGGCATAGGAAAAGGAAACTGAAAGTGAGTTTCTGTGACCAGAAACTCACTTCAGCTGCAGTTATGTGCACTTGTGCGCTCATGATGTGTGATATCAAATTTGCTGGTTCTTTTTGCTACAGACAGCACTCAGTGACCTCAAACAACAAAGCCATGGATTGATTCACATCTGATTTCTCCTTTATGGCTGTAGGTTCTGTATTTTGTGTGATGCATGCACACCCATTGATTCGTGCTTGCAGGCAAACCACAGCCATGGATATAGTCTATTAAGCTTAAACTTTCATTTGTCTTCATCCTGGATGAAAATGTATTAAATTATTAAATTGAATTTATATTCAGGGTCAGCCTATATCCAGGCCAATATGGTATATTGATATGTGCAAGAAAGCTGTCCAGCTTTTTGTCTTATTTCTTTCCATTTTTCACATAGGATGCACAAGAATTCTCCAAGCTCTTCCTTTCCCTCTTGGAGGACATCCTTTCAAAACAGAAGAACCCAAACTTACAGAATGTCATTCAGCAGCAATTCAGTGGAATGATATCCTATGTCACAGTGTAAGATGTATGCTTTTCTTGAGAGGGCTTTTCAGGGTCAAATCAGTTAACCCTATCGGTCTGACGGGCATGAAGTGCATGTAAATCATATTATAAGTATATAATAATATTGCAGTCTCACAGATATGCATAATGAATAATGTTAATACAAAAATAAATAGTAGGTCCTACCGATTCCATTGGTATATAGCATTTCTCCTAAGATTAGCAGTTCCAGAGTAATGTGATCTTGAAAAGCAAACCAGGCAACATTTTTCAGCTTTATAGTCAATTTGATGGTTAAATTATGGGGTGAATGAAGGCGCTCTCTTCCTATATTTTGCAGTTGCCACACTGAAGCAGTTACAACATTTAAGTGCTTAAATGGCAAACCAATGTCAAACAAAACTAAATGAAACTGAAATCGCATGTATTACCTTGTCAGTCAACATAACTATAAAAATGATCATTGCTGGTTCCTATGCTTTGGTCTGCAAACAAATCCACATGGATTGGTGAGAATGCACAACATTGTTTTTCTGTTCTGTAGGGGGAGCTCCGGAGGTAAAAAAATTGCATTCTTGCCTGCTATGCCTTTAAATCACATCGAAATTCGAAATTGTCTGTAATACTTCCTATGGTGAGAGATCTGCAAAAATGTAAAAAATTATAAGGTGCAAAATATAAAATACAAAGGCATAACTTGTCCAGGCAACCACTGTGTAGGTAACAAAGAATGGGGACCTGCTTTTAGCTCATATGCTGACTGAACATGCTTTCTTCAGCAACAGCCTTGTAATATCTTTATAATATGCCTGTGTGTGGAATTTAACTTTGATGTTTTCTGTTTTGTTTTTTGTTAGTTTTCTTTGTTAAAATGAACTTGTATTGTGTGTTTGAAATGTTAAAAGTCATCTGTAACTTTTTTCTGCCTTGCCACAGATGCGATAAGTGTACTAGATCTTCTTCCCTACCCTCCCGATTCTACGAACTGGAACTTAATATTCAAGGTCACAAAAATCTCACGGAGTGTCTCACAGAGTTCTTAAAGGTAAACAGTCTTTTGTAGAATGAAGAAATTAAAGTATTTTTTGTGATTTTGAGTTTTTCTTTTGTGATTCTTGAATTTTTTGCTGTGACATGACTTTACATGCAGAGTAGGAATGTGAATTTGAGATGACTCCAGGGATGTGCAACGTGATGTGTGCCATAGTCTCATAAAATCCTGTTGTAACGTTTTCAGTGATTAATATTGTTTTTTATTTGAATATTTTTTATTGTAAGAAAAATGCAAATGATTCCTGAGTCATTGATATATCTACATTATGTTCGTGGTAAGATCCCAAACATCTAACTTATTCAACAGCCATGCAATATAGCCTTTTCTATTGCTGGCATGCTAATATTGCTTATTCTATTTATGCAGTTCCTATTCTGGATTGATATGCAGCGATGGCAAATATTACTCATCACAGTAAACGGCTGACAGGGATGCAAACAGCTCTCTTTTCAGCGACTCCCACTTTTTTAACATTGTTTTGGGTGGGGGACGTGGGGTGGTGTTGGAAATGGAAATGAATCGAATATGTCTAGTTCAGAGATGTCCAAAAGATTGATAAATGAAAGTTAAATGTGAAATTCCATGTGACCAGGAGGGCCTTGTAATGACATCAAAGAATTCACTGCAGGCAGTGATATTGGACTACTTGCTTTGTTTATGGATAGCCAGTTTATGCACGATTACGCACATCCACTGACAACATTAGGCATATGGATAAAGTTTGGTTCATCATGCAGCTATTTCTGGATGGGTTATAGAAGCTGGCTCTTTTGACATCATCAATACTAAAATCAGAATTAAGGTCAGATCAATCAACTCATTATGTCCGTAACATGTCTAAATATAGCCTTGCCTGTTAGGTGTCAGGAGGAATGCACAGCTGTCTGCTGTGGAGCAGGTTTAGAACTGTATAAATGTATCAATTTTCTATCAAGAAAATTATGTCTGTAAGTTAATTTAATGTAATTTTCTGTTGTTTATGTAGTTGTAAAGGAAATGATGACCTCATTATAATAGGTGAATTTCTGTCAGCATTGTTTGCATTGCAGATATTAGCAATGTAGCTAAACCTGATTAGCATAATTTTGGACTTTTAAACCTGAATTTTGCATTTGAATTAACACCCAATTTTTTATTAGCCTACTATGTTTAGAAGATGTCACCCGCAGTGCCCTGACAAAAAAAACTGAAATCCTGTATTATTATCCTGTATTGAAATCCTGTATTATTTTGGCACAGGTCTAATTTGCGTAATGAATACAGAATATAGAATATAGCTGGAAGAAGTTGCTGGGATGTCACAGCCAAAGATGGTAGTGAGCGATTCTTTAACGTTCACCCAAAACCGACTGATCGGAGAGCAATTCCTGAAAGCCTGAATGTTGGTTGTTCTGCATGCAGTGAGTGGCATCTGTGAAGTACCTTGCACTGTATTAATTGTAGATTTGTATTTTTAGTCATGAGGTAGATGTTTTTACACATTTGGGTACAGAAGCTGGCACCAGGAGTAATAGACAAGCCTGATTTCACATTTGTGATTGTTTTTTTTGAGTGCGATATAATTTTGTATATTTTGGAAATATACAATAAACAATACAGTATTTTGGAAAGGGCAGTGGTGGCGTAGTGGTTAAGGAACCTAGCTAGCATGCAAGTTGAGTGATGCCCTTGCCTATCCATGTGAGGAAATGGAGTGTTTTTTTGTTGACAGTAAAATCGGGATTGTTCCAGATAGGGGTTAGTTTCGATGGTGTTGGATGTGAACTAGTGATGTAATAAAAATTTCTCCAGGCTGTCAAACTGGATGCTATTCTTGGTGCTTTGAAGGATGTATGTTTTTTGATTGACTGACTACCGAAAGGTAAATCTGACATCTGGATATGCTTGCAAATGGTTTGTTCTAAGTTTAACCAGGTGCATTCTGAAGGGGTGGGATGTAACCATTTGTATTTGTATTGAAGCTGGTTGGCCAGTGCATAGTGGTGGAAGTGTGGGGTCTCTAGTCCACCTAGTACACCTATTTTAGTTTTGGTTGGAGGGTGGTCAGTTTGATTCTCTGTGTCTTGTTTTTTCCCAGTAGATTTTGATGATTGTTGAGTCTAGTGATTCAAACCAGGAGGGGTAGGCTGTATTTGAATCATTAAGTAGATAGTTAATTTTGGGTAATATTGTCATTTTAACGACTGATATCCTGCCGATGATTGATAGTGGAAGGTTCATCCAGCGCTGTAGGTCATCGTCTATTGACTTGAATTGGGGGGTAAAATTTAGGCCGGATAAATCTGACAGCTTGGGGGGAACCTTTATCCCCAGGTATGTGATATAATTGGTGCACAGAGGAATAGATGATGAGTGGGCTGTCACATCCCAGCTGTTGGGATGTAATGGAAAGATTGCAGATTTATTGTAGTTGATTGAGTATTCAGAGATATTAGAGAATGAGTTTAATAGTTTCTTTTACTGGTGATGGGGGCGGGCAGACAGACAGAGAGACATACAGAGACATTGAGTGTGTGTGTGCATGAATGTTTCTGTGTGTGTAAGTTTAATGTTTGCTTTTGTATTAGAGGGGCAGGACAGGTCAGGGCGGGGCAGTGGTGGTGTACCAGTTAAGGAACCTGGCTTGCATGCTAGTCGCCCAGTAAATTGTGATTTTGAATTATGGCTGATTCAGCAATTATTAATTATGAGTAAGTTTCCCCTTACTCGTTTCAAAACTTGGTTTAGAAACTAAAATATCGGCAATCAATCAATATCGAATCGTGAATGAAATTTAATCATGACCTTGTGGATTGGAATTGAACCAATTCAGAAAATCTGTATTGATACCCAGCCCTAATGTATTACAAACGCACATTTTTTATTTGTTATTTCTTTTTCTCCCGAGTTGCATTCTTAGTTAGGGCTCCACTGGCCGAGACCCCCTTCTTCTTGCAGTTGCACCGCAGGTTGCTGCAATCTCCATTACAATTACAGCTCGTGATCTTATGTAGCTCCTCAGCCTGGCTCATATCCATGCACTCTTAATGCCTATCCATTGTCACTGACTGGCCATGCAACTCATAACATTTCGCCACCAACAGTACGCTCATAGATCATATATCCATCAGATGTACATATGTGGTCTTTATGTTTTGTAATAGTGCAAAAGCATGAAACTTGCCTATAATTTTCTCAAGAGGGGAGTTTCTGAGTGACCACTTTTTATTTGTAAACAGGGCAAATATTTCCTTTCCTTGACTAATTACTTTGCGGCTTATATGCACTCTTTGGATTTTTGGTATAATAATGAACCAGGTGTTTCTGATAATCTTGTAGGCGTTGTGTGTGTTTGTGTATATGTGTTAGTCAGTGTGAAAGCCTGTGTGTGTTTGTTTTTGTGGATGTTGTGTGTGTGTGTGTGCGTGTGGGCAGATCCTTCCTATGTTTGCAATTAAAGCTGCACAATTCTGGAAAAAAAAACTCTTGACGAATTGAGATCACGATTATCACCCTGATTTTTTTTTATGAATTGAAATTTCATAAATTATTTTTGCCCTTAAAACTGAGAGATACCAAAATAGGTAATTATCTGATTGTGTAGGACGACATTAAGATGGCCCAGCCAGGGTTTTTGTTATTTGTGAGGAATAATTAAGTGAGAGAAAGGCTACACTGCAGACTCATTCTCTTTAAAGCAGACCCCACAGAAGCGCCTTATACACCAAGTCTTCTCCAGCATCTGCACACCCTATGATTGATTTAGTTTTGTTCTGTTTTGTTTTCTTAGACATCTTTTATGTACTTTTTCAGAAAACATGTCTGTCCCTGGAGACACACACAGCTAGACAATGTGTAGGACTGTAGACTATGTTAGGTTAACCATAACCTACAGGTAATTAAACCTGGGCTGTCTATTAAAATCAACAGTCTGTTGGGTCAGAAAGCCAGAACCTACATACTCATTGCCAACGTGGATGTAATGAATTAATCCCTATACTGCCAGTTGGTGGCACTATACCAGTTAGGGTGTGTTAGTATCATAATCTTATAACGTTTTGTGAGTTTTATGACCATTCAGCCAAAACATTGTGGATTTATGACATGTTTCCTGCATATTTGGTGAGATTTAAATTCATTGCATCATCATTTTCATAGTTTGTGACATAATAAATTCCTTCTGAATTCAAAGTCAGTAACATCTTAACATCATAACGATGTAGTTCACAGACATTCATATGTTTCCCTAACTATATTTCAGAGATGTATAAGACTTTGCCACTGTTGTCCTCTGCTCTTTCCTAGGAGGAGAAGCTTGATGGGGATAATTGCTACTTCTGTGAGAACTGTCAGGGTAAACAAAGTGCTACACGTCACATTAAACTCCAAAGTTTGCCTCGAACCCTTAACCTGCAACTTATGCGGTTTGTCTTTGACAGGTAAGATCTACTTCTGACTGTAGGCTCATGTATGGCACAGACCTGGCTAGGCCATGGCCTAGACAACCTCAGGCTGGCGCTGTAGTAGAGAGAGGCTGAACTAGGGCTGAACAGATACTTTTCAAATGAAATACGATGCATCAATAAAACCAGAGAAATTTTAAAAAGGGTCATGTAGCATTTGTTTAGTGTTAGCCTAACAATGGGAATTGCCTAGCTTGTATTTATGTATTAATGAATACTGACAACTGTGTTAGTAGAACTTTGTTATCTAGTCTTAATTTCCACATGTATTAACAGTTGACTGTCACAATTATAGAAATGTATTATTGCCCCAAAAATTCCCTATCCCAAACCACATTTTTCTGGTCTAATGCATGAACTGCACACACTAAGGCAGACTGAACCAGTGTAGCCAACAGGCTATTACATTGGTGAACCAGTGTAGCCTACCATGTATTGTGTAATTTCAGTTTCAAAAGTTCATTGAGTGCACATCAGGGTGCGCATCAGTTAGAGCCCTGCCTTTTAAAGGTTGCTACTCCAATCATAGTTGGATGCCTTTCTCACATTTTTATTGATCACCCATTAGGATTGATATCCCAAGAGTCTGATTCTTCATTAAAATGTTAAAATGCCCTAGAAAAATACTATATTGCCTTTGAAAATTATAATTTCATTTAGCTCCTTGTTCAGATTATATTACATGTTGGTGCTTATTCTGTACTGGTACACGTTCCTGAATCCTTGTTGGGACAATGGAGTACCGATGAGCTAAATATAGCTGGATTGTGTGGAAGTGATGGTGGAGGAGAAAATGTGGCTCTGAGCTCCAAACATAGACAGGTTCAGAGTATGGGTGACTGCCGTAAACCTAACAATCTGGAGCTCAGGCAAAATTATGCTAATAACCACTTCTATTGAACAATGTTTTCTTTGATGAACTTTTTTAACATTTTTAATACATGGTTAATACATGAATGTGGTTAATATGCAATTGTATTTACATAAAAAGCTGTTTTGTGGTTTATTTCTGGTGTCTAATATTTAGGAATGGTACATGCTCAGCATTGCTTGTGGTTGCGCATGGCTAGCAGAATAGGTGATAGAACAGCCTACAGTAAACTTTCATTGTGCAAGTGTCCATCAACATGGATTGCCAGCCAGCTTGATTAAATGTGTCAAGAGAATGGGAAAGAGAATAGTAGTGCGAATATATGTTCATTTGAATTTGTGCATGGAAGTGATTTGGCGCAGTAGGCCTTAAATGCATTCATCTTGGGGCTTAAATTGGTTGTGGAGTTGTGAATTATTACTGAAGATGTACCAGTGCAGTGCATTTTATGTGGACCATGTAAGTGTGTCTTCCATTTGAGGGGATTTGAGCATTTTTTTCCCAATGTTTTTGGGCAGCCATGGCCAACTGGTTAGGGCTTCAGGCTTGTAACTGAAGCAAGGTGTCTGCTAGGGTATTAAAAAGTGATAAATCAAATTTGCAGAAATTATGGCCATTAAAGGTATTAAAAAATATTAATTGCTATTTTATGAGGTATTATTTTTTTTGTGAATTTCCGTACAATGAACGGTCCAGTTATTTAGTTCGCGTGTTGAAATTCATGTGACGTAAATTTGTTGATGTTCTTAATAAAAATGGTGTGCTCTGGCATGTTCTTTAGAAAATGTAAATTCTCATTAGAAAACACAGTTTTGTCTGTTTTTGTCTATGTTTTTGCTGACAAGAAAAAATGAATGAGACGACAGCATGCGGATACAGAACGTTTGCAAGGTTTCCTTTTTTCCTGTCAGGGTCACTAATCACTAAGTCAGATGTAAGTTATAGAGCAGACTGCAGTGGATGCGCTAAATGGTCAAGACGGTTTGTGGAATGATGCATTTACATTCTGCTTAAACTTTCTGCGAGAAAATGACACACAGAACTATTACATAAAAATAGCTGGGAAGCTAAGCTTTGTTTGAATTGTCAAGCAAGCCTCCATGTAGGTGTATTGATATTTCTCTGCACCTGTTTGTAGAATGTCAGAGCAACTTTGCTACTCTGATTGCTTAGCCCATTTCTTAGTGATGATGTTACATTTAGGCCCAAAACCCAAGGGAGTAGAGTAGGGAATATTCATCCTAGAGGCAAAGGGTTTAAATCAAGTCAAGTCAATGTTAAATGAACAGGACCAAGCCAACATTCAAATTTGCCTACTTAAATGTTGGCTATACTAGCCTTCAACTGCTTACTTAAATTGGCTAATTTATTTTGTAATCAAATCTAAATATTTTCAATAATAAAATAACAATAATAACAATAATAAAATAATAAGAGTATCTAAATACAGTAGGCTAAATGGAACCCCAGATCTGTAGTAATTTCTTTTCAGTCCAAGTGAAAAGTCAAAATGCATCAATCCATATCCCTCTGGTTTCAGTTCAGCAATTGATGTCGGTTCACATTTTTCCTCCTACTGATAGCGATTGCTGAACTGGAACAACAGTGATATGGATTGATTCACACCGGATTTTCTTTAAGTCAAAATGTTTAAATTATATTTTAAATTGTAGCCAATTCAATTTCTTTATAGCCTGGTGTGTTCTGTTGTATGTTGTCAAATAAGCACCCCATAACCCATAGCCTCCTGTCTGTGGAGCTGAAATAGGCGCCACATTTTACACTGGTAAAGGGGTCCCACAGTGGACAGCCCACCATGGGTATATGGTCCAGCCCCACTTGGGACCCTCACGGGGGGCCTCAAAATGGTGCAGTGGCTTTAAAAAAAATCTGTGGGTAGAAAAAGAGGTATTAAAAAGTATTCAATTTAACCTCAATATTCCTGCGTATACCCTGTGAAGGGTTGCCAGTTCGATCCCTGACCAGTGGACCACGGTTGAAGGCCTCTAACCCCTCACTGTCCCCTACTGTTCACCAAGTGAACTTTTCTGAAACTTTTCCGTAACTTTTTCCTGAATTCCTGCATATGGCTTCTTTAACTGCACTACAATTTCCTGGTAGATGGTTGTGTTGACTTTGGACTTGAGAACATACAGTGGACTAACGCAAGATGATATGGCCCCCTAAATCATTACTAACTATGGAAACTTCATGCTGGACTTAACCACAATATAGATTGTATGTGCACTATTTATCTAGACTCTTGGACCTTGATTTCCAAATGAAATGCTTTCATCTACATTTCAGATGGAGCACTGTCATTTGAAAGGAGGACCAGTTCTTTTTCTTCAGAGCCTTTTCTTCTGAATTGTAGAGTACTTAACCATTTGAGTCCGTTGACTGACCCCCCCAAATTCACACCCATTTTTTAGTTTTTAGTCACACAGATAGCACATATAGAAACTAAATGGCCTAAGTTTTCCAGTGGTGTTACTCTGTAGTCGCTGTGATAAACGGATGGTGAGAAAACTTGAGAAAACAGACAGCTACTTGTTTGATATATAGTCCAGATGTTATATAAAAGGTTCATAAAAATAGAAGTCCAGGTCCTGTTGGGGAAATACTTTGAGCCAGTCTAAACATTTTTAAGTACTTAATATGGTAGCCTATATGGTATTTGAATAACTTAAGTAAAGGAAAAATCCAGAGTAAATGCTTTCCAGGACAATTTTGGTTGATTAGGAGTTCAAACATTGGTAGAGTTGGTAGCACAATCACATCAATTAGATGTCTTTTATGTGAGTGAAGGGCAATAAAATGGTAGGCGATAAAATGGTAGTACGTGGGGCATGTTGTTGCGTTGATACAAAACGCTTTTCTTAAACTATTGTGAAGCTTAAAACAAAATTACACTTTTGTGGTAGTGAGTAGAGGGGTTTCTATAGACAAACCAATGTGTCCCTTACTCTGCAAATGTGAGATCTTCTTGTAACTCCTCTGTATATTCAAGTTAGAATAAATACGGGCGGCTGTCAAAGTCAAATCCAGCATACTCCACTACTAAGAGATCCTTAACCATGTTGCAGCAGTTGCTTTACCACACACTTGTGTACAGAGCTCCTTCCGGCAACAACGTTCACAAGACATCAGGTGACATCTCAAAATCACAACTCGCTTGGAGTACACTGTTGTATGCAGCTTCCTTTCAATTTCGACTTAAATATTAACCTACATTGCCATAGACTGCTACAAATTTGTGTGAAATTTGTATTTTCTGTGGACAAACTCTCATGCATTGGCATCTGCAAAGAGTGTTTGTCGTCTTTTACGGATAATCCGATTGACTTGATTGTGCAACCAACTCAACTTTCCTAATCATCCAAAATAGCCCTATAAAGCATTTTACTCTGGATTTATCCTTTATTAATAAATGAAACAGGTCAGGTGTGGTATAGACACAGTCTTCTTCCAGTGCAATTTGTGTCTTAAATGTAAAACACTCTGAAGGGCTGCAGTTCATAATTCAATAAATTCATAATCAAGGAATGGAACATGAGTGTTCATCTGTTCTTCATATAATGTCAATGTTAATATCGATCTGTGAAAGCCTTTCTCAGAAAGTGGCCAAATGGTGTATAGCTTTGTTTTAGCAGAACATGTAAGTGTAAATAAAGGTAACGCCGACTGAAGTGTTGTCTGTTCCTCTTTGATTACTCTACAGGAAAACGGGTCTTAAAAAGAAGCTGAACACCTTCATTAATTTTCCAGAGATCCTGGATATGGGACCATTTCTTGAAAGGAAAGGTATTGTCCTGTTAAGGTGCACAACTTTTCTCTTAGTACAATGAATTGTGGGACTCTTGGGCAGAATTTCTTTGCATTGCTCTCATAGCCTGACTAGCATAAGAGTCCAAGCAGAAATATGCTTCTTTCTGTTCAAGAAGAATACAAGCTGTTTGATGGCTATTTCAGAAATGTGGAGAATGCCAACCAATGCAACGTAAGCTGACCAGTGGGCATATAAGTGTTGCTCGAATACCCAATCTTCCAGTTTCTTCTCCTTTTTTTCCTAGTAATTTTTGGCTGTCTGCTCCAGGGCCATGAAACACGGTGTCATGTGAAACTCCCTGAGCTTGTAAATCCTCTTGGGTTTTAGCACATAGAAACTTTTGGTCTTTGGTCTTTTGGTCTTTGAGGGCCGCACCCTGCAACACGGTTTGGTTTAATAGCGTTTTTGTGGATTCTCTTCAGGACTGTCACGCCCTTGCCGACAAAATTTTAGTGATACCTAGGTCTCAATGAATTGCGTTTACTGTGCCGTCAACTGGCCATGTGTGATGGAGCAGCACCTTATAAAAAAGAGAAAAACTTAGGAATTTGTTGTCAAGAATTTCCATTAACAATTCTGGGTACACTGCAAGATTCAATATTATTTATACTACCATGCTAAAAAAACACTTCAAGAAGTGAAGTGTAGAATGAAATTATGTTGCATAGTACCACCATAATAGCAGACTAAAAAACACCATCAGTGGCTAGAAAAGCGCAGCTATAATTAAATAAACAGTGTAAAATGGTGTAGTAAAATTTTGATATACAATTAAGTTAGTGGGTTATTAAAAATACGAGAGATGTAGAAATATATGTGTGTATACACATATCCCACACATACCCATACACATACATACACACACAGATATATACATACACACACACATCCATCCATACACACCCACATAACACACACACCCACCCATACATATTCATGCATACACCCATACATATATTCCACATTGTCTCACTATACAGTGTCAAGTCAGCTTTATTGTCAATTTCTCCACATATACTTGCGACACAGAGGAATTGAAAGTACGTTTCTCGCTATCCCACGGTGAAGAAGGGATGCATAACAGAACACTTAAAAAAAAAGTGCATAACAGATAAGGACATTTTCCTGACACTAAACAACCGTAGATCACAAGACAAAAACACCATCACAAGCACAAAAGAATGTCACAAGCAACAAAAAAAAAAAATCCTGTATGATGTGTTGTGATGGTGCAGAATGATGGCCAAAAATGTAATTGTGCAAGAGGATGTTTTGTAATAGTGTAAAAAGAAATGCTGTATACAAAAAAAAAAAGCCGCTGCAACTTCAGAGCCCACAGTTTTTTGGGGGGCAGAGAGGAGGGGCTGGGAGACAGGGGTGAGAGTTCAGTTTCCTCACAGCCAGGTGCAGTTAGCTGCTAGTCTGGTGGAGCGGACATGGATGCTCCTGTATCTCCTCCCAGAGGGTAGGAAGCTGAAGAGATTGCGAGAGGGGTGGTAGGTGTCACTCACAATCATGGTTGCTTTTCGGGTAAGGTGGATGTTGTATGCGTCTAGCAGGGAGGGGAGTGTGGCACCAATGATCTTTCCACTATACGCTGCTTTCTTCACCAGTGATACATTGTTGGTCATCCAGGAGAGGTCCTCATTGGTGTCCACCCCCAGGAATTTGGTGCTGCTCACTCTCTCCACATCAGCACCATTGATGTTCATTGGTCGGTGTTGGGTGTGACCTCACCAGAAGTCAACAGCAATCCCCTTGATCTTGCTGACATTCAGCAGGAGGTTGTTTCTGCATCATGTGGTCAGAAGGGTGACCTCCTTCCTATAGTGGGTGTTGTGTTTCTGGGTGATGAGACCAACCTGAGTTTTACCATGTGATTGGTGCTGTAAGTTGGTGTGTAGTCATGTGTCAGCAGGGTGAAGAGCAAGGAACTGAGCACACAGCCTGAGGGCTGGGTCGAGGGCAGAGCAGATTACATCCTTTTTGCACCGTTTGGGTCAGGGGCGGCGGGGGTGGGCATGTGTGTATTGGATGTGTTACATGATTAGCTGTTCAAAGTACTACATGATGATGGAGGTCAGTACCACAGGGTGGTAGTCATTGAAGCAGGATGGAGTAGGTTTCTTTGGCACAGTTGTGATGGTGGTGGCCTTGAAGCATGATGGAACAAGAACTTGTCTCAGAGAAGTGTTAAAGATATCTGTGAAGACATCCTTTAGCTCCTCTGCACAGTCCTTCAACAACAAGTGTGTTGCTTTTTAACAGTCTAATTGCAGTCGAAAAAAACTGTTGCTGAACTGCACAGATCCCCTGCACACCCTAGGTTATGGTTCCGCCTGCTTGAGGGTAGGAGAGATGTTACCCCAATGGTCCGCTCAGCTGACCTCACCACCTCCTCAGGCCCCTTTTCTCTGAGGGAGAAGTTGCTTGTTAGCACACTCTCAATGGTGCCCCTGGAGATGGTGGTAAGAACTGTTGGATTGAAATGGGCTTTTTTCAATCTTCTTAAGAAGTGCAGCCGTTGGTTGGCTTTTTTGATGAGGGAGGAGGTATGCAGGGACCAGGTCAGGCGGATATACATATGAACCCCGCAGCGCAGTTAATGTAGACCAGTGTGTGCGTGAGCTGATCCCTCCTGAAGTCGATCACCAACTCTTTTACCTTTTTTTCCTCCAGGGCTGTGCTGGTGCTGGATTTGAACTGCTTCTGGTCCAGTACCAGCACTAGCACTGACACGCATTTCCACAGGTTTCAGCACCAAAATTTGAATAGCAGATTGTTACCATGGTTAAATTCACGGAGCCTAGATAGGAGCCCGGTAACTTTTTTAATATGTAGCCTTTTGCAATCATTTCAAATGATTAATCTTGACACTCCAAGGCAGAAACAGATATAAAGTATGTGTGCTGAAATAGTCAAATTTGAATCCTGTCGAAGTTATACCATTTAATAAAATACTTCTGTTGAGATGATGTATTCATGTCAGCCTAAAGCTAGCTGAGGGATTTATGGTGGCATTGGCACAGATAGAAGTTGTATCCAGAAAAGATGAATGGGCTATGCATTAAGTGATATTTGCATCATGGTAAACAAAACTAACTGTCAAACGTTGTTAACTTACAGCAGATGGATGGAACAGCCACAAATGAAATACACACAGCACATCATTAGCATCGTTTTACTTATAACACATCACTGTGGTGTGTGTGGTTCCAACCTTGGGACCAGTGATTGTTTGGTCGAAACATGCAGAACCAGTTCTAGGTTGAGAACTGGTTCTGCATCTCCTCCCAGTAGTTGCTGGGAGTAGTTCACCTCCTCCCAGTAGTTGCCCCGAGTAATCTGCATATTTGATGTGATTGGTGTTGAATTTTCCACAGCCGGCACGGCAAGATGCACCCCTGGGGTGAGTCGGTGCTCAATGAGGTAGTGGATGAGGTGTTAGACCCTACTCGTATAAACTGAGGGCTGTTAGTCAGGAAATGAAGAATATAGTTCTGAAGGGGTGTATTTATGCCCAGGGGGATCAGTTTGTTAAACAGATGCTGGAGGATTATTGTGAACTGAGATCAACAAACAGCATCTGGACCCAAGGGTTATTTCCCTCCAGGTGTTCCAGGCTCAGATGTGGTGCAGTGGCTATTGCATCCTCAGCATAGCGGTTTGAGCTTTATGCAAATAGAAGTGCGTCAAAGGAGGTGGGCAAGATGTAGGTAATGTCCTCCTTCTTTCAAAACACTTCATTATAAGAGGGGTTAATGCTTTACATTTACATTTATGCATTTAGCAGATGCTTTTATACAAAGTGACTTACATTTGTCAACTATCAATTACTTCAGGGCCAGTCTCCCCTAGAGCAACTTAAGGTTAAGTGCCTTGCTCAAGGACACAATGGTGGCTGCCGAGATTTGAACCCACAATTTCCAGACTGCTGCCAGGTTCCTTAACCATTATGCCACCACCAACATAATGCTACTGGACAGTAGTTATTTAATGGAAGATTTTTTTGGCACAGTGATGAGCTGAGGTTTTAGAGCAGGATGGCACAACTGCTTGACACAAAGAGGTGTTAAAAATGTCTGTAAAGACCTGTGTGAGTTGTTCCACACATTGCTATAACACTTGGCCCTGTATTCTGTCCAGACCTCCAGCTTTTCTGGCATTAATTTTCCTCAGTGTTTTAAGGACATCGTCCGGATGAAGGGTTAGCACATGTTAATCGTGGTAAATGGTGGCCTTCACCGCTGGTGTGTTGTTCAGTGCATCAAACCAGCCAAAGTAGTTATTGAGATCATTCAGGAAATCTGTGTTGTCATTAAAGGACAGGCGTGTGGGTTTATAGACTGTGGCAGACTGAATTCCCTGCCATAGTCTAATAGTGTCTCTGTGGTCCCTAAAATGTTCTTTAATTTTATGACCATTGGCTCTTTTTGCCATTCTGATGGTTTTGTTTAGACTTGTCACAAAATCCACAGGCTGGAAAAAGTGGGGTAGAACCTCCGTGTATTGATGGTGAACATCCAGGGTTATTCTTGTGTCTGCGTCAGGAAGAAGATTGTAGGGATGAAAATGACAGAAAATTCCAGTAGAAGATAGTTAGGGTGCCATTTAACAGCAAGGACCTCAATGCTTTTGGAACAGTATGAGAAAGACATTCATGCACCATCTTTTGGTGACTGCAGACTCCACCACCGCAAGTTTTCCCACTGAGAGTCCTGGACCTGTCAGTTCGGTAGTTAGTCCCACAAAACGAATAGCCTCGTCTGTGACACTCATTCAGCCAGGTCTCCGTAAAATGTAGTGCACAACAGTCTGACTTGCCACAATGATGTGAGGTCTAGCCGGAGATGATATAGCTTGTTTTCCAGCCCAGTTCATGCTTCCTCATACTCTAGACATAGACTTTTCTGGATGGTGTTGGAGAAGTTGTTCAGTGTATTTATACTGCTTGGATCAACTATCCCAATAACAGCAGACTTTGCCGATCATAGACTAGGCGCCATCCAATGATTTGATGGGGTTCAGAGGTGTTTTTATCATGAGCCGATGCGACCACAGCCCACAGAGGCGCCGCCATACAGACAACGCTAAGCTACTGTGAATCACTTGAAACTTGGTGGACATGTTCTCAATGCTCAAGTTCATGTGTTAGTATCTCTTTCGGAATTATTACAGCTGTCTAGATGATTTTTCATACATCATGCTTCCATTGAACATTAAATGGCTGGTGAAAGGGATATTCTGGTGTCTAGTGAAAAAGTCAACCCTGGATATATCACTGGCTGATGAATTGAAGATTTATTGTTCATTTCAGTGTACAACCGAATGGTGCAGAGGGCATTGTACCATGTCAGAAATAGCAGTGTTTCTAATGCTAATGCTTTATATTTCAGTGTTCAACATAGTACTACCTTTTTGAGGTAGCATGATAATCATAGAGCAGTAGGGTAAGTGTACCCATTAAGCCCTCCAAAATCCAAAAGATTAGATATTGGCATGGTTTGTAGGGGAGATATTGTCAAATTGCAAGATTAATCTGTCATTTGAAAATGTATGCATTCATTTTTATAGTTTTCCAAAGGTATAATAAATATATTTTACAAAATATGTAAAAAATCTGGCAGGGGCTTAATTTGTCTTGTGGTACCATTTAAGCCCATAGGTGTTCTAAATAAGCCATATTTTTAAATAAAATGTAATGTATTATTGCTTTACAAGCATAAAAAACAGCAGTGCATCAATTCTACATACATTCTGCATCAGATCTACAGCTTAATGTTCAATAAGATCAGATCCATGTTGTTTATTAGTGGACTCCCAAAACCTAGGAATCGTATAACTATTTTATTAAAAAGTATAACAGTACTTCCCTACCTTTGTTAAACAATATATGCATATTAATTTTTCTTTTATTACCCTTTTCTAACTGAAAACAACTGATATGCACTGATATGCTGTTGGCTATTGTATAAATTAGAAATTAAGTGCAAGCAGTCTTTGACTGCACAAAAATAATGGGTATTATCAGCACTTCCGTACACAAGTTTAGAAAAATATGTTCAAAGGGAGGATATCCCCATTGAAATACCTTGAAGTGGGCTTAATTGGTGCCCTACTGAGTAGTAGTTAAAAATGACATGAGTAGAGTAGAGTTACTTTATTGATCCCGAAGGAAATGAAGGTGTCCAGCAGCATACACATAATACACAATGCAAAAACAGATCAAACATATTGCACACATCTGCATTCATACAACATTCACTGAACGGGGGGAAAAAAAGTAATGATAATAAGAAATCCACCAAGTGTTGTGATAAGGTGCCTTGCGGTAATCCAGGTAGATACATTACAATGACCCAGTAAGATTGTCCAATGTTGTAAAGGAGTCATTTAGTGCAGTAGTTATCATGGTAGTGCAGTATATTGTTGTCCATAGTAGTATAGTCACCACCAGGGACAGCATATGAGTGTGACTGTGTGTGTGGGATCAAGAAGTCCAGTTCTATTATGCTCGGCACCTTCTGTGTGCTGTTATACAGCTGTATGGCCCTGGGGACGAAGGACCTCCGCAGCCTGTCTGTCCTGCAGGAGAGGGACCGGAGTCTGTTGCTGATCAAACTCCTCTGATTGATGAAGATGGTGTGTAGGAGGTGGCGGTCATTGTCCAGTATAGAGTGTAGCCTGCTCAGGGTCCTCCTGGGCTATTGTAGTTAGAGACTCCAGCTCCATGCCCACCACAGACCCTGCTTTCCTCACCAGTCTGTCCAGACGTCCAATGTTTCTCTTCCCAGTGCTACCACCCCAACATACCACAGCATAGAAGAGCACACTGGCCATAACAGACTGGTAGAACATCAGCAGGAGTCTGTTGCAGACACTGAAAGACCTACGCCTCCTGAGGAAGTAGAGCCTGCTCTGTCCTTTCCTGTAGAGTGCATCTGAATTGGTAGGCCAGTCCAGTTTATTGTCAAGGTGGACCCCCAAGTACTTGTAAGTGCAGACTGTCTCGACATTCTCCCCATCAATCATGACGGGCACCAGTGACGGGGCGGTTCTCCTGAAGTCCACCCCCATTTTCTTGGTTTTGGTGGAGTTCAGCTGCAGCTGATTAGCCCAGCACCACCCAACAAAGTCCTCCACAAGGCACTTGTACTCCCCCTCCTGTCCATCCCTGATACACCTCACGATTGCAGTGTGGTCAGAGAATTTCTGCATGTGATAAGTCTCTGAGTTGTAGCTGAAATCAGTGGTGTACTGGGTAAACAGTACAGGGGAGAGCACAGTTCCCTGCGGCGCACCTGTGTTGCTGACCACAACCTCTGATGTAAGGTCCCCAAGTCTGACAAACTGTGGCCGTTCCGTGAGGTAGTCCGTGATCCAGGTCACCAGGCCAGGCTCCACTCCCATCCTCAGCAGTTTGTCTCTCAACAGGAGTGGCTGGATGGTATTAAAAGCACTGGAGAAATCAAAAAACATGATTCTCACAGGACTGCCTCCTTTGTCCAGGTGAGTGTGCACCTTGTGTAGAAGATACAGGATAGCATCCTTTACTCCCACATTCTCTTGGTAGGCAAACTGCAGGGGGTCCAGTGCATGGCGAACCTGGGGTTTGAGTAGATTGAGCAACAGTACACGTTCAAAGGTCTTCATTAGGTGTGAGGTGAGGGCAACTGGTCTGTAGTCATTGAGTTCTTTTGGGTGCGCAGTGTCGGGACATTGCCAATCTGCAGACTCTTGTTGAAGAGCTCTAAAAATTCCTCTAAAAATTAAAGATATGTTTACAGAATCATGCATGAAGCTATGATGAAATATAATTTTAACTAAACATGGAAATTAATATTACTTTGCATACTTTTATGAATATTAAGTTATTATTTTTCATAGTTGGCTTATGTTGTTTGTGGCACTGTGCCATTTTTTGAAAATTGTGTTGATGTATAGATTAATGTCATATCAATTACAAAACATTCATTATACATACCTGACATGTTTAATTTTTGCCAGTGTATCACTAAACAAGGCTTATGGTTTGCCTGACAGATTAGCTCTGTGCACTAGCGCATGAAAATCATCTTTCCAAATGTGGAAAAATAACTTAAAATGACAGTATTATGTCTTATACAGACATAAAATATTTTACCTCTCATTTTTCATAAAATAAATAACTAACTCTAAACTCTGGCTAAAAACAGTAAAAAAAGTCCAAAAACAAAATTTGAGTTAACTTTTTTTGAGTAAACGTCACTCAAAGACGTCAGGCTAACTTAAAATTGGCTTATGTTATTCATTTGATTCATTTGTAAAATTTTACTTGAAATTGTACATGGGCTTAAGGGGTACTCTTACCCCAAGTTTTAAAAAAGCTGCAATCTAATAATTATCATCTCCTTAAAAATATCAACTACTTGTTAGAGCCCAATAGTGCTGTGTGAAATTTAAATTGATTAAATTTTTTTAAGGTATCCTACGGCTTTCACCTGTTGAAACCCAACCAATTCTGTTGTCTTGTCTTGTGTAATTCTGTTTGGACTCCTTGTGACTTGAAAGTTTGTCCTAAGATTAGTCAAAGTTAAAAGTCTAGCAATTTTCCTGCCTGGAAATGTCAATTTTATATTAACACTTGCATGTAGACTGTTGAAATGTGGCTGCTGTCGCGCATTTTTATCCTAGAGGAGAAGTGTGTTTATGAGCTGAGTGCTGTACTTATCCATCGAGGCATCAGTGCGTATTCAGGACACTACATTGCTCATGTGCGAGATGCCCTCTCCAATGACTGGTACAAGTTCAACGATGAGGAGATTGAGAAAATGGAGGGCAAGAAACTGCAGCTGGGACTTGAGGAAGACATTGGTAATGCATGCTATTTTCACCTGTGGGAAGACCGAAAAACGTCTTGACAGCGAACTTTTGTTCAATACTTTTTTGTGCGTATATAATTTAATTGACTGTGCACTCTTTTCTTTATTACAGCAGAAACTGTTAAAGTATCCCAGACCCGAAAACCCAAATGTAGCAGAGGAGACCATTGCTCTCGAAATGCCTACATGCTGGTATACAAAAGGCAAACAGAAGAAGGGGACAGGAAAGAGACAAACGTGGAGGTGCCAGGTAATTTAACATTAATCATTCATAAATCACTTTTTAACTGTTAGCATATGCTGTTTTCCGTTTTTTCTTATCATATAATCAAAAACATGTACATTAAATAATTGAATTCTGAACATCTTGGTTGCCTATAATGATAGTTTAAGATTTTATTTGGTCTGAGTGCAGATTTGATGCCTGTAAGACCTTATTACCATATTTGTTGGTATGTCTGAAATGAGTGATATGGAAATGGTGAGATTAATATTATGTCTACACCAGTGGCCATGAGTATCGGGCCTTCTTTGATGCCATTTCTTATGTACTCTAATTTCGCATTGTGAATAAAACGCACAACAGTATGTAAAGAAAAAATGAAATTGTATATCAGCCACAGGCGTGTACATTAAAATGTAAAGTACATCAAAGGAAGTGGTTATATAGAATTGGTTATTAGAGCACTACTGCCACCCAAAGTAGAGATATTTTAATGTTCAGATTTCCCAAAAAGAGGAAATTAATGTTATTGATCAGTGAGGATAAGTAAAAAAAAAATGCCTTAGAAATGCCATCCCCAAGTATTAACCTCTGACTTGACTCTTCTGTAGTTACAATGTGTACTAAGTGTACTAAGACCAACGGAAAATTAAACTTGGTGATTCGCTAGGCTGATATGACATGGAGCTATACTCTCATTCCGACGTAATAATCAAGAATCAGTGGCTTGCACTACTTGGCTTGGATACATGGAGGGACTATTTTCATTTATGGTAGCAAATCTCCTTGATCATTACGCCGGAATGAGAATATACAGTTCCATGTTCCAAGCCTAGAAAATCGCCACGTTTCATTTTCTGTCTAAATTAATACACTTTGTCAATACAGCGGAATCAGGTTTTAAATAGGAAAAAATACCAGAATTCTAAGTCACTTTTGAGCAAGATGCTAATGGTCTAATCCGATTTGATGATGTATACTAGGCTGCCTCCCTAGCTTTTTGAATGTTTGCTAGTAGTTTTGTTTGCGGTGCTGCTTAGCTAACTTTGCTGGTGGTACTACTTAGCTAACTTAGCTAATGTCTGCAAGTGGTTTCACTGGCAGTGTTTAAGAAAGGGATCTCTTGGTGAGTGAGAAGGTTTGCCACCTGAGGTTTGTGCTATTTATGGTTAATGGGCATAGCAAACTTTCAGCTGTAACTGTAAATTTACAGCTAGGTCATTGTGGACCTTGGTCACGTCAGTGCATGATGTGTGCAAGAGATTTGAGAAAGATACAGGATGCTCAGCAGGCTCCTCTCAGCAAACATGCAGATGATACACCTTAGGGAGGAGTTATTCAGCTGCCTGTGAACAGAGTATGCAGCAAACCAATTGGTGTCGGATAGGCCTAGAAAAGCTTGTGCGATGTGGTAGATTTAAGGATTTTGTATAAATGAGCATGTTTTCATGCTACATCATACATTTCAGGCCCTACTTCACTATTTAGGGATTTATTTAAACCATTAATATTCTCCAGCAAAGTTGGTTGCATTCCTCTCAGGGGGAGTAGGTGACAGGAGTCAGCCAGTGGGAGGCAGGGATGACAAAGACAAAGAAAACAAATGAGCTAAGCCAGTCTCAGACTTCACTGATCATATGTGTCATATGTGCATATATATGTATTCCACAAAAGATGCGCACAGTAGCAAAAAGCTCTTCCTCCTATTGTGGACTTTGATATTCTTGAGATTACAAACAGACCAGCATTCTGGGATCTTAGGGTCTAGTAAGAGACAAGTCTGTAATATATGTTGGAGCAAGGCCATTGTGGGTTTTATAGGTTAGTAGGAGTATTTTAAAATCGATTAGACTTTTAATAGGAAGCCAGTAAGGAAGTCAGGATAAGAGAGATATGTTCATAATTTTTATTCTCAGTGAGTGTTCGGGCTGTGGCATTTTGAATTAGCTGTAGATTTTTAAGATGGGTATTACTACAGCCAGAGAACCGAGCATTACAATAGTAATAATACTATGCCTGGAGGTAATTATTTTTTCCGCATCCTCAAAGGTTAAGAACTTTCTAACTTTACTGATATTACGTAGATGAAAAAAGGATGTTTTTAAAATGTGTTTTCATGACTTCAGAGAGAGAGGTCCTAGTTAATGATGACCCTGAGATCTTTCACTCTTGTGAGAGTGAAAGGCCACTAAGAAAGTTTTGTTGGTGAGGTAAAATGTTATTTAGCTGTTTAGGGCCTATCATCATAACTTCATTTTTATCAGTTTAAACATAAGAAATTATTGTTCATCCAGATTATCAGGTTGCTATACTGGTTGCCAAGTTAGTCATGATACTTTCTACATTGGTTGCTAGGGTGTAACTGTGGAAGTGGTTGCTAGGCTTTTTGCAAGGGTATTTCAGATGGTTACTATGCTGTTGCTTTGGTACTTGAGGTGGTTGCTAGGCTGTTGCTAGGGTTTTGAGGTGGTTGCTAGCCTGCTGTGAGGGTAGCTATAGTGGTTGCTATGCTGATTGCTAAGTTAATCATGTTGGTTGCTATGTTGGAACTGGAAGTGCTTGCTAGGCTGTTTCTTGGGTACTTCAGGCAGAACAGGTAGAATGATGGTCTATTAACAAATAAGTCGTTTTTTTATCGTATGTATGTCGGCTGATGACAAAATAAAATGTTGGATGCTTATGGTTGTATATGTCGTAGTTTCTTTACAGTAAGTTTCCAGTTAATTCTCATGAATTCAAAAAAATTCCTATTATTTCCATTATTCCCATGGAATTTTTCGAATTTGGAATATTTCCTTAATTCTCGAACTGAAGTTCCCTTAGAAAATTTTTGGAAATTTTCCAACGCTAATCCCATGACACTTATCATTTGTTGGTTGTGATTTCCTCCTGAAGAATTTCTTCAGAAACTTGTCGAAAAGGATAATAAGAAGTTTGAGGAATGGTGTAACGAGATGGCTGAGATGAGGAAACAGAGCGTAGACCAGGGCAAAGCCAAGCACGAGGAGGTGAAGGAGCTCTACAAGTTGTTGCCTGCAGAAGACGGTCGGTAAAAATAATTAATTTTCATAACACAACCTTTTAGCATTCATGTATAAGATCTACACTGTGAAGTGTCAATTATCAGCAAAGATAAAATTAGATTTTTTCCACTTGATTTGATTTTTTTTTCCTGATTTGAAAACTTTTGTCAGGCCCAGGAATTTTGGGGAAAAAAGGGAATAGTTAAACTGAATTATTGCACTATTGCATGTATGCCTGGCATCAAGTACCTTAGAATAATAATGATTGGACAGCACCTCAGAATTCTGGTACTGAATAGTGTTGGTAGGCTGAGTATGATTTCTTGTGACATCCTTATACTAGATAGCACAATATTGGAAAAAAAACAAACAACATTTTTTGTTAGTAGTGAGTAACTTGAAGCTCTTACAGAAACATTTCAAAAGTAAACATCATTCTTGTCAAAAGGGTGTTTTACAGGGGCACTAGAAAGTGTTCTTACTTGAGACATTACTGTATGGTTCAAAAGCGGTACTGCCATGAAAGCAAAGGACACCTTCGGTCAATTTCAACATACAGCTCTATTGCTCAAGCTACCCCTGACTTCAGTAATGAGTCAGTAATGAAGACATTGTGGTCCAACCCGTATAGGTCTACTTGAATGGAGAGTTAGCACCGACAGCTAACCCATGGGGGCAGGACTTTAAACTGTGTTTTTACCCTAAAAGTTATGCAACATCAGCAGACACCCTACAACACAGAACTGTAGTTGTATGTATGAATAGAAATGTGGTTAAAACAGTGTGTTTGTACAAGCAGCCATATAATGGTTTGTTTACAGCCCTGTCTTCCGGTATTCCACACAAATCAATCTGTCGAGCTTGCGCTTACTCCCTCACTGGTAGGGACGAAAGCTTACATTTTGTAGACCGAAACTGTATTCCAGCATTTTTGTTTTTCTGTTCATAAATTACGTAAGTTCTAACTCTCAGTTTAAGAAGATCTATAAGGGTTGGACTAAAATATTTCCCAATATATGGCCAACAAAAAATTATAAAAAAAAAAAGATATTAAACATGTTTGATCTCTCTCCCAGCTTTGATTTGTGCCTGCACTGCACTTATTACATATAGGCCTAAATAAATGTCAGTTTGATGTATTACACAGTCGCTATGCAAACACAACACAGCTGCTAATGGTCATTGATGGGAATAATAGTGTTTGAAAATAATTGACGTTACTAATGGCTAATGGGTAATCTGTTTACATCGTTATGACACTTATGATTACTTTCAATAAAATGTGGCATGTTACTAAAATGAATGGGCCTGTCCCAAGCATGCAAGTTACTCATTACTCATGGAGTTTTTACTCGTATGTCTCTGTCATCAAGTGAAACTGCTAAAATACTTTATAAAATTGTCTCCAACTTCCTATTTCAAGATAAAGACGCATTATTATATCCCAAATCATCTATCACTCATACATCACTCGCTCACACATTCATTCATTCACTGTTCTCACTACGTCACCTCTACTGCCACCATCGCTTCCCACTCTTCCGCTTCACTCTATTTTCACTCTATTCTCTCACTGCAATTTCATGGAATTCAAATGTTCTGCTGTTTAATGTAGACTTAAGGGGACAGGCCTAACTTATGATGTGATGTACCTTGATATACCTTGTCAAGAAACATCTTAAATTTACTTTCATTGCTATTTGTCGTTGAAAAGCAAGCTTGAGTGATTAACTAATAGCTTTTCTCCCTGCTACGTGAAAGGGATGTAGGCTATAAAACTGTAGTGTGAACAGGCTTGGCAAGACAAGACCGCTTTATTTATATAGCACATTTCATACTCAACCAGTTTAGTGTGCTTCACAGATTATAAAAAAAATCTCGACCAACTGAAATTATTTACAGGGAGTCTCATATCGGCTGCAAAGAAGCTGTCATTATTGTTAATGCCTAATTCTAAATAAATGTGTTTTAAGAGAAAAGATTAGAGGTTAGAGTTAGATTTGAATATTGACACTGAGACACAGTTAAATTCAATTCAATTACATTTATACAGCACCTTTTACAATAGTATTGTCTCTTTGTGCATTACAGCAAGGAGCACCCAAGAGCAACAGGGGCCAAGAAAAATACATATATGTGTGTAATTATATATTTAAGGAAAGAGAGAGAGAGAGAGAGAGAGAGTTGTACGGCATGACACATGAAAGGTTTGTAGTTGCACTAGGCTATAGCAGCATAACTAAGGTATGATTTGTGGCAACCCAACACTACTGCAACAGCAGAGGCCGTTCCTCCCAAAAGACCCCTGAGGAGGAGTGATTTGCTGTGCACCATCCCTAACTATCACGTGTTTGGTCATCTAACCAAATACCAAGATATCTGTACTGAGAAACCTGCTCAATTTGTGTCACATTTAAGGAGTAAATACTAAAGGCATAAACTTAGTCTTAGACTCATTTAAAACCAATCTGAGATTTTTAAATTAACTGAATACAGTCAAAGGCACATTGAAGATATGAGACTTCTGGCTCTGTAGGTGTTGCACATGTATAAAGAATTGTCATCTGCATAGAAATGGACTTTACAATGCTCTAATGAAGTACAGATGTACAGTGTAAATAATAATGGGCCCAAAATAGAACCTTGTGGAACACCTATTGTTAATCTCAGTGCCCCTGAAGGGAAACCTGTCACATTGACATAATGTAATCTTGAAACCAGTGAAGTGAAATGAAAACCCAAAAGGCTAGGTGCAAAATGCATGGTGAACTTTAGACTGATTCAGTGGTCTGAATGAAGAGTTGGGTATATTATTTGAAAATAAAAAGGTAGATATAATGACATTATCTGGAATGTCCAAACCAAACTATCAAATAAGGAACCACACTTGTTATTACAAATCTCATTCGTTTCATTCATAACTTCAGAATCCACTGTAATCTGCTGTGGGAAAGTAGATGAAGGAACACCTTTAAGGGATTTAAACACTTTCCAGAATTTTGCTGAATCACTACCACAGACAGGCAGATTATTTAAATAATAGGTAGCTTTCTTCGCTAAATAAGTACATGTATTTCTAAGATGTGTGAAATTCTGCCAGTTACCATCACTAGCAGTGGATCTAGCCAATGCCCACACTTTGTTTCTTTGAGAAATAATTACACTTAGCCATTGGGAAAACACATAGAAATGTGGCTTGTTTGTAAGGATTATATCTAGCAAAGATAAATGGCTAGGGGATTTCATATTAGGTCGTGTGGATTCTGTAATCATTTGTGTAAACTTTAACTCATTGCACATATCTTTTAGATCATCAGCAGCTGGAGACATCCAAAATGACAGCTTCAGAACCAACCAATGAAGTTAATTGTTCCAGACCACTAAACATTACTATATACTGATTGAAAAAAATGTACATGAAATTATAAATAAAAAAAAAGTCAAACAAAACCATGTCAGGCGAAGCAGTATCAGCCTTGCCAGTCCTCGGTCCTCTGCCCGTAACCTACCAGTTGAATAGCAATAAAGGTTGAATAGCAATGTTCCAAGCCCCCTGGGAGACACCACAGGTCAAGGACATTGATGTTGAGGTACAATTTCTCATGGCAACAAAGAAACTTCTGTCTTGTAAATATGATTTTAACGAAATAATAACCATACCAATGAACCCAACCTAGTGTTTAAGTCGATGTAGCATTATATTTTGATCAACAGTGTCAAAAGCTGCACTGAGGTCCAAAAGTACCAGGACAGATGTTTTGCCTGCATCAGTATTAAGATGTATGTCATTTATAACTTTAATCAGCGCTGTATCAGTATTAAGACGTATGTCATTTATAACTTTAATCAGCGCTGAAGTCCTGTGATTGACACAAAATCCTGACTGAAAGTTGTCAAAGCAGCTATTTGATATCAAGAAGGCAGTTAATTGATTGGACACTTTTTAAAAGTACTGAAGCACCCAGGTTGCTTTTTAAAGTAGGGGCCCTTTTCAGGGACACAGGAAGAATGCCACTCTCTAAGGAAGCATTTATGATCTGAAGCACATCAGCAGTTAAGAGGTGAAAAACAGACTTGAAGAAGCTGGTGGGCAAAATTCAGAGGTTAAATAACTGAGGTTTTGTACAGGTCTCAGAGTCTCATAATCAATCAGGCTAAGTTCTGACATTGCGTTGAAATTCTCATTTTGTGTCACAGGTGGTTGCAGATCTTGAGTTAGTTGCGGCTAAGATGTTATATTCTGCCATATTTGATCAATTTTGCCTTTGAAGAAAGATGCAAACTCATTGCATTTATTAGCTGAGAGAGGGTCAGGTGCTAATGGTGGTGAGAGATTTATTAGCTTCTCAACTGTTGCAAATAGCACACAAGCATTGTTCATATTCCTGTTGATGATGCTGGAGAAGAAGAATAAATATAATTATATTTACAAAGCATCTCTTTATGGATTTGATAATGGATGTGAAGTTTAGATTTGCATCATTGTCTTCCTACATTCTCCTTTTAGCAGTTTAACAGTTTGATATTGGTTCCAATCAGAGAGGGTTGAAGTGGAGCGAGAATCGGCAATGTCTCAAGGGACCAGAATCAAGCCTTGTTGCATTGAAGTGAATGAGACGCGTGTGGAATTTGTTATTCAGGGTTTTTCAAATCTGTCGTAATCTGCAAGTATTTGTGATCATTTCAAGCTGAATAGGGTAAGATGTTACTGTTAGGATGTGGAGAAAATTAACTTTATTTCAGGTCAGGCACTCACCACTAGTTGTTAGCGAGCTAACACTAGCGAACCAGAAAACATAGCATTTATATTTAGTAGTGTTATTTCACTCAATAACAACCACTTGAAAGACATTACTGACATTAGTTTAAGTGGACAGAGCAAAATAAAGTTAAGTTACTGCAATATATTAAGTTTAAGTGAAGTTCAAAATTGTTAGCTTGTAGTTGGTATGGTACATTGGTATGTTACTCAGTTCATAGACACACAAAATTATCTGGAAGAGTGATTTGGTATCATACGTCATTATGTCGCTAGCAAAAGCGGTCATATTGTTTTTTTCAAACCCCCCCCTTTTCCATTTTTTTTTAACCGATTTTCTGTCCACGATTGCTGGGACACTGAAACGCTGGGGGACATGAATGTTTGTAGGCTTGTAGATCTAGGAAGGTGGCAATGACTAGAAGCTTTTGGCACCCAAGGATCACCCCCCTGCTGTGCCAGTGTCCGTCAAAGAGGGGGAGACAGCCAAAAGTTTTTGCTGAATAACTCAATGTTTCACGCAACACCATGAATTTTTTGTGATATGTCGGTGTTACACTTACTTGTAACATAGCACCACCTAGTGATATGGGTAAATGCAAAAATTGTGATTTTGAATTGCCAATATCTTGGGCCGAGAAGGCAGGAACTGCACAAATTTTGTTGTGTATGATCAGCACAATGACCTCTGAAAACATAGCAAATACCATAACATTTGACCTGTAGGGGCGCTGTAATTGTACAAAATGTCATTTTGCCCATTATCAATGGAACGCTAAAGTTTGCAACCACATTTTTTTTGTCTTGACATCCATTGATCCTCATGCATCGAAAACATTGGTCGACGCCCAGTTCCAATAAAAACAATTTCCGTGAAATTTTAAAATCACGAAAGTGAAAGTAAACAAACTCATAGGCCGTTCATGTGAATCTCACCAAATTTGGTATATGTCATGTACAGACAATGCTGACAAAAAGTTTGTCTTAAGGATTTGTCTTAAGATGAACCCTTTCAAAGTTACATGTCAAATCAAAATTCAAATTTCTCAAAAGTCCATATTTTGGCTTGTAATTACTCAAATTTGGGCAAAGTTGACATGCACACTCTAAACAGCTTTCTTTTCATGTGCACCAAATTTTGTGACATTTCATCTTTGATGGTGGTAATGTTTCTCTTTGAAGCTAGGTCTCCAAACAGTTAACAGTTTTTGTTAAATAACTCATCAAAAATTTTGCTCAAGACAACAATTTTGTGAGTATGCCGGTGTTACAGAGACGTATCAACCCAGCCCATGAACACTCACTTGTAGCATAGCGGCAGCTAGAGATATGGGTAAATGCAAAAATTGGGATTTTGAATTGCCAATATCTTGGACCAACAAGGTGGGAACTGCACAAAATATTTCATGCACAATCAGCACAAAGACATCTAAAAGCACAGCACATACCATAAAAAGAAGATCTTACTACTGTACAAAGATGGTGCTTGATAAACATGGCTAAATGATGGATTCATTTCATGAAGTCAGTTGTAGAACACCTTTCATTCATTGGTTGTATGGTCAGCAGAAATGTGGAAATGTCATGTCAAGCCAGATAGATGTGTTGAGATGATGGATATGTTGCAAAAGAATTTTCCGCAAAAGAAAATACATGTAAACACTCACACAGCAATGTATGAGCTAGACACGGTAAGTGTGTTGTTAAAAGGTTTACTCAAAATGATAGATACATGAAACACTTTAATGATAAATTAATTAACCACACAGTTCTTAAAAACAAGAAAATTTCAAATCAAAAGTCAAACTCGGCATTACTGTCCAAATCATGTGTATTGGTCATTCACAAGATTTTAAATTGCAGTGCTCCCTAGGCCCACAGTGTACACTAAACATCTTGTAAATATGACTGTATAAGACTGTATAAAAACATGACCGTCCCAATGCAAAATATACCATACACACAGCAAACATAGTATAGCCATATGTGAAAGTGCAAAGAATGTGTGTATAATACAAACAATTCAAATTCAAGATCTGTTGAATGTAATAGCTGAAATGATGCCATTTAAGCAACATCGACATTTAGTTGTAGTGCAAGAAAGTGTCATCGACACTGACCACTCAAGACAGATGTGCCAGGTCTGTTTTACCAAGTTTTACCAGGTCTGGAACAGGTCTCCTTTTGTGTCAAAGATGTGTCAAAGTGTTTTGGCATTCTGTTCCAGTACAGAAAGTGTAATGAAAATTGTCCACCTATGAGAGATGTGCGTAAGTTTCAGTGGGTCTGGGACACTTATGCTATAGGTCTCCTTTTGTTTTAAAGATGTGTCAATGTGTTTTGGCATTCAGTTCCAGTAGACAAAGTGTCTACCACTCAGGAGACATCAGAATCAGCTTTATTGGCCAAGTATACTTACATATACAAGGAATTTGACTCCAGTAGATGTAGTAATAATGCAACATACAACACAATAATTACAATAGACTATTCAAAATATGTGGACACATATTGCACAATAGGGACAACCATATACCTATAGGCACCTAATATAAGCAATAATATACATATAGGCACGTAGTGAACCAGTGGAATAAAATAAGGAGTAAGTAAGAGGGAACACACAATAGGAGGATGAGCAGGGTGCAGGGTGAGTGGGGACTTTGATGATTTATTTCTGTCCACTTCCTGGTTCTTCCGTTGTACAAGTCCTGAAGGAAGGGCAGGGGGCACCAATAATTTTCTCTGCTGACGAATTGTACGCTGTAGTTTGCATGTATCCTGTTTTGTGGCAGCTCCAAACCAAACTGTGAAGGATGAGCAGAGGATGGATTCGATGACAGCAGTGTAGAAGGTGACCAAGAGCTCTTGTGGTAGGCCATGCTTCCGCAGTTGTCGTAGGAAGTACATCCTCTGCTGAGCCTTTTTGAGGATGGCGTTGATGTTGGACTGAGATTTCAGACTTCAGATCCTGGGAGATGATGGTTCCCAGAAACTTGAATGAGCCCACATTTGACACTGGGCTGTTGGATATTGTGAGGGGGGGCAGCAGTGCAGGTTGCTTCCTGAAGTCCACAACCATCTCTAGTTCTAGGGTGTGTTTACTGCACCAGAGCACCAGCTTGTCAACCTTCTGCCGATATGTGGACTCATCACCATCCGGGATAAGACCAATGACTGTGGTGTCGTCATCAAATTTTAGGAGCTTGACCGCCGGGTCATAAGAGGGAGAAGAGCAGATAGACAGAGGGGAGAGGACAGAGGGTACATCTCCCAGCCGCACATGCTGGCTCCCGTCAGTCAGGAAGCTGGAGATCCACTGACAGATGGCAGGAGGTACAGTGAGCTGAGAAAGTTTGGCAGTGAGGATATCCAGAATTATGGTGTTGAACACTGAGCTGAAGTCCACAAACAGGATCCTAGCATAGGCCCCAGGTTGGTCTAGGTGTTGCAGAATGAAGTGCAGCCCCATGTTCACTGCATCATTCACTGACCTATTTGCCCTGTACGCAAACTGCAGGGGGTCCAGCTGAGGTCCTGTGATTTTCTTCAGGTAGATCAACACTAGGCGTTCAAAGGACTTCGTGGCAACTGAAGTGAAGGCCAGATGTGCTGGGGGAGGGCAGAGGTGTAAACGCGTCTTTTTCAAACCTGCTATAGGAGGCATTCAGGTCATCAGCAAGACCATTGTTGGCCTGGGCCATGGGGGAATGGTCTCTTGTAGTTGGTAATGTTCTGAAGCCTCTCCATAGTGCCATTTTCAGCTTTTCAGAATAGCTCTTTTTAGCCACTCTGATCTCTTTGGTGAGTGAGTTAAGTATTTTGAAAAGAGGCATGTCTCCTTTGCTATATGCCTCCTCTTTGGCCTGGCGGAGGTGGCAGAGATTTGCAGTTAACCATGGCTTATTGTTATTAAAGATACAGAAAGTCTTTGTTAGCACGCAAACTTCCTCACAGAAACTAATGTAGGATGTGACAGTGTCAGCCAATTTGTCCAGGTTCGTTATGACATCTTGAAGACAGTCTGTACAGTCAAAACAATCCTGCAGTTCTTCCTTTGCATTCGTTTGTCCACTTCATTACTGTCCTGGTTACAGGCTTTGCCGTTTTTAACTTTTGCTTATAGGTGGGAATAAGATGAATCAGGCAGTGGTGGATCAGAGTGGCCAAGAGCAGCGCGGGTGACCAAGTGATATGCGTGTTTGAGAGTTGTGTAGCAGTAATCCAATATGTTATTCTTTTTGGTGGGACAGTTAATGTGCTGTCTGAATTTCGGAGGTTCATGGTTGAGTTTAGCTCTATTAAAGTCACCCACAGTAATGAGCAATAATGAGATTAACTTGTCGGTGAGAGCTTGCAGTTCACCATTCACGTCAGCATGTGGTGGGATGTAAACACCAGCCAGAATGAATGAAGAGAACTCCTGTGGTGTGTAGAAGGGTTTGCAGTTTAGAAAAGGTGATTCCAGGTTTGGGCTGCAGAGTTTGCTGAGAACCGTAACATCCATGCACCAACCTTCGTTTACATAGAAAATAATTCCACCTCCTTTCGTCTTCCCTGATAGCTCTTTCTGCCGATCTGCATGATGCAAACCGAACCCTGGTAGATGTAATCCGTTGTCAGGAATACGTTCATTGAGCCAGGTTTAAGTGAGGCAGAGGACAGCAGAGCGAGCAAAGTCCTTGTTTGCCTGGTTAAGAAGAAACAGTTCATCTATTTTATTGGGTAGGGACCGCACGTTTGCTAGGTGCATGGCTGGAATGGGCATACGAAATCCTCGTTGGTGGAGTCTCACCAGCACTCCGGTTGTTTCTCACGTCTACATTTCCTTCTCCTCACTGATTCTTGAAACTTTGGCACAACATGTCCCACTCAGAAAAGTGCTCATTCTGTTGAAAATCAATAACATTTTTATGAATAAAAATAATCCAGGTTATAATCAAGGGCTCTTTTGCACATATGTAAGTTTGTTTTAAAGGTTTATTTCTAATTTTAACATATTTCATCACTATATGCTTGCCCACTGCCTCTGAAGCCAGCTGTCCTCAGCGAGGAGATAATCATTTCAACTTGATTAAAAAAAAAATAATAATAATAATGGAATTAAATAACATTTTCACCACATGAAAGAATACATTGAAGTATATATAAAAAACTACAAACAGTGAGTTTTAAACAACATTTACTATTATTTTCTGGTTACTCAAAATGTGTCCCACATATTCGTCACCACCGTCAGATATTTTTAAAAAGTAGGTAAAATCAGGCAGGTACAAGGTCAACTAAATTCCTAAGGACCTAACAACAGAAGGAAAACAAGATGGCTAATGTGAACCACTCATGCATATTATGGAAAAGAGTAGGTTTTTGTCACCACCGTCAGATGTCACCACTGTCAGTGGTGACATACAGTCTGATGGTGGGGACAAAAATCTCCTAATGGTCCTCAGTGGAGGCTAGACTATAATTATTGATCACAATAAATACTACTGTGTCCTGTAATGTTTCATTAACCTCTCATATTTGTATATATGTTATGTCATTGCATTTTGCATTTGCAATGACTAATCTAAAAATGAAGATGCAAAGCAACATTTAAGCAAATCTAATATTCACTATAATTCCCTCCAATTTCATAGTCATTACACTCAACTTTGCCTTCATGTATTTTAGGAAGTTATGTTTTTACCAAGATAACATGGGCTGTCCATGTCTTTGTCATGACAACTTGAAATTAACCAAGATCACATAGCTGGGAAGTATCTTTGTCATGGCAACTTGACATTAACCAGCATGAGCTGCAGGCGACTTTCACTTCACCCTTGCACTAGCCCAGGCTTGGACCTGTGAGCACCTGGGATTAGGGTGGAGACATGCTGTCGAAAGTCACCTGCAGGTTATGTGTCAAGTTGTCATGACAAAGATACTTCCCAGCTATGTGGTCTTGGTTAATGTGAAGTTGTCATGACAAAGGTATTTACTGACTACATGGTCTTGGTTATTGTCAAGTTGACAGTCTGTCATCTTGGTAAAGGTCAAGTTTTCATAACAAAGACACCCCAAACAATGTCAGGTTGACAGTAAAAAATGACATAATTTACTGCATGACAATTAATGACAGCAGTCATTGACATTTGTTAATGTTCATGACAAGTGTCATGCCATAGTTATGACAATGTCATGTCAGTCTTATGCATCCCCCTTCAAATATAGCTTTACCGAGTTATTTCTAGAAATACAGAAAAAGTGCAACACTGCTGCTTTGCAGAGTCACCATTTCAGTTGCTGATGGATGCTTTTTACATCAAAATAATTCAGTTATTAGTTTTAACTGGGGTTTCCTTATTCTAAGCCTCTGTAAATGAAGTTCTCCATATTTTAGGAATGATTATTCAATACATCAGTACACCAGCCAATAAAGTGGTGACTCCGTAAATCAGCAGTGTTGTGCTTTTTTCTTTAAAAAGTTTGATGTCAAATGAGTTATCATTTTTCTAGCAGATTTGTTTTATAGTTTTTACAGTGTTTTTTTTTTATTTCAGTTTATGGAAAATGGTAAGCGTGATCACAATTGTTCTGTATCTGTTGTTTCAATTTATTAAGTGTTATTTTATGAGTTGAGAGCATTACACTGTTTAAGTTGATGTTTGTGTGATGACCAAAGAGTTAAACAAAGTTGTTATGCAAGATGCCATTGACGTAAGAGGCATATTTTTTGGAAATATAAGTTGTAATGATGCTACTGACACCACCATCAGATTAGTGTCACCACCATCAGTTCTGAAGTCACCACCGTCAGAGGGTGTTTTATTTGTTATAAATGAATATGCTTACAATATGTATCTTCAGTGCTGTTGGGTTATTAAAGTAATAGTATCTTTTAATACAAAAAGCATATTTGTTAAATAAAAAACAATATTTGTTCTGTGTAGGCTTAAATTAAACATTGTATGATATCTTTTAAAGGTGTACACAGGAAACAACATTAAAAAATGAACAAAAGAGAATATCCAACATTTAACAGCATATATGTGTACTAAGGATGCCAGATAATGATTTAAAAATTCCAAATACATATTAAACCTAATAAATACAATTTCATGCTTTTCATTGTGTCTGACGGTGTTGACGAAAACAAAGTAAGAACTGGAAAAACACCTATTTTATGAAAAAAATACAAAATGGGGAGTTGGCACCGGAACATTGCTGAATAGCTGAGACCTTGGTCTATGATGATATACTTTCATATTTTGTATTTCAACTAACTGTTTTCTTTCAAAATTAAAACTTGTTTTAGTCAAATTCTCAAGAATCAGTGTCATGTAAACAGCGACTCCTCTGATCAAAAGTTTCAGTAAACTCTCTGGATCAATAAAGTTTGGTCAAATAGTTTCAGGTGTTTGTTTACTGATTAAAAGAAGTTTTTCTCTGCTGTAGGTGATCCGGTTTGCATGGCTAATTCCAACAAAAATAAACAAAAACAATACAAACAGGAGAGAGCGACGTACCGAGGCTGCCATCTGCGGCGCCATCTTGCAGCATAAAGGAAATATTTACAGTTCAAATATTTTTTTAAAGGAAATATTTGCAGTTCACATGCAGTAGTTTTTGTTTACAACACTGCATTGTCCCATAACTACAATTTTAATTTGAAAGGATTGGAATTTAAATTGATATGATTTTCATAATATCAATTTAAAACGTTGCTTCTGAGATCTTTCAGACTGTAAAACCGCAGTAACTCTGGGACTGGGAATTACTATTATCTTGAAAAGTCTTAAAAATTGTAGAATTTTGAAATTCAAGTGTTATGCAATAACTTAAATAAATTAAGCTTACAGATTTTCAACTATTAAAACGCATGTCTTGTTGTTAAATAATGAACTTATTCTAACCTGTTTTTAGTCCTTTTCTTTTTTTCGTTTTAGATGTATTTGACAATCATTTAAATTTCTAGATCTAGTCTACTCAATAGGCAGACCACAGTCTGAATACAGACCTAAATGTGGTTTAATCCTGATCCATCTCATCCTATGGTAGTAATCTTTGTGCTAGTTATTCTCAATGATATATTCAGAAGGCACAATGACAGCTTTTTTTTCGTGAAGAATTTGAAATTTTTTAGCGCGCTGTTTAATTGCTTAGGACTGCTTGTATTTCCACACTTTGTTCTCTGATCCATTGGTGGATGTAGTTGCATCAAAGACATCTCCACTCAAGTTGTATAGTGTAAATTTATAAGTCTCTAACTCGTCACGCATGCTTTATGTGAATTGGCTGTCCCTGTGTCGCACCGCTCAACATTTGCATTGTATAATGCATTGAAAATTTCTTCTATTCTGGGCCCACCTACCTGACGACCTGTTCTCCCGGGTAAAAATGGCTGTATTGCCTGTCAGGTTTTTTGTGATTGACAGGAATAATGCAATTTACAAAAAATGTCAGTTTAATAATTCCAGGCTTCATATAAGAAAGCATATTTCAAATTACGTCCCAGTGTTATCGCTGGCCTAGTTTTATTATGGACCAAACATCAGCCAACTACATGTCGGCTATAGGGGTATGAGATACAATATATATATATACAATAAAAATCAAGAGAAGCAAATCAAGAGAAAAAAATTAAACAAACAAGGACAGAGCTGGGCGTACATTACAATGACGATACTGTTGCATCACTAATACATCTCAACATAGATGCATATAAACAAGATGGGTGGCCCACTTTTGGCTTTGGTCAATCACCATCAAGCTGGGCCAGATGATCCTAAAATGGCTGTCAAATTTTGTTCATTGAGCCACATATGAGTCTCTCCATGTGTAATACACCTGTCATTTCTGACAGCCATTCCAGTGGCCACAGTTTATAATTTCCACAGTCTGAAGATCAATCTCTTAGATATTGACGCTCATGCATGCGTAAGAGTATTTTGTACAGAGAGGCTTTGGCTCAGTAAGAAGGACACTATGTTGGGATCAGGTTTAAACCACTTCAATGTCTCACACCAGACATTGTACAGGTTTGGACATGTCCGGAAAAGGTGGGCTAGGGAAGACATAACAGGGTAAACTCTATGTCACTTATTTTTTGAATAGTAAAGCCTATGCATTAAGTTTAATTGAAATTCATAGAACCGGATTGGATTCTTCTGAGGCTCTCCCCCCCAAACCATATCATCAATCTGTATCCCCACTTCCTTCTCCCAAGCTGTCTTCATGTCAAAATTAGTCTTTTCAGAATGTGTCTTAACAAAATCAGACATATATATTTTTTAATCTGTTGGGCTCAGCAAAAATGTGTAACCCCTTTTTCTTCAGGGAAATGCTCAAAGTTAGATATAGTCTGTCTGATATAGTATAGTATATTGAGAATGTGAACTTGCTACTCAAGAAAATCATTCTGAAATAAAGAGCTGGGCCTACATGTGCGACCATAGGAGTTTACTGTATGATGAGACCCAGTGTTTGGGTTTGTTTACCACTTCATTCGGCTTAATTTCATTAAGGGTTCAATGTAGGCAATACACTTTTTAACATTGAAACTAAACATCCATGCGTTGTGCAGAAGACCTTTTTGTTGTAGGCCTATCAATGTTTATATTTTTTCCTCGACATTGTGCACCATTTCAGAATATTTCAGAAAGCGGCAGAATATTTTATTTTATAGAATATCATATTTTAATTGAATTATCAAAATCTTACAGCATTTTCTATAGTAACTGTGGCATTGTCTATTGATGATATAGGCCTTATCAACCATGTCTTGAACTTGTGGAAACACAATGCACGTCCTCATGTTTATCGTGTCATCATAAATCTGCTTTTACAGTGTAAATAAGTTTTTTGGATATTTCTTGTTTGGATAATACAATTTTAAAAAATTACTGGCTTTAGACCATTTTTTTACTCTCTTAATTTCAGGCCAGCCCTATGAATTTGTGCCATTAGACTGGTTGAAGAAATGGCTTGACGACTCAATCATCACTAAAGCAATAGAAAATGGCCAGTTCCTGTGCTCTCATGGCAAACTTCATCCTGATAAGATTGGGGAGGCCAAGCGGATCTCCCTAAAAGCAGCCAACCTTCTTTTTAGCCGTTATGGAGGAGGCCCCAGACTAGACAGTAAGTGAAGGGAACCATTGCCACCGCACTACTTGGTATGTGGTAGGAATTAAGTGCACTAAATTAGTAATGAATACAAGCTATTGACCCTTGGAGACTACTCCAGGCTCCCACAACTATAACAATAGTTGATCTTTTATATCAGGATTTTGATTTATATCAGGATTTAATTTAAAGAAATTTGATTGACATGTTAAGTAATTTTTATTGGCATGGTGTAGAGCTGATATTTACTAGTTTACCAAATGATACAATATACTGTTATTCAATGGCTCTGTTACTTTATGCTTTGAGATGTTAATGGGAAATTATTCCTGTTTTGTTTTATACAATGGCTTCGTTTTTGGTAAGAGGAGTATAAAAGCAAAAGAAATGATGCATGCTCAAATCTTAATGTTGTCCACATAAAAGGGAGGATGGTGAAGTAGATATTAAGTGGGTGGGTTATATACTGAGTTATTGCAAGTGCAGTTTGTGAGCATTGTATTCGCACAACACAGTTGCAGTGTTTTTTTATTTTACTTTATAGAGGATGATGCAGTATGAGATGAGAGTGTATTCAAGATTAAAGAAACGTATTTCTCACATGCATAAGTATACATGTACAAAGAGCAGTGAAATGGGGACTGTGTTAAGTGAGGGATGGGGCAAAAAATATGTGGGGTTAGAGTAAAGTGGTAGGCTGTGTGATGGTGCTAAAGGAAAACAAATTGATGTGTGTGATGTGTGATATGTGCCATGTTTGGATTGTGGTTGAGAGGAGTGCAGTGTGTGGAAAGCAGTATTCCGGTCTGTTCGGCGGCTTGAACAGTGCATTACAAGGAAGAGAGAAGTCAGAATCTTTTGTGCCCTTAGAATTACTCCTCTGGTGTAGATGTCTTACAGAGCACACAGTTAACCCATTAATGACCAACAACTGGCATACATATCCTGAAAGTATAACTTCTTCTGAATCCGGTACCAATCACTTGATCTAACTCCTTGTACGTTCTTAGATGCAGCTCATTTTCTTAAGGTGCAGTTTTCAGTTGTAAGACACATGGCATATCTGTTCTCAGTATTCTTACAGTTGTAGATCAACAGGTTTTGTTGATCACATGGTAAAAGAATGTTGCGCACTTATGGCCCACATAGACTAATGTAGGAATTAATTACAAAATAATAATTTCCTGGTTTTAGGGAGACTTGATGAGAAATGCAGCTCAATCAGTGTGCATCTCAATATGAGAAAGATATCTACATTACATACATACTGTATATATTACATTCCTCAGTGCAGATCAGAATTTGTGATACTTTACAGTGCATCCGGAAAGTATTCACAGCGCTTCACTCTTTCCATATTTTGTTATGTTACAGCCTTATTCCAAAATGGATTCAATTCATTTTTTCCTCACAATTCTACACACAGCACCCCATAAAGACGTCGTGAAAAAAGTATTTTTGAGATTTTTGCAAATGTATTAAAAATAAAAAAAAACTAAGAAACCACATGTACATAAGTATTCACAGCGTTTGCCATGAAGCGCAAAATTTAGCTCAGGTGCATCCTGTTTCCACTGATCATCCTTGAGATGTTTCTACAGCTTAATTGGAGTCCAACTGTGGTAAATTCAGCTGATTGGACATGATTTGGAAAGGCACACACCTGTCTATATAAGGTCCCACAGTTGACAGTGCATGTCAGAGCACAAACCAAGCATGAAGCCAAAGGAATTGTCTGTAGACCTCCGAGACAGGATTGTCTCGAGGCACAAATCGGGGGAAGGGTACAGAAAAATTTCTGCTGCTTTGAAGGTCCCAATGAGCACAGTGGCAAGTTCGGAACCACCAGGACTCTTCCTAGAGCTGGCCGGCCATCTAAACTGAGCAATCTGGGGAGAAGGGCCTTAGTCAGGGAGGTGACTAAGAACCCGATGGTCACTCTGTCAGAGCTCCAGCGTTCCTCTGTGGAGAGAGGAGAACCTTTCAGAAGGACAACCATCTCTGCAGCAATCCACCAAACAGACCTGTATGGTAGAGTGGCCAGACGGAAGCCACTCCTTAGTAAAAGGCACATGGCAGCCTGCCTGGAGTTTGCCAAAAGACACGTGAAGGACTCTCAGATCATGAGAAACAAAATTCTCTGGTCTGATGAGACAAAGATTGAACTCTTTGGCGTGAATGGCAGCGGTCATGTTTGGAGGAAACCAGGCACCGCTCATCACCAGGCCAATACCATCCCTACAGTGAAGCATTGTGGTGGCATCATGCTGTGGGGATGTTTTTCAGCGGCAGGAACTGGGAGACTAATCAGAATAGCGGGAACAATGAATGCAGCAATGTACAGAGACATCCTGGATGAAAACATGCTCCAGAGTGCTCTTGACCTCAGACTGGGGCGGGTGTTCAACTTTCAGCAGGACAACGACCCTAAGCACACAGCCAAGATATCAAAGGAGTGGCTTCAGGACAACTCTGTGAATGTCCTTGAGTGGCCCAGCCAGAGTCCAGACTTGAATCCGATTGAACATCTCTGGAGAGATCTGAAAATGGCTGTGCACCGACACTTCCCACTTGATGGAGCTTGAGAGGTGCTGCAAAGAGGAATGGGTAAAACTGCCCAAAGATAGCTGTGCCAAGCTTGTGGCATCATATTCAAAAAGACTTGAGGCTGTAATTGCTGCCAAAGGTGCATCAACAAAGTATTGAGCAAAGGCTGTGAATACTTATGTACATGTGGTTCCTTAGTTTTTTTATTTTTAATAAATTTGCAAAAATCTCAAACTTTTCATGTCGTCATTATGGGTGTTGTGTGTAGAATTGTGAGGAAAAAAATGAATTGAATCCATTTTGGAATAAGGCTGCAACATAACAAAATATGGAAAGAGTGAAGCGCTGTGAATACTTTCCGGATGCACTGTACATATCATTTGCCCTTTGACACACAGTCAGACATGATTTCGGCAAGATTTCCTAAAATTTAGAGTGTTACCTATCATTTATACAGGCAGTATATAATGTAAATACAGTGGCAGAAAGTAGTGTGTGTGTGTATATGTGGCTCACGATGTTGTTGTGTACCTTTATGTGAGTAAGGGATACACATTTGGGGAACAAAATCTTTATAATCTCACAGGAACAGTATATAAGTACATGTAAAATGTAAAAAGTACATGTCAAAACTGGATATCTTTGTATGTGAAAGGAAGGATGAATGAAAGTGTGAGAGATGGTTGATATGAAAAATAAGCATTTAAAATGAATGGTTTATTCATTAAAAAAAAATCTATAGAAAATGGTTGTGATCTTTGCTTAAAGGCAATATCACACAGAAAAACATGCAATTGTGATTACACTTCTTCAACATCTCCAATTCATGGAAAATAGAAAACCAGTAACTCCATGTGTCCAATAACTAAAAACTGCACCTTAACAAAAACCTTTGTTGTAGCCACATACTTTGACAGATTTGAAAAATTCCAACTGATTTGTGCTCTGCTCAGTTTGTAGTTTAAGTGGTTAAACTTTTACAATTCCACTGTTGTCACTAATGGATTGATATGATGTGAGCATAATATTTGAAAATTGCTGCTTGTCCAGTGCTTGTTCTGCAGACTTGCAAGAAAGCCTTTATTATGCCTAATTGTAGCCTATATGTATATGTACTTATTATTATTATTATTATTATTATTATTATATAGGCCTTATGACCACAGTTTAATTAAGGAGACACATTGCTTTTAAGTCCTCCATAGAAATGTATTGCAGCAGTTCACGTAGCGTACAGAGGGCGAACTTGAGGAGTCTTAAAAAATCTAAAATTTATAAATATGAATTTAAGACCTTAAAAAGTTTTAAATGTAATTAAATATTGTGATTATTTTATTATTTATTTATTATTTTATTTAAAAAATCAATTAAATTATGTTTATACAGTGCCTTTTACAATACTATTGTCTCAGTATATTTACTTAAATACATTTACTTTAGGTTTACTTTAAGTTCATAAGTTGTTAAGTATGCAGATGCACCAGTGTGGTGCATTTCTTGTGGACCATGCCCCTTGAAGTGTTATTTGAGGGGAGGTGAACATTTTTTTTTTTTAAATGTGAAGTTGGTAGTTGTTGTCGATAGCAGTCAATTAAAAAGTATGTCCTCTGGATGTAGAATCCATTAATTTCACTTAAAATCCCACAAACAAGGGGTGTCATGTTGGTGTGAAATTTCTATCATAATAGTCATACAAAGGTTAAAACCTGCATAAACCCTGTGAGGAAGTCCTGCCCTGCAATGAAAGTAGCTAATTGCATTGTTTGACGTGGTACGATTGACGTCTTATGTTTATGACTTGTCAATCTCGAGTTATGGATATATCTCAATTCATGTAGATAGGACCTAGTCTTGTTATTCTTAAATAGACAACCGCAGTGATATCACCACAGTAATATCATATAAATGTGTCTGCATCTCAGACTTCTCTGTCACCTGCAGAGTTTGAAAGCAGCGATTATTCAAACACCTCCAACCTTTTTTGGCAGATTCATCCCTGTGTAGAGAGTGTGTAATGCAGCGCTGCCAAGTTTTACGGCTGAAGAATCAGCTCACAGAGGACTACAAGGAGATGTTGAACCTCATCAAATCACCACTGGAAAGGTAGTAGTAGCATGCTAAGTTGAAAATATCTTTTTCATGTTCCTGGTACTTACCTAAATGTAAGATTAATGTGAAATGTAACCTAATTATAAATATGTGCAGGAACTTCCTAACACTATGTCATGGTATGCTAGTGTTTATTTCAGAGAAAGTGTGCAAGGGTGCTGGGAGGCTTGACGTGATTGTGGTTCTAGTTAGCTAACATAGATAGTTTTCTGTTTTGGCAGTGGATGCGTATAATATAAATATAACACATATAATATACTATCGTAAACCATAACTGTTTGATATTGGACAGCAGTTTTTTGAGACTACCCAGCATGCTATTAGTAATCATAATGATATTTTTCGCCCATACCTACACAAATACACAAACTGTTTACTCCAGTGTTTGGGGCCCACTGAACTACCATCTGGTTGTATGCTCCATGTACTACAATGGATTTCCCTAATAGTTGAATAAAGTTATAAGTATGTATGTTTAAGAATTTGGATTGCGATATGTGTAAATATCCCAGCAATATGTCATACCTACCAAGCCTAGCTTCCAAACTTTGCAAGGTTGTGAAGTATAACTTGCTGAATAAAATAATTGAAATCAATTCTACTGCTGTTTTCTAGTGGTAAAGGATTTTGGGTGGGCAAACTGTCTCTCCGCATCTGGAAGAATCTGGCTCTTGAGCAGTTGGAGAACTATGAGGAATATACAAAACATGGTGACTTCAAGACCAATGGTGATCAGCCTAACATCATTGGGAGCAAAGGTACTTTTTGGGAGATATCCATCATAGGTCATGTTTTGGGCTTCCCCTAGGTACCCCTGCTAAAACCCATATTTATAATACAGTTAACTGCCTAAATTTGTTATTTAGTGCTTTGGCAGAAGCACTTTATTTTAAAATTATTATTTTTAATTTGTTATTTATTAAATCTAAGTGAGGTACACTGCCACCAAATAGCTAACCAAGAGGGAAAATGAAAGTGAAATAATTTTAAATTGTGTGACTTTTCACACAAAAATAGCATTGCATTTTAAGGAGTAAGCTCATTTCATTGCCATAATGTTTACAAATATTTCTGTGAGATTTGTTCTTTGTCTGCAGTAAATGATAAATGTGATGAAAACATGGTGTCATATATGTCACCATATGTGTCACATATATGTCATATATGGTGTCAAAGTAAGGATATTGCCTACCAGTCAATATAATGTATTGCCCATTGGGATGTACAATACCATGCAGAAGTTATAGGCGCCCCATATGCTTTGTTTCAGCAGTGCCCAGCACATTTATCTCTCACTTTCTTTCAACAGATTTCCTGTATTTTATTATTTAATTTAAATACCCCCGGATTTGTTGCTCCAGCAGTGTTTCAGTGACCAGCAATCACAAGAGGTAAGCTGTTGGCCAAGTCACTGTTCCAAACTCTGCTTAGCCTGACATAAACTGTTGGCAGATCCAGATGTGATGTGATGTCTCGAGATCAGCTGCTGATCTCACCTTGGTCAAAATAGGAAAAGCCAATGGTCAAAGGACGATATCCAAAGAGTCCTGATGAGGCAACCTAGGGCAGAATTCCCACCTCGTCTACAATGAAGAGGATTATGAGAGACCTAAAGCATGTATTGGGTGACCCCAATTCATTGTGCTCTCAAATATGCTTGTGTCACTGCAGTGGCTCTTTTAGGTGAGCCAAGGGGACTAGCAACTGATCTCGAGACCCCTGTCACATCTGGCTCTGCCAACAGCTTCTGGCAGGCTTGGCATGTCCATCAGTGATTTGGGTGTGGAACAATGACTTCATTTACCACTTACTCCCTGTGATTGTTGGTCACAGAAGCACTGCTGCGGAAACAAATCCAGGTCTGAATACAGAATCAGAAGTGCATTATTTATGTGTTCTAAAATACTTAAATCATTAAATCTTAAATCAAATCTGACTTAGATTTTCTGTATTTTCTTATATCTGAGCACTGCTAAAACAAAACATGGGGGTGCCTAGAATATTTGCACAGTCCTGTATGTAATAAGGAATATGTAATAATACCATTTTATTAGCGTAATAGACGTGACTCCGAATGGACAGGCTTTTATGGAAGATTGGAGTTTTTTTATTAAGTCTGTTAACAGAAAATTGAAATTATTATGTTTTTGATTGTGACATTGATAATATGACATAATGATTTGCAATGAGCCAGGCCATCAAAAACTATAGACATCTGAATGGCCAATTTTAACCTGAAATTATTGAAACAGTAGCTTAAGTAATGTTACACCTGTGTGGTTGTGTAGCTTTAAGATTGCTGTCGAGAGCAGTCAAAACGTATAGTTCTAATTCTAATAGCATTGCATTAATAAAAGTAGGGCTGCACCGATCCGATGTTTGGATCGGATATCCCGATATGGAAAAAATACTTGGATCGGATATTGGAAAAATTTGCCGATCTATGGACAGATCCATTTCCTAAACATAGCCTAATGACCGCAATAACACTGCTACGCTACTGTGTGCTCAGATGGCTTACAAAGACATGGTGTAGCATGTCCACTAGGTGCAGCTGCAAGAACACACAGATTTTCTATAGCCGTTAAAAGTGCTAATAAAAAATAAAAAAGCGTTAATAAAATAATCATGAAGTTAAGGTCATTTACTGCTAGTTTTAATGAACAGCCTGCAAATGTCGAACCTAAATGGTACTGGGTTGCAAACTTGGCTCATGTTGAGTCTGCTTGTCAGTAATGTAGCAGCCTAACATAACTCACCAAAAGTTTAACAAAAATTTAATATTGCAGACACATCTCTCCTGTAATCCAGTGAGGAATCTGTTTATGAATGTTTATTTAAACATATGCAATAGGAACCATGATCAACATCTGCAGCAGCCTACCTATTTCCACAGGCACCTTGCATGAAAACAAATTTTGTTTCACTGAAGTCATCGGCACTTCACCAACTCACCACAGGGGTACCCCAAGAGTCTGTGCTGGGGCCCTTTCTCTTCGGCGTGTAAACCACCTCACTGGGCTCGATCATCCACACCCATGGCTTCTCTTATCACTGCTATGCTGATGATACCCTGCTCTGTCTGTCCTTTCCTCCTGGCGACTTCACAGTGTCACCACGGATCTCAGTCTTGACATATCTGTATGGAAGAAAGGACATCACCTCCAACTAAGTCTCTCCAAAATGGAACAGCTGGTCCTCCCAGCCAAACAAACCATACATCACAACATCAGCATCAGGCTCGCATCAAATTCAAGGCACCAATGGTGGCCTACAGGGTGATTGATGGTTCTGCTCCCATCTACCTGAATACTCTGTTAAAGCCCTATGTCACCTGCTGACCGGTTAGTTCCTCCAAGGAACGTTTTCTAACACGGCCAACACCTTGCACAGGTTAATTCAGACTCTTCTCGTGTGTTGTTTCACGCTAGTGGAATGACCACCAAGTGCTACCAAATCAACAGATACCCTCTCCACCTTGAAGGTTATACTCAAAAACTCCCAAGAATATCTTGTGGCTTGAATTTCTGAATAACAGAAATGCACTTTACCTCTTATACTTAATCTCTCATACTTAATCTCTCTTAATACTGCACTTTTATTACACTATTGCACTTTCAACTTAAAATACTGCAAATTTTATGTTGGCAATATGCACTCTTTGTTTTTTTCATTGTGTTGTAGCTTAAATGTTATCCTCTTTTGTTAGTCGCTTTGGATAAAGCGTCTGCTAAATGCATAAATGTAAATGTAAAATGTAAGTCCTGTAGCTTTAGGTGACAGGTGCCTAATTAGACCTCGGCCTACAAACATTAAATACAATGTAATGACACTAGCACACTTTTGTTTATTTTTAAATTATATTCTAAATAACAAATTATTATATTCATGTCTCTCTGTTTTGTCTTGGCTTGGAAAATAATAGCCAGTTTAGGAGAGTAGGGCAATAAAAGCTCCTAATTCAGTGGGGATATCAGATCAGTATCGGGTTTGGTCCGATATGCAAAACCAATGTATCAGAATCGATATTGGAACTAAAAATAGTTGGATCGAATGGTAGTGGATTGTGGATAGGATAGTGGATAGGAGGCAGCAGAGTTGCAGTTACACCTCACTAAAGAGGGGGTGGGCAACCTGTAGAGAGAGTCACAAGTTTAAATACCTTGGTATCCACATTACTGAAAACTTTACACTTTATTATTGTTAACACCCAACACGTTCTGAAAAAGTCCAGACGATGACTCTTCTTCCTTCGTCAGCTATGGAAATTCAAGGTTTCAAAATCCATCTTGAAGGCCTTTTATACTTCAGCTGTTGAGAGTGTTATGGGAACTCCACAGTCAAAGATTAGTAGATGTAGTTCTCTGCAGAGAGTAGTATGTTCAGCTAAATGCAATCAGAACTCAACTCCCTGCCCTACAAGACATCAATTCTAGAAGAGTACTTCTAAGGGCCCAAAAGATTCTACTTACCCAAATAATGGACTGTTCTGAAGATGTAGCCACAAGGACAGAACTGTAGTAGATGTAGTCACAAGGCCAGAACTGAGAGACTCTTCTATTCTCAGGCCATCCAAACTATAAACACACTATACTGACTTTACACATTCACTCCTCAACACTGTGTTTCGATATGCTTGCAAAACCAAGTGTCCAGGCTAAAATGCATTTGCTGTGTTTTCAGAGGAATTATAGGTAAATAGCATTTTTGACTATTATGCTTATTGAAAACAAAACCGATGGATAAGAAGTACAAACTCAGCAAAGTTGTTGTCGATTCATATGGATACATTAATTCACATTAATATGGATGTAACCTTGGACACAAGAATCTCGGTATTGTACATGCCCACTGTACCACCACGCAAATTGCTTGCTTGTCTGCTTTGCCAGCCTGCTTGCGGAATATGAATAGAATACTAGTGAGTGTTGCTTTTCATGTGAAAACCTCCTCAATCTTGGGTCGGCTCAGTTTTAGTCTTCTGCTTCAGGAGAAGAATAAAATTAAACATTCTGAAGCCCAACTTCAAGCTGGAAAAAGCACAAATTCAGTGTTTTGTTATTAGTATTTAAGTTAACTGAGTGTGTGTTTACTGCAATCCACAGCTGCAAAGATGACTGACAGAGAAGGCGTGGACACTGAGGGCATGAAGATCATCAATGAAGACATTCTCTGTCCTCATGGTAGATCCCTGCACACATTGTTGTATTGCAGAAAGTTAACCTTGGCCCTCACTCAACTCCCTGTTTTGTTCAACCTATCCACCAGGGGGGCTCAATATCCAGGAGAGTGAGAGGAGGCTGGTTTCCATAGAAGTGTGGGACAAACTGAAGTTGTACTTTCCTAGGGCACCTGAGTTCACCTATCAGCAGGAACCTTGTCAGCATTGTCTGGTAATTATAAAATCATGCCTGGCAAGAATAAAGAAATAAATTACAGGTACCCTGTGGGAGAATTTCCTCCTCCCAATAAATAGCGAGATTGCAGATTGTAATTAACTGAATAGTCCTCTGTTGCCCCTGCAGTACCCCCCACGGCAGACCTGGAATGGCAAAGTTCCAATGTATATTGTTGCGATGACTGCCTTAAAATACATGAATAATATAAACAGATTAGGAAATTATTCCCTAGAAAAAATATTGTCTGTGTTCTCCTGATGTAAGCTTGCTGATTGACTGCCGAGTCAATCAACCAAAAACCAAAAAAACCTAAATGGCACTTTACCTTCAAATCAGAGCAATACAATCACACAGCATGCTCAGGAGGCTACCCTCTGTCACATTCAGTGTAGGAAAGTTGAAGGCTACACCTCTGCCCTAAGCAAGTTAACGGTAGTAGGCTACCAGCTGGTCAAGTTTGCACTCAGCCAGTTGGCTGCTAGGATTGCACAAGAATTGTTGCACTAAGCTGTATAAGTTAATAATCTGATACCCTATGCAGAATTATGCAGAACAGAATTATTGTACTAGTCTGTGTAAGTTAACAACCTGATGTCTTATGCATAAAACTTGTCAAGTTTAAGCAATCTTCTCTTTATCTAAGTGTATCCACAAGTACGCTAGATGTCCCTGTCATCTGCTGTCAACACCACTATTCCTTCCAAAAGTCAGGCTCATGACAGGGAGAGCAGTGTTTGCTAGCTTGTTTGTAGATATACTTAGGTGAAGATAGACTGCTTAAACTTGACAAGTAATACTCAAAGCCTCAAAGCTGGTCCCTTTATGTAGGGACTGCTGTAACTCTTACCGCCACCTTGAACAAAGAAGGCAGAGTGAGCCTGTTCATGGGCACCTCTGCCCATCACCAATAGTGGTTCAGCCGAATTTGGGGACTGGAACTTGAATCCATCCTCTGTTTTTTGCAGTATGCTGAGAACAGCCCAGACAGACGCTCTGGCTCTGATGTCATTTGGTCCTGCTCATCGGTGGTTGGACTGGTTGTGCCTACTTCTCTGAGAATCAAGTCTGACAAACAAGCAAAACCAATATTTTCTCTCAGAATTGTGCACTTCATAAGGCATTGATCTGAAACTTGACAAAATATTTGATTTCATGATTGTTATTTTTGTGTATTCACATGTCTTATCAACATGCCTGGCATAGCTCCACCATTACACTCATGCACACACACACGAATACACACGCTCATATGCATACAAACACACATGCATACACACACATTCATATTTACCCGCATGCACACACAGTCACACATGAACACAAATGAACACAAACATACACACATACTCATATGAACACACATGAACACTCATATTCACATGTACATGCATTCACACACACGTACACAAGTATGCACATACACCCACACACACAACAGCTACAAACACACACTCTGTTGCGACCTATAACTAAAAAGCTGAGTTGAAGACAAATCAGAAACATAGATTGACTGTTCTATATACCCCAAATCAAAAGATTCATGTACACTCATAAATAATTCCAGTGTCCGGGAATTGAATACCAGTGTTTTCCAGAGCAATCTTTGACATTACCTAGCATGTTCGATATTTAGCTCAGCTTTACCTAGTTAGTTAGCTACCATTACAGCAAGTATATCAATATTATATCAAAATTAATGGCACTATAGTAGCTCTGCGTCCTTGCCATACCCAGTCTTCTCTGATTTCTTAACTCCCACATATCAAAATAAACAGGCTATCCTACAGATTCCAATGGTATGCCTCTATGATTAGCGATTAGCTGAGTAATCTGCTCTTAAAATCGCATCAAATTTTTGCATTGTCTCCAACCCCACCATTACCCCCTACCCCAAAATATATATATTTTTTTATATATCAGAAGTTATTTTCAGACCCCTGTCTGTTATATAGTCAGGGCACATGAAAGAAATATAATTTCTGCACCAAGACCAGCAGTAGAGAGGACTTTGATGAAGCCCTGTGTCTACTGCACCCCCATTCTTTTGCAGTAAAATATGAATAAAATATGAAAATAAACAAAATATTCTGTAAGTACATGTTTTTCCAAATTGTCATACAGTGTCCCAATATCATGATTCTTATATTGCCAGATTCCAGACAACCCCCTCTATCCAAATGTGAAAGGTATTTGTTCTGGCATTCTTTAAATGGTGAGATGTCTTATAAGACTGAAAATATTTTTACTTGATTCTAAGGCTGATGTAAGCCATATGTAAGTAGTATCACATCAAACACTGCCAGATTTGGATAGCACAGATCTGGATAGCCTAGACTTTCCTGAAAAAAAAAAGATATAGCATGCATTGATGGGCCTTATAACGACTAAGCTTAAAAGTAAAGGTAGGGAAATTACCCCTTAAAATAGCCTAGAGCCCATAGGGTTAAATAATAACACCATCTAGGAGAAACTGAAAGGCTCATAACTTTTGAACAAGACAACTAACCATCTCATTTTTTTCCAGCTCATACATTTACTCATGGACTAAATGTCTGCAAAGTTTTGAAAAGTGCACCGCATTCAAGATGCCAAAATTCAAAGCCAAAATTTGAACACTGAAGACTACACACTGAAAAAAATATATGTGAATGAATGACATTGGTGGGATGGACTGTAATTCCAGTGTGATCTTAGACATCTACACATGGTACTACTCCAGTGTAAAAAATTTCAGGAAGAAATATCATTACATTAAGAGAGGAGATGGGTATATAAAAAAGTGGTCCTCATGAAAAACTGAAATCAGTTTTCATCAAACTAGGACCATGGTGTTGGGCCTGTTTCAACAGATATAGAATATTTACTTCGTGGTGGGTGGGCTGCTTTGCCTTCTGTAAGCTAACTGGTTGCTAGAAAATCTAGTTGGACAGAACAAAACAAAACCTTGAGAGTACCATGACATATTACTGTAGCGACATATTGAGTGGAGGTACTACAGCTATATACTATATACTATACACCCACTGAAAGTCTTAACAGTCTTATCTGAATAGTTTTGGGGCCTTTGTAGTCTCTCTTGCTGGTGCCTTGAAGCTTTAGGTTGAGGCATGCTACATCATCATGTAGGTTTTGAGAATCACGTTCCTCTGATGGTACATCACTGACACTTGGTCTAGGTCTGGTACCATCTAGAATTGGGCATCAAAAGTCTATCCTAGTACTGTAGCATCTGTGCTTTCCTAAATGGTAGTAACCAGACTGAATGACACTGGATCACTGCTGGTTGTGTCTCTGCAGGTTGCATCATCTCTGATCACAACAGAATCTAGTTATCAATAGTTGGGGCAGTCAGAGTGTTTGAGGGTTTGATTCCCAGTTACCGCTGTTGTGCCCATGATCAAGTTGCTCTTAGGGAGAACGACCCTGAACTTATTGTAAGTCGCTTTGGATAAAATTATATGTTAAATGTTTAAATAAATAAATGACCTGGGTTGAAATGGCTTGGGATTGTTGGTGCTATAAGCCCAGGTCACTCTCCCTTTGGCCGCAGCTTGGCCTGATCTGATAGCCAAGAACTGTTTAATCGTGGGGCTTCACAATAGGTCAGTTCAGTAACAGCTGTTGAGTGTAGTAGAAACCCCTGACCACATGAAAAATAGAGTTCTGTGACGATGATTATCTTTGACGGTAAGGCTCTGTTCTGGGTAACTCTTTTGCCCATCTCTACTGATATGCCAAGCTGATGCAAAAAATGTTTGCTAAAATCTAGACATTGCCTCAGTTGTAATGAAACAGATCTCTAGTTACATTAAGGTACATCTACTTAAAAGCAACCAATATGAATAGATACTGCATTATCGGTGAAGTATTTATGTTTGTGAAAGCAGCAGACATAACAGAAAACATTGTGAGATGATCATGTGTTTGGACATTTTAGTCTGTCATTTTTTCGTATTACTGTGGAGCAGCAAGTAGTAGGGTCAGTAACTTATGCAGTGGTGATAGTTTGGCCAGCTGAGTTGGCTGGTCAGCTGAAATCTCAAACATCAACCAACTCTAGTATAACATTAGCCGATTTATTTGAACCCTGAAAAGGTAACACTGGGCATTCATTGAAATCTGATGAAGGGGAATAGCTAGATTCTCACAACATGCTATTTCAATTTGTGGGTGGCAAAGAATTACTTGTGCATGTTGGGAGGCTGGAGTGGGAAGCATGGGCAGGCTCCTTGTACATGACTGATGTCTTATGGAGAGAACCTTCATTTCAGGCTTGGCGATGCATTATGCCCCTCTTAATATTCAAATATGTTGAACTTGCAAGTGTCAGGCATCAGTCAAATGCAAAATTGGATCTCATGTTGCTAGTTTCTTTTTAGATTGATAGAGAAGGACTTTGCCCGGAGCTGTATAAACATATACATAGGCTACGGCTCTGACTTTATGCTGACAATACCGCTACCTTTAGTGTGGAGTATGTTGTATGAATTTATGGCATGTATTACACATGGTATCTTTAAATTTGGTGCCCTAAGTTGAATTACCAAATAATAAGCAAGGAATAAGCTGAGCAATCGGCTAATTGAGATCAGCTGACAGAGCTGTGAGCTTGACTCTGTGGCCCACCAGAATTAACACTGGCACTCAATTGAAGTAAAAATGAGTGAAAATTAAATTATTATTAAATATCTATTGTTTATTGAGTTTTGTGTGTTTTAACAACTGCTATTCCCTTAACTTATTTTGCGCAGAGGCTGGAGCGAGAGGACAGACAGAATGAAGAGTTGAACAAAATGATGGCCAATGAGCAGAAGAGTGCCCTACACAACCTATTCCAAGAGAAAAATAGACCATCACTGCAAAAATGGCCTGAGGTAGGGCAACATTTTCCACATCTATGTGATTGATTTGAAATACCACTTTTCTGAGTTTTTGAACAGCACCTTCTTTTTGACATATGTTGTACCTTATGGAAAGACTAATATTTCAAGCTGTGAAATAGCATTTTTTGAATCAACAAAACCAATGCAGTGTGCATCATAACAGCATCAAGTGGAATAGTTTGGGCACTCCAAAAGAATAATTACAACTAGAGAATGTAATTCCAGGGAATCACCAGTACATGATAATGCAAAACGATTAGTTACGGTAGTGGTAGCTGGAGTGGTTGCTCTGCTGGATGCTAGCTTTGCCATATATAGGATAGGATACGATTAACTTTAGTACTTTCCAAGGGCTAAACTCAAATGCTACCATGGATGACATGCTGGACATAGAGCAATATGTAGAAAAGCTCAACAATAAAACAAGATACAGCAAGCAATAGAAGACAAAGACCATATTGCAATATTGGTTGCTATGTTGCTTGCTAGGTTGTCATCCTGGAAGTGGTTGCTGTGCTGTTGCTAGGGTACTTAAGCTGCTAGCAGCCTATGTGTTTGCTAAGCTGTTGCTTGGGTGATTGAAGTGGTTGCTATGTTGATTGCTAGGTTGTCATCATAGAAGTAATTGCTAGGTTGTGGCTAAGGTACCATCTGAGGTAATTGCAATGGCAACTAAAGTGGTTTCTATGCTGGTTGCTACTGTAACTATGTTGGTTGCTAGGCTGCTATTACAGTTATTACAGTTAAGAAAAAATATTGTCTTATTTCTCCAAATAGTACTTTATAGCATAGATCATACCGAAGATGATCCTTATCATAATTGACATGAACATGCAAGCATATATTCAAGAAATTAAATTATGCTGTAGATAAGGTCTGCTGTGATGTACAGACCTAACATTTTCGATAGAAATGTATTTGAGTACAATTTAAACAGCCATTTAAATAAGTGGCCGTTTTTTTAAAAAATTAATCGTGCTTGATTTATAACTAGAAAATAGTGCAGATGGCCTTTTTGCAGTAGGCCTATCAATACAACATTTTTCTCGATGTTCTACAATGCACCACTCCTGTGTCCACTATTTCAGGAAGCAACAGCGCTATATCTGAGGGCTCACAAATTTATGCATGTCTCATGTGTTTAACAAGAAGTAATGCCAATGCTCATCTAGTAACGCATTGTAGCCCATGAGCCAAGGGCCTCAAAATGGGATATTCATTATCAGTTGGCGGGGGGGGGGGCAAATTCTCAGAATATTTTTCTGAAAGTTATGTATCTCTGGAGAATATTTTTACATGATAGCAAGCTGGATTTCGCGGCTTTGTGATTTTATGTAGTACATCTCTCATGGAAATTTATTGCATTTTTAATTCACTCCACAGTATTTGTGCAATATCTCCTAAATATATTGAAGGCACATTTAGTCACCACAAAGACCAAATGGATTGCCCAAATATTCAAAGTCATGGAGTCAAAGGTCAAGATTTTATGGGGTTGTGCTCAAAATATTGTTCAACCATATTGTTTCCCTCTGCTATTTCTGCTATTTATCTTGAGGTCCTCACGCCTCAACACACATTTATTTCTCCTCAATGTGTCGTGGATTAGGAGCTCAGTTAGAGGTCATATGATAAAGGTCAGGGTCAACTTCTGTCCATACAGGGTTACACTTCGCAGAAGCATTGTGATGGTGAAGAAAGTGAGGTAGAAGCTTAGGATAATGAATGATGATTTAGTTCCATTGACACTATGTCTGAATTGCTGACAAAGGAGCCAGTGGCGTATTACTCATAGACTATTCACTGGGCTTTGTGTGAATAAACTGAATAAGCTTGAAAAGATAGGCAGGATGTGGCATGGTCTTAAATCCCTGAATGTAGGGTCTGTAGGCTGTAAGTTCTAAGTTAAGATAAAATATTGGCTGCCAGTTGCCTGCCCCCTAGTCTATTTTAAGATACCATCACTGTCAGTCAGATTATGTTGGAGAGAAATTCTGGCAGGCTTGTTCTTCAGTAGCCTGCGTTGTGCCAGTCCCCACCCCCAAATTTTTTCTCAACATTCTAACTGTTAGGCTTTCCTGCCGAACTCTCGTTATGCTACTCCCAACTTCCTTTTGGTCCCCCCCTAAACTATGGCATGCTCCAAGCAAGTTCGCCTCGACTGTTTCTTTGGAAAGCGCCCATCAAGTGATGCACAAACACAAAATGAGCCAGAGATAAAGAAAAAAATACCCATTTATTCAGAATTATGACCCTTTGTACATCAAATTCAGCTTCATTTCAAATGATAGTTCCCCCCCGAAACCAATCTGTGTGATCTGCCAAACAATGCTTAGCAATGAGGCTATGAAACCATCCAAATTGCGCCGCCATTTGGAAACTAAACACCCACATCTAAAAGACCAATCAGAAGAGTTTTTCAAAATAAAACGTGATGAATTGGCCACCCAAACTAAAGTCTTGAAAAGTAATTTGACGGAGAACAAAAATCTAACAAAGGCATTATACATAATCTCGCAACACATTTCCAAATGTCAGGCACCATTCACCATTGGAGAGAAGCTAATTATGCCTTCCATAGTTACTGCATGCAGTGAGTTGTTGGGTCAGGCAGCCAAAGTTAAAGAAATTCTGCTGTCAAATCACACAGTCTGTCACCGATTTGACGACGTGGCGGCAGACATTAAAAAACAAGTCATAGAGAGGGGCATATGACTGGTTTGCCATCCAACTGGATGAGAAAACAGACATTGCTAACCTGGCTAGTCAAGATTCATTCGACTCACAGTGTCTGAATTCTGGCTGTCGTACGTCCCTGAATATCCCCAGCTGTGTGAACTTGCAGTTAAAACAATTATGCCGTTCCATTTGACGTACCTCTGCGAAACCACGTTTTCACATATGACAGCCACAAAGACAAAATACCAAAACAGGCTGAGCTCAGAAAACACGCTCTGAGTGGCCTTGCCTTCGTGGCTGCCTCGTTTTGACATTTTAGTGGCTAGAAAGCAGGCACATCCTTCACATTAATTCCATTTGATGGTCTGTCATGTTATTTGTGGGTTCTAGTTCACACTGCAATCGTTATTAGGATCACCTCAGTTTCTCCATTTGTTTAAAAAAAAAAAAAAAAAAAGAAACATGACAAAAAATCTTTGCTCTTGGGCTGATTATAATAATAATAGACAAATACCACCTCCAATAACAACAACAGAAACAATATAATAATAATAATTATTATTATTATTATACCACTGCAACTGTCACAATAATAATAATAATAATAATCAATATGATCACAATAGTTGCCATAATAAGAATAACATGCTATAAGAGGTAATAATAATAATAATAATAATAATAATAATAACAACAACAATAATAATCTATCTATCTATGGATGGGGGGGGTCGTGGAGACATCCAGGCGTTGGGCCTTGGAGCACTAAAGCTTAAAATCATTGGGCCCCAGAGCAAAGTTTGAGAAACCCTGTCTTGGTGGATCTTAGCTTAGCATAATTTTGCATAATTCAATTCATAACACACTTCCAGTCCAGTAGGCCCACTTACAGTGAATAATGCAAACCTTGGTTCATTGTTAAAGAATTAAAGAAATGTAACAAATTAGCCTAGTTTAGCACCAGTTTGCCTATATCTATTTTAAGCACATTCTTTGGGTTCCGCCATCATTGAATTCTACAGCAGGAAATACCTGTAGAAACTAAATTTCAAAGCTGTTAAATTCTAAATGTTCAAAGTGTTGCTCAAACATGCTTACTTGAGAGACAGTCTAAAGAGTGAACTTTGACCTTTCTTATATCCAGTAAAGGACATGAAGACAACAAAACATGAAGGTGGACATGTCAGTACTGCTATTATATCACATCTAATGACTATACTTACATATAATTCATTGTGCTGTCAATCTATTAAAAATAAATCTAGTTAATCACAGTAGATAATGTAAGTTAATCATGATTAATCACAATTAATCACACATTTAATTTGTGGAAATGCCTAATAGAATAAAGACAAATGCCCCTGATTAGCACAGGCGTTTAGCAAAGTGGTGCTCTTCGGTTTCTTCACACCCAGCATGTAGTTGCCACAGGTTGTCTATGACGGGTGCCCAGGGATGACTGACCACATGATTTTTTAACACTCCCCCGTGCTTTACAACAGAAAACACACATGTACCATGTACACATGAGGCTGACCTTTTGTTCGCCTCACAAAGACATGGTGTGCTGAACCAGAAGTCTCCAAAACTGGATTTTGACTAAGGACACATTTCCACTGGTCCAAGGCCCATTTTTCTCTGTGTCTTGACCAAAGCTATGTCCTTCTTGTTATTCTTCTTCTTGGGCCGCAAAACACAAAGAATGTCCTTTGGTGTGATGGGTCCAATTTTGATATTTTTGGTTCCGTGCACCATTGCACGAAGTCTGCTGGATAACGATCCTGCTAAAGTCTGCAGAGGAATTCATGCACAAAAGAGAGACAAATGTAATGTTCTAATAGCCATTTAAGACCTTATCATCATTGAAAGTGATTAGATTCAGACTGTTGATGCTCAGTAGCCAGCACATTGAAACTTAAAGAAGCACTCATCTGGTTTTCTTTTTTGCATTGTTGTTACATCAGCCTATGCACCCAAAAGGGGGCGCTACACAGAGAAAGTACTTTTGTACCCCCCCCCCCCATCCCCCTTCTTTGTACCGCTATACCTACACACAATTTTTTTTTTTTTTTCCCGAAAGAGCCATTGACCATGCTGCTGTTAACATACCCCAACGTCAATCAGGCGACACAACACTAGCCTATATGATATAAGCTAGGCTTCTATACTATTTGGATAGCTGGCACTGCATTCATAAACCAAGCAAGACAATTTACTGGCGAGATAAATAAAGAGCACTCAAATACTTCAGCAAAATGTTTCTGTAATAACACAGCTTCAGATAGTTACCTCTAGTGACTGTCCACTAGTGACTGTCATTTGGGCATAAATTGGGCTACAAATTGTTCTGCCAACATAGGCATGATGTACCTTACTTACAATTGCAGCAAAGCCAGGTCAGCATCACGATTGCATGCTTCATTTTATCTTTCTTCTCCACTCCACTTCGTTGCACATTAGCCCACATTTTACATTCAGTTTTGCATTGTTCATACCATAATGTGTGGTAGCCACCTACTGGCGCATGTACGATTCAGTAAACAACAGAAAAGCAAAGCTGGTTTTCAGAATAGCACATGTAGATGGGGCAATGAAAGTCACCACATTTGCCAAAACAGGTCAGTCAACAAACCAATTATTTCTAATTCATATGCTAGTCTTTCCTTAAGGTGTAACGTATCAGAATGAAGTTGCTACTGGGAAAACTTAAGCAAATTATAAAATTAAGTAATTATTTTTCTCAAGGGTGCCCACACCTTTTCATATCACTGTAATTGATGGATTTATGAATATTTGCAAGCATCTTTTTTCTAAAAATGACTCCAAATGTGTAGGCTATGGAGAAAAAAAGAGAAGATGAGATCAGTGTAGCCTATCCTGGAGAATTAGGGAAGACAATGGGGTTCAAAGAAAACAAGTCAGATAACAGGCCATGATGAATGCTCTACAGCTGATATTATATTAATTACAGCAATTGCAGCAAATCAACCCATAACCCTGTTGTTCAAGGTTGCCTGTTGGTAGGAATAAAAATGAACGTAAACCAAATAACCACACTAACTGACAAGGGCAAGGAAACTCTGTTTAAGTTTCATTTTCCTGTAGCCCGTTCCTAGCGTCAGCTCTCAGCAACCTCGAACAGGGCTATGGGTTAATTTAGTCTGGGCGTTCCCTTTAATGTAGCCTGTTTAAATACAAAATATCACCTAATTAGAGTGTATATTGTGTTCATATAAGTTTTCTTTTGTTGTAGGATATGGATGTTTTATACATTGTTCCACCATTCTTCGTGGCTGAGTGGAGGAAATTTATCAGGTGAGGGGATTTGATCACTTCCCAGCACTGACCATGAACAAGAATACAACACTAATGTTTCCATATATAAATTAGCTATGTCAGGTCCGTGAAGTTTACCCCCGCTGCCCCCACAATGGGAGCAAGTATGTGATTGGTGAGCTGGAACCACACAGAGAACATTTTCCTATTCAAAATGATAATACATCAGATGAAATAGACTGCATTATTTATTCATTTGTTCACTTCCTGCGACACAAAAAGGGAATGGACGTTAAAAGGCAGCAGTCTGTTTTGCACAACAATAGTTGGGACAGAACAGTAAAGGTGTAGGCTACCAATTAATTGTTAAAGCTAAAACCTTATGCTCATAACCTGCCAAAATGTAGTGGTATTTAAACTTGCCGTGGATGTATGTCCACTTGAGTTTTAGCACCAGAACACATGAGAACTCACCAAGCAGGTACACCCAGTATAGATGTAATGTGTAGTTGCGTTTTTATCCTGGGGAACCACTCCCCTTTTGCTCTGCGCCCCAAACATGGGGTGACAGCTCTACATGGTTTTCCTCATTCTAATAAGCTGCTATTGTTAGTGATACAGACTGTGTTACTGGCCTGTGTGCTAATACTGATAACCTATGTAGAATACCTTCTAAACAGTGAGGAATTAATAAGAAAATTGGACCAATAAGTAGAATCGACAATGGCTGATTGGTAAAATTCTATCAATTCCCACCCCTAGGTCTGAAGGAGCCGCATCCAACGAGCCCTATTCAAGCCCTGTTGAATATTCACTATCGAATGTATGCCGTGCATGTTTGGAAAATAATAGTAGTTCGTTTTCATTGCCATTTTAACAAATGTCCCAACTTTTTAGGAATTAGGATTGTGCGTACAGAATATATATATATACATGGAGTTTTTGTCTACTGATTAAAAAACTAAATCTAATTAATCACAATAGAATAGGGCACAATAGAAAATGTAATCTTATCATGATTAATCACAATTAATCACACATTTAAAGTTACAGAATTCTCCTTTACTTTTTCTGTAGAAAGAACTTCTTTTTTAATGCCCCACCCCCTGTATTTGCATCCCAGGTGCACAAGTTCTGCAGACTCCCACTTGCTCCAAATCTACCTCTCATTAAAGGTGTCCGTCAGCTCTTTTATAAATGCCATATTACAAACCATCTACTACCATCATTATGCTGCTTGTATTCAGTATCACTGATCTTTGGCACTGCCTTGTCGCCGTTATGGTTCTGCGTTGATTGTGTCCATGTTTGTGTAGCACACTTCAGCAAATTGCCTTGAATGGAAGTATCTACCCTTTGACCGCGCAGTCCAGTGTAATGAATTCCTTTGTCATGCTTTTATTTTGGTTAACATCATACTGTACTGCTTGCTGACAGAGTGCTGAATTTAAAACATTGAAAGAAAGATAGGCACAGTACAATCGAGAAATCCTGCCACTAAATTCAAAACAAAGGTCTTAAATTGCTTACAAAGCTGGGCTGCTGAAATACACTGGCAAGCAAAACAAAGCGAGTGAAAAACTCCAAAACCAATCACAGTCCTTGCAGTGAGGAGGGTGCTGGTGGGTAATGTGACGTTATTTATCTGTATGATTAATTTGCGTTAAAAATAACTCTAATGATCCGCGTTAACCTCGAATTAGGAGGTAGCCATCATCCTCAGCTTTTATTGCCCTGCTCTCTTAACTGGGTATTATTTAAGACAAAACAGAACAAAATAACATAGATATAAATATAATAAATTGTTAAATTGAAAATGTAGAATATAGTAAAAAAGTAAGTGTATGCCAGTGTCATTACATTGTATTTGATGACATGATTTGATTATGAGCCTAGGTCATCATACGCCTTTCGCCAATTTCTCGGCATTAACCTAACGCTAAAGAACATTGGTGAAACAAACTTTGTTTCTATCTAAGGTGCTAGTGGAAATCAATAGGTTGCTGCAGATGTTGATTAAGTTTTCGATTGCATCAGTTTAAATGAATATGCACAAACATAAGCAGAATCTTTGTTGGGTAATAGGGGAGATGTATCTTGCAATATGCAATTTTTGTTATCCTTTTGGTAAGTAATATTAGGCTCTTGCTTAATGTCATACCTTACAGCTGCACCTAGCTGACATAATGTATATATACCATGTCTTTGCAAGTCAGCTGAGCACACAGTAGCGTAGTGGGGTTGTTGCGGTCACTCAGTTTAGGAAACAGATCGTCCTGTGGATCGTAAATTTTCCTGATACCCAAAGTATTTTTTTTCTTTTTATATCTAAATGAATTGGTGAGATTGTGGATCTATTTTGCAAGAAAAAAGTCCAAGGCCTTTTTTTAGTTCCAGTCCATCCCTGCACAAAACCTATATGAAACTGCTGAAATTACACATAATTTGTTGCAATATATACCACAGCTATTTTAAGTTCCCCTAATAGTGAAATGATGGCCAGGTCACAATCATGGTTTTTACATGTGAAAATTGGAATAGAACTCATAACATCACTTTATTTGTTCATTTATTGGCTTGCAAAAATGGCAATAACAATACAACAAACCTGTTAGTTCTTTTTAAAAATCTGGACAAGTGATGCAAAAAATATGTAGCCTAGGCCTATTACCAACACTTGTCTGACTTATTCTGTTAAAGTCGGGTGCACTACTGAGTTTGTTACGTAGGCATAGGATAGGCTACTTAACTTGAGTAGAACCTATAGGCCATAATGTTTGAATAGGCTGTGGAATATGGACATTTAGGCTACAGAATTTCTTGGACAAAATTATGTGGCCTAATAATTTTTAGGACATGTAGCCTTTTCATTTCTTAAGGGACCAAATGAAGCATCTCTGACTATTAGCCAGCATGAAAAGCCAGGACTGCAAGACAACGTAACTTTATTTGCCGACAAGAGCAACATGGTACTCTGGTGAACGTTGTAAAGTCAACATCTTTGTGGGAGTCAATGGATATTGGGTTTATGGATAAGCTCTTGAATGTTGTGTTAATTAGCATTACAATGAAACAGAGATGGTGAATATCACTCAACAACTTCAGAGTGTTTACGGACTCACCGTGCATGCATCTTTTATGTCATACAGCCTAGCGTTAGCTTAAATAATTAACTCCAGTGAACGTAATGTGGTGATGGCAGGTGTTTGCATGAGCTGAACAGGAGTTGTTAGCCTATGTCCAGGTTTGTGCTACGACACTTGCTATCTCTCTTAGTGGACCTACAGAAAGCAGCTTGATTATGGCTTGCTTTTAAATAAAATGAAAAAAAAAAAAAACATATTGCAAATAATTTTTCATCTTAATATGAATCCCTTACACAGTCATATCCAATTCTGCTGGTTGACGGTGTATTGTTACGTCCCTAGTATTTAGTTCAACCCTAAAACACACCAAGCACAGGAAGTGCACGCTGGAAAAAATATAATTTGTAGCTTATTAGTTATTGATGTTACTGTAGACCTACCATTTCGAGCTCTAAGCATGCGTTCTTGCTATAAAACAATCCAAAGAAATCGCCACAGTGGGAGGTCATAAGTACCTTTGTGTGAATACGCTGTAAGCAAGTAGCCAGTGACCTTTTCTGGTGAAGCAGTCATCAAATGACTAAATCTGCTATTTCAATTGTTTCAGGCTGAAATGTACTTTTCTGACTTGTCCTTCCTGTATAGTTTTTGAAGGCCTGGTTCACGTGTCACATCCATAACACATGTGTCACATCCCTAACATCAGTTTTCACAAAATAACTCCAATCAACTCTGTTGTGTTTAGGCATACTTGTGACTTACAGGAAAGTCAGATCACATTTAGTGACCATTAAATACAGAAAAACAGAAAAATTAAAACGGGTTCACATGCATAGTTTGACTATATATGAAACTTGGTGAAGTGAATCAGCGGGCCGTCCCCAGTCAGTGTGCAAAATTTTCCCATACCTTTTTACCATACGGTTCTGTAGGTTAACATAGACTTTCATTACTGAATAAAGTTGCATAATAATAAGAAGGAAAAGAATAGGTATGCGTAAAAAACATGGGTTTCTGCAGCTTCTTGCAGCTTCACATCTTCGTCATCCAATCGCGGCAGCTCTACACCTGTTTTTTCAGCATACTTCCATGTTTCCAGTATAATATCTGGCAAATACATGGGCACATACTTTAGGACAGCCAAAGTGTGCTGTCTTTGCAAAGCGAGGCAGGTTTATTTATGTAGCACATTCCATACACAAAGTTCAAGTATTTCTAGTATGCACACAGGATTAAAGGGGCTAAATGCAGGAATTTAGGAAAAAGATTTGTATCGTTTTTCTATGCGATGAGATGTTTAGATGGAGAGTCTCATAAAAAGATAATTTGGTGTGTTTTTTCCATTGTCTAAAGTTTAAAAAAGTTAATATTTTTTACATAGTCTGGGACAGGTGTGTGTTCATGTTAGTTCACATGAAATCCAGAGCTCAAAGAAGGCAGAACGTCTCCAACACACACACAAGCTGGTTTGCACAAAAAAGCTACAAAGTTATTGTTACAGTTGCTAAATGGTCAAAAAAAAATGCCTCAGATATTTGCCTCGTTTGCATTAGGCCTACTTTCATGAGTGGAAGTGATGATGTTAAATGAATATATTGAACATATTACAATATAATTATTATAAATATAACAATTTCTCTGTTGTTATTTACTGGGAATTAATGTAGCCTGTATGCATAATCACTTCAGTAGCCCCAAAGTAGGATTGGTTTCGTCCATGGAATGCACTTGAGATCTTCGCAGCTAACAGGATGAGAGAGAGAGAAGGAGCAGTTTCAGTCTGCAAGTTATCATTTACAATAGCTCAGTTTTGACAAAAAGGATGCAGATTTGTGCATACACCATGCCCATTCATGATGCCTCATGTAATATAGAAAAGAGTGTAAACAGTGACAGGCCTATAACGGAATTGAGTGATGCATTGCTTTGCTTCGCTCTTTTTGTTGATGGATGATCTGGATAGGCTAAACCCATACATCTCTAAGAGAGGATATTGCTGTTTCAAATCCAGAGTCCTAGAGAATAGGTTATTTGAGCTGGTCTAATTGTCATATTTTGTTGCTTATGGGCAAAGAGGATAACTTACTGTATGATATAGCTTAGGCAGAGCGTCCACACAGAACGTCACTGATGGGCACAGCAGACAGCCCGAGCAGACATCTCCACATGTTCTGGTTTTCCCAGGATTGTTATTTTTTGCTGTCTGTCCCGGAAAATTGATCATCACATTTTTTTCTTGATTTGCTCTACGATGCACAAATCCATAGTTTTCCTCAACCTGTTCTTCTGCTGTCGTAGCGCTAATGTCTTTCCCATTATCTTGATACATCAGGTGGGCTGATGGCCACATAGGCTAATCTTATAATGGACACTTGCGAAATGAAAGTTTACTTTCTACGACTCTCTCACACACACACACACACACACACACACACACATACTTGAAGTGTATGTTAAAAAAAACATAGGAATTCAGACGGTGAACATATGCACTGTATGTGTGTTGACATATGTATAACTCATAGATGCAAACCTCTAAGAATTGCAGTTCTTAAGATTTGTAAAGATTTCATATGCATCATTTGCAGTAGGTCCTTGGGTAGGATTGTTGTATTTCACCTTTCTAATCTATCCTGATGGTGAGGTGGGGGGGGGGGGGGGGGGGAGTGTCTTTCCCAGGTTTGGTAACTCAAAAAGGTTCACAAACTTTTGCAGAGCACTGAATCTCAGCAACCCACTACATTGTCTTTTTTATGATGTCCTTATTTCTTTCACATTCTCTTGTTGTTTTAGGTCATTTTTGGTAGTTTTAACCTCAATTATTACACAAAGCTCCTTTAAAGGTGTAGGTGCAGTCTTTATTGCTTTGTTTTTGACCTGCTTGTATTTGTGTTGTTATTATTCCAGGAGACCTGCCAAAACCACACCTGTGTCAAGTGTGAGCAATAGCATTCTACTTTGCCCTCATGGTGGCTTCATGTTTACATACGAATCAATGCTAAGAGGAGATGCTGAACAGTGAGTATTTTAAAATTTGTGTATTGGATATTCTTGCATTTTTGGCTGCTTTGCATATGTTTTGTCCAAAGCATCTTGTTTTTTATTTGATATAACTACAAGTCAATACAATATAACTACAATACACCAAAGTTATCACTCACTCATCCTCTCAGTGTACCCCACGGTGTTTTTGTTATTGTTTGTTGGACAGGTTCACTTTGTTATATACTGTGAAGTAAAATGTTGTTATTAAAAGTTGACTTGTATTTAGCAGTTGGTTTTATCCAAACTGGCACAGATTTGCAACATGGTGTTCAGGGATAAAACCCAGGTTGATTGATTAGTCGCTGTCATTACCGCTGCTTCAACCTGTGTTACTATGGCTGGGCAATTATTATTCCTAATATTAATAATCCTAATATTCATTTGAAAATGCATTATTGATTCATAAAACCATGGATCAATGTCTGTTGAAATGTCTGTTATTTTTGCTTTTGGTGCTTCTTTGATGCTTCTTCATAGTTGGGTGGTTTGGCATTTTTGAATGTAATCGTATTTCTCCGACTTGATCACACTTTTTTTGGCAAACAAGTAACACTGCTTACAAGTGACAAATGCAAAAGCCATGTGCCAGTATGCAAAAAAAGGTATTCAAATAGATAAAACAACTGTTTTAGATACACTAACAACTGTTGTAGATAAAGCTTCATACAAAAAGTGCAAAAGCTTCATACAAAAAGTGTTCCAGAGAGAAAGAGAGAAAAGCTCAGCTCAGCTGACAGTTTGTAGCCTACCCAAATGAGAAGTAGTGTAAGTGTACCCTTAAGCCCACCAAAATCTAAGTTTACATGTTTTTCATCAATTTTGGCATGGTTTGCAAAGCAGATAACTTGTCACACTGCAAGATTCTTGCAGACTCTTGTTTCATTTTTATATTTTTCAAAAGATGATTTGACATATTTTGAAAAATATCTTTATAAGTCTGGCATGGGCTTAATTGGTCCAGTGGTACCATTTAAGCCCATGGGTGTTCCAAATAAGCCCACATCATATTTATTTTTCTAAAATTAAATATATTATTGCTTTACAAGCATGAAAAATAGCAATGCATCAATTTAGTAGCATGTTACTCTTGGACTAAACCTAGGTCTACTCAAGTTAGTCCTAATCTTATTTAACCCTATTTATGTGATGTGATGGACTGAATCATAACCTCTTTTCATTGTTTAATTTCTCTCTCAGTTTGTTCATTTAGTCATTCATTCCATCAAACAAAGCCTAAACTTTGCAGGCCTAACTTCTATGCACAAATGGTACTTTGGATAAGGTTGATCTGTTCAGATTCAGTCTATCTTAAGTTCATGTTTATGTTTAGATTGTCAACAGGGTGTTTCTCACTGCAAGCATAATCTACAGCTTAATGTTTAATAAGATCAAATCCGTGCTGTTTATTATAGACTCCTAAAACATAGGAATCGTATAAGCATTTGATTAAAAAGTCACAACAGTGCTATCTATGTTAAACAAGAAATGCATATTCATGTTTCTTTTTATTGCCCTTTTTTGTAAAACTGATAACGGCTGATATACACTTAGCTGTTGTCTATTGTAAAAATTAAAAATGAAGTGCAAGTCTTTGGTAATGTATAGAGGTCTATTTTATAGCTGCAAATTTGGTTAAAAGAACAAAAATAATGATTATCAACACTCCTGTAAAAGTAAAAGCGGGTTAAAGGGAGGAAATCCTCATTGAAATACATTTAAGTGGACTTACAGTTGTGTTAAAAATTATTCAACCCCCAGTGCTGTAAAAGGTTTTAAGTAATTCAATATGTATTTGTAATTGTGTTCAAAATAATATCTTTCAAGGACTTGTTACCGAGCCAAATGCAACTAAAATGACAAATTGTTTTGGTAATATAGTATTAAATGTCCTTTTTGTGATTTTTTCCACTGACACAATTCAACCCCTTGAAGACTTCCACTCCGAAGAACAGAGGTTCAATCAAGTGTTGGTCAATCAGGTATTGAAAACACCTGTAGATGTGAACGAGCAGCAATCAAGGATAACAAGCAACAATCAGGCAAATTTAAAAGGACTGTGATACTCAGCTCCTTCTAGATATTTACTGCTGTCTTTCCAACGCGGTGAAGTCAAGGGAATGGTCGAAGAAGACAAGAGAAGAGGTAATTTCTCTTCACAAGAAAAGACACGGTTGTAAAAAGGTTGTGACGATATTAAACATCCCAAGAGACACAATTGGAAGCATTATTTGCAATTATTATTATTATTATTATTATTTGCAAAAAATCTTGCACAGTGGAAACAGTACCAGGGCATGGCAGAAAGAAGATGCTGACGGCGACTGCTGTACGCTACCTGAAGCACAGGGTGGAGAAAAATCCCTGGGTGACTGCTGAGGAACTGAGAAAAGATATGTCAGGTGTAGACACTGAAGTTTCAGCTCAGACGATAAGACGCACACTGCGAAATGAAGGCCTCCATGCCAGAACTCCCAGGGGCCCCTGCTGACTCCAAAGAATAAGAAGAGTCGACTCCAATATGCCAACAATCATGTGGACAAACCACAAAAGTTTTGGGATACTGTGATGAAACAAAATTCAAACTCTTTTGGCCTTTGGATCTCCTCTATATGTGTGAAGGAGGAAGAACAGGGCCTATGAAGAGAAGAACACCTTGCCTACTGTGATGGTGGGGGGTCAATCATGCTTTGGGGCTGTTTTGCTTCTACAGGTACAGGGAATCTCCAGTGTGTGCAGGGTACCATGAATTCCATAAAGTACCAAGCGATCTTGGATGCAAATGTTATGCAGTCTGTCACAAACCTAAGGCTTGGGAGATGATGGACCTTCCAACGACCCCAAGCATATCTCAAAATCCACCAGAGCTTGGTTGCAGGGCTGGAACATTTTGGAGTGGCCATCACAGTCCCCTGACTTAAAACCTATTGAAAATCTCTGGTGGGACCTGAAGAAGGCAGTTGCAGCATGCAAGCTGAAGAATGTGACTGAACTTGAGGCTTTTGCCCATGGGCTGAGATACCCGTAGTCCGCTGCAACACATTTGTGTCAAGTTATGTTTCACATTTGAAGGATGTTATAACAGCCAAAGGATGTTGTACTAAGTACTAAGAATGAATGTGACACTGTACCACTTAAGCCCACCTTTAAAAAAACAGCATTTTTTTTTTTTTTAATATTCAGTTCTCTAAAGGGATCAAAGATGTTGATGTGTAGATTAATGTCATATCAATTACTAACATTCATTATACCAACCTAATATTTTTTTTTATTTTGCCAGTGTCACTAAACAAGTCTTTTGGTTTGACTGACAGATTAGCTCTGTGCACTGGCGCATAAGTCATCTTTCCAAATGTAGAAAAATAGCTTAAAATTACAAATTATTATGACTTAATATACAAATATCAAATCATTTACCTCTCATTTTTCATTCTAAATTCTGAAGGAAGTGACTAAGAACACAGATACCTTTTGAGGGTTTGAGGGGTCCCAAAACACCAAAGTTTTGAGGCAACTTTTTGTGAGTAACCTTGACACTCTATGCAAAGATGGCAGGCTAACTTAAAATTGCCTTATATGATTGATTTGAAAATAAGATAACACATTGAATTAACAAAATGCTGGATTGATTAAAACACTGAGTAAAACAAAATATGTTTTCTATTTAAAGTTGAAAGACCGTTTACACAAGCTGAAGACCGTTTACACAAACAAAGCATTTTATGCCGCCACGTGGTGTAAAAGGCATCTAACACAATGCCTGTCTAATATACGGTTCTCTAATCCCAAACTCCAATCCCAGGAGCCTCCTGTATTTAGATAGCGGGTCCACATTTTGCTTCTAAGATGGCGACCTGTACACCCAATATAGAATTTCACACAATTTTCTTTTGTGAGGAATTAGAACAAGTGACGGACATAGCGGGTTAGAATGTAGAAGCCTATTTTTGCAGACAAACCTTATCTGTCTCTCTCATTAGGCTGTTCAGTCATTAGCAATATTACAAGTTTCTTCCCTGAAATTAATTCCTGCAGGTTGGGATGTGTTGCATGTTATCATTACAATCCTATAGCCTATAGGTTTATCTCTCACTAAATAAAGTAAAACCCTAAAACCCTATACCGATTTGCAAAATATGGCCCAATTACTGCACTTTAGCCTGTAACCATGACGTTTGTTTGCCATGTGTACTGGTAGAAAAGTAAACAAAGCTTTATGGATGTGACATTTGCACTCTTATTGATGAACAAAATGCGAACTTTAACAAGCATAGCAGTATTTCATCATTTTGTTTATTTTATTTTGCAAACTCCATAGCTAAATAAAGGCAAATTTACAAAATTCATATCACGATTTACATCATAAGAATATGAGCTTTTTATTTGTGTTTTGGACATGACACTGAATGGACAATTACAGTTTTCCTGTAAAGTCTGTGAAGTTTGAAATTTTTTGTTTGAAATTGTAGGCCTACATTGCCAGCAAAAATAATAGGCAACCAATGATATCCAGGGTGTGTCTTCTGCGCTTGGCTTGTTTTGGGGATTATGCACAAAATGTCAACATTTCATTAGCTGTAATGAAGGCTCGATGTTACAGTGGGGTAAACCAGTTATTGCTTATCATATGCATGGACCAGTGAATCTGTGCGCAAAACAACGTTGGGAGCAACTTACATTGGCAACTGGCTATTGCAGTCAGGAACTGTATACAAAAGACATGCACACTCAATAAAACAAAAACTCTGAAAGGAATACATGGAGTATTTCACATTAAACACTTAAAAGAACACTACTCTTGGTTGACAGTATGCTTTCTTTGAAAAAAAAAAAAAAACATTTTGTCTTGATAGCCATCTCTGTGTTTTAAGAGGACACTGGTATGACACACCCTCCAAATTGGCCATAGCCTCCTAACTGTATGCATTGAGACATGAACTTACTATTTGTGTTTACTATTTTGTGAGCTTGTGAATCTTCTGTAGGGTGTTATTGCCATTTTTGCAGGCCTAATAAATTAAACAATTGGGATAATAATTTTGCTGACCCGTGTGCATCTGTTTTTTAGAAGAATGTGTGTGACATTCTTTGCTTTAAGGTCTACATCATCAAGTGCACCTGCACTTAAAAATCCCCACGACACCTCTTCATAGGTACTGGCCATTTTCTTGTCATTCGAGACATTGATGATTGACGAATAAAAATTGCATTACCATGTGAAAATGGGAAAAACGTTTACCCATGATTGTGATTTCTGACTGAAAGGGAAACTGATATGCATCACTTGCAACAAGTGATTGTTGAATTTCGTCTGTGAATTTCGAAAGTGTATTCCAACACATCATTTAAGTATTTAAGTTACAAATGGGGAAAAAATGTTCAGTAACACTATATTTGAAGGTGTCTATGTAAGACTGACATCATCCTGTCATAGACATAATGACACTTGTTTATGAATGTTGTCATTAAGTGTCATGCAGTTTTTGTAATGTCTGCATCCCAAGCTATCAACTTTTACATTACAGAAACCGAATGACACTTAATTACAACAGTCATAAACATTAATGAAGTATCATTAAAGTTCATGATGCATGTCATGTTTATAACAGGCTCTTGTCGCTCTTATGTAGACACCTTCAAATAAAGTGTTACCAAATGTGCATCATATATTGTATTGATATGAACATGCTTTGCAAGTTTGAACATTTTTGTCTCAACATTTGACATTGACGTGACATTTCAATGGATGTTTTTCTCTGCCTTTGTCAACTTGGGAATTGACAAATTATGTAGTTTTGTCACAAGCTTGCGTATTTGTGATGCTGAAGTGGTGTGAAATAGGTGTTTTAAAAACAAGGTTTCTGTATTGGCGCACCACTCATAGATGATGTAAGAAATTGAATTATCTGTAAAAATCTGTCAGAAGGTGTATCATACAATAAAATATAGACCTCAGTGATATCGTGATTGATATATATATATACACACACACACACAGATAAATGACTATACATTTCAGACAACCCTACTTTTCCAGTTCACAAAGGGTAGTCATGCTCTGAAGTTCAATGTATTCAATGATATGTCAGCAATGATGTGATTGATGTGAAATAGTTTACTGCCTTTCCCAATCCTCTATCTGGTCTAGTTGGTTATTCAGGCATGTTTCTGTGTTTTATATGTATGTAAAATATGCTTAATGGTTTCAGTGTGTGCATTTTCAATTTTAATCTAAAAACCCATACTGTTACTGTGGCCCAAAAAATGATGTATACCAAGTCGTGGGTACACTTAATTATTGCACCCATAGCAACAATATGTTTAAAGGCCACTAGTGTTACTAATGTCTGATTTATTCCTACACAGTATAGCACTTCTCTGGCCAAATGAGTGGGAGGTGATCAGGACCCATTTCCTTGTGGACCAGCCTATTTCAATCAGCAGGATAAAGCCAGAAACTGGTATTGGTGACAATGTTGAATATCACACACAACCAGGTATGGATTTGCTAGCAGTTATTTTAATGATTAATAAACCTCGGAAAGTTAACATTCATGTTTTATGCTGCTTTTAAATGCATAGAATTGAGACACTATGCTCAAATGTCATTCACCATAACTGGTATCTACAGACACATAATACACAATGTGAAGGATAGAATAATCTTATTAAAAAATGTCATACTGGCAATGAGGGGATTTAATGTAAATTGTCAGGACAAAGCAAAAAGGACCATGTTAAAAGCAAACACTCACTGATCTAGTCTTTATCAATAGATCAGAGAATAAAGAACTCTTGTAACATAGTTACAGGTTTGTTTGACCATAATATGATCTTGGTCCTAAGAAAGCTCTGTAGAAGGAGGTTTCATATATCATTTTGTGGTAGATTGGAAGAGGCTCTTACTTCCCTTTTCTCAAACATAGTTAATAGATCTTTTAGACATAGTTAATAGGTCTAATGATGGCAGAAAAATGGATTTCTGAAAATTGTTGTATTCGAAAATATCAAGGCCAAATTGGACATGGGAGGCGTGGTGAGGGCTGTCAACTTTGATCTAAGAAAAACCTTTTGACATTGTCAATCATTTTAATTGTAAAATGATCAAGATTACATTTTTCATTCAATGCTTTAAACTTGATAAAATCATACCTTACAGAACAAACATGATGTGTACATACAGGCAATTAAACTTCACTGTTCATAAAAGGGGTCTATACTGGGGCCACAGATGTTTGGCCTGCATAAATGAGTTACCCAATGTTGTCTGCCCACTGTAACTTGTCAGATCTATGGTGACAATACAGGTATTTATTTATATGCAAAAAAATTAGTTAGAGTCAAGCTGCAAGCATGCTTTTGTGGTTAATATTTGTAACTGGTTGATAAGCTCTTCATCTCACAAACAAATCTGTGTGTGTGTGTGTTTTTTTTTTTTTTAAGGTCTGAAAATAAAGTCAACTGAACCTGATGTTATAGTGGCAGGGAGGTAAATGAATTGTGATAAATAAATATACATATTTGAGGACAGTAATAGATTCACAACTTCCATTTAAAACACAACTTCAAAGAATTGTGAAAAGAATCTAGGGAATTTCGGTCTTAGAAGGAATAATACAAATGAGGCTTACGAATTGTATTTACATGTACGATTCCAGCTAAGACTACATTACAGTCATTGCAAAGGCTTTACAAACAAGCCTTGAAAACATTACACAAAAAACTAATGCTCATCACCATTAAATATTGAGGTGCTAAAATATGATAAAGTAGTAGTGTGTAGTTTTGTGTTTTTTTCATTGTGTTGTAGCTTGAATGTTTTCCTCTTTTGTTTTGCTTTGGTTTAAAGCATCTGCTAAATATGTAAATGTAAATCCTTCATCGTTTGGGCCCTCTTCCACTTGGCTATTTCATCAAAACACTTCCATGAGACGTACTGCTCGGAGGGAATGTAAAATACCATTTAGAAAAAACTCCCTTTGTATAATCAGTCTTTTCTTATCTTTTTGACATTGGGGTTTACCAGCAAGGCACAAAGTTACATCAAAAAAGTGTATAAGCCATATACCCTTTGGTTGGGTAGTAGACGCTGGAGTTCCATCTGACAAAATGCTATATAGTTTATAGGTCTTGCAAACCTTATTGCATTTCAGCTTACATTTCATTAAGGTCACCACTGTCATACATTTAGGAACATTAGGAGGAGACTGATAGGTAGGCTATATGCTTGTGTGTTAATGTTAAGTTAAGCTATACAGTCCAAACTGTAATGTAAAATAACTTTAATTGTGCCAGTATTATTCAATTCAATTATATTTATACAGAGCCTTTAAGAATAGTATTGTCTCATGTGCTTTACAGCAAGGAGCAGGGGCAAGGAAAAGGGGCAGGTGCAAGGAAAAACTTCCTTGTAGTATGTGTAAGATTTCTCATTCAGCCAGACAAGGTGTTCAGTTATATGCAACTGGATTGGCTTGATGGGCATAGATAGCCTCCTTCTCATAACAGCTGTCCTTGTCTGAAATGTGCACGTCAGTGAACTTAAAGGAGTGTCCCATCAATTTACACAAGAACTTTTCACTAAGCTAGTTGTCGATGTTGGTGAACAGATCATTTTACCTAATTTGGTGGTATTGGGTTTTATTTTCTTATTTACCTATCTGAATTTTTGTTTTTAAGCCTCCTAATCAGTATAATAACAAAGCTAAATAAGCTAACTAAATACAGTATCACTTTGTAGCCTACATAATGATAATGGCTGAGGTTTGCTTATATGCTTTTGTCTGTAAACCAGATTTAGAGCTAGTTTTAGAACTCACTTGGCCATGTCATAAATGGCTGGTCATTGTCTTAAATGGTGCAATGGCTCCCTCTAGTGGTAGGCTAGTGAAAAACTGCACTAGACGCAATTGTAGAAAAGCAAATTTGAACAAATTTTTTAGGTAATTTTGTAGTGCTAATTATAAATATTTTGATCACTAAGCAGCTTAGTTTTGAATGTCAATTTTTTTTAGGCAATGCATGTTTCTGGCTATGACAAGTTCTTATAATTTCTCTCTAAACATACCTTACTAGGTTGCCACTAGATGGCATCATTGCACCATGTAAAATAATTTGACCAAGAACACTTATTTAACACTTATTTGATTATGGTTTAGGTTGGGAAACAGATTATTTTACCTAATTTTGGGTTGCCGATTTTGAATATCTTGTATACCAAGTTGAATTTTCAGCTTTAAGCCGCCTCCTTATAATAATAATAATAATAATAATAATAATAATAATAATAACAGAATAACAGAACACTTATTTAACACTTATTTGATTATGGTTTAGGTTGGGAAACAGATTATTTTACCTAATTTTGGGTTGCCGATTTTGAATATCTTGTATACCAAGTTGAATTTTCAGCTTTAAGCCGCCTCCTTATAATAATAATAATAATAATAACATAGGCTTCTAGGCAGAGTGTTACAGGTGGAAAATAACATGTAAGAATCATTGCTGAAACTATACATGTATGCATTGAGAAATCTAATGATCTCAGTTTCTAGCCATACAATCTGGAGCAGTGCCCAAAAGTACAGATCTTGTTCAAATGTTTCTCCAGTGCATAGAGCTCTACGAAAAGAAATGTGTATGCTACAAACCACGAATGCTTTCAAAATAAAACTCCTTGCGGAGTCCTTATCCTACATTGCTGCCATGGTGAATATCACTGAATGACAATCAGACCCGGGTTTGATTTGAGAAATGAATGCTGCAAGTCCATGTTGCTTTGAATAGACTTAGGTTTTTAAATGCTCTGCATGCACTGGTAATTCCTTCAGGAATTGCGTCTCTAGTTTTAACTATGAACAAAGCACATTCATATGACAAAAAAATATCATAGTTTTCGTGTACAGACAGTATAAAACTGAAGGAAAAGAAAAGAAAATTTACAACAGATGTACACAGCAGTAGGAGTGAGTCAGTCTTTTCCATTAGTAAACACCAGCAAAGGATCCCAGATCTTATTGAAGTCTTAATTTATTACTGTATCTAATTTTCTCAAGATGCAAAACATTGAGGGACTGCACCATCTGTCCACAATCTAGTTAGCTAGCTGCACTTCATCTGTATTATTATTAGACGTTCGTGTTTCCCATCACTGTCGATGGAATTGAGGGCTTGTATCTTCACTTTAACTCTAGCTCTACAGCCCTGAAAGTACAAGACCACCACCGGCATTCCTTCGTAGCATGAGCAGGTGATTCCTTGTATGAACGAGTTTGCTGCTGCCAGAGTGTTGCAATAACAGTTCCATTTCCAGAAGATAAAATAAAGTAAACACTCTACAAAGTGTGTAATCCAAAAATTGCAAAGTAAACAAAAGACATAGAAAACACACAAAGACACAGAAGTTACATGGACACGTTCCCACTCTCGTTGGCCCCTACATATTATCCTGAAGAGAGAGGGGACTCCAAGAAAGAATTGAGAATTCAAGAAAGAATTGAGTGGTGATCCAGCAGACCTAGATGAATTCTTTGCTTTGCGTTGAACAAATTTATTTTATTATCTGTACGGTTAATTCTATTATTTTCTTGATTCTATAATTACATGACAGTACACCTTTTTCTGTCTCCTTATGTGTCTCTCCCTGATAGGCCTCAAGTCTTCAGAAACACGTTTCTTAATTGGCAGAAACAACCTGATTAATTGCTATTAGGGCTGTCACTATCAAATATTTTTGAATCAAGTTTGAATCAAGTGTTTTTCATTTTCATTGATTAATCAAGTAATTGGGTATAGCATACTTCTACTACTAGTTAGCATACAGTAATATCAATAGTGTGGTAACAACATAAAAGGCCTATTAAAATTGGCAAGCAAAATCGCTATAATGGAAATATTTTTTATTCCAACACAAAGAATAAATGCATGTGCAAGATGAGTAGAGAGAGACGGAGAGTGTGTGTGTCTGTGCACGTGTGTCCATGTGTGCGGGATGGAGGAGAGATACGGAACGGATGACATGAGGTGTTGGTGCATTTGCTGACTTAATACTTTACATCATGCTTAGTCATTAGCCATAGCTGCAAATAGTCACAAATACTGTCTTACTAGCACTAGTGTTTGCATTATTTGGCAATGGTACCCAAATTTAAAACTCCACTTTGTGAACTGTATTTAACATGTGGATACTTTCTGTACGTGTTGGAATGTTGACGTTATTTAATGGTAGGCCAGGTCTGTTTAAAGTGTATGCACTGCACCACACTCCTCCTTATGAAACATACAATGTACTGCACAAGTTCATTTTCATAAACCAGCCCTGAATTAGTGGTGCTGAAGTACTTTAAAGTAGCCTAATGGAAACAAAAGAGAACGACTAAAATGGCGGTATGTCGAGCCACCATGCTCTCTTCAATGTGTGTGGGAAACACTGTGTTTGAGACTGGAGACCAAAAATGAATTAGCGATTTATGGTAAAACAATGCTTCAACAAAAAAATATTACCGTCGATGAATTTTCATAGTCGGTTACATCGAATATTTCAACTAATCATGTCAGCTCTACTCAATACATTTCTCATGCGCGCCAAAGGCTTCTTCTGTTGTGGAAACTCTGGCTCTAATGACCGACATGGCCGTTTCCAGACTGCTAACTGTTGAGTTCAGAAAAGCATTTGTCAACAGTTTTTCGATTTTCCAATGGCCTCTTGTACATCTTCAATTGTAGTTGTGTCATTAGTAACATAGCCAGGACTAGCTCCGCCATCCTCTGTGTCAGAAGCAGTGCCTTTGTCATTGTCCTTTCTCCCTCAGCCTTTTGGCATATTGTCTATTTTGTACAGGTTCCAGAAAAGTTGAGTTGATGGAAAAAGAAATTGTAAAATGAGGTTTGAGATCTCTGAAACACATGTATACAATAGCCCCCATGTGTTTTCTTAAACAAGAACACTGATCATTTGCGAGTAGTTGAACACTTTTTGCAAGCACTGGAAACATACATACACAGACCAAATAGTTACCCAGGTCTAGAGTTAGTTCTAACTTGAAAGTCAGGCTTTGTTCACAGACCTCTCAAGATGGAGTCGGTGACAGGGATGTCAATGAGTGAGAGGCAGGGATGACTTTCAGCAGAGATGATTGTGATTTATGTGGGCAGAGGAAGAAAATGAGTCAGGCCAATTTGGGTGATTCACACATCACAGATCATGTGTCATATGTGCATGAATGTAAAGAAAGACAGAGGGAGAGAGTGAGTTGTGCGCGTAACGCATGAGAGGTCTGTGGCAGCACTTGGCTATTGCAGCATAACTAAGGTATGGTGCATGGCAACTCAACACCACTGCAGGGATGGTCAGTGGCTACCATGCCCCACAGAGCTTACTGTGCCAAAAGGCCAAGAAGTACAGTACCACCGTGTCTTTACTCTGTGCTTGGTTCTGTCTTTGTTCCAGAATTGTGTCAAGACTGTCGAGAGGGCTTCATGTTCCAACAGCAGAGGGACATGAGAGAGTACACTCAGGCTACTGTATATGTGCGCAAAGTCATCAACAATAAAAGGGTAAGAGTACACTCAACACTGCCAGATACATAATGACAGCCAAAAGGTTCAGTGCTTTCATCACAATGGCCTGTGTTTAGTGCAGGTATTTCCAATACAAGAATAGTATCCTGTCATTTGTTTCTGTCCCACCCCTCTCCCAAGGCAATGAAGGATGATGTCCCATCCCTTAATGTAAGTGGTTCAGAAGCAGAAGAAGATACAGAAACCAAAATAGATGGAGAAAAAGACCCAGATTTTAGCCAGGTGAGAGTTCATGTAATTTCTATACATCATCATGAACAGTGGATTTACGAGGCAGCTTTCCATATAGCCCACTTGCTCTTTAATCTTTCCTCTCTGCATCCTTCAACCCCAAGCTGGAAATTGGTGCCAAGCGGAAAAAGATAGACAACAGTGGTGCTGGTACAGTGCTGCATTCAGTAGCTAAGGCACCCTCTGACAAAGGAATCCGCAGGAGCACACGTCATCACAAGCTTCGAGGAGAGAAAGCTCTTGTTGTTTCTGCTAACCAAACACTCAAGGAGCTCAAAATACAGGTAAAACAAATCCAATGAATGTGTTTTTTGCAACTTTTTTCAGCCTGAAACAACTTAGATGTACCTCTTATCCAAAACCAGGAACTATCAGCATAAAAAGTCACACTTCCACCCATGTTATCCCTCACTGTCAGGTGTGTCTACTTATGCTATATTGTGACAGTGAAACACCATATGAATTTCTTCCTGCCAAATTTTGGCTTTAGGAGCGTGGTCATGGCAACAGTAATCCATTTGGCAGTATTGGTAGGTACACAGTAGTGACTGTTAGCCCATTGAAATGTTAATACAAGAACAGGCATCTAAAGGTCTGAGTTCAAAAGTTTGCTGCTGCCTCCGAGCAGTGCAGCAAGTCTTGCATTACCAGGCCCTTAACTATGCTGTTGCCACCTACTGCAGTCAAAGTTCAACTTTCACTTCAGTTTCGACATTCAAGTTTAACTTAGTTCTCGCAACCAGTTGTTATGTTCTCGCAACCAGTGGTTATGTTCTCGCAACCAGTGAAAAAGCAAGAAAATCAAAACCGAATAATGCAAGCTAAAGTTAGGCATTAGAGATCCTTGGAGATAACATCAGAGAAGCAAGCTTTTGGTTATGTCTGAATTTACCTGCTCCCGTAGAGTTACATGATACAGCACAACAGTTATAACTTGAAACTTTCCATAAATGTCCAGAAGCAATAGCAAACTCATATTGCCGTTTTCTTAAATTGGCTCCTATGTTTGTAGGAAGTGAAGTGCTTAGGGATAGTGGCTGTAATGCCCTCAAGAGTGAATGTGGTGCAAGGCTCCCTTGGCAGGCACATGCAGCAGTTTTCATGTGTTCATGCAGTGCCTTTAACTCTACCTGTCAGTCAGTCACACTTCTGTGACAGTCTCACTGTTTATGAAATGTTCTATTTCAGAGAAAGAATAGGTTTCTAAATTCAGTTCAATTCAATTATATTTATATGGCACCTTTTACAATAGTGTTGTCTCATGGCTCTTTACAGCAAGGAGCTGTAATGGTGTTGTACAGATGACCCAAGAGCAACACTTTGCAAACACAAACAGTTTATTGAGTTCAGAATCAGGGGAATGGAGGGCAGCGGACCAGGCAGGCAGCAGATGAATCAGAGGTGAGTTGCGGGTAACGGGTGCTGTGGCGGCCAGATGGACCAGTGGAGAAACCCAGACGAGGGGGAAGACAGAGCTGGGAGGTGAGCAGCTGGAATAGGGAACAGTGACACCTACAGAGAGCGGTAATTAATGCACAGCACAATGATGTTCATTGGCTGACAAGACAATGTACAAGAGCGACTGGGATGAGTGAGAGGAGGATCAAGGATGGCTCCCATGAGTTGCTTTCGAAACCAGGCTCTGATGAGTTGCAAACCAGGTGTTGACAAGGACAACAGGTACACCCTTGTGGAGGTGGCAGGGCAGGAGCCACAGAGGCAAAATTCAGGTTGCAAGACAGGCAGCAGGTCAGGATTACCAAAGCAAAAGAGCAGGGGTAGCCAGGTTGGTCCGGGCTGGAAACGGGAAGTCAGAGGAGCGAGGTTGCAGAGCTGAAACACCATGAACTCAAAGATGATCTAACAAGGACTGATTGGAAACTGGAAACTGTGGGTTAATATACTGTGGCAGGTAACAATGAGCAGGTGAAGGCAATGATTGACTGAGTGCAAGTTGGGTGTGGCAGGTGATTGAACGGGTACAGTGTGGTGGGAAGTTACTGGCACAGAGTGAGACCATAACAGGAGCACCCAAGAGCAACAGAGGCAAGGAAAAACTCCCTTATGTTTAGTTAGTCTAGGAAGAAACCTTGTAGTAACCATGGTTTCAGTAGTAACCATGACAGACTACAAGTTGCCTATGGTTTTAGCTAAGGTTCATAATAGTTCCAGAGTATTATCCCACTTTATATTACATGGTAGTCAGTCCATAGGTGGTTATCAGGAATTATGGCTGGACAATGTTGCAGCGGTAGTGTCAAACTCACAGAAGTGAGATGGGTCATGGGGGTAACAATAAGGGTCCATTTGACATTGCCTGAACAAATGCCAAACTAGCGGCAAACTCCTCCAGTCACCAACATCCAACAATACCCCACATCACATATTATACATCAGATTAAACACAAAAATATACATTTACATTGTTCCACAAAGTGGCACACATAACGCATATATGCGTGCATGAATCAGAAACAAACACAAAGTCTCTCTCTCCTACCGGCGCTTGCGGAGCGGCGCATGCGGTTAAACTGTGAGAAGGAGAGAGTTCAGCTTCTCACAAGGGGTAACAAATAAGGGCCATTTGACAGTGCCATTGTGTGTGGGGGGGGGTCAGTCACAAAGCTTCAGGGTTGCCAGAGTTGGTCCTGGCAAGGGTGTCTAGAATAGGCCTCTAGGATTAATAGTCCCGAGCCTCCCATAGTGTTGGTTACAGTCCACTCAGGAGGGGAAGGTGACAGGAGTCCGCCTGATGGACAGAGAAAGCAAATGAGTTAGGCCAGGCTCACACACCACTGATCATATGTGTCATCTGTGCATATATATATGTGTGTGTATGGAAATAGACATAGAGAGAGTTGTTCGGCATGATGCTTGAAAGGTTTGTGGCGGCACTAGGCTATAGCAGCATAACTAAGGTATGGTGCATGGCAACCCAGCACTATTGCAGGTATAGTCAGTGGCCACAATGCCTCACAGCTGGGTGCAACAGCAGACGCAGTCCCTCCAAAAAAGACCCATGAGGAGTGATGATTTACCATGCATCATCCCTAACTATGGGAAACAGTAAAGAGTAAGGTTTTAAGTCTAGACTTTAGGGCCATTAGCTGCTCCAAAAACATGTTTGTAGCTCTGCAAGTTTTTTGTCCTAGAAACATACGAGTAACACCACTGGAAAGCTTCAGTCTTCTAGTTTTCAAATATGTAGATTTTAAAATAAACATGTATCGAATGCGCTTTGTAAAAAGAATAAATAGAAATGTTATATGTTTTTCACCAGTTCAGGCAGTAGCAGCCAGTTTCTAACACACCCCTCAGCTATTCAGATGGTAAACACCGGGGCAATCAGTGGCATCATTGGGTCATTGTTTTGCGGCAAAGGTGAGAACACGCCCAATTTCACCAGTGTATACAAACCCACATGGGAGAGGTATGTTTTGGTTCTGTGCAACACTGGTGGCTTGAGCACTGAGCAAGGATGTCCAGCAAGATGATGTGGAAATGTACTTTGAACTTTGTCTTGATCCCATGCAGGACATTTCTGATGAGTGAGTAGCTATATATTTTACTACTTGTTGTTGTCATGATTCGGTTAGCTTATAGGGAGAATGTAGCCATTGTGTGTTGCTAAGTGACTTTGTTAGCCTACTTCATTAGCCTGTGCTCCGTGCCAAACTACACTTCGGTAGTAGTATGAGGGTGTTTCACTAGACAGATGATCATATTGCTGAAATCCATGTCACGCTGTACTTCTAGTCATTTAGTTGCATTTACAGTCAATATGCAATGCATAGCCACAGGTGTTTGCCAAGTTTATTAGCGTACTGTATTACCTTGTGCTCCGTGCATAAGTCTGTCCATGGAATTGTAAAAGACAGAAATATTATCCATTACTTCAACTCTGTGGAAGTGTGATACATGCAACGTCTACCTTTGCCTTCAGCAAGACAAACTGTTTTTTTGCTTGGCATCCTATATGAGAAGCTCTTTTAACAGCTCAACCTAAGCTCTTTTGCATAGCTCTGGGGCAATGTAACAGTTCCCTGGCAGAGCCATTGACAGCTGGACAATGACGGCAATTGACACACAGACACATGGACAATGACAGTGGGGAGGGGACAGTTACAGGTGTGATACACCCATCTAATCAGTATTCATTTGAAACTACTAGTTTGTCTTACTTTTTTACAATTTGTATTGAAACTACAGCACTTTTCTGAGTGCTCTTCTGACTTGTATGTAGCCAACACTTATGTTTACAAGGTTCAAACTTCAAAATTCTTGGCCAGATATATTTATAGTGTGTTTTTTTACAATGTTTGAAGACCTTTGAAAATAGGTTTTTGTGTAGTTGTATTTACACAGAATTTTAATAAAAACTCTTTTCATTACATGCACTTTACTCTTATATTATTATTCAAAAGGTCTTGTAGAATATAACCATATGTGCCACTTGTGCATATGTGTTGTTAGTTAGATGAAAAACTTAAAAATGTCAAAGTGTAGCAGACTGCCTCTGAGTGTCTGAAAGGCCCCGGACCCCTAGGTTTTGAGTGTCCGCTTGTCGGATGTGGCTGGAGGGGATTATTCCATAAGAGGGCCGCAAGGTACCAAAAGGCTCTCCTATGGTATGTTGGGGTTTGAGTTCAGTGTGTTTGTGGGAATGTTCACGTGTGTGTGAGTAAATATATGCAATGCTGAATTGATGTCGGGCCAGGGAGATGAAAGCTGGAAGGAGATGTCAGGGGAAAGAGTATTATCTTATTTATGTATTTATTCAGTCTTACTTGTAATAATAATAATAATAAAAAAATCTTAACATCATTTGGTTGACTGAAATGACTACCTGAGTACCCATTCATGGCTATGATGCCAGCCCGTCCATGAGTACCCATTCATGGCTATGATGCCAGCCCATCCATGCTCAAGGTATGCCATGATGGATATGACAAGATTATGTGCCTTCTCTAATGTGTATTGCATTAACAGAGGTGGGTCTGCAGGGTGAATACCTGCCCAGATTACCACCCAGATGCTGCATTCACCCTATGTAATCACATATGTGTGCCTCCTCTGAAATGTATTTGCATTAAAACAAGCGAGGTGTATAGCGAAACATCTGCACAGGCATCCACATACACACCTCACTAACAAAAAGCCTAGGGTAAGAGTACCCATTAAGCCCATGTACCATAGGTAGGCTTAAAGTTTTTTCAGAATATGATATAATTTTGTATATTTTGGAAAGAATCATTTGGGGGGAGGGTATGTTAATCAATTCCAAGATGGGGGGGGGGTCTAGGTTGGCTGTCTGGATATAAAATTTTTGTTTGGATAGTCTGTAGGTAATCTAAGAAGTGTTTGCTCTTGATGCTGTGCTTCTGGACCAAATAAGCAGATAAAGCCAGTCTTTTGGGGTGAGTTTCGATGTTGTTACAGGTGAATTAGTGATGTGATAAAATTCCCACCAGGATGTCAGACTGTCAGATTGACTACAGTAACTCAGTTGGAGATCTAAATGTCCTTGCAAATTGTTTGTTTTAATCTAACCAGGTATTTACAGGTGGGATGTAACCGTTTGTGTATGTATTGAGGCTGGTTGGCCAACCAAATAAGTCTGACAGCTTATCCCCAAATATGTGATATAATTAGTGCATGAGTGGGCTGTCACATCCCAGCTGCTGGAGTGTAATGGAAGGATTGCAGTTTTATTCCAGTTGATTGAGTATTCAGAGATATTAGAGAATGTGTCAATGAGCTTAATAGTTTCTTGTACTGATGCTGGGGGGACTTGTAAAAAAAGTAGAATGAACTCCCCAAAACCAAACCTCCCTAATGTGGAAAACAGAAACTTCAAGTTAACCCTATCAAAAGCTTTTTCTGCATCTAGAGTTGCTATGATGGTATTTTCTTGTATGGTTGAGTAGTACATTATGTTAAACAGTCTCCGGGAATTGGAGGAAGAGATTCTACCTTTAATGAAGCCAGTTTTGTCTGGGTGCAAAATAGATAGAGTGACCTCTTCTTATGTATGTGCTAATGCTTTGGCGATTATTTTATTGTCTGCATTGAGTAGGGAAATTGGGCGATAGCTGGATGGCCTTAGCAAGGAAGCCATCTAGACCTGTTGCTTTATTGTTGGTCATGCATTTAAGAGCAGCAAACGGTTCGTCTTGAGTAATGGATGATTGTAGTTTATTTGGTTTTCATTGAGTCGGGGTAATTGGATGCTGTTAAAGAATGAATCTATGGCTTCATGGTTGGGGTTTATTTCTGAAGAATATAGTTTATCATAGAAATTGTAGAAAACTTGATTCATTTCTTCAGGCAAGCTAGTTAGCTTACCTGTTGAGTTCATTATGACTGAGATTGTTGCTTATTCTTTGTTCCCTCTGATTTGATTTGCTAAATATTGACCTGATTTATTGTTGTGGTCAAAATTTTCTTGCCTTAATCTATGGATTTATGGACAGTCAGAGGGATTTGAGGGTGAAGGAAAAAAGTTCTGAAAGAAAGTTGGATCATCTGTGTTATCATCTGTGGGGTGTTAATGAAATGTTTATAATGAAAAAACATCCTTCTGGATCAGTGATGGTGGTGATATGTGTGAATGACATTCTTTTGTTAATCAAAGTACACACTCCACATTTTTGTGTTGTAATATGCGGAATGCAGGTGAGTCAATTGTGCACATTTGGTACGGGTGTAATCTGAATCTGAGAGGTGAGTTTTTTTGTAGGAGTGTGAGAAGCTGAACTCTCCTCTTCTCACCATTTAAATTGAAAAGCGTGCGCTGCTCCGCAAGCGCCAGTAGAAGGAGGGCAAGAGAGCCTTTGTATTTGTTCCCAATTCGCGCACGCATATGTGCGGTTATGTGCGCCGATTCGAGGAACAATGTAAATGTATACTTTTCTGCTGAATATTATGTATGATATGTGATGTGGGGCACTGTTGGGTGTTGGTGACTGAAGGGGGTTTGCCGCCAGTTCGGCGTTTGTTCATCGTCCTTTGTTGTCCTACCGCGATTTTATAAATTCATCCCTCATTCCATAATCTTTGGTTACACAACCTCAATAATAACAATAAGCGGTGTGGTACCCACCGAACAAACTTTCATTTGTCATGTCCCAACACTCATTAACGCAGTAACTCACAATTCTTCCTGGTCCTCCAACACCTCTGAAGCTGTCCCTTTGCAGTGGCGCGGGCCGCAATGGGACAGTCTTTATGTCATTCTGCAGGGGTGGGGACACCCTAATGCCGGTCATTATCACGCAGGGGTGTTCATTATGTTTATATTGTATTGTATAATTTCCTTTGTAAAGCCACAATGTTTCTATGTACTTCGGAGTTTTGCTTTGTTATCAATACGCTGATGCCCATTAACGTTGGAAATTAGATCATGATTCCAGCGTGTGCTTTTGTCAACCTGGCATGTTCAGTATCCCTGATTCATTGGTATGATCTAGGTGCCCCAATTCAGGGTCAATTTGGACTAATGGGGCAGTGCATAAAGAGTTCAGTGCCTCGGGTGGTTCAGCTTGGTGACCTATTACTCTCCTGGTAAAGAGGTAGAGTTGGTGGAGGGAGCTATTTGTACTGCTTTGCGACTCTGTGTTGTCTGAAACAGAATTTTGGTTTATTTTGTTAGGTACAAGTGTTTTTGTTTATTAGTGTGATTTTGGAAAATAAATACTGTTCTCTTTTGGGCCAACAACCATCTCTCCTGTGAAACCTTACCACCTCCATCCCTCAGTCCACATCCTTTCTCGTGAGCTTTTAGATTAACCAGATGGTTTAAGACTTTGATCCTCTTTGCTTGAGACCCCATCCCACGGACGTTCCAAGTCAAAAATGTAAGAGATGACATGTTGTGTTCTTGACAATAAAAATGTGTGATGAGAGGATGGGCAGTGTATGGGGGTGTGTGCAGGCATTTATATGAGTTAAAGAGGAGAGTGGCGAGGGGAGGGAGAAGGATAGGTGTGTAACACAGCATGTGTATGTGTTGTGAGGGGGAGGGAGAGATACAATGAATGGAGAGGTAGAAATCTTGACCTGGATTAGCGTCAGCATAGTAATTTCTTGTTTTGCATTATAGGCATTTGCTCTACACAGACAACAAAGCATGCACATGTAATGACAATGAATGACTTAAACCAATAGCGCATAGTCCTGTTGTTCATGGCTGTTGAGAGCTGTAGGTAGAGATGAGAATGAGAATATTTGGTATAGCATGGTGGCGATAAAAGGCGATAAAAGGTGAAACGTTTTCAAGCTCCAAAAAGAAGTCCAGTTGCATATAACTGAACACCTTGACTACCATGACCAGGACAAATGAGAATATTCACAGACATTATTGAAGGACAATAACTGTTCCTGTTGTACTACTTTGTTGCCATGCTGGTTGGCAAAGCTATTTGTTAACATGGTTACTTTGACAGTGACAGAGAAAGAGACAGCAACTGAGACTTATTTCAATTTCATATTTTTTTGTGACAGAGCAGTTGAAAAGAAAGTGAGAACAAAGTAAAAGGCAAGCGGCTCTACAGGGAGAAACTTACCAATGGCATTATTTTTGGAGAAATTATGTGTGATCAAACAACATTGTTTTTTATGAGCTGTCATCTGCAGACCGGAGCACAGCCCTTCAACTTGACTGTGTATGCATGGTGTATGAATATATAGACCTACAGTCCAGATGTAAGCCAAATGTTGAAAGCCATCACAGAACTCAAACTAATAAACTAATTTTGTGGCAGCAAGGATCCTGTGTCAGTCTTCTCTTTACAGAGGTTCTGCAGTTATCACTGTCACTGTAGAAAGCCTAGTCTCTACCCTTTCCAGGAAAAAAGAGATCTTGTCATAGAAATGGAGAAGAATAAATGCACTTTGCATTAGGGTTGACAAACACTAACAGCTTTCAGTAAGAAACCTTTGGATAGATTATGTTGTTCACAAGTGGTTCAACATTCGCACGCTATTCATAAATTAGTGTGTACATAGAGGGGTATTACTAGTCATAATGTATTATAAGCCCCATCAGCCAGCCTGTAGTTTATAACCAGTCACGAACACTCATAACACCCTTGGATTTATAAGGCATTATTAGATAGATTTATAGGTATTCATAACTGTTGATATAATGCATCATGAAGTATTATGAATGTAGTCATAATGCATTTTGACTGATTATGATGCGCATTATAATTCATTATGAATGCGTTCATAATGCGCTATAGATATGGTCTTCATAGAAGGTGTTACCGAAGGTCCTTCACAAATTGTGGCCAATCTTCCAAAACAAAGTTGTCACCCAAAATGTCACAATCACAGGAGGCTTCTATAAGACCACAGGTGAAACAGTGTTTCACCAAATAATAATTACAAAGAAAAGGATTCCTCAGAACACAACCACTTTTCTCATTAGTGTGAAACAAAAAATGTGGTGTTAAACATAGGCAACTCCTCAATGGTATTACAGTGGTCAAAAATGTGAAACAGCACAAAAGATTTTCCGTGAAACTTGTTTCACTACCATAGATGTCTTTCCCCATTGTTTTCAATATAAATCTAGCTCAAACCCCCGCAGGCTGTGGATTTTCAGAGTCTGAATGGACTCTCCTGGCAAATAAGTCCCACCCATGAAAACAGTGTGCTACAGTGTGTAATTGGTTACATTTATGTTATAATGTGTTGGCCATGACTAACACAAACAGCAACCTATGACCTATTGCCCTCATTGACAGGACGGAAGAAATTATCTGAAATAACTTAATAAGAAATAAGAAAAATCTGAATAACTTCACAATGGAATGCAAACAGATACCACAGTTACACTAAAATATTATTTTTGAAAGAGGTGGAAAAATTGTAATTAAGTATCCTTACTTTGCTTAAATTCTACTCAGTTAAAAGTGAAAGTACCCATCTAAAAATAAAAAAAAAGTAATTAATTTAAAATTGACTTCGGGTAAAAGTGACTTGGTTACTCTCAGTAATTTGATGGGGAAAAAAACGATATACATAGCCTACTACATTACAGGCACCTGTACACCTATACCCATTATTAAACAGAATATTTATTATATTCAAGTGTATTATATTCAAGTTTTTGGTCATAAATATACTCATACACTTAGGTATGCTCCTAGCAGTTTTTTTAAAGATGCATAGAAGTTGTTGGTTGATAAAGATGGCCCATTAGATATTTCAGTAGCTGATAGGCTAGTTCAAAGAGGCCTACAACCTATTATAAAACTGAAGTTATTATAGCCTATAGCTTAATGATGAATAATAATAATTTAAAAATGGTCATACTTAAGGGTACATTAATTTATTTTTATTAGTTGTAGCATTATCTAAAGGTTCTGTTATCTGATTTATTTCTCTATGAAATTGAATTCATCTACTGTCTGCTTCGCAGCTGACTGCAGCCTTCCTTCTGGATCTGGAACAGTAACAAAGTATTAAAAATGGCATAACTCTCGTCACATCATCACACCGCTTGCTCTTTTCATAGAAAATATTTCCCTAATAAGTAAAAAAAAAATCCTGCATAATGCCCCTTTAAAGGCATACCTTTTGTAACCAACACAAACATCCTAACTTCTCGCCAATACAAGTGGATTTGTTTGCAAACCAAAGAACAGGAACAGGAACAATAATTTTTGAAGTGGTTTTGACTGTTCAGTTTTGGTTTCGTTCTACATCAGGGAGCCTTGTGTCATCTTGCAAGCTCCATAAATATGTAAAGAAGCTGTAGGGGGAGCCAAGAGAGCCTTCATTCACCTCGTAATGAGCCATTTAACCATCAAAGTGACCAAGAAGCTTGCACATTAAAGAACCAGTGAAGTCAGATCAGTGCTTTTTTAGATGATGTGAAATATATCAGAAAAGAATAACTAAACACATGTGAAAACCCCTGAAGTCAGTCTTATTGTGTTGTAAAGTTTTACAGTTTAACTTTCTCAGGATAGGTCGGAATTGGGCAGGATTTGCTTACCTGTAGAGGTTATGTTTAGCATAGCCCTTTCCAGACACAGCACTGACTCTGCCTATCTCAACCCTAACACCCCATGCTCCGTTACGTCATAGGATTGTTCTGTGAATCCCCAAAAGTTACGTGGGGATGTGGAGAGAGGACTCTTTCTTTCTTCCGGATTTCACTTCCGGGACTTTGAATGTTATATTGTGTGTGATTGACAGGCTTGAAACAAGATGTTGTCCAACTTTTTGGACTTGAAAGCACTTCATTACAAAACAAAGTAGTTACTTGTTACCTGAAGCCAGAAAACATCACAGCAAGTTAACATTACCTGATAAAACCATAGACATTAATAAACTTACTGAAATGACTTGGTTGGTAGAAGGTCACGTTGTGGTGACCAAATGACCACCCTCTAGCACTGTCGCCTAAAGGTCTATGTGTTTGCTGGGTAAGGGCCCACTACACTGAGCTGAGGTAGAAAACTTGCCATTTAGCCATATTCATATTTGCTAAAAACTAGGGTTAGGGTTCTATTACTACTATTACTACAACTATTTCTCTGGTATGAGGAAGTTAGAGAGGAATTGTATTTTGACTTTACTGGGTCTTTCACCTAACAGCATAAAATGTCTCGTTTTGAAATATTTGCCAATGTAACCAATGTGTTTTTTTTCATAAAATGTTGTTCTGTTTAAGTTCTAGTTTCTGTTTAATTTTGAAATATTGGCCAGTGTAACAGTTTTTTTCCCCCAATGGAGAATCTCAAATGCACTTGAAAAATTGCATCCTTTTAAAGATTCATGAAAAAATACATGTTCCACACAGAATTAACAAGCATGGGGATCAGTCTTCTTTGATTTTTAAATACCACATTGGCCAGAATGTAGAACAGTCCTGTCTGGTTTTTGTAGTTTCATGGCTCTTTACATGCTGGTGATTTTGCTAGTGATCATTAGGATGCATTTAAGGTGATTTAATTTAGCTGAATAAAAACAGAGAGATTTGTTACTTATTGTTGGATTTGCCACATTCAGTTTGAATATCATAGTAGCCTACCATATGCCACCCAAATACCCAAATTCAAATGGTCACCTCGATTCCAAATTTAAGTGGTGGTGATACAGTGTGGGAGATGCAGAATACACCTCCAAAGTGCGTACCTAGAAGAGGGCAAAAAAAACTTGTTCATTAATAGGAGAATTTGAACCTAAAGGAACAGGAAAAATACCAATAGCTGAACTCGCTACATGTCAGTAGTGCAGCCTCAGTAACCTTAAGCATTTCCTTATATGCACCTGAAATCCTTCCAAAAAAATATGTAGAAGGTGGGAGAAAACTGCTGAATTGAAAATTCATTAGGAAGTTTGTGCTTGAGTTGACATGGAATTGCTTGTTATTCTGTGCCTTTTCTATAGTCTGACTCATTCATTTCCTCTTTTTCAGATCATGCATGCCTTTTCTGTTGCTCCATTTGACCAAAACCTGTCCATTGATGGCCGCAGCCTTACTGATGACTCTGCCACTCTGGGTAGCCTAGGGGTGATACCAGACAGCATCATCTGCCTTAAGGTATAGAGTTAAGATCAAATGTCACAGGGTGGCAAGTTCTGGAAATCACATTCACAAAAGCATTGGAATTTTCATGAAGCAAGCTTCCTTTTGGTTTAATTCCTAATGAAGTACTCATTGTTGGGGACACACTTGACAAAAGCACCATTTGTGTTTGAGTGTGTGTCTCATTTGGTCCTAAATATCCATGTTGAGATTGTATGGTGGGTGGGTGGTATGCTGGGACTGTTACAATTATGAATGTATGTGTTTTGTTTATCAGGCACACATATTCACATTAAAGTAGGCTGGTACAATTTGTTGCTTATAAAGTACTTGTGCCTAAAATATGAAGCTGTATATGGAATTTGTGGTTGGGTTTCATTTACAATTATGCATTTACCAGATGCTATTATCCAAAGTGACTTACACTTCTCCCCTAGAGCAACTTAGGGTTAAGTACTTTGCTTAAGGGCTCAACGGTGGCACAGTTTCCAGGCTACTGGCATGCTACCCAGGTTCCTTAACCGCTACACTACCACTGCACAGATTTCATATTAGGGTTAGACTTCTATTATTTTCAAAATATAAATATGTTTATGTATAAGGTATTTATTAGGCACATGTGCAATATGATTTAGAAAAATAATACTTATGCTTTGCTTGACTAACTGCTGGAGGCTCCACTTGCACTCAGGAAAAGAAAAGAAATCTATGTGCATCATTTGCAGCCATCAAACACAGGACTCCGTATTTCACGGGTAAAAATTAAAGTAAACTCACATGCAACATGTGTGTATAGAAACTTACTGGATATGTTGCAGGTTCATTGGAAATGTTACAGAGTACATTTTACTACAAAATTAATGTTATAACTAGCTTTATTTGGCCCTTTATTTATTTTTTATATTCTAGTCACTGCTAAAATTCTGCACTCTTTTCTTACCAATATGAGCCCAGGTCCCTGTTATTTAAATACCCTGCATTAACGGTAGCATTTTTAAAATTCTGATTCCGTTAAAGTGATATTAGCGTGTTAACTTCAACAGCCCCATTTTATTTTAGAGTGGCACCCAAGGTCACTTCACAAATTAAAAATACATAATTAACAATGAATTGTTTAATTAACAGAATGTTACATGAACAGTCTCATAAATAATCTCATATTTATAAGGTAGCAAAACTAAGTTATAGGGAAGATATTTAAAGAGATGCATTTTCAGGTAGCATTTAAAATCTGCCACATAAAGGGGAAGTCAACTCCAGACTAATTGTTCTCTCTTTCATGCTTTTTAGGTTCATGTTTGGTATTCTGTGTAAATCTGCTGAGGAGTATTGCAGTGAGAGGGCAAGAATGTAGTCCTCAATGAGGTCTCTAAGTTGTAAGAAGTATGGTTATGTATGGCTAGGATAAACTAGGATTTTAGGATAGCAGGATTTTAATTTGGACTATAGATGCAGCCAGTTAAGTTGCATAAGAGGTTTTGCCTTGTCTTTTGGATGTTATGGTCCTAGCTGCAGACTTTTGGATTAATTAGAACTAGTGGATTATGTTAATAGGAGGGCAGGAGTTGGATTCTTTAGAACCAGTGGATTATGTTAATGGTTTATGTAAATGGAGCTGCAGTAGTCAATACGAGATGTATTATAGCTATAGACTATGGACTACTGTACTATGCTGAGTGAGTGTCATAGGATGTCCCATAGGTGTCATCAACATAGCAGTGAAGCAGTGTAGTTATATAGAAGACAATGAGAGAAGGTGTCAAAGGGTGCACTGAGGTCCAGACAGGATAACATGTTTGAAAGGGGTTGATAGTTGTTAAATAGCGTTCGTCATCAGGATTCATTCCAGGTTTCATCAGAGTTAGTCTGTCATTAGTTTTTTAAAAAGGGGGAATAATGCCAGTGATGAGAAAGGTGTTGATTATTGAGGTTATTATTGGGGAAATATCTTGCAGACATGTTAACCAAGCTGGTAACAGGGTCCAGCTGACAGGTGGAGGAACTGCACTTTTGAGACCTGCATTCAGTTGAGAGACTAATTCACAAAATGCTTTGATCTGTGATGAGCTCAGAGTATTTACAGAACATGGTTCTTTAAAAGTAAGTAAGTAAAGTTACTTACTTTTAACTTAGTAATTAAACATTGAATTGCCTCAATTTTATTGTCGACACAGTAAAGGAGGGCAGAACAGTGTTCAGTGGAAACATTCTGATGGACTGTATTATCAGGTGTATGTCTAATAGTGTTAAGCTGAGAGCCTTTCCTTCTCATTCACTGATCTATGCATATTGTGATGATTTTGCCACATAAAGTGCATTTTTGTATTGAAAGATGTGTACAGAATAAATCTTTATGTACTGCAAGACCTTTTGACTTCATTTGATGGAGTTCAAGTGTAAACCAAGGCGAAGGCTTAAGAAATGAAACAGTCCATAAGTAGATGTAGACTAATAATTGTTGCAATAGCCAACTAGATCCAGAATTTGCTCGTCCATGTCCTTGGTGCGATTTTTATTTTGTGTAATATGTTCGCTGTCACTTTTGTGCATTACATAGTGTAGACCACTCTGTCATATCAAGTATCAGTAAGAACACGGTACAGTGTGCCCATGGCTTGGTACGTACTCACTACTCACTGTTTTGGAGCCACAGTAACAGTATGGTTTTGATATTTAAAAAAAAAAAAAACAGAGGATAAAAAAATTGTTTTTAATGGCTATGCCTGGTATCTGCAGGTCTGCTAAGCCCACATACAGTTCATTATCAACTATCAGTTAGGGATGAGGCGTCTGGCAATTTTATTCAAATTTCGTTTATTGATATTTCATTGAATGTAAGTTTTTGCTGCCTAATGTCTGCCCCCTCCAGTATACAACTTCTTTAAACCAAAAATGAACCACAGTGTGATGAAATATTACTTTAAGCTGGCCCCACACTACACGATTTTTAAATCGGGACTACACCACCCACTTAAACATAATATTGACCGATATTTTCTCTCTCCGGTCGTAAAGACGCTCACATAAGATTCTAGCGATGGGATGTTGCCTATCTGACTTGATCTTCTTTTTCAATGTTTGAAAGTATGCAGCAAATGTGCCACGTTAGATTCAAACACCAACTTGGAACGCTCATCACCTTTGTCTGTTACAATATCTACAATGTTAACCATTTGCAGCGCCAACCGAGTTCACTTCTGAAGCGGTTCTATTTTATTTGTTTATTAAAGATATTTTTTAGATGGTGATGTACTGGGCTGCCCAAGCTGGGCATTCACAAACTTAGCGAGAATGAGTAGAATGTACAGTGGGATACACAAACATAGATTTTTAAATGGGCCATCACTAAATAAAAATCAGCACGCACAATTAACTGCAGGCTACCAAAAATCCCATCAGTTTCTCTCTATATGTCTGTCACTTCTCGCTGTCTCCATCACCAAAACCTGTGAAAAGGATACCGTTTAAAAGTTTTTAATAATGTGACAAATGAAGGGACAGTAGACCGGGTTTCCCCCTCGTATTCCCTCTGATTAACACAATTCCGGGAAGAGGGTTCACTACGGGAATATTCCATCACATGATACTATCTGAATTTAAACAGCAGCGGGCTGCTACATCACAGCAATGTCAGTTTCACACTTCACTGTTAAAACGTTGGGCCTATGGCAAGCACTCATGTTTAGTGAACCGTGAGGAATGAAACTATAATTAAACATCATTTACAAAAAAGTTGTTGTAAAATATAATATTTGTCCGGACAAACTAAGGTTGCCAATTGTCTGGGACATCCTGAAATATGGGTGATTTTGACGTGTCCCAGGCTACATCCAAGTAAGTACAGTAGTGGTTTGTCCTTTTACACTGTGAAATTAGTAGGCAGGTAAGATTATGTGTATTTAGGGTGGCTTCCAGACGCCTGCAAGTGATAAAATCTCCCATAATGTGATGAAATTTGCGAGTGGGAGAGGCGGTCAGAACAAGTGGCAGAAGCAGCGCAAGTGAGTGACAATGAGATGGGGGAGTCTCTCTATCATCATCAAATCATTCATTCATTAAAAATAGAAAAGCACTCGGAGGGCATAGACCTCCACAATATAGGGTCACTGACGCAATACTTGTAAGTATATGGTAAACTTGTCAGTATATGGTGTGTGTGCGAGAGTTTGGGGAAGGGGCAACTAAACAACTCTGGAACAGTTGGCTTTCTTCTATCGGGGAACACTCAAATAACACATTTTGGGAGCAGCATTTTAGCAAGTGGGTTTTATGTGAACAGTAGGCTGCAAACCAAACGATGAGACAGAACATAGGCTATGGTAGTGTTTGGAGAATATATGTGTGTATGTGTGTATATATATATATATATATATATATATATATATATATATATATATATATATATATATATATATATATATATATATATAAGGCTACATTTGTGCAACTACTGATTTAAATTTAGCAATACAATCGCCTTTTTTACTATTAAGTAACTATACTTTTGCTTTTGGTTTAATTGTAAATCTCTCGCTTTTTCTAGGCTGATGAACCCTTAACCGATTATGCAGCTATAGATGATGTATATCAAGGTAAGATTAGTAGTATAATGGTGTTTTTGAAAATTTTATACATTGATTTGTACCCTGTAACTCAGTATGATGAATTGGTTGCTTTACAGTCTGTTTGCCTGAGGAGGGATTTAAAGGTAAGAAATCCATTTGAGAAATGTATTATGATTTCATTGAAAGTAATGGAAGAGTTCTTAGAAAATATATATTGGCATCATTTACTGATCCTTCTACCAACAGAAAATCTCTTGGCATATAAAACCCTATAACAGATTATTAAGGTTCTAGCAGTGGACAGTGACAGTATCCTTTTACCCAGGGATGTGTTGTTGGTTTAACCTGGGGTTTCTCCATGAGTGCATTCAAACAATGGATGCATCTTATTCATACCCCCTCAGGCCTCTGCCCTCCGGTTTCTGCTCCTGAAACCATTCAAAGCGTGACGTCATCAAGAATGTCTCATTTGTCTAATTGCTACGAGAGGTGGTGAGGACAGAGGAGGTGAAAGGTCTTAAGGACCTAGGTGAAACATTTTGCGCAGTCATTGACACAGGTCAACAAAGTGAAAATCACTACCCATTTTTTTACTTGTGTACTTTCGACTTGAGTAAGTTGTTGGCAATTTGTAGAAGACAAAAATAACCATTATAGCCAGAAAAGACAGCAAAAGCAGTCGCATCTCCCATTTTTTTCAAAATTACATTATTGTATTTCCATAACCGAGCACAAAACAAACCTCAAATGATAGATAAACATATAATATAAATAATATAATACAATAAATAATATTGACCATCAAAATGACACAATTTATCAAATTGGGCAAAGGAAAAAATGGAGCAATACGGTTGTTTACTGTCACTGGGATGTTGTGAGCACTTTCTGTCAAACTTTAGGGGCATCCTAGCACTGCTGGTCTGTAGCCTATGCCTACATGACTGAAATACCGATAACTGTGAACTTAACATGAAACGTGGATTATTGATATAGCTAGAGAATCTTTTAGCTGGATCATGTCAAGTAAGCACAGGTTTTTGTGTACTACAGATAGGCATTAGATGCTGTGTTGTTAACGTTATGTACAAGCTGTATGCATTTGACATATGGCTGTCACATCTGTCTGCTGTAAGTTACTGTTGGACAACTAGTCAGTTTAGTTTGCCATCATGCCAATATCCTGTGCTATATGCAACTATAACCCTCATTAGCGTATATAAAACTTAGAAACCACAGCTAGCTTTACGCTGACATGAATATACCTCCTCAAGAAAAGTATTTTTTTATTTGCTAACAGGAAGAAAGTTACAGGGACAAAGTGCATCAAAGCATCAAAAACATGTATGTTGATAAAATTAATTAATAGGGAGGCATAATTGACAAATAAGTGGGAGGGCCATATGCATGTGTTAGGGAGGGTGGGTAGGATGATGAAGGCAAATATGTGCGTGTGGGAAGGGGGGCGGATAGGTGGGCTGGGGATTGGGAGTTGAGTTAGGGGTGGTGGGATGGGTGTATGGGTGTTTGTGACGGCGTGCACATGTGTGTGTGTGAGTGAATATATGTCATGCTGGATTAATGTCGGGGAGGGAGATGGAAGATGGAAGAAGGGCATTATATTTGTTAATTTATGTCTTTTATATATGTATAATAATAATAATATTCAATAATAATAATAATAATTATAATAAATAATCTGGTCAACTGAAGTTACCTGAGCCTGTTTTACATGCAGTGAGAACATATGTCAGAGCTAAAACCCATTTTAGATTTAGTTTCTGTGTGGTTAAGTGATGATAAATTCCACCAGGCTGTCAGACAAATGCTATTGTTGGTGTTTTAAAGGATAGCTTTTTGATTGACTGGCTACAGAAAAGTAAGTCTGAGATCTGGATATTCTTGCAAATAGTTTGTTCTAAGTCTAATCAGGTGTTTTCAGGGGTGGAATGTAACCATTAGTATATGTATTGAAGCTGTTTGGTCAATGCATAGTGGTGGAAGTGTGGAGCCTCTAGTCCACCTAGTATTTTAGGTTTCTGGAGGATGGTCAGTTTGATTATCAGTAGAATTTAATGATTGTTGAGTCTAGTGATTTAAACCAGGAGGGTGTAGGTGTATTGGAATCATTCAAAGTACATAGATAATTTTGGATATTGTCATTTTAACAACTGCCCATGATGGGATGTTCATCCACCACTGGAGGACATCATTTCTTGACTTGAGTTGGGGGGTAAAATTTTGCCTTAAGTGTGACAGCTTGGGGGGAGTATGTAATATAATTGGTGCACAGAGGAATAGGTGATGGGTTGGCTGTCGCATCCCATCTGTTAGGATGTAATGGAAGGATTGCAGATGTATTCCAATTGATTGAGTATTCAGAGATATTAGAAAATGTGTTGAGTTTAATAGTTTCTTTTACTGATGATGGGGGTGTCTTGTAAGAAAAGTAGAATATGATCAGCGTAGAGGCAAATTTTATTATACAAATTTAGAGTTTGAACTCCCTTGATAAGGGGGTTTTGTCAGGTGGCAGCGGCTAATGATTCAGTGAAGATGGTAAATAGTGAGGGGGAGAGTGGACAACATTGTCTAGTCCCCCGGTGCAAAGCGAATCTATGTGATGTTGCTGAAGGTAAGTGTAAAGAATCCAATTAATGAACGATTCCCCAAAACCAAACTTCCCTAATATGCAAAACAGGAACTTCCTATCAAAAGCTTTTTTCTGCATCTAGAGTTGCTATGATGGTATTTTCTTGTATGGTTGAGGAGTAGTACATTATGTTGAATGATCTGTGGGCATTAGAGGATGAGATTCAAACTTAATGAAGCCAGTTTGATCCGGGTGGATAATGGATGGGGTGACGACCTGCTAATGCTTTAGCGATTATTTTATTGTCTGCATTGAGTAGGGAAATCGGACAATAGCTGGATGGCATTGTTGGATCCTTACTGTACTTGAGGAGGAGTGAAATAGTGCCTGTGGTGGTGCTGAAGAACCTGCAAATATTTTACCTAAAAGTTCCTGTTTGTGAATTTAGCTCATGTTGAGTCTGCTTGTGTAATGTAGGTAGCTAAAGTTACTCACCAAAAGGATAACAAAAAATGCATTATTACAAGGCACATCTCTCCTATAATCCAATGAAGATTTTGCCAAAGTTGTTTATGAATATTTATTTAAGCTGATGCAGCAGTTTTCCACTAACACCTTGCAAAGAAACAAAGTTTGTTTTGCTGTTGTTTCACCCAATGTGCACCTCCAAACTTTTGTAACTATACGTCAAAGCGACGCAGATGGCTGGGGCTGTGGTTAGTCGAGTTAGTCCACTTCCTTTGCTTTGTTTGCTAGTGTATTTCAGCAGCCAACTGTAGGTACTGTTAGCAACATGCTATTCCACTGTATAGGCCTTGTAAATGACACATTGTTTTGAATTTAGTGGCAGGGTTTCCCATTTGTGCTGGGCTTATCTTTCAGTAAGGTTTTAAATTCAGTGCTTTGTCAGCAGGCAGTAATTTGTCATGAGAAGTTTACTTGTTAACAGAACATAAACTGACTTGTTGAAATATACAGTAACAGTACGCGTAGGCTACTTCAGTGCTTCAGTGCTAAAAATTGTATGTTAAAAATGTGCAAATGTGCAAAATGTGAAGTTGGTCTTCAAATTCAGCAGGCCGTCTTAAAAAGATCAATAAAGCCTGATAAGGCCTGAGTCAAGAGTTCACTTCTGTTTGTCAAAGCATTTAGTATTTAATATGATTTCAGGCTTTAAAAAAGCCTTAAATTGATAAAAAAAAAAAAATATATATATATATGCATTCTCTAAAACTCTATTTAGAAGTCTTAAATCGGTGTGTGAATATTGCACCTGTGTATTGCATTTTCATGTGCACCGCGTGAAATTCAGCAGGGCTATGTCTTGGGTCTTAAAAAGATCAATAAAGGCCTGAATCAAGAGTTCACTTCTATTTGTCAAAGCAAATAGCCTGCGAGAGGTGATGATAATTAGGACACCATTATTATAGGTCTATTTACTATGAAATAGGCCATAATCCACAAAAGCTGATAAACCTTTTCTCTTTCCACACTGTTTTTAAAGAAGGATTTTCATGTTAACGAAAGAAAAAAATCAGAACTTGATGTTTTGACAAGGTTTTGGAATTTGGATATTCAACTTGAATTGAGACCAACATGAGCGTTCGATGCACAGACTAAGGCCTTTTTTTGCACAAATAATTATATATAATTAAATAAAAAATAATTATTTTCAAAACAATGTAACACAAATTTACATTGCGAAAAAGCAACACTTTTTTCACAACAAGGTCGATTTTTTGAATGCGACAAAATGCACCAGCCAGTCAGGTTGTGTGGAACTTGTCATATCAGGGGTCCCCTAATGCCATAGAAGCAGAAAAGGCATTTGTGAATACTTCATGCATACAATTTTTGCATGCTGTGTGTTTACATCTCCCATTTACAGTAGTCTGTGTCATCCTACTGCCTATATCATCTTACTGCTGCATTCTCGTAGAGATTATTAGCTCTGGATAAGTGATTTTGCAACATGTGTAGCCTACTTCTCATCATCACTTTGCAAAATAAAAAGTCACTTCAAGCAACGATCAGAAATCTTCTCATGTTTTCCAAGTGTTAGACCAGTACAGTTCTACGCCATATCTAACAGATGTCTACATAGAATTGTTCATAGTTCATTTCTATTCATTTTCCATAGTATCCATGTGTCTGTGAGCTAAGGCATTACACCGTAAAACCAGGAACCTGGGTTCGAGTCAGACTCAAGATTATTTCCCGATCCTTCCCACTGTCTCTCTCTCTCCCACTAGCTTCCTGTCACTTTCCACTGTCCTGTCAGAGTAAAGACAAAAAGCCCACAAGAATTATCTTGGGGAAAAAAAAACAATTAATAAAAGATACAGATAGCAGACAAAGCATCTCATCCTGTTCTTCCAGCTGTAACTTTGTAAGTTTGTAAGTAAGAAGAACTTCTTTTACCTGAGTTGATCCAACTGTAGAAAAAGCTAAGATGAATAATGTATTATCATTCGGATGTGGCAGGCAGGAGTGACAATGTTTTGGCCAATCTGGTAGTGAAAAAATTATACCACAAATGCCTTAATCAATTGATCAAAGATCAATACTGACCAAGATAGAGCACCATAATATGTTGCTATGGCAGCAAACGTGAATAGTTCCGGTTTGCATAAGTGGGGGTGTCACATTACATCGCAACATAAACTTTTCAGTTCTTTGGTATCAGCACATGAAAGCACAACTCTGGTCATCATAAAGGTTGGTTGGTTGGTTCAGCTATACCCATGCCCCTTAATGCAGACTACTTATTCCAAAATGCCAAAAAGAGACAGAACAGAACTAACACTTGGGTGACACCAAGTAACTCTGCAACAGAATTAAGTAAACAAGTGTAGTGTAAGCTAAAGATGTGTCTTTCTTAATTACTTATTAAATCTCCTTAATTACTTATACCAACATGTTCTTTCCCCCCCTCCCTGTTTTTGTTTATTTCAGGCACGGGACTGCTTGGACACTGAAGAAATCATGTTCTGGTTTCATGTTCATGTGTTGTTAAAGCAAGTTAGAATATTTCTAAGATGGCTAATGATGAGGGAGTTTCTTAGATGGGAATTTATCTCAATGTAGTTTTAATATTTTTCCATCACTGTCAACATATGTCTTTAATTTTACCTGTTATGCCAGTTTTACAAATGTATATTTCATTGAGTGAAGAAAATTTTTTTTGGCTTTGCCAGACTAAAAATGATTTGCAAAGACATTAAATGGTCTCAAATGACACATGAAATCTTCCTTCCTAGCAATCCTTGTCTTTCCACTTGAAGGGAAGGATCCTGTGGAGAAATGTCTCCTAATTCTCTTCCTTAAAGTGGTGCATATGTTTTCTGTAGCTTACGGTCATTCAGATATATTCAAGCAGCCATTATAAACTTAAATATTGAAAATTTCTTTTTCTTCTATGCCTAAGATTCACCTGTGTATGAATGTGGCAGTTATATGTGCACTAAGAATGAGAAATTTAGTGGTGCTTGAAAGTGTTTTTTGAATTGAAAATCTACTTGCATCCTTCAATAGGGTACAAAAGTTGGTGTGTAGCTTTCTTTATGATCTTTCTTATGAGCAATAAAATTATTCTCTTCTCTAAAAGAAGCTCCTCTGTTTTTTGACAATTATACATTTTTATACCAGGGCCTGGGGCCACATATCTCTGTAGTTAGTTTAGAGTCACTTAAAATATATATATATATATATATATGCAAGTTGCTTGGAAGAGTTTTTAGTTTTAACATTTTAACACTTCTTGTTTTATACCATTCAGCCATAACAGACCATTCAATGTTATTTTGGGGCATTACATTTATATGTCAGGATTTCTTGGGTTTCTTGGGTTACTCTGATTTATGCAATTTCACTACATGTCTTACATTAGTATTTCAATGTATGTGACAAATAAACTGCTTGATCCTTGACCCTTTCTTGGGTTAATACCAATGTCGAGTAAAAAAACAGTAATACCTTCACTGAAAAACATTCAATACTTATTTCCATCACAGCTCCAGCTTCCCCTCAAACTTCCAGGCCCAAGCATGGAGGAAGAATGAACATCCAAAAAAGGAAAAGAATAAAATAATAAAAAATGAAACTATGTATTAATTAATAAAGAATAATTATTAGTTAATAACTAATAATTAATGAAATTAATGAGTAACATTAAATATTGATCAGAATTCTTCATGATAGTTTCATATAATTAAATTAAATTCAGTGATATCCATAACTGATGTTCAAAATATTGGTGTGGTGATATTATTTCTAGATTATTAGTGCACACTGAAGTGTTTTTTTGTGTGTGTGTGTGTTATTGTTGTTGTTTAGGTTAGTATATTTTGGTGGGCTGCAAAAAGGTTTTTCAATATTTAAGTTTGGCATAACAATGTCTCAGTGGAAATGCCTAAGAGCTCTCCCAAGACTTGCATATCATGCATATATATAATGAAATCAATCCAGCTGTTCACAAATATATTTCAGAACCTGAAACCACTGGGTCCATTATCAGCCTGTGAGTCAGATAGATAGATAGAATTGTTGCTCAAGAGCCAATGACCATGTAAGGAGATAAATTCTGATGCATTCAATGGCTGATGAACTCCCCCCACCATTGGAGGAGTCATATTGACTATGCTACTTCACACTGGTCCATGCAGTACAGGGGCTAGCCTCAAAGACAACCCCCTCTCTGCATTTGCCATTTGGCCTTTAGAATCCAATGCGCTTTGGAGTCAATAGAAGTAATTAGCATTTGACACAATGGTAAGATTGGGTACTTAAGGGAAGGCGACAGTTAGCTCTGGGAGAACTTCTGTAGCAAGACTCCCATACAGCTTTATGTAGTCATTTCCTTCTAGGCCAGGTAGGCTATGTGTATTCTCTGACTGTTTATTTTTATATGAATCATTTGATTTGCTTTCTATCTGTAATCGAATTCAACTTATTTTGGATAATAAATGATAATCGTATCCACATTGGTCTCACCTAAACTGGTTACCAAGAGACGTTTGCACATGTGACACAAGAGACAGTTTGCTCACTCATGGACAATGCAATGGAATGATTAGCATTAGATTTCACCTTTCAAGTTTGGTAAGAAACACTCTTGTTTGATAAGCACAGATATGTGCTTTCCTGGTTGTTTATAGACAAGACTGCTGCAAGAGTTCTGAAATCGCTGGGTCACTGTTGTCTTTCCCCACTCTCATGCACATAGACACACTTTAAACTGTAGTATGGTCTTTCTGAGATACTTTGTTCTAAGGGCAAGTGGTCTGCTATCTGAGATCTTTTTGGTCTCAAAGTTCTAGTCTAGAAATTTGAGTGTTATGTTCTGTAACCACTAGTGTAGTCTATGCTCTGAACCGCTGAACATCTCAGCTCTAGCTGTTTCCACATGTTATGATGTTTTGTCAAGTAACTTTTGAGGCGACATCTGCTATCCCTGAACTAGTCATTGCAGACCAAACCTTAACAAACAGAACTGAATTCTTAATAGGTGTATATTACTGATTCTGGTTAAATGTTCTTTGCAACAACCCATTGTTACTCCTTTAATTAAAATCAGATGAGAATCGACACATAAGGAGGAGATGGCAGTAAAAGTGAAAGGTGGCCTCTCCCTTCTACCATGACACATTTTATAGTGTCTCCTATCCTTAACCCTCCTCCCATGACAACATAGTTACAATTTCAATACTTACTTAGGTTATATATATATGACAATGTAAGAATGCCATATGCACTTTAGAATCAGAAGTAGAATAACGTTATTGATTACAAACAAATCAGTCAAAGTTAGTTGCATTTCTATCAACTTAAATTAAGATTACATAGAATATATGATGCATCAAAGTAAAGTAAATAGTATATATTTAATACTCAACATTTAGCAGAGAATAGGTTCCATTCATTCTGTAATTACACAGTGTGTAATGTATGCAGCTGTAGTTGGTGCAATAGTTGAGTGCACTTTACTACTTTAACAGAAGAAGCTGTGAAAGCAGTGTCAAAAGGTAAACTATTTTTACAAGCACAGATTTTGACTGCATTGTAGTAGATGGCACAGAACAAACTGCGATAAATTGTGCTGTTTGGACAGATCATTGGTTATTTTTCCCTCTAAGTAATCAGCACTTACGAGGGGATAGTGAGAATTTAACAACACCAGAAACTAATTCCTCAAATTTGAGTTCAAGTCAACTGTCACACACAATCAGAAAGCAGCTAAACAGTAAGTGAGCTCATACCTCAGCAGCGTCGCAACCAAATTTGGTTGGGTGACTTTCTGAGTAGACATGGTCATTTGGCAACTAAGGGGTGCAATAAGTAAAACTGTGTTTTGATTAAGGTCCAAACCTTACTGGCTTTTCATGTCAGTGTAAGAATTTGGCTACCATACTGCATATTATTTGGTTTTACACATATTTTACACAGGTGACGGACCAATCGTCACAAAACTTGGCACAGACGATTTTCAGACTGTGCCTGGCCAAGACCAATGCGCAAATTTTTCGCTTGCTTAAGCATTAGTCTGCTGTGGCTGACCAAAATCAAAGTTACCAATATCTTATCTGTCTTTTTATTAGTAAGATACTTAAAACTGATTAAGCAGTAACAAGCCAAAAAGCTGTAATTTAGTCTGTTGATTTTGTTACATGGGCACTGACCTTTATGAGCTTTATGAGTCTCTGGGATTACCTGACAGTCAGGCTACATCACATGCTAACAATTAACTCAATTAACAAACTTCAACTAACAAAAGAATTCCAAGAACCAAAATCAAGTAATATCGAGTGTCGACTATAAGTCTATTCAATTAAATAATACTGAGTTTGGGCGAATACGTCATGTAAGTGTGGCAGTGGCCATATTTACGGACTCCGAACATCGCCAAACATAATATACAACGATTACTAATGGGAGCATTGATTGACACAGAGAGGTGAACAAAACAAATAGACAGTGAGCAAGTGTGCAATATCTGGGAACTCAATGTGAGGATAAACGAGTGATACCTTGATAAAAATCATATATATATCATAGATCAGTTACTGTGATGTTTTGTGCACTGTAACAGTGACTCAACCGCATTACCGGGCTGCAACTGCTGGCTGTACACGCACTTCTATTAAGTTTATTTACATCCGCCGGAGTAAATGTAAATCTAGTGCAATGGTGCACTTTACGTGAGTAATAACACAAGTTTCACATTTGCATTACAACTTAAACAACTAACCTTTCTGTGCAGTAGGTGTCGTGTCCACATGTCCCACAAGTCGCTGCAATATGATGACATTCTCAAACTCAATTAAAATTATTAATCAAGATTAAGGCAGCATGTGCCTATTTTATCTCGTTAGCCCTCATAGCTAACAGCATTATCCTACCATCATTGCTCATTCGCCTCATTGCTGGATGAAATAGTTTGTGTTTGCGCTGGCATATAAATTTAGTAGCAAATCCTGTTATCCAACATTAACATTCACATATAAAACATTTCTTGAAAGACCTAACCAAACAGGCCAGAGAGATACCTTCAGTGCTCCCAGAGAATGTTTGTAATAGGGACAGGCAGCCAACTTGTTACCAGTCAGACACCGTGGATTAAGAAGACATGTATTTTTTATTTTATTATTTTAACCCTGTCCTTTCAAACCTTAAACTCAGCCATTTATTTGATTCAAATGGAAGGCACATGAGGGTGACAAATAGGCGAGGCAACAATGATTACAGCAGGCCAATAAGGAAAACTGACCGGGCAACACAGGACTTGCACCACAGGGAGAGTGTTAGTCATACAGGCAGGTACATGTAAGCAGACTGTGTTTCAGTCCTGCCCTACTCAGACCGACCCTGAGAACTAGTTAAACTGTATAACACCACAACACAGTAAGACTTACTTTAGGGGTTTTCTACATGTGTTTAGTTATCTTTGTTTTGATATATTTCACCTGTCACCTAAAAAGCATTGATCCAACTTTACTGGGTCTTAAAGATCTGTTTGAATCAGAGCTGCAGCAGCGTTCGATTACGTCACTTGCATTGTACAATAACATTTTATTCTACATAGCGGCAGTAAGCTGGAAGTAGAAGTAGAATAGAAGTTTTTGAGGCCCCCCATGGTCAGTTCATTTCTGGTGAAAGCGATGCGTTAGGAAATCTCTGGCTAGTCATTGGCATCAGAGGTGTTTGTGGGAAGTGAATAGGAGATGACAGTTTGTAAATTTTTGACTTAGCTTGCTAGGTTGTGATTTGTGTACTTTCTGCACCAAAGCTCTGACTACCCTCTATCTGCACCTTACTGGCAACTCCCATTATGACCTACCGGCAACACCTCTGCCTGTATGACTAACACTGTGGTGTAAGTCCTATGTTGCCTGGTCAGTTTTCCTTGTTAGGTTTTTAAACTGCTCTGTACACTGCCTTCCCTTTGCCCTGCATACAATCCTAATGCACCACACACATACAATCCCTATGTACCACACACAAGCATACAGTGTGCGCAGCTCTGACAGAGAGAAAGTAATAGAGAGAGATAGAGAGAGCATCTCGTAGTAGCTTTTAGTAGCCTGTTCTTGTTAACGTAGCTGAACAGTACCTTTACAGATGACCTGTGTCTCTCATTTGCCAATATAGAGGCCGTTATTATTTTATTTATTTATTTTTAGGGGGGTCTTGGGTCACTTGTTTTGGACTTAATTTCAGGGTCCAGGTAGCTTATTTCTCTGGTAAGATCTGGAATCACTGTTTCTATGACAACTAGTTTGACAACATAATGACTGGAGTAGTTAGTTTGTTAACATCTTGAATGTAGATAGCCTGCTGACAGACGCCTTCCAAATTACAGCACGCATATCCTTATGTTAAAACAACAAGGTTTTTCGGTTGTGTAGATGTTGTTGCAGCACTTTTCTGAAAAGTCAAAATTTTCCAACTTGGAGCTGCCAGAGTGGCCACACTAAAGCAGTTGCCAAAGGAGATGGGTGCTGCGCTATTTTTTAGCCGGCTGCAGATGCTTTCTCCTCATAGGAAACAATTGAAAAGATGTGGTGGCACTCAGTAAAAATGCTATATGGATATCGGTCCCTATTCTGGACAGCTTTGACAGCAAACAAAGTTCCCGTTAGTCCTGTTAGCCACAAGGTAGGCTAAACACCAGGAACAAACTTGGAAAGTAAACGTTGTATCTTGGAAAGTAAACTTTACCAAAGTTCTACATACCCAGCTAGAGTTTAACCACAGCAGTTAATCAAGGGTAATAAAAAATAGTCATTCACCGTACCAACTGGCAACCTCTAGGAGGTTATGTCGCGGTGATCAAATGACCACCCTCTGGCGATGTTGCCAAAAGGTCTATGTGTTCACTAGGGACCCCACTGCCCTAAGCTGTTGGGCTAGAAAACTTGCAGAGCTACTCTGTCTGGGTAGGCGGTGGACTACAATCAGTGGGTAGGGGGCTCTGTTGTATTGGTGGTGCCTCAGCGCTTTCAGCCGACTCGCCTGTAGCATCCATGGTCAGAGAGCACTGCCCATATTTGCACCCCTTTGACACCTATTTTGACACAATTTGCAATATTCATATTCACTCAACAAGATCCTTAGTAACAACTATTTCTCTGGTATGAAGACGTTAGAGAGGAATTTTAATTTTAGTATTGCAAATAATATGATATATTTTCATGTGTTTATTATTATTATTATTTTATTTTATTTTTTGATTTTTATTTATTGATGGACCATCTCACAGTTATGGTGCCAGACAGACTAGACTCACTCTAGTTCACCTAAGACAAATTGAGGGCCGAGAGTGAAGGATGTCTGCCAGACCCTACTGGACACTGTAGGCCAGCACCTGGAGTCTGCATAAGTCTTCATGCTTAAACTTTTACCTGAAACATTCTGGTTCTTGCTCACCCATTGTAAACAGCTCTAATAACTGCTTCCCAGCAAAAATGTGTGCATGGAAACAAACCATTTTCCTGACCAGTTTCCAGAGCTTATCTCCTGAACACACTTTATCGGGAGGTTGGGACTTTTAAATTCTGACCAACCGACCCAAGCTGCCTTAATGCAGCAATATTACCAACCACAGCAGTCCCTCACATGTAATGGGTATCCAGCTTCAGAGCGTTGCCCTGCTGCTTACGTTGTGCCGCTAAAATGCTGCTAATGACCATATATTTTTGTAGCCTGCTGCTGACATGTATTTAACCGTTTAGGTTAACAGCACTCAAGAAAATGTTATGATGCAAGTTGTAACCTTACTCTTTGTTGGGGAGTGACAGAGTTAATTGACTTCCACTGCGCATTCTCTGTGCATATTCCACAAACGTTTTCAGTTCAGTTAAATAAATAGATAAAGGAGGATTTGTAGCAGCGCTGCGAACGGGCTACTTCCTGAAGAATTCTGCAAAATTCTTCTTGACCGGGCCCTTTCCTCATAATAAATTCATTTTCCGTGAGGATCCTTTTCCTAATTTGGTACCACTCAACTAGGAGCATTACCACATTTTTAGTTAGTGTATAGGCAACATATTTTCCCTGTTTTCTTATATTAAATCTTAATCTTAAAATTTTTTGACAGTTTAGTTGGTTTTCAATGAACCTGAATTCTAAAATTAGGCTATGATGCTTATTAAGGCTTTCTAAATCCATAGCCTTCTCAGTGCAATCAATCAAGTCCAATATGAAGACAATGATGATGATGGTGATGACTGGAACAACCACCCCCCTTCCCCATCTTAAAAAAAGCAACTTTTCGCAATTTTCACCGGGTCCCGCAAATTTCTTGCAACAAAATGCCTGCAACTTCTCAGAAAACCTGCCACAAAACTGGATTTTTTCACAAAGAATGCTTACTTTACTTTACTTTAACAGGTTGAGTCATTTTGGTGGTTCTGTAACACTTTATGGGTCATTTGGTGGCTGTTTTGACTCCCCCTACTACCCCTTCTGCATCTGGCTGGAGATAGGGGATATGCAAAGTTCAGCTGGAGACCCTTAGCCAAGTCTTGTGGTAGTCTGTGGTCTTGTGGTAAACAAGTTATTCAAACACGTGTTTGAAGCAATGTGTGAGGCAAGATGTAATAGGAACCTGGAACAGACAAGACACGCTGGAAGTTGAAAATGGCATTTTACAATGCTATCAAACAAAATGGCAAAAGCGGTGCGGAGCCATCCACTTTCATCCACTGGAACAAATATTAGGAGGCCGGACATTGCCAAACGCATAAGAAATGGGCATGGACGTGGGTTTCAGGTTGGGTTGTGAAGTTCAAAAGTATAGCATTGCAAGTAAATATTGCTATTGTCCAACAGCATAGCCTAGTTTCTTCAAAGTAACCAATGTCCACACCCAGAAGTAATGCTGAAGTTGATTTTATTTTAGTAACATAAAAAATACCACAAGGGTGAAGCAGAGTCGTCTCATGTTTCATCAAGCTTCTCCAACTTTCTCTAGGGTGCACTCATGTTTTGTAACACTCATCCACAGGATGGGGGTATTCAACCATGCTTGGACCAAATTCTCTCTGTTCTTTTGTCTCAGTTTCCTCTTGCTTTCTTGGGCCTCTCGATGGGTATTTTTTAAATCATATGTTCTGTCCTCCAAAAGTCTCCAGACACTCCATTCCTTTGCCATTAGATTGGAACATCCATAGATAATATGCCAACAGATGAACAAAAGGCATATATAATGTTGTGGCATTGAACCCAGTGATACCAAGATATAATTAACATAATAAACATGCTAATTTCATGTTTTGACATGTAATTAAGCGGTTCCAAAAACTCCACTATATTAAGCTATGTTTAGCAAGGAGCACCCAAGAGCAACAGTAAAAATAAAATAAAAATTCCCTTGTGGTAGATAGTCTAGGAAGAAACCTTGGCAGATTCATGGCTCAAGGGGACAATCCAACTGCCAGGTGTCATGTAGGAAAATCAGTAGTTACCATGATAGAATATAATTTGTCCATAGTTTTAGCTGAGCGTCATAATAATTCCAAAATCTTGTCCCACAACATTATATGGTAGTCAAGCCATAGGTAGTTGTCAGAAGTTATGGCAGGACAGAATAGTAGCAGCCATACATAATGTTAAAGTCAAGGAGCGGAAATGTTTTTTGTCATATCTAGACCTACTGTCTTAACAAATACTGTTTGTTTCACATAACTAATAATAACTATTTTGCTTGCATTTAATGTTACTGTTAACATGTTTTGACAGATTGATGTAATGTATTATGTGGGCTAATTTGTCACTAATGTTATGCTGGTGGGAGTAATAAGCACAATACTGAGCTCTATACTGATTGCTAGTATTTTTCTCCCCATAAGTGAAGGTTGCACTTAGCAAAATATGTACTATAGTAATATTTATATTTATACTATAGCAAAATTTTTAACGGACCCCCTGGCAACCTGCTGTGGACCCCTGGGGGTCCTCAGACCCCAGTTTGAGAACATATGTGATAGAGTACAAAGAGTTATTACACGTCTTCTCCACTGCACAATTTGTTCAGGTGTGCTAAACATTATTTGTGTGGACAATTACACAACATAGACTTCACCCACTAGGCCTCTGAACTCTCTTGTCTCTTGTCTACCCTGTTGTGACAGACAAGTGTGTTGCATGGACTTGTGCTGGGGCTAGCAGATCATTTAAATTTCCAAGTGTTAATAAATTGCAATTGTGTCTTCTTATGATAACACCCCAGAATAACAATAGCCTAAAACATTGAAATCTGGGAGGAGAACAATTCAGTTAAATTCAGTTCTATTTATACAGCACTTTTTACAATAGTATTGTCTCATGGTGCTTTACCGCAAGCATGGCACTTTACAGGAGCACCCATGAGCAAGAGGGACAAAGAAGTAGTTGGTACTACAGGAAGAAACAGGCAGATCTGCAACTCTCGGGGCCAACCCAACTGCTAGGGGCCAACCCAACCTCATAGTCCAGTTTGTGTTCCATGCTGGCACTAATCATGGTCTGATTCAGTGCAGCCCCCTATCATGGCCCTCAGGGATTGTTTGGAGTACTGACCTTCCACAACTTCCACCTTTTCTTCTTATACTCTGTGTAGAGTTCCCAGTCTGGATCATCCTTTGTGAACAGTTTGTGATAGTCCGATGTCCAACATTGATAGCTGGACACTGGAAAAACTCCATACAGACAGTAGAGGTTTCGAGAGGGGCAGTCCTTCACATTGTCTTGTGGTGTGTCTGCAATCTCCACTGTCATGGGTTGTCCACATAACTCAGTGTTGTGCTTGATCCGACACAGAGTGGGCTACACCCTGAGTGTGATGTGTGGTGCAGAGCAGAGCACGTCATAAATCTCCCCCATCTTCTATCCTGTAGGGAAATGCACTTTGGCTACAACTTCTTCTTTTGCCACCACAATGCACTGTGCTGTCAGTGGTATCTTGTGTTTGTCTCCTGTTGCATATTTCCACATTCTTTTGCTCTTCTTCTTCTTCTGCTCTGGCTCTTTTCTGAACATGACTGTGAAATGCATTGGGCATCGTGACTGTCTGGGACTGCAACTGATGTATCTGTTCCCCCAAGTCTTGAAAGATCTTTGACTAACATTCACTTTCCAGGCATCCTAGCCAGAACACCTGGCTATTTTTTGGCTTTCTGATCACTAAAGCTGGGAACAGACCTACCGATTTGTAACCCAGCTATTGATATGATGGAATGTCCAGGCCAGTAGTGGGTAATCCAAAGTAATCAGATGTAGTCACAGTAGTCACAGTTCAGTTGCGGCACAGTTCAGTTGCGGCACAGTTCAGTTGCGGATTTATCAGGTGTGTTTGGGTGAGATTTGAAACATTGTGATTCTTTCCATTGTTGACACAATCCAGACTGAATCAAACATGATTGATATTACTGGTATAAGTCTGTTAAATATTGTCATGATTGCAATTGTGACACTGAACACACATGCCAGCATGCATATCCTATAGGAACATTGTGTTGTTAAAAAGGTTATAAAGACATAAGTAGCCTAACCTAAACACTGCAATGGAGATGGGCAAGTGGACATTGGAATTGGAGAAACAGCTGGTTGCAGAGGTGCTGGACTCAACAGGTAGGGTAATGCTTCTGTTTAGCCTACCCCATATACTGATAACAAGCTAATAAGACACTTCGCTTAAATTAAAACAAACTGACTCAGTAGCGGTCCAATATAACAAGCTAACAAGATAATTAAATTACTTACATATTTTATACTGAACAGAAGGTACAGCTTACGGTCAACATGAAAGTAATATAGGCTGATATAGATGAACATAGGCTCACATACATGAGTGTTAACATTTCAGTCTTCACAGATAGCTTAGGTAGGCAACTCGAACATTACATAAACATATAATGCCACCTAATGGAGAAGATGCATATCCCACAAATTAGGAATAAATTAGTTTTAAGTCTAGGTTACTGTTGTAATGGCACAGAGAAACACAAAGAGGCTGTGCTTCGACTGTCATGTCACAACATTAACTTTCAGTGTTGGAGGTGAAGACTAGAGCCACATCACTGCGGATTCAGTACAGCAGATTTCTTAAACCCAAGCCTAGTGGGAGCAGCCTGAATCCCCTCACTCTCAAACAGAAATGGATTCTGCAAAAGCTGGTATATATGACACCCCATCACACAGAGACAACTGTATGTTGGGCTTTGGTATAAAACACCAATTTGCACTCAAAGCACTTTACAATTTGCCTCAGATTTACCCATTCAGCACATATGACTAAAACCTGAATGAAGCCTGAATGACTAAGAACATTTGTTTCTTTCTCCATCTTTTTGTCCTTTTTGTAGCTTCCAACTTCTGTTGTTCTATTGTATCTATTGAGCAGATCTCAGATGAGACTGATGATGATGGAGAAAGGACGTCTGCCCAAGAGCATCATGAATCGGACCAGAATGAATCCTCCACCCTTTTGCCACCACAGGATAAATTGGAACAACACCCCAAAAATACCCAAATACCTAAATGCAAGTAGACCACCCCTGATGACGTTGAAATTTAAAAAGAAGTGGGATTACGCCAGTTGTCATCTGCAGTCCAACAGGTTGTGGCTAAAATGACCAACATTACGGACCCAATTTTGATGTACAGACTTAAAAGAATTATAATGAATCTTATTTATGAAGCTCTTGGAGCAGATATGCAAGTCCAAATGAAAACTTCATCCTCTTCTCAATTTCAGTCTTACACCCAAACACACATAGAGCACCCATCAAGGGTTTCTTTAACATAATAGACGAAGGATTCTTAAACTTAATAGATAGTCAATAGACATTCAGATGTTAATAATATTATTTATTTATGTATTTAATTTATCTTATTTGATCACATAAATATGTACATGTGTACAGTATGTATGGCAATATTTTTTTTTTTGCAACTTGTTTTGAGTCCTTTAAAGAAAATCATTTTGCCACTTTACCATTTATAATTCCTCCAAAATGCAGTTTCAGACATCCTAACGCACACAATGTAGCTTTGAACTCAGTTAAACTCAGTCCTAGGCAGTGGAAATGTAGGGTAGCTGTTTAGCCTATTTACATAGCCTACACTATGCTGCGACCATACAGGGTGAAATGCCTATTACTTTTTAAAAGACTGTTTGAACTACAAGAAACTTTCATTAGCCTAGTGAGAGAGAGAAAGAGGTTGACTGTAAAGGTACGTCTGCAGAAAATGCCAAACAGCCCAATAAAAATAGCTCTCCCTGTCATTCTTTCTCATGCTGCATCTGTGGCTCCCCTTTATGCAAATGAGATTTACTAGTGTACTTTTCCCAGAATTCTGAATATTTATCTCGTTATGCCTATTTTAAGATTAATTTACTCTCTGAGGCAGAATTATTTGGCTTGTTTTAGTATATTTTGTCTTGAGTTGTCTTAATACATAATAATGATAATACAACTAATTTTGAGGTAATTTACTCAAGGGAAATGCATTCTGACCAGTTGTCAGACAGACAGTGAGTTATTTTAGTTATTTTATTTATCTAGAAAGGTAAGCCTATTAATCACTATAATCACTGTTGGTGATTTCAAACAAAATGATCTGCAGCAAGACAGTGGCACTTGAAAATTACTTTTTTTACATTTGCCTGCAAGCAGCAATATGGGGGCCAAGCATCATTATTGGACAGTGTTACCATAGACATATCATGGTTTTTGATGACAAATGCTGACAGTATGTTTTGTGGCAATCATTCACAGAATTTGATATGACCTCACGTGATATTTTGTGACTATATTTTTGTGAGTTAAATGTTCCATGCATCAAAATGACAATAGGTAGCTTTTATGAGGCTTGGTCTGAACATTACATGCCAACCTTTGTGAAGAATGGACAACATTTGTGGTCTGTGAAAGCGTTTTTGAGAAAATCCAATATTCCCATTACTGCGTAGACAATGACGCCACAAATTCTTGGAGTTTTCCTCAGTTGTCTATGACTTGGAGGTACACCCTGTCTTCGCCATGTTTGTGCTTACAACTGCTACAATCTTGCTTGTTTTAAGTATTTGTGGTAAGATATTTAAGCAAATAATAAGATACATTTTCTTACTTTTGAAATCTAGTGTCTATAAACTAGCCGAATTTGCTCAAAACTAGTCAATAAAACAGATGAAAGCAAGACAAATGTGCTTGAATCTAGGGCAATGATGCTAAATTCAGGTCAGCCCAAGTAGTTTTTTATTCAGTTCCTGACCAGACACTATGCTACTTAGCTTCTCATGGGTGCTTTGTTGCTTACCTTAGTGTGCCACTGTCATTACATCCAACCATGTAGATCAAATTCTATATGTCTCTTTGGTAACTGTTTTGAAGTGTCAAAAGTAATTCTAGCACAGTTTGTTTACAATGTTTCAGAGTTTCACAATGTTGTGAGTTTCAGTAGCAAGTTTGAAGTCTGCAAGTCATGCGATCTCCCGACACCAAGGAATCAAAGCTGGAGTTGCATCCATGAATGTAACTTTTCAACCATGTACCATGTGTCAAAATACAGAATTTTATTGAACGTGAAACAAATTTTCACAGGTAACAAATTTAGTCTGTTCATCAAATTTGGTAGATTAGTCTTCATCAAATTTGGTAGAAAGGGTCTTTCTGACCAAATGACATAAAGCTTACCTATAGGGGAGTTTAGAATGTTAGTAAACAGTAGTGTTCTTCCACCCAGAAGTATCTTATCGCTAGCCCTGTGTATGCCAGTTAGCAGACAATTGTAGCTAAGCTATTAACTAAAGGTGAATCAGATGATTGTAGCCTAGCTATTATCTAACAAATAGCAATGACCTCTAAAACATACATCTCAGTAAAAAAGATTATGATAATGTGTTTTTAATCTTGGTTAAATCGACATGAAGGGTTAGTTTAATAGTGATGTTATTCAGTTCCATTGAAGAATATGCAATTCTTGCCACCCAACCAGCATGTTTGGCATTTCAATTATCCAGAGTGTATCTCAGCAACAAATTGATGATCAGATCCAAACCAAGTGTCCTACTTTGGCTCCAGACCTGTTTGTGAGGACCTAGAAAAAAATTGCATCATCTTGCAATGTTGAAGCTTTTGCACAGACAATGCAAGTGCACAGGCCTGTGCACTTGGCATGGCATGGGCCTCCTGTGAAGTTAGTCGCTGTCTACTCAGTAAGAGTGACAGGGAGTCAACAGGGACTCACTGAGATGATTGTGGTGTATGTGGGCAGAGGAAGCAAATGAGTTAGGCCAGTCTAGGTGATTCGCATTTCACAGATTATATGTGACATATATGCAGAGAGAAGAGTCTGTAGGAGCAGTAGGCTATAGCAGCATAACTAAGGTACGGTGCATGACAACTCAACACAACTGGAGGGATGGCCAATGGCTACCATGCAGTTAGAAAGAACTCAAAATAAAAAATGTTTCTTTGGGTGTGTGTCAAAACCAAATCACGTATTAAACTTATGAAACCGCACTCACTTTAACTTCTGTAACACAGGTTTATTGGACCATTTGGCGCTAGGCCATCATCAGCAGGGTAGCAAGGGACAAATAGGTCTAATCTGAGGCAGGATAGTAAGCGACAGGGTAGCAGGTTAGTAAGGAAAAGGCCAGGTTGCCAGTTGACTGACTTGCAGATATCAGAGGGGAGGTTTGCTAATGTTCTACACACACAGCTTTGCAAATTTGGGGTGGAACTAGGGTTGCCAACTTCCTCAACTCCAAATGAGGTACACTTTCTTCCAGGTGGAGGACCACCACCCACCCCGGTAGCAAAAAGGGCTCCATATATATAAAGAGAGAGAAAGAGAGAGAATCTAATGGATTTTACAGCACTCTATTCTAATCCATTCGGTTCAATTTCACTTTACTATCATATAGGATTTTCCAGGTCATAACCAATCTTACGTCGGCTTCTACTGGCCTTATCAATGCATTACAATGCAGATGGAGTTATACTATTTTCAAATAGCCTAAATGGCCTGAACTGTTAAACTCTCATCAACTGAGAGTGGAAGTCGAAATAGGCTGTTGTAGCCTACATATATCTACCACATTTCTACCAAACATAGTGGAAATATGGTGTTTTACATATTGGCCTGAAATAAAGGAAATGCTTTTTTTTTTTCATTTGCGATGCAAGAAGGTTTCACGACTCACAGGAGAATTTAAATCACTCGCAGGCATCTGGAAACCACTATCTAAATACGTGAGACTCCTGGGGCCTATACTATGAAGCGAGATTACTGTTTAACCTGGGTAACTGTTTAACAGGGAGTAACCACTATTCTCCAAAAGAACACTGCATTAAGCATCTGTTGTTTCTGAAGTGACATGTTGTTTGGAGATCAGCAGTTCCACCTGAAGTTATCCAGGTTAGTAACCTTGCTTTGTAGTATACCCCCCTTGGAGCCTTTGGGGAACTTGAGATGTCTGCCATAGCAACATTTGTGTGAGTTTTACATGTTTACAGTAGGTTTTTGGCCGTTTTTTCTGAAGTATTGTTTTCTCTGGCTACACTACTGAAAAATAACGGAAGCAAAAGACATAGTTACTATGTGCTATGTGCAAAAGATCATATTATATGCTGTCAAATAAATAAATAGCTGTAGCTTGTCTGGTACCTTGAATTAACATGGAGAAGCTCAGCATTAGTGCCAATCCACTGCCCATTCACCCCTGGTGAAGCTGAGTGTCCCGAAATCTTTAATGCATTTTGTCCAATGAATGACTGAAAAAAACACTGCACTTCAATGAGAGATTTCAATCTGGAAATTATGTTAAATTCAATGTGGTATAATTGATAATCTTGCCAAACATTTAATCTAACAATATACACATTAAGACTTTTTGGTGGCATTTCAGGGGAGCCTGAACTTCCTTTGTAGTTTTATTAGTTTGTTTGGTTATGATATAAATATGAATATCTATGACCTACACCTAGATGAATACTGAATATGACCTGGAGCACCATTCTTAGCGATAGACCAATTATGTGGATTGTAGGTGGTTAAGATTGTGAATCAAACTGGATTGCAAAAACATTGCAAATGTGTGGGTGCAATATAAATTCAGAACTATCAGCTGTGAGATTTCTTACTGAAGGGAGAAAGTAGTTGATCTGATAAAGGAATTCTGCCCCAGAATTAAACAATTTAGATGGAAATCATCAAAAGGCAAGAAAACTACATGATGATTTTACAGAGGCCTTTCAGTTTATTTTTTTTTACATAATTCTACAAAACTGGCCTATCTACACTAACATGCTTTAGTCACAAAATCTATGAAATTAAGAGAAACAATACAAAGCATTATAAAACCATCACAGTAAGAGGCAACACAGATAGTAATATCAGGGTTTTCCGTTGTAAGAGGTCTATGCACACACATGCAGATGAGTCTTTGGTATGTATAACTCAAATATTTGATCTGATGTCATGGTTTGCGTCTATTCAATTATGGTGTGGTGATGCATGCCAACAGTTGTTGTGTAGTACCTACACAGTTACAGTTGTTGTACTAATACTGTTGTTGGGGGCAGCATTAGCCAGTGAGTTCTGTGGTGAGACTTTGGCCAGGCGGTGATCCTTGCTCTGAGAGCAGCTGCAGGCACAGAGCTGGCAGGATGCACAAAAGGAGTTGCAGCAGGGCAGAAGGCGGCAAACACTCACTCTCCAAAGGAACCATCCGGGGGACCAACAGCACCAGCACAGCAGAACTGCCCCCATCCCAACTCCAACTGCCACATACAAAGCCAAAGGGGCCACTGGAGAGTCTGGAGGTCAAATCAATATAGATCAAAACAGTGAATACAACCAGGTAGGACTGCAGTACAGTTAGTTTGCGTTCAACAGTTTAACCTTCCAAATCAGGTTTTTTATGACATGTTGTGACGTCCGTCATTTATCCCTTAGTAAGCAAAATGTCAAGCTGGTCAATAGAAGCCTATGTTATCAACAACTGTTTCTATAGTATATATTGTCATCATTTAATGGCTGCCAACATGTCAAACCTTTATAAAAGTGAAAATTATGAGAGGTTTTCACATATTGTAGCATTCACAATATTACTTCGACTTTGACTTATTTTTTAAAAAGCTATTTTAATATATAAAAAATGTGAAAAACGTTGACTGATTTAGTAACAGCAACTTGTTAAAACAGACATTTAAGGGAGCTTTGTCTTTCAAGTCTGTCCACTACTTGTTCATCAGTAAATATCACACCATCAGAACATTTGGAGGGGTGTTAAAATCTCTATATAAGAACAGTTTTTATATAAGAACAAATACAACTAGCTAGTAACGTTAACCTGTACTAAGCATAACTATTACCTCCAATTTCACTGGATTATTTCCTTGCGACCAACATAAGTCTTTGACATGTCACCGACTTTTTTGGTAATTTAGCTAAAAGACCTAGTCCTACTCTGTTGACACACACTTCTACATTTTATTAAGACATTTTCAAAAGTAATGACAGGTTAAGATCACGCAGACATGTCCACAAGTCAACAGATCTTGAACATTAAAGAAGTGCTGATGACAAGTAACTGCAACTTTTAATTTGACTTTTTATTGTGAGAGTTCATTCATACTCAAAAGGTGTGTCATAAAAAATAAAACATAAGAAAGTAGCCGATCATATGTGCCCCTGGACAGAGTAAGGTTGGTGGTCTTAACAGGGAAAGTGAAAACATTTCAACTTAATCCAGGGACATCCACATGGAGTGGCTTCAATGCTGTCAGTTATGAGAGGCTACATAACAGTGACATGTACAGATTCAATTGTGTTAATTTGGTAACATTAACAATGAAAATAAACATACATTGACAGTCCCAGGTCAGTCAGCTCGGTTGCAGGTTCACAGCAACAAAAAAATTGTACTGCACTATTGTTGATAGTACATGCCATTTGTCTACTGCTTGCCAACAGTTGCACGAAATTCACCTTGTGTAGTAAGCAGGCAAATGACATAGAGCAATCTGGCCTAAGTGTCACTAGCTCTCGGAAAACATGCTGGAGACCCCTGGATTGACTGCACTGAGTGGATCTATCAAATCAGACGATAAGTCATATAAAGCCTTCACTGCCTTGTGAATTTATGATAATAAAGATAATTTATTCAAGGTAGTTACCCCTCATTAACTCCTCCACCTAACATTAAAATGTATTGGCAGCTTGGTATTAATGGAGAGATAGCTCTTCTAATTACAGTTCAACATTAGGCACAAGTCACATACCGTAATTCACATACATTTATTTTCTCTAGATTCTTTTGACTAATTTTGTTCATTCTTGGTATACAGGTCTTAAGATTGTGTGATCAGTGTGATCAAGGTGGAATGACTGTTAGACCTTCTCAGTGTCACTGGATCCAGAGAAAACCAGAAGATTTTGTCTGTGTCCACACTAATGTTTACTTGCACCATGCTAGCACTTTGAGTTAGAATATTTGCTTGCTAACATTAGTCAGACAGTTATCACGTTCTTGCATTTATTATACTGATGTGACATTATCACATATTACATTAATATGTATTTTATATACAAACAGACAAGAGCTTTTCAGTTAATACAACACACTTACCTAGCAAACATCAAAGTCTGCTCTTGGTCCAAACCGAAGTTGACCCAAAGTAATCAAAAGCAAGTTCCAGGGGAAGGGGTCATCTAAATATTAAGTTAGTGTATCTGAAAGTGACTGACCTCCTCACTGTGCATACTCAAAGCACTACGTAGCAGGAAGTAAGTTGTTCCAGTTGCAGATTTTATGGTTGCAATGGCTTCAATTCCAATGGCATTAATGGAGATGCACTGTCCTTTTATATACAGTCATTGTTCCAAATGAATACAACTGGTCTTTTTTTATGGACTCTCTCAATGTTACCCCCATGATCAATACACTCCTTGACTTTAACACTATGCCTGGCTGCTACTACGCTGTCCAGCCATAACTTTTGATAACCACTACCACTACCACTAATATTGACTACCATATAATGTTGTGAGACAATACTTTGTAAGTAATATGATGCTCAGCTAAAATCATAGATAAATTGTAGTCTATCATGATAACCACTGTTGTACTTTTCCTGCGTTTCCTGAGTTTTTCCTTGCCCCTGTTGCTCTTGGGTGCTCCTTGCTGTAAAAAGACAAAACTATTGTAAAATATATATGTAAATCCTCAGTACTATGTGGTGTTGATGCCACGTTTGTTGTGCCTCATATTGGCCAAGAGCAACATGTGACCAAAAGACCACATTGAGTTTAGACTAAATTCAGTTCACTTTTTTGATAGCTGTTGTGTGTGTTTCCAGCCTGTGTATCTTATAGATGCATGTTAATGATACATGTATGTTCAAATGAGTTGAGGGAAATATTATATGCAAAATTCCTCCTGAATCAGGGTACTGTATCAGGTATAATTAGTTATGGTTAGGATGGCAATGGAGTATAAATGCACTGCCAGTTGTGCACTGTATCGTTTCAAACCTGAGTAAAATGATTTACACATTTTCACCTACAACACAGTAATCTTTTTAGAGTTAGCCCTTATCATATGGGCTTTAGTACAATTGGTAACTTGTTGTTAACTCACTCTAAATGGCTGACCAAAGTCTGTAGAAGAACTAAAGATGATAAAGCAAGAGAAGTTCAAGCAAAGACTGGATAGCAACTTCCAGAGAAGGGTACATTGAAAGTTATGAGATCAGAAAGTGATGACTCTTCTACAGCAAGTTCTGATACAGACATTCTCCCACATGAACTGGCCTGATGCTTTCCCTGTGCCAGCGACAGCACAACTCTTTGCAGTACATTTTGTTTGGTAGCAGAGAAACTTCCAAACCATTCAGTGATGTTTCCGCTCTGGATGCTCCCTGTGTTGCCTCTATAAAAGGCCTTCAGGATCTTTGTTTGCATACCAAACTTCCTTAGTCGTCTGACGTGGGAGAGACATTGCTGAGCTTTTTTAACAATCTGTTAAGTGTGGCTATCCCAGGTAAGGTCTTCTGTGATGTTAACACTAAGGAACTTAAAGCTGTTCACCCTTTCCACTGTAGAACCATTGATGATAATGGGGCCCAATTGATCTTTCTTCCTGAAGTTTATTATCAGCTCCTTGGTCTTTGCAATGTTGAGAGAAAGGTTTTGTCCTGACACCACTTTGTTAAGTTGTTGACTTTGTTCCTGTAGGCTGTCTCAAAATTGTTGGTAATCAGACCAATTACAGTGGTGTCATCAGCAAACGTAATGACTATATTAGAGCTATACATAGCTGCAGTTGTGAGTGTACAGGTAGTAGAGGACTCAGGACACAACCCTAAGGAGCACCTGTATTGATGGTCAAGTGGGTTGAAGTGATGGAGCTCAATCTAGCCACCTAACATCGCACTGACATGAAGTCCAAGATCCAGCTGGATATACTGGTGTGTAGACCAAGACACCTGAGCTTGCTGTCAAGTATACTGGGGACAATGGTGTTAAATGCAGAACTGTAGTCTACAAACAGCATCCATATAAGTATCCTTTTTCTCCAGATGTGTCAGGGAGGAATGCAGTGTGGTGATGATGGCATCGTCAGTGGATCTGTTCTGTCTGTTGGCAAACTTTTGAGGGTCCAGAGTAGGTGAAATCATGCTGCAAATGAAACTCCTCACATCTCTCAAAACATTTACTCACGATGGGAGTGAGCGCCACAGGATGCCAGTCATCCAAGGTGGTGATTTTGCTTTTCTTTGGTACTGGAACAATGGCGGATGACTTGAAGCTTCTTGGTACAATGGACGTGGACCTCACATTTCTTTCCGCCTATATCCTCTTGAATCACTAGCCTCCAGTTGCTCCTCAAACGTATGCCTGTAGTCCCATTTTGCTGCTTCAATTGTTTTATGCAGGTCATATTGGGCTTCTTATTGGGTTTCTTCACCCACTTGTCACCGGACACAAAGTCACAATCGTGGAGCCTGGGAGCTGCATTTATAGTATTATTTATCCACGATTTTTGATTAGGATATTCACAGATTGTATGAATCCAGTGCCTGCCTCTGTATACTTGTCTATATCACCATGGAACATACACCAGTCAGCTCAATCAAAACAGTCCCGTAATGATTCCTCAAACCAACAATGAACTGTCCTAATACTGGGTGGGCTTTGCTCCAGCAATGGTAAAAGCAGCCTCTGGATGTAAGTTCTCTGCTTTGGTGATTATTCCGTGTAGTGCTTTTAGTAGAACTATGACGGTTTGCGGTGGAATGTAGACAGCTTTGTTGTCACAACAATTGTGAACTTTCTTGGCAACCAGAATGGATGACAGAGAAGTGTGAGATATTCCAAATCTGGAGAGCAGAAATACTGGAAGTGATGAATGTTCCCTGTATCACACCAAGCATTGTTAATCATGGAGCACACGCCTCCTCCCTTGGCTTTTCCCGATAATTTTTTGACCTGTCAGCCTGAAACACAGAGAACCCAGTGGGTACGATTGCATGGTCTGGTGTATCTTCCGACAAGCAAGTTTCTGTGAGACAGATGATGTTACAGTCCCTCATTCATGCACGTAGCTTGCACAACTTGTTATCCAGAGACTGGATGTTAAAAGTATAAGTATATAAGTATGCTTGGAAGTGGTGGTCAGTTAGCACGCTGTCTCAACCTCACTAGCACTCCGGCTCTCCTACCCCCTTGCCGCTAGTGGCATCTCCTCCATGGCAACAGTGTGCATGATACATCCCAAGTGAGAAGGGGATCCCAGTGAATAAACTCTGGCTCTACACGGGTGGTCAGTGAGTCTTTTATGCCCAGTAATGTGTCTCTGTCATACAGCCACTTTTGGTGTAAAAAGAAAGTATTTAAATGACACAATAGCAGAAAGCCCTCAAGGGAAATGCACCAACATATATTAAAGACTTACTTGTCCCTTACCACCCTCCTAGAACCCTAAGATCCCAAATGCTGGTCTCCTTGTAATCCCAAGAATATCAAAATCTACGATAGGAGGAAGAGCCTTCTGTTACCGTACACCCCTCCTGTGGAATAGTCCCCCCCCCCCCCCCACATTCGACAAGCAGACACTCTCAGTACCTTTAAGTCTAGACTTAAAACCTTCCTCTTTACTGTTTCCCATAGTTTGGGATGGTGCATGGCAAATCATCACTTCTCATGGGTCTTTTGCTCTGCCTCTGCTGTTGCCCCCAGTTGCGAGGCATGGCAGCCATTGACCATCCCTGCAGTGGTGCTGGGTTACCATGCATCATACCTTAGTTATGCTGCTATAGCCTAGTGCTGCCACACAACCTTCATGTGTCATGCCGTTCAACTCTCTCTCTCTCTTTCAGCTCTTTCTCAATATTTATATATATATATATATGTGTATGCCCAAATTACACATTTGCTTTCTGATGTGTGAGCCTGGCCTAATTCACTATTTTCCTCTGTCCACAATTATCTTTGCTGAGTGTCATCCCTGCCTCATTCCGGCGGACTCCTCTCACCCTCCCCTCCTGAGTGGACTACAACCAACACTACGGGAGGCCCATGTCAGGACCGACTCCCCATCACAGAGGACCTTCCTGGACGCCGATGCTGGGCCCGACTCCCCTTCCTGAGGCTTTGTGATTGACCCCCCTCACAATGGCGCTGTCAAATGGACCCTTACTGTTACCCCCATGACCCATGTCATTCCTTTGAGTTTGTCACTATGCCTGGCCGCTGCTACATTGTCCAGCCATAATTCCTGATAACCACCTATAGACTGACTACCATGTAATATAAAAGTGGGATAATACTCTAGAACTCTATAACTATAAATATAACTATTATGAACCTTAGCTAAAACCATAGGCAACTTATAGTCTGTCATGGTTACTACTGATTGTAATTTTTCTCCATGACCTCTGGCAGTTGGGTTAGCCCCTTGAGTCGTGGATCTGCCCAAGGTTTCTTCCTAGATTAACTGAACATAAGGGAGTTTTTCCTTGCCCCTGTTGCTCTTGGGTGCTCCTTCTGTGAAGCGGCACAAGACAATACTATTGTAAAAGGCGCTGTATAAATAAAACTGAATTGAATTGAATTGAAAGAAAATCATTTCTTTGAGACATCTGGAAAGATTGTGCAATAGACAAAATCCCAGGAGCACAATGTGCTGGAAAGTATTGCAGGGTGGCTGGTGTTGCTCACAATTGTGGTTGTTTTCTGGGTGAGGCGGGTGTTGTATGTGTCTGGCAGGGAGGGAGAGAATGGGGCACCAATGATCTTTCCAGCTGTGTTCACTATGTGCTGCAAGACTCTTCCGTTGTAGTCAGTGCTGCTTCCGCGACACACAGTGATGCAGCTGGTGAGGATGCTCTCAGTGGTGCCCCGGTAGAGATAGTACATGATAGGTGAAGGGGCTCTTGCTGATTTGAGTTTGCAGAGGAAGTAGAGGCGCTATTTTGATTTCTTTTCAACAATCTCCTTGGTCTTGCTGATATTCAGCAGGTTTTTGTCTCTGCACCATGTGGTCAGGACATCAGTCTCCTTACTGCAGTGGGTTTCATCGTTCTTGGTGATGAAACCCACCAGAGTTGTGACGTCCACAAACTTCACCATGAGATTGGTGCTGTAGGTTGGTGTACAGTCATGTGTCAGCAGGGTGAAGAGCAGAGAACTGAGCACACAGCCTTCCTAGTGAGGTGTTGAGCCCCAGCTGGTCTAGTTTGCAGATGAGCTGTTGTGGGATTATGGTGCTGAATGATGAACTGAAGTCTATGAACAGCATTCTCATATATTAGTCTTTTGTTGTGTTATTATGCTGTGACATAAGGTGACCGGAACTATTCATGTTTGCTCCCTTTTTAACATATTATGTTGCTCTATCTTGATCAGTAACTTTCAATGACCTTTGTTACAATGGTAACATGTAAAGCCCTTACAAACAACTTGGTAATTAACTCAATAGTTAACAATTTACAAATGTTCTATGAATGATTTATTAAGAATGTAATCAGGTATTAACAATGCATTATTAACAGTTAACAATGCAAAACTGTTCAGTGATCTTTAAAGGTGGCATTTAGAGAAAACCATTACTCACAGCTGAATTATAGGCTACATAGTCCTCACTTTAGATAAGGGGGCTGCAAAGCATGCTACTAATTGGTAAGAAAGGGCTTATAAGTGTATTAGTTATTGTTTTTTGTTTACTAATAGACAGGAATTGGTTTATTAAGCATTTACAGTATGTTTACAAGTAACTTACAAGCTGCTTGTTAACACTTACAAGCTTCATGTTAATGGTTAACTAATGTTATTAAAGTATAAGAACTGTTAACTGTTAGTAATGCATTATCAATGCCTTATTAACACATGTTGTTTTAAAGCATTGCCTTAATCTATAAGCATTATTTACATATTCTCATTCACCAAGAACAAATAATAATAAATATTCTTGTAGATGGTTTCTATGTTTATAAATGTAAGACCAATACTAACCAATGAATAAAGCAAAGAGAAAACAAATGCATAATAAATGCTTAATGGTGAGTAGTTATTATAAACAGCTACCAATATGGATTAGAACATGGTTAGAAAAAAATGTTGGCATTAATTGCATGGGTCTTTACAGAACAGTGCACTAAAATTAAAAATAAATAAAACTGTAAAAAAAAAATACATTATAATAATCTGTTGCATATCTGAACATCACATCACTCAGATCTTATCACATCATTGGGACTACGTAGCCTATAGTCGCTGTGTTTAGTAACACACTTTCCATATAGGGGCCCTTAGCTGGAATCTACTGGTATATGGGGGGGCCTTTTCATGGAAAAGTTTGGGAACCCCTGGTCCAGTAACATGAATTTGTACTCATTTCCTTACCTCTATTTTTCAATTAGCTTAGCAAATACTACATTGTTACTTCACTTGATTGAACAGTCAAGAGTCAAACTATTTAATAAATATTATATAAGGCTTTCTGAGAGAGACTGGTTGAATGTGCTCAATTGTAATGATGTTGGTAAGGCTTGGGATTTGTTTAAGCAGGGTTTCATAGCTGTTCTTGGTGAAGTCACACTAATAAGGGAAACATAGAAGTACATACTGGATGACATCTGAAAATGTTGATCTGATCAGACAACGTAATAGATGTTTCATAAAGTTTTCTAAACTACAAGCTGACTATAACTCTTATGCAATACATAATAAACATGCCCATAAGTCAGTATGAAGTCAATATGAAGAATGCTAGAGTGGTTCCTCTCTCTGAGAAAAATAGCAGAGCTGATGTTGGTAATAATAGGCTGGTCTCAATTCTGTCAACCATGTCAAACATTATCGAGCATCTTGTATATGAACAGGTGGAGGATCCCATCAGAAATTATCTATTATATGAGCTCCAGTCTGGTTTTAGAGCAGCACATTCTACTGACACCTGTCTCTTTCATCTCTTTGAATATGTGCATCAGAATTTTCATATAGGAAATTGTCATGATCCTACTTCCTGTTACTCCGGCTACCCACTGGACTTTCTATGTACTGCCACCTTTGTGTCTTGTTTATCTCACCCATGTGCTCTTGTTTTGGTTTTCTGCCCTGCCCCTTTTTCCTCCCCTGCTTTGCACCCGCTCCGCATGTCTTTGATTTCCTTAACGAACCTCACCTGTCTCTTGTTTGTTAGATTGCTTTCCTCCCTATATATTCTCCAGTCGCTCCATTACCCCTTGTCTGATTGTCTGACTGTGTATCTGTCCGTAAGTCTCGTGTTCTAATTGCTATCTGTCGTTGTTTCTATGATTCCGTGTTTGCTCGATTCCCATCTCGTGCTTTTTGCCTCATCCGAGTTTTCTGAGTTTTTTGCCTCTTTGGTTCTGTGGATAATTTTGAGTTTGGACTGAGATTTTCTGAATTGGATTAATGCTTTTTGTTGGGACTTTCGCCTACCCGTTTTGTGGATTACTGTTTTTTTGGTTTTTGATCTTCTGAGCGTTTTCCCTTTTTTGTGATTCTGAACTATTATAAATAAACCTGTCTTAATCTGCATTTGGGTCAGTCTGAGTTTCCAAGTACTTTACAGTACAGTCAGACCAGGAATGGACCCAGCGGATTTTGGACATGTTTCGGCGGTCGTCCAGCAGCATGGAGCTCTGCTCGGCCGCCAACAGACTCAGATACAGGATCTAGCGACAAGTCTCAGAGAGGTTATTGCCCAGAACCAACCACCTCAACTTTTCCCCGGACAGTCGGAGCCTTCGGCAGCCGCCCCATTAGTCTCCACGACCCCGACCTATCACGAACCAAGGCTTCCCCCGCCCGAACGATACGCTGGAGAGCCGGGCACTTGTCGTTCTTTTTTGTCTCAATGCACCCTGGTCTTCAGCCTCCAAACGGGGTCATTCCCTACTGATCGGGCTAAGGTCGCCTACGTGATTACCCAACTGTCGGGGCGCGCCAGAGAGTGGGGGACGGCGGTCTGGGACAATGAGTCTCCTGTCTGCGACAACTTCCGGGAATTTTCTGCCGAGATGAAGCGAGTGTTCGACCGCTCCAAACATGGACATGAAGCGGCCCACGAACTTCTCCACCTGCGTCAGGGCTCTCGTTCCGTCTCGGATTTTGCTATTGACTTCCAGACTCTGGCGGTCTCTTCCGGATGGGGAAAGGAGGCGCTGTTCGACACTTTCTTAAATGGAGTTGGTTTCCCATGATCTGCCCGAGTCCTGTGAGGGATTAATCAACCTGGCCATCCGGATCGACACCAGGCTTCAGCAGCGTCGACGCTTCAGGACACCCGGGGCTGCCAGGGGGGAACCTGCTCGTTGTGCTGCCTCCTCGACTCCTCCTGTACCCACACCTGAGCCGATGCAAGTGGACCGGACACGCCTGACTCATGAAGAGAGGCAACGAAGACTTTGCTCCCGTTTATGCTTGTACTGTGGCCAACCTGGACATTTTATTGCGACGTGCCCATTAAAAGCCAGCGCTCACCCGTAAGAGGGGTACGGGTGAGCGTGACACCGACTTCCCCCTCATCTGCCCAACGAACCCTCCTTCCTGCTATCCTTGCGTGGGAGGATCAACGGCGAGAGACGGCGGTCCTCATGGACTCCGGAGCAGAGGAGAGTTTTGTGGACGCAGACTTGGTAGCCCAGTGGGGCCTACCCATCGAAGACCTTGACGAGACCCTGGTGGCTAACGCATTGACGGGGGTAAGACTGGCCACCATCCGGCACATTACTAGACCGGTGAGTCTCACCCTTTTTGGTTCACACCACGAACTTATGAAATTCTATGTGATTAATTCTCCTGACACCCCAGTAGTTCTTGGACACCCCTGGCTGGTCAAACACAACCCACACATTGACTGGGTGGGGAGACGTGTTGTGGGGTGGTCCCTGCCCTGCCAGTCTTCGTGTCTTACCCTAGACCGGGTTCCCGTTAGGACTGTTCCCCTCCACACGGAAGAGTTCCCTGATCTGTCGGGAGTACCCCCTATGTATATGAACCTCAAACCAGTCTTTACTAAGTCCCGTGCCTCATCCTTGCCTCCACACCGGCCCTATGACTGTGCCATCGACCTCCTCCCCAGTGCCTCACCTCCCAGGGGGCGCCTATACTCCCTTTCCCGCGCCGAGACGGAGGCGATGGATCTGTACATTAAAGACTCTCTGACGGCGGGCATTATTCGCCCTTCCTCTTCCCCAGCCGGAGCGGGTTTTTTCTTTGTTTCAAAGAAAGACGGCTCACTCCGGCCGTGCATTGACTATCGGGGTCTTAATAATGTTACGGTAAAGAACCGTTACCCTCTCCCCCTCATGTCTACTGCCTTCGAACTGCTACAAGATTTTTACCAAACTGGATTTACGGAACGCTTATCACTTGGTCCGCATTCGTGAGGGAGACGAGTGGAAGACAGCTTTTAACACTGCTTCTGGACATTACGAATATTTGGTAATGCCATTTGGACTTACTAATGCCCCTGCGGTTTTCCAGACCTTTGTCAATGATATTCTTAGAGACATGCTGAATCGTTTTGTTTTTGTCTTTCTTGACGATATTTTGATCTTTTCCAAGTCCCTCCCTGAACACATCTCCCATGTTCGCACCGTCCTGCAGAAATTATGTTTGTATACTTTTACTTGGCCTGCAAAAAGCTTTCAGTACTGTCAATAGTGATATTTAAATTTCTAAAAACAGTGCATGGGTTTTAGAACCCAGTGATCAAATGGTTCACATCTTACCTAACAGCACATAAGTATGCAATGTTGAGGGGACACTCTCTGATCCACAGAGTATAACATGCAGGGTCAATCAATCCTTGGGGCACTGATTCTTAATATATATAAATGACATGCAAGTTGCTGTTATATGCCAATGATTCTACTTTACTTGTCTAAGGGGGTAATATCAAAGCCAGATAAAATACTTTTGCCATTTAACTTGAGTCAACCAGTGGCTTGTAGACAATACGCTCTCTATGCTTCTGGGCAATAAGCTCTCTATGCATCTGGGACTGAATCAATCTTGTTTGGCACTAAAAGGAAGTTGTGAAAATCAAATAGGTTGAAGATGATGTGTAATGGGTTTGATAATGTAATGTAAGTGTGACTTATAGGTGATTCCATTGCAGCCAAAGATTTAGCTTATAATAATAATAAGCCTGTATGTTTTTTAGATTAGTTAGTTTTTAGATTTTTCTTTTAAAGAAATTGTTAGTACTAACTGATTCAATGTCATGTGGATTTTGCTTGCTCTGCATGATTTTCTGGTTTGACAAAGAAACAAATTCTGCTAAACATTGTTATTCAGCACCTGTTAAAAGCACCCCTTCATTCTTATATAGGCAGGGAGGAGTTTATAATAGCTGGTCTACTATCTATGCATCTAAGAGTAGAACAACTTAAACTGAACCATATGTTTAACATTGTTAATGGTCTTGCCAATGGTCTTGATATTTTTTTTTATCTAACCATGATTCACACACAACAGAACATCATAACACTAGGGTCAGCATTCGCTCCTGCATAGTGCCAAGTGAATAATGCAGTTTAAAAATCTTTCTTTCACACTGGTATCATGGCATGGAATAGTTTACCTACAGGTACTAAACTTTTAACATCTAGAGGGATTTTTAAAGACAGGTAAAGCAGATTTTATGGAACAAGATGGACATTTACTGATAATTTGAATAGCATTACAGCAGTTTTTTGTGTTTTGTGTTCTTTTGTATTATATGTGTAGTTTTACAGCAGTTTGTGTTTTTTGTGTTCTTTTGTTTAATGCGATTCCCTCTCACCCCCATTTACTGAATGTATTTTTTAGTAATATGATATCATATAATGAATTTTATTTTTCAAAATGGGGGGAATTCCCCCCCTCCATACTTGTAAACAGTAGGACGTCAGAGTAAACTTTCTGGATTCTCAGTGAAAAGCTATGTTGCATCGCCATCACCCACAACTGATTAGTGAATGTGGTGACTTCTTGATGACATAGTGAATTTGGCTTGTAAAATGTATGGGAAAATGGAACTGTAACTGTCTAAAATGTTGATTTTGGGCTTTTTGGCAAGTTATGTTTACGTCTTTGTTGTGTCAGTGGCATATGACTTTAACGCGAACTAAAACATCTTAAAATTAATCTCAATTAAATTAAAACGTCAAGTTTAGCAATCTTTTTTGGACTTAATTTGCAGGCAAGATGACAGGAGGAAATCTATTTTAGTAACATTTTTTTTTAGCAACCGGCTGTCGCAAGAGAGTGAGTGGTCACACATCTTCCCTCATCTTCAGTATCCTATGGCTCTAGATGATTGCAAATACCTTAATTTAAACGTTTGGCATTGAGAGGTGACAGCATGATAACCTGGAAGAGTTTTAAACAATTTGCTTTGGTTTCCTGCACACTCAGAAGAGGAGAGAAGATTCATTGCAAATGGGAAAGAGAGAAGAAGAGTGAGCAGGCAGAGAGAGCCTGCACAAAGACACACCGTTCTAGTAACAGCCTCCTTAACAGTGATTGTGTGGCAGCAATAACCAACAAGTCAAAGCATGGGAAAGACTGCAGGAATTTCTTGCATTATAACTAGCGGGACTTGGAAAAATTATGCACAATGCCTGACCCAACCACATTCAGGTCCTGTCTTCCAAAGAAATTTGGAAGACAGGACCTGACTATGTAATTATTAAAAATTTAATTTAACAGCCCTAGTACAAAGCATTTCAGAAAACTTGCAATACAAAAAGTATTGTCTAAATGTAAATGAGCTAGGATAGTTTAGAGGGGATATCTTATAGTTAAGATTTTTACCCTATTCGCCCATAATATATCCCCCTGTAGACTTATAATAGTCACAAAAAACTACTGTCAAAGCAATGCTATCCTTTATTTTCTGGATGGTTCTGACGTTGCACACATTGACCTCGCCCACATCCTACCACATTACACTACACATACACACACACACCTGACTTACAATACTTTATAAACTTAACATCACCCCCACTCCATACACCTCCATGGACCTGGCATACTGCTTTCCACATATACAGTAGCATTCCTCTCCACCACCCACTAACCCACAAACCTGACACACACACGCCTGTGATCACACACTCACATAATTTTTTTTTGCTCATATGCTCATACCACTCTACTCCACCCTCACACTTGCAATATATCAACAGACAAAAAGGGGTTACCTTTGAAAAAAGTTTCTGTAATAGAATATAATTCGTAATGTCACTGACCTGCAACTGTGTTGATTTTTGCCGGGATTTCAGGTGTGCCACAATTTTTTGTGTGGATTGTTGAAGTTGGTGGAGGTAACTGTGGTGATTGTTTCACAGACTGATGACCTTAGGAGCAGAGCAGAAAATGTGTATTAGAGTATTAGTACAATAGAACCCCAATTCCGGGTGCTGTGTAAAATGTAAATAAAACCACAATACTTTTTAAACACATGCAAGACATATTAAGTCTTGTAGCATTGTCATGGGGCAGCCACAACTTGGAGTGAATCAAAACGTAGCATGGTTGTTTAACATTGCCAAGTGTGTCAGTAGGTGTGAGAATGACAGAATTTGGTGCAACATAGACCAATCAGCGAAACAGCATCCAATGCTAACTGATGAGGGCATTTTCCTGTGCCCCCATGTTTGCAAACTCTGTCTATGTTGTACCAAATGCTGTCATTCTTATACAGACTGAAAGAACAGGGATGTTGACTCCATATTTTTCCTTTAATGTTCATGATACATGTCATGTCATGTCTGGGTCATGTCACTCTTATGTTGACAACCTCAAGTAAAGTGTTACCAGAAAGTCTTCTGCCACCGCTATATGTATATATGTATATGTATTGTGCTTTTACAATACTATGACCTGTTTAGCAAGGAAATTATTGATGTAGGTGTTTTTTGGGGGTTCTGATTATGGGGCAAGAAGAGGCAGGAAGATGGTTGTCACTAAAAGGGATACAGAGGAAATCTCATATTTATCTGGGTTGCCTAGTAACAATGCCAAATGACCTACATACATACATACACACATATATATATAGACGGTAGTTTCACACTGTTGACAGTAAGGTATATTATAGTTTATTGTACTTAAAGGCTGATAAACTCACCACTACTACAGTTACAGCACTGAATGAAAAACTAAAACCCCCCCATTGTTTTAGTTTTTCATTCAGTGCTGTAACTGTAGTAGTGGTGAGTTTCTCAGCCTTTAAGTACAATAAACAATAATATACCTTACTGTCAACAGTGTGAAACTACCATCTTTTCCAAGCAACAGCCTAGCAACCATCTCAAGCACCCTAACAACATCCTAGCAGCCACTTCCACAATGACGACCTAGTACCCAACATAGCAACCAACATGACTAACCATAGTAACCATAGTAGAACCATAGAAACCATAGTAACCGCTGTAAATAGCCTACCAACATTATGTCACTGTAAGAGCAATATAATGCAGACACCAACAGAGGAAACAACATTGTTAACCATCAACATTATGCAACAATATGCTTGAACAATATGACGCAACTGTGTTTAAACATCTCTACCAATGGATCTACTGAAACAGCCTATCAACCACCTCAAGTACCCTCTGTACAATGACAACCTAGCATTCAACATCGCAATCAACATGACTAACCTAGCAACCAGTATAGCAACCACTGTAACCATCCTAGCATATATAAACACAAACCCCCCATTATTTTAGTTTTTCATTCAGTTCTGTAACTGTACCAGTGACAATCTGCATGACTTGACTAAACCATATCCCCTCTAGCCCCTCTTAGCTCTTGACTAAACCATATCCCCTCATATCAGTGAGGACTTACTAGTGAGTAAGTCCTCACTGATATGCTATAGCTGGAAGACCTTATTGCTCAGCCAAAAGACTTATCTGAAGAACCCAGGTGAGGTAAAGTGAAAACAAATTCTTACCCAGATGTAGACTACAATATAAGATGTCACAGGACATGTATGAGTGAAGCTATTATTATGTAGATCAAGCAACTTTGCAAAAAGGATAAAATTTGCCATACAAAAATAATGAAAGTGACCTCTCGTGTAAAATGCCATATGCCATTATCTCATATATCACCATAATATTATCACCATATGCCATTATCTCATCTTTTTAGGTCTGTGTTTGATTATTTGATTTAATATAATCAAAGACAGTTCTAAATTCAATGGAGAGAAAAGGGGGAGCAGTTAATCAGGCCCTCCAAGGCTATGATGAGCTTGACCACCCTGCCAGATGCTGCTTGCTGACCAACCATTGTGTCAGAACCAACACCTGAATCAAGCAGCTCCATAAACAGCTTCTCCTACTGAAATAAAAATTCCTCACATCATGACCAACCTGTTTAAGGACCAATTAAGCTCTATTTCCCTTTTTGACCACTTGGATCTCTGATGAGCGTCTTTCATTTGGTCCCTGGAAGTTGGAATTATCAGTCTAGTGAGGTCTAGCCAAACCTGGAATGTTTTAAGCTATTAGTCCAAAATCTTCCATGTCTTTGTCAATGTAATTAAGCCAGTGAATTAGACAATAGACAATAATATACCTTACTGTCAACAGTGTGAAACTACCATCTTTTCCAAGCAACAGCCTAGCAACCATCTCAAGCACCCTAGCAACGTCCTAGCAGCCACTTCCACAATGACAACCTAGTACAAAACATAGCAACCAACATGACTGACCTAGGAACTACTGTAGTAACCGCTGTAAATAGTCTAGCAATGGCCTAACAACTACCTCAAGTACCTTAGTAACTTACTGGGAACCACTTTCACAATGAAGACCTAGCAACCAACATGATCTATCTAGCAACCACCACAAGTACCTTTGCTACTTTCTGGCAACCCTGCAATCAACACAGGAACGATGGTTGATAGGAACATCATCAACCATCAACATTATTGATTAAAACAATGAACAACTCATTAAGTAACCATCAACATTATGTCACTGCAGGAGCAATATGACACAGCCACAATGTAAAATGTTGAACATTTAAGAGGAACAGTGCAACACTGCACAATATTAAAGAGTAACTCCATTTCAGTGTCTAACTGACTCTTTTTATCCATTTTTAAAACAACCTGGACTTTTCAAATGCTTATCCCAGTAACATCAATTGAAGTCCTTTTAACATATTCCTAGCTGCTTGTCTACTAATTGTTACAGGCTTAATTGATGAACTGTTAGACTGTCTAAACAGCTCTCCTTTTTATTTTAAAGTTTTATCTAATTTTTTCAATTGTCAAATATATAAGTGCACTTTTTTAAATGTTGCATGCACTGTATAATTCCTGTGAATTGTAAATCTAGTTATTATTATTCTTCCAACAAATTTGTGTGATTAACGACTGCTGAATCCTGCCCTGATTCCTCACTGCATTGTACTGTATAAACCACACTGCTGAGGTTGTGTCTTGGAGTTTTGTCCTTGGGGTGAACCAGTCTCTGTCTGAGGGTGTTTCCTCACTTGCAGAAGATTCGCCTTAGTTTCTCAGATAATCCACCATGTGCTTCCTTCCGTTGCTTTTCTTTGTCTTGGCTGGTGATTTCATTCTATTTTGGGTTCTCTTCAAGGTCCAAAAAGAAGTCCAGTTGCATAAAACTGAACACTTTGACTATCATGACCTGGATGAATGAGCAACCTGTAGAGAGAGTCACAAGTTTTAAATACCTTTGTGTCCACATTACTTTATACTTAACATGGACTGTTATCTCCCAACATGTTCTGAAGAAGTCCAGACAATGACTATTTCTCTTCTTGTCATCTAAGAAAATTCAAAGTTTCAACATCAATCTTGAAGGCCTTCTACACTTCATCTCTCGAGAGTGCTGAACTCAGAACTCAAGTCCCTGCGAGACTTCTATTCCAGAAGAGTATTTCTAAGGGTCCAAAAGATTCTGAAGGACTCTTCTCATCCAAATAATGGACTGTTCAAACCACTAAGATCAATAAGATGCATATGTAGTCACAAGGCCAGAACTGAGAGGCTCAGGAGAAGCATCTATCCTCAGGCCATCTGAACTATAAACACACAATATACTGACTTTGCACACATTCATTCCTCAACACTCACAAACACTTCCTAACAATGTTGCACACACACATATACACACATACACACACCTGACTTGCACTACAGACTTGGACTATGGACTTCTTACATCTCTCCATACAATATTCCTCTACACCACCCATGAACCTAAAAACCTTGTTTGCCCAGATGCTTTGCCCCTCCACCTATACATACATACAGCACAATGCTCCCCCCAACCCACACACCACTGCCATCACCCCCCCCCCCATTGCCCCCCTCGCCCACTGCATCACCAGTTAGCCCACTCCCCACATACACACAGATCATTTCCAACCTCCCCTATACCCCACTGCATCACCAGTAGCCCTTTCCCCACATATACAGTGCACTACCCCCTCCCACCCTCCACCCCACTGCATCACCAGTAAGCTCCTCTCCCGCATACACGCCACACTATTTGTATTGTAATTTGCCCTCCCCCCAGGCAAGCCACATAGCTCTTGCCTTTTTTGTCAACACTATTCATTTTTTACATCATCTAACCTCCCCCCCCCATTTTAATGCCTTACCAACTCCAACCCTCAACCCTGATGACCCTAGCTATGGCCTAGCAACCAAGCAACCGAATAACCTCAAGATTTTTCCTACTGTCAGATATTTGTGCACAAAAAATGCACAAGTTAAAAAACCTTTTTAAAGACTTGCATGCACTGTGTAATTCCTGGGAATTGCAAATCTAGTTTTAATTGACAGCCTTATAAAGCTGATGTATTTTTATGGTCATTTTATGGTTCACCTAAAGTTGTTATCATTCATTCATGTTTTTATTATCATTTTGTCCCCTTTTGATTATTTGGATAAAGTCCTCTTCAAGCTAAACACAATTTCACAAATGCAAGACCTGAACAGGCAGCTCTCAAATTACAGGCAGTTCCGTACTACGATGTCACAGCAGAAGGTGGAGAGATTTTCTGACACCTAACAATAAAATTCTAGAATGTTAAAGTGAAATTCTGGAGGGACAAGGTGGAAAAATCAGTTTTTTTTTTAATCCTATGATGAGAGCAAGGACCTCCAAAGGCTTTCATGCTTTAGTCATAAAATGCACAATTGTTTTGCTTCTCAGCCTAACTACAGACATATTTTACATCTGACTATTAGTAAGGCACATCACTCTACTATCGACTGGATGCATACAGCAGTCCTTGCAAGGTATCAGTTCAAGGAGTCAGAAGGATAATCTGAAGAGTAGCTCAAGAGGCAAGACCACTCAGTAGGCGCTCCAGGACAATGAGGTACATTTGTTAGGCAATGCACCTAATATCCTAGTATTTCTATGTCACGTGTTTAAATAGGGGTAGGGAATAGGGATGGACAAATTTTATGGTGATGGGGGCCAACAATTATTCTTTCATGATGGTGGGGGTCAAACTACAAATCTGCACTTTCATGTAGTTCACAGACATGGCCAGAGCTACCACTAAGGACACTGAGGTCATATCCTCTGTATTTTTTCTAGAGTTGATGAGATTTATAATCCCTGTATCAAATCTACCATCTTTCAGATATATCTAACTTCTTCAAATGTTAGACAAAAACAAGAGCATCTATGTTGCCAAAAATCATGGGAGTGCATGCTATTTATGAAAAGAGCGATTTGAACGCACGATACATCACCACTGGCATTAACTGTGATGCACACTCAAAATCACAAACAAATGAGCTGCTGGCATTTGTCGTGGTGAAGCAAAAACACTCAAAGAGATCCTAAACACTTCTTAACTCCAACTGTCAAAACTGCAAATCCTGTCACCACAAATCACAGCCTCTCCCGAAAATGTATTTTGCTAGTGGGAGAGCCACAGACGCAGCACCAGAGAGAATGAAACAGAGCCATTTTGATTGGGCTGTTTGTTATTTTGTGCAGAAGTACCTTACAGTCAATCTCTATCCTATATCCTAGCCTATGGAACTGGTTTAATGACAGTTATTCTGTGTTATTCAAAGCTAGTATAATATTTGCTGGTTAGAATGTCTGCATTTTGGAGGAATAATTTGAAGCTCATAATGCAGGAATTGTTTTGCACCATATAGCATTTAGCCCACACAAAAATGCAACATGTTGGACATTAAGATTTTATTGTAGGCCGGTACTTTGCCTATGATGATTTGAAGTGATGTGATGACTTGAATATACTTTTATGTCAAATAAGAGCTACAATGGATCAGCTAACCTCTTTTGGTCATTAATAAAAAATAATAAACAAGACAGAAACAGTCAGTTGAGAATAGTCAGGAGAGGAGAAGGATCTCTACAAGTAATCTCTACAAGTGAGTGATGGTCAAGTGACCCCCTGCACACACATCAAACACACACGTGCACACACATCAAAAAACACAAAGGGAAACTGGCAATAGCCAAGTCTATTTCAGACTCAAAATCATGATCTACAATTGAATGACTGTGAAAATTATTATTTTTGTGTCTGGTCACCAGTGGCCTGACACACACTCACACACAGTCAGGGAACTCCCCTGGGACTGTTTCAAACCACACAGGTTAGGTAACAGATTTCAGACCCCACTCACTAGCTGTCTTTTTGTCTGTCACTTTGTGAAATGAAATAAACATGGTTTAACTACAGCTTATCATGTCGGTTTACACTAAAGCCTACACTCATTTGCCACCAAATGAGACACCAAACTTTTAAAATACAAAACACTGCCACACACTATATGGATAGCTCTAACATTTCAACGGAGCATCCTCTGTTTCAATTGACTGTTCTCTGATTGCAAATAGTGAATATATTAAGTGCACATTCTGTAGATTAAAAGAATAATAAATCAGAATCAGTGTTAATTGCTGAACCGATTTTGAACCCATCCCTATTGAGTATTGTTTCGATTGTTCTGGCTTGTCAGGCTAGACACCTGCAGCATTGATGTTGGTTTTACCAGATTATCAAACTGGCCTTCTGCTGGTGAGGGCAGATAGTCAAGCCAGACTTGGATGAACCAAAAATCATGTGACAACATTTTTCAGTCTAGCTGGCCAACCAACTTAACCAACTTCTGCTGTTTATTCAGCATTGATGTTTTTACTGGTCAGGCCTCCACAAGCCGATGTGACCAACCATGTCCAACCTTCCAGCCGATGTCCAACCACTCACACTAGATATTACTGAAGTTGGATTATGCTACTGTTGAAGCTGAACATGGTTGGTTTATGACCAGCAAAACCAGCTAAAATGACCATCATAAACTGGACAAACTAAACTAAACCAAAACATACCTTAAGCTGCTAAAAAAAACTAGGTGGTCAAACTATCTTAAACAGTTAAATTAGCCTATGCTGATCAAGCTTTTTTCACAGGGTGGAGAGTGAGCAATCAATTAAAATCACTGACTTGTGCATTTGGCCTCATGGTGACTTCTTAAATCACTGCCGTCCCCACAGTTGTCAATGTCTTTGTCATCGTCACAAACCAAACTCATTGGAATGCACTTCCCATTCCAACAGCTGAAGTAAAGTTCATTACCGCATTCTGATTGGTTGGAGCCTGCAAAATCAAACACATATTTTGTGAGATTATGAAAAACATTTTAAACTTGCAATGTTACACACTGTAATGGCAATGGTTTTGTGATTAACATTTTAACCAAAAAAGTCTGACCCACAAAAATTCACCTATATAGCTCACCCAATCTGAAAGAAGTGAAGTCTCCTACAAAATCAACCCTGGGCTGTGTGCCTCTGGTAACCAGTCTCAAGGTCAGGTAATTTCCTGTGGAAAGTGCAGGTCGTGGTAGACTCTTTCCACACAGTGGGAGGCCAAGGGGGGGTGAATTTATGTTGGGACCATCATAGAACTGTATGTAAGAGCCAGCATAGCAGGGGTCTTCACGGCCTTCCTGAGAAGTTGACTCCACATGTTGGTCAGACCATGCAGGACGAGAAAGTGAAGGTTTACTGGCGGATTCTGGGAACTGGGGCAAAGAGTTGAGGGGGGCCACCCGTAAAAGGCTGTAGACCAGGAAGAAACGGAAGTGGAACACTACCCTGTCCTGGAACATGTTGGCTTGCATAGTGACTTGGCAGTCTGTTCCCATGGTGACAAAATAATATTTCTTCGACTCTTGGTGGGAGTTGATGATAAATCCATCCCCATGGATTGTTTCGCCACAGAAATCCACAACATTCACTGATGGAAAGAGAAACAGTGTAAACAAAAAGCTGTTTATCAGTCATTTCAATAAAATCATATTCATTGTTGGGTACATTGGGCCTTATTCACTGATTGTTCCTATGAAGAAATTGGTTCTCAAAGGTGACACAGAATGGATGAATGGAGAAAGGCTCCTAAAGGTGACATAGAATGGATGGAGTATTGGAGTATAACCCTAACCCTAACACAGCTGTGTAGCTCAGCCAAGGCTTAGGAGCTGCTTTATTATTCATTTTACCAAGTGACAAGCAGCATTGAAGATTAATTGATAGAGAACATGCGCACACACACCCTTTCAAAACAAAACCAACTTTTTTTATAGGTCTGGGTGTTACATTCTGGGATGTACTACCTATTTCAGCCCCAGAAAAAATTGTTATTGAAATACATTGCAGAACTATATATAGTCCATGGTCTGGGTGAAGCTGTATGTCTCATTGCACGTTTCATCAGAGAGTACAGAGTACAGGCTTGCAGTGCAAACATGCAATATGCACAATGGCTAAATTTTAAGTCAACTTTTACTCAAAAAACTAGTGATGCACCAATGGCAGTTTTCGGAGCTGATACTGATTTTTGTGAGTTTGACCTGCTGATACGGATTTTGTCCAATAACGATAAGCCATTTTTTTCTAACAGCACATACAAAGATTTATTTTCTTATTTTTCTTATTTTCTTATTATCCTGGTTTACAGACATTTAACATGGTTTTTAGGTTTTAGGTTTAGATTTAGGTGTATTTTCAACAAAAGACATAATAGTCTTAACTTAAGACATGCTTTATTGAAATGTGTTTCCAAATATTGGATTTCTACTTTAAAGCACAGTAGCCTGCTTTATTGCATGCAGTTTGTTCTGCCCTAATATTGCATGCTATATTATTTGCTTAGAAAGTGAAAGTAAACACTTTATTTTATGTAGCACTAGCGATTAGTTTTCATTCAGGAGCACTGGTGACAGAAGAAAATAATGTTTCATTCCACATGATAACCCCTGCTTTAGATCAATGGATGATCGCCGGCACATTCAAGTCCTGCTGATATTGCACAACATTAATCGTGCCAATAATGGCCAATCATGTAAAAAACGTCTCTGATTGCCAGCCGATCCCTACAAAAAATATCTTTAAAAGATTTCATTGGTGTAAACATTGACATGTCTATATACAGTGATGTTTCTGAGGGTTAGGGTCACTTTCTGTAGGGTGTGGCATTGCAGTGTACATATGAAAGTTGTTCATCTTGGTGAGCCCCACACCGAATCTGGCATGTGCAGGTGAAGGTATATGCCGACCATAGGACTCTGACATAAGAGGACACAATTTCCTGGGTCAAACCTGAAAGAGGAAAACGTTCAAGACTTCACAACAAAGTCTTTATATAGTGAGAAGTGAACAAGGTGTATGAGATCCAGGTGTTAGTGCTCAAATGATAATGAGGCTATCTGTACTGCAGCAATGCCAGACATGGTGGTAATAAAGGGGGTATGTCAGTACCCCACCTCTGAGGCACGGCTCCAGCCATGGGGCATTGCCAGCCTAGGGGGTGGCTTAAGGGACGAGGAGAAGGGCGGTCTGGGTTGGCGAGGTGGAAATCACCGGTCAGGGTTCATTCAGGGTGGGATCCAGCATGGCCTCCTGAGGTACCTAGCTATGCTCCTTGGTGTCATACCTCTCTCAGTCCACTAGGTACTTAATGCGGCCCAGGCAGTGTTGAGAGTCCAGGAGTTTCTGAACCTGGTTGGCAAGGGCACCATCAATCTCCAATGCTTAAGTGGATCATCTGCTGGGGCCAGGGAACCAGGAAACACCAGCCTGAGGAGAGAGACGTGAAAGTTGGGTGAGAGTTTGTATTTGAAGCCTGAAGGTTACATCATTGATCCTCCGGTGAACCTTGAAAGATCCAATGGACGGAGACAGAGATCCCTGGTGAAAAGCCAGATCCTGCCTCCTGGTTGAAAAACTGGCACATCCCAGCAGCGGCAGTCAGCCTTAGGGATGCACGATACTTGGATCAGATATCGGTCCAGATATAGAAAAAATACTTAAATTTGGGCCTATGCTACTGTGCGTTCAGCTGGCTTGTAAAGACATGTCAGTATGTCAGCTAGGGGCAGCGGTAAGGTATGAAAACACAGAATTTCTATAGCTATTACAAGTGCTATTTATAAAATGATGGTAAAGTAAAGGTAATATACTGGAAGGTGTAATTAACAATCTGCAAATATGTAACCCGAATGGTTCCTGATAGCGAACTTAGCTCATGTTGAGTCTACTTGTCAGTAAAGTAACTCACCAAAAGGATACAATTGCATATTGGAAGACACATCTGTTCTATAATCCATTTATTTAAACTGCGGCAATAGAAAACATAATCAACTTCTGCAGCAGCAACCTACAGATTTTCACTAGAACCTTGCATAAAAACAAGTTTGTCCTGTAGCAAGAAATTTTAAGTCACAGGTGCCTGATTAGACTTAGGCCCACAAACATATATTTTGTAAATTTTTTTATTTTTTTAATTACAGTTTAAATTACATTTTTTATATTTATGTCTATGTTATTTTGTTCTGTTTTGTTGGCCAGTTAGGAGAGTAGGGCAATAAAAGCTGAGGATGGTGCCTATCTCCTAATTTAGTGGGGATATTGGATCGGTATTGGATATCGACCGATTTGCAAAACCCATGTATTGGAATCGGAACAAAAAAAATTGGATCAGTGCATTCCTAGTCAGTCTGGATTTGTTGATGCCTTATGACACGACGCATCTGGATCCTCCAGATCCCCTATGCACTCATCCGCTTGGACTTCTGGACATCTGTCTGGGCACCATCCCAAGGATACAGGCCAAGTACAAACAGGAAGGGTGTGAGTTTAGTGGAAGCACTGCGAAGCAAGTTTTGTACGTACTTGGTCCCTGGGAGATACTTGGCCCAGTCTCCCTGGTTACGATGGCAATGGGCACATAGGAACTAGAGCTGACTCCTCCATTGAGGAAAGGGAGGAAGATCCTCCCTTAAATTTTTAAAGAAAGAACTTCCAGGAGAAATGTATAAAAATCACAGATATTTAAAATAGCTGGAAAAAATCTATTTTATCACTTCGAAAACAGAAAAAAGTCACCAAAATATTGTCCTCCCTTACTCCCTCATTGATATCCATTAAAAACACTACGAACCGAAGCGATTCGCGGGCTCCTCTTTTAACATGGAGTTAATGGAAAAAAGGGAGGAATGTCCTCCCTTTGGGCGGGTCAATTCAAATAGCTTGCCTGTCATCAATCAGCAAATCAGCGGAGCTGAATTCGTCAATGGCCAATCAGAATGAAAGGGTGGGTTGATACGCAAGGTCTTGTGCGACTGTCATTGTCGACAGACCTGTCATTCGTGATAGTGCGGACAGCGGAGAGTTTGAGCCTTTGTAGAGTTTTGCTTTTGCAATAAAAAAAGGATGGAAAAATGAGACGTTGTATTCATGATGTTAAATACCCCATTTCACACACTAGAGTACAATGCGAAGGTGAAAATCAAAACAGAGGGGAGACCAGTTCCAAAAATTGACACTGAAAAAACAAAGGTCAGTGTGTTTAACACCACATGGTATCAAAGATACCCATGGCTAACTGCTAGTCTTACCACCAATCGTCAATATTGCTGGCCTTGCCTGTTCGCAGGGAAATCTCAAACATGGTCTGATACAATGTCCTCTGGAAGACCAAAGTTCCTGAAGATTTCGTTGAACAGCAATTCCACAACCTGGAGAGCGGTAGGGAAACTACAGAAAGGGATTGGCTTAATGGATTTTGAAAAATGGGCTACCACCATCAAGATTACTGTATTCCCCAACGAAGGAAAGGTCCATGATGAAGTCCACCGCAATGTGTGTCCACAGACGTTGTGGGACCGGCAGTGGCTGAGGCTTTTCTGCTGGGAGCTGGGGGGGACACTTGGTGGTTACGGATCATACCTCCAAGGTATTGGAGTGCCTGGGTGACAGGATATAGTAAAATGGAATCCAGAGGAGAAAAGGGCCTGGCTTGATGTGGATTCAACCGCTTAGCTTCTCTGATGTACTCCAAGTTGCAATGGCCGGTCAACACCAGGAATGGTTCCTGAGGCCCCGCTAGTCAGTGTCTCCACACCTCCAGGACTTTACCACCAAGAACTCTCAATTACTGATGTCATAATTCCTCTCTGCTGCTATCAAAAAGAAAGCACGCGGGAACATCTTGGGTGGCTCACCCAAGATGCATTGAGAGAGCACTGCTCCTACTCCAGTGTTTGATACGTCGGCTTCCATGATGAATGGTATGTCGGTATCTGAAAGTTTAAGAATGGGGGCAGTGGTAAAACTTGAGTCTCTCAACAGCCTGTTGTGTCTCAGGTGATAACTTCAGAGATCGTTGCTTCCCTTGCAAGAGGGCAGAGAGGGGAGCTGCAACCTGACTGAATACATAGATAAAGCAGCAGTACAAGTTGGTGAATTTAGTCCCTCTGGAGCTCCCTGATGGTCCATGGGACTGACCACTCCGACACTGCTTTGGTCTTGTCCCCCTCCATCTGTACTCACTCTGGCCTAATGATGTAGCCCAGGAAGGAGATATTGGTCTGATGGAATGCACATTGTCTTCTTTTAACATAGAGCTGATGTTGTAGGAGCCTGGCCAAAACCGCCTTCACATGATGCGCCTGAGCCGCCGGGGCTTTTTTTTTTTTTTTTTTGCTGTTGACGCAACTTGTTGACCAAATCACTGCTCTGGAAGCGTTTCGGTTACTAGCAAAGGCAAAAGCAAAGGGGTTCATTTATAAAGTGCAAAGACCTTTCGCCCCATGTTTTACATCCAATACTTCATCTTTGGCTGGCATTAAAACAGTACCATTAGAAGTTAACTTCACAAGAGCTGTTTATACCAGTTAGGCTAGACTTAAGTTAATTCTACTGGAGACTTTTCAAAATCTAAAACAGTTGTGCTTCTTCTGTTTCTTTCAGATGGCGGTTCACACAGCAAAGGTCAGTAGATTGGTTGGTCCCTTGAATGCCAGACTGAAGCATGGACAGACTGATGGGTTTGAGCTGGAGCACACAAATTAAGTTAGGAATTAAGAATGAATAAATAAAGTTCCTTCAAATTATTTAAGCCGGCCATGATCGTTTATTTAAGCTTAAATGTAGCCCACATTAGATATAAGTGTAGCATTTATCCATAGTTGCGCACCATAGAGCTCCGAGATGGCCGCACCTGCTAAAACTTTTCAACCACAGTTCAATCAGAAATGAGAACATCGAGAAATAGTGACACCATGGTAAAGAGAACATTATTCCTTTGGCGACCAAGCATTTGAATCCATTGCCCTCAAGATGTGCAGTGCATGCTAGGAAACATATGCACCTACAAAAACGTGATTCATTGCTGCATACTTCATTCTTACCACCGTACGTGGACTATGCGTGGTTAATGCAGGATAAACTAATAATTCACTTAATTGGCCATCGTCTGGGCCTATAATTTGTTAACAAAAACACATCAATTCAAGGTGATTGTATTGGAACAGAAACATCAGTCAAACTACTAAATACAAAATGTATCCTGCACAGCGAAGCCTACTTGTATAAAGTTGCATGTTTTTCTAAAACGCATTTATCAATCTCATTTACATTTATGCATTTAGCAGACACTTTTATTCAATCGACTTGCAATCTTATGGTCATAAAACTGCTCCCTGGATTTGGTAAAAGACTGAATATAACTTCACAGTTGGAAATAGCTCAATACCTAGAAACAATGTCCTCAAAAAGAGGGAAACTAAACTTTATGTCAACATTTAGCTTTACTGACTATTAAACACTTGAGACAACAGTACAAAGTCATTAATTTCATCTGAATTTTAAATTTTGCCGACCAACTTTTTAAAAGCTGTTCTATACCTTTTAGCAGCTGATGTGCTCCATCAGTACCCCTGCTTTTGTACACTGATGATCTTGAAATTGCTAATCAGCTTGGCACTTCAATATCATAAGCTCACTGCTGTTTACTGGGCCTTTGCTGATCGTCCTTGTAAATACAGGTCAAACTTGCATGTAATTCAGCTTGCAGCATTATGTAAAGCCCCTGATGTTGAGAGATTTGGCTATGAAAAAACACTTGAGCCTCTGTTGGGAGAACTTTGTACTCTTGAAAAAGATGGTGTGTTTATTGAATTTATTGGCCAGGTAGTTAAGGGCACTGTCATGTGTGTGGTGTCTGACAATCTTGCAGCTCATGCTAATGCAGGTTTTATGTTTTTTTTTAGGACCAAATATTTTTAAAATATTATTTAGGGCCAAATATTTTTGCAGATTCTGCACGGCTACCATAGACCAAATTCAGTCTCATGAGGTTGATGATATGGAGTTGAGTGTGAGGACCAAAGCCAGCCATGACCATGACTTGAATGTTGTGAGGCAGGGGGAGATGGAGAGACAGCATGGGGTCCAAGGGGACTGTGTTCTCAACCAGAGGTTAGAGTATTTTCATACAATTACTGGTTTCCCACCTGATGTCCTTCATGATCTGTTGGAGGGCATTGTGCCGGTAGAACTGGCCTTGTGTATTACAAAGATGATCTGTTCAAAATATTTCACTTCAGTATTTGAACAAAAGAATTGCATCATTTCCATACCAGCACACAGACAATGTTGACAGACCCCAGCGTATCCCAAAGACATACGCTAAAAAGAACAGCATTGGAGGCAATGGTCATGAAAATGCTACATTGCTTAGGTTATTCCCTTTGATTATTGGTGATAGAATTGGAGCTTGGATTGTGCTTATGGATTTGAAGGAAATAGTTGAGTTGGTGTTGTCCCCAAGATTTACAGAGGAAACTATCCAGTATTTACAGACAATGATTCAAGACCACTGTCAAATGTTGAAGGAATTCTTTCCTCACTTCACACTTTGCCCCAAACACCACTACATTGAACATTATCCTGACCTCATTCACTGCTTTGGCCCTGTTGTTCACCTGTGGACAATTAGATTTGAAGGTAAACATGACACTCAAAACTTTAAGAATGTGCTAAAAACATTAGCATGGAGACATCAGTATATGATGGCGTCCTATCTGAGTGCCCTATCTTTCTTTAAACCTCACCAACAGACATCAAGTGTTTCCTCACTGATGGTTTGGTTTCTGCACTCCCTGATATTGCCAAGGCATACATAGCCCAAAAAACTGATAGCAACATGATTTACAGCACATCAAGGGTGACCATAGATGGAACTGGTTATGCTGCAGGAATGTTTGTGTCAGTTGGACAACAGGGTGGGGTTTTAGTCGTATTGGTAGGTTATTTTTAAAATTTTGCAATGCTTCTTCAAATGGACAGCTGTTTAATGCTTGATCTGTGTATTCTAACTTTTCATTGACTTGTCAGTGTGTTAAAAACAGGAAAACTGACATGGCTGCCCCCGAAAAATTCCTGCTCCGTGTTTATGTGGACACGGATGTTGCCATGAAGTTGACTCTAAATGGCCAACCAAAGTCTGTAGAAGAACTAAAGATGATTAGGCAAGACAAATTTAGGCCAAGACTGGATAGTGACTTTAGTCTTCAATAATGAAGACCCAGACTTCGATGGGCAGCTAAGTGTACTTGTGGATATAGAGGAACTTCCACAGAAGGGTACTTTAAAAGTTATAAGATCAGTACGTGATGAGGCTTCTACTGTAAGTTCTGATACAGACATACTCCCTCATGTACCCTTGAACTGGCCTGATGCTTTCCCTGTGCCAACTTTCTCGTATGAAGTGGAATATGTACTTGAAGAAGGAAATTGTGTCTTTGAGAGGTCTGGAAAAACGATTAAATTGACAAGATCCCAGAAACAAAATGTGCTGGAATGTATGGCTGAAACTATTCAGTTTCAAGTCATACTCTAGTGGCCGGGAACTTGCTTGGAACTTGGAAGGTCAGTTTAGGCTTTAAGATGGGTAATTACCGCCAAAAACTGGCCAGATCAGGGTGTGCAGAAGTGTCCATCAATGCAGGAAAAAGAAGCAAAAATAACCCAGACAATGAGCACCCTCATTCCAACATCAAATGAGCTTGTCGTTCTGAATTAAACTTCCTTCCCAACTTTCCCAGTGGAGAGAACCAGGTTACACTTGATCAGATGAGACTGCAGATCATAGAAGAAGTTGAAAAGGCAGAGAAAAACCTACTGGTGATAGAAAAACTCATGCAGAAGACCTTTGCCTTACGCCGCCAAGACATTGTTAAGAGTGAATTACCAGTTATAGACTTCCTGAAAAGCTGGCCAGCCTTGCAGATGGAATCACAGGTAATAGCTGCCTTTCTGTTTCTGCCTGCACTCAAATCAGTTGTGATAGTGTTAATTGGATGACCATGCAAGATGCCTGAAATAAGTTTGATTGTTCAGAGTTCCATCGCATTACAAATGTGAACCTGTGCAACACATTCTACTTGGAGCTTGACCGATACACACCACGTCAATTTGTCAATCCAGGAAGAACATGATGTCAACTTGAGACGCACGCTGTCTCTCCGTGCACTTCCTGTCTATCTGTGTGAGGATGTTTCAGCATTCTTCCGCATATTCAGTGTAAGCATTGTAAATATAACAAAGTCGACCTTCAGGAATGTTGCATAATATAATTAACTACTGTATATTTTTGGCGTGTTCCTCTAGTCTGTATTTTTTCTGAATCTGTCACTTTATTTTTATTTTTATTTTTTTTGTGTGTTAAAACATGTTGCCATTGACAGTATCCTCTGGGGTATACTAATTAACCAAGTCATCATAAATATGATTTTACAGGAGCCCATTGACATTTTATCTATGAGATTGAAGCACTGGTTGCTTCTTAAATCAGTTTTATGACCATCTAAGGGTAAACTAATCCAGGTTGTCTCTTACAATAACTGCCTTTGTGGTATACCTCATTTCTAATTACATTGATGGTGCAGGAGGAAGAGGAGCCTGATTTTAGTGATGTTGCTGTTGCTCTCCTCTCATCTGGTCCTGACCCCTTCAGCTGTGAGAAGGTCTTCGTCATTGTTGAAGGCAGTATTGTTTTGAGTGATATCCCCAGGATTTCTGAGGCATTTATGTTGTTGTTTGGCCTGACATATGCTTTCAATTTGGAATATCCCAAGGAACTCACACATACATTCACATGCATTCAGATATTTTTTGTGTCTGGATGATGGCAAACCTCTGAAACTGTGCTTACTTGCTTTGAAGAACAATTTGTTGTTGAACTAACGATTAGTTAATGATTTGTTGTTGAGTTCAAATCAACTCACAGGCAACTTACAACTGTGCCCTTAATTACAGCAAACAATGGTTTACAAATGGTGGAATAGTTTTTGTACTGGTTATTGAATTGAAGTTGTTATTCTGATTTCTGAAAAACTTGATCACTTGTGATCATTTGTGAAACACCAGGTATCGAAAGTTACTGAAGGTCTGTTCGACCACTGATAATGATTGAGACCTTTATGAAAAGGCTACGCCAGAATACCATGGTAATGTGTGACTGTATTGATTTGCAGTTCCATTTCTGCCAACCAACATGTTCAAGTTTTAAACTCTTTATAGTGGAGGTTTAATCAGTGCTAATAACAGAACTTTTAAAGGTGCACTACTTAAATGCAACGTCTAATCTATATTGATTTGGATTTGATTTAATTTGTTATTGGCAGTCCAGCCTGCAGTCATTGCTGCATAGCTTGCTTTGTCTTTGGCCATTGTTCCATGTTTTTTTGTTTTTTTTTGTAAATAGATAATTTTACAGCTCTAATTCATTTTGCCTGAAAAGCAAATGATGTGATATATCTTAATTTTGTATTGTCTCATTCTTTCAGTGGAAATGTTGTATAGATTTTAATGTTTATTGTACAGTAACTTTAAGTGTAAAGCCAAGTTGTAAAAAGATCCAGAAAAAAAAAATTGTATACTTTACTTGCAAAACTAAGTGTGTAGGGTACTAACAACTTTAGAAAATCAAGCTGAACTAACTTACCAAATGTAAGCTAGTGAGTATTGTTTACACAGATTGATTAAGTTCAATTAAATAACTATTTTAAGTTCATTAAACTTATTTTTTTCTAAGCATTAAACTTGATTATGTCTTATAAACTGAAACTAATTTAGGAAATTGAGCTTAAAAGTTACAAGCATATGTATGACTTGTTATGAGTTAAGAAAACTTGTAAATGAGAAATGAGAAAAAAACTTGAAAATGAGAACAAAATAAATGAGTTTTGCCAAAATACAAAGTTAAAGTTTACTTTAAAAAAACAGTATATGGACTTACATTTCCTTAGGTAATCAGTTACATCAAACATTTTGAGTACTACTAACTTATCCGGGTTTACAGTGTACCATTCATTGGGAAGATCATTCATCAATAGTCTTCAATCAAATAACTGCCCTCGACCTCAAATAGCTGTTTTGATAAGTTTCTGTCAGGTTAACTTGCCAATCACAGCACTGAAACAGCTCTTATTAAAGTTGTAAATGACATGTCTTAATACTGATGCAGGCAAAACATCTGTCCTGGTCCAGCTTTGAAACCTTTGGAAACTTCCTGAAGACATTAAAAATGTCCCTAATGTTGGCAGTTTCAAGTCTAGATTGAAGACAAAGCTGTTCTTAGATGCTTTCTCTTAATAATTTAATTTTCTTTCTTTTTATAGTCTGTACACTTTCCCCTTGATGTTAATCGTTTTATGTAAATCATTCCTTTCAATTAAAATTTTAATCAGATCATAAATCTATTCTGATCAAGGTGTTTACATTGTTCATTGTCATTTACATGTTCATTGTCATTTCTAATCGGATTAAAAGTGTCAAAATAAATGTAGTTAATGTGTTAGGACTACAGCACCAGTGATTCTAATTTAGTGACTCAACCACTAAATTAGAAGGGGGGGGGGGTTACAATATTTGTTTGATTCCTTGAGTTTCCTTGAGCCATGGACCTGGTCAGGGTTTCTTCTTTGAATAACTACCACAATGGAGTTCTCTCTTGGCCCTATTGCTCTTGGGTGCTCCTTGTTAATGTCTGTAAAGTGCCACGAGACAATTCTATTGTAAATGGTGCTGTTTAATGGAGTTGGTGACATTCACTCATTGCCCTGCAGTGCCTTTCTGCCATAATCAAGAAAACACAATGTCAAAATAATAAACAGATCATTTTCATGTGCAAATTCGGAGTAGGGTATTTGAAATTCTGTCTAGCCAACAAGGTGAGCTATTGGTATGGTGATTTGCCTATTTTTCAATTTCAAGTAAGCCTATGACATCGGCAGGCTTTAGATTTTCGTTTTGCTTTTTTGACATATGCAATCTTAGGACGTGGCTGTTTGAGAACTGTTATAGATCTGAAGTAGATGTTTTAACGTAGACTTTGATAGGTTAATGCGTATATTGTAATACACGATGTCTAAGAGAAATTTGGTGATGTTCTTTTGGAAAATTTAGTCAGTTGGTCAAAAAAGCGGTTTACGCATGATTTTCGGTACGGCTTTTTCACGGGTTAAAATATTTATGATTGTTCGATATTTAAGGACGTACACAGCTAACACATAACGTTACAAGACACCATTAGCCTATGATTATCCAAAGGCGAGTTTGACATGAATCCAAAACTAACGCTCACAGAACGGCTTATAAAGATGTTAAACTTTTCATATTTGATACCTTAGAAATAGATCTCTCTCCTACCTGTGTCAATGGCGCCGACGGGCTTGAGACACACAACCACACACATAACCGCAAAAATTGGACAGATGCCGTTTCAGGTCGTCTCTACTCTGTTTGGCCATCACTTCTTCCCGAAATCGTGAGTTTAAGCAGAGAATCCTAGCTGTGAAAGTTGATGCCAAAAGTTTGGGTTTGTCCCATGCACAATGCAAACATTTCGTGGACTGCGCAGTGAGATGATGATTTTTGTAAGAATAGAGAGTTGGTTAGGCTACATCAAAGAGCTATGTGTACACTCTTATTTCCATGACAACAGCCAGAGGGGCGTCCTGTTTTTCCATCCCCCCTCAACACATCAGACAAGAGTTGATTCCTTATACTTTGACTACTCAGAGTGGAGGCTACTTCTCAGCAGTCTGCCCTCACAGAGCTGAGATTCTGCGAAAAGATTTTGCACACATGAGATTGGGCCATTCCATAAAATAGTTCCATTAAAAGAAGGTTTTTGACGACTCGACTGGGCAAAATTTTATCTTTATAAATTTGGGACTGAACAGGTCTGAGCAGTCACGGTCTTAGAATTTAGCTTTTTTGTCCACAGTCCAAAAGTGATTCAGGGTGTGCAAATAGGCCTACATTAGGTGGCAAACAAAAAAAAAACATAATCCATGCTGAGACTCTCGGTCCGAGATTCTAGGTCTGATACTTAGCCTAGCCCTCAGACCAAATGCAGCCCGAATATGGAAAGCCATATGCTGAGAAAGCGGCGTGCTTACGGCAGAAACACTCGGTTGAGATTTGGGAGTGAATCTACTCTTACGAAAACATGACTGCAGTTTTGGGGAGAAAACTACAAGAATACTGCAGTTTTTTTTTTTTTGACACTTTTTTTGACACAGTACAACAACGAAAAACTGCAGTTGTATTGCCACGGCCTAATCAACTAGAAAATATGAACATATCTCTCCTATCCTCACTTACATTGGCGAAATTGGTCAAATCGATTTTAAAATACTCCTCCTAATCTAAAAAGCCCTCACTGGCCATGCTCCAACATACAATAAAGACTTGATTGTCCCTTACTGGTCTCCTTCTCCAGAATATCAGAATCTACATAATCCCCCATTTTTATTACTATTATTATTGGATACCAGTGGTTTTGCAGTAAAATTTCAGGCCAAAACTCAAACATTTCAGAATGTGGTCCTATAAACTCCTCACTGCTCAGACCCCCAAAACTTGTGGCACGGCACCTATGAATACATGTGGACTTATAGCAATCAAACACATCTGAGGCCTTCACTGCCCATCACCACCACAGGTCAAAGAAAAGTTGAGAAGATGATGCCTTAGGAAAGCAACTGCCCCTGTGGAACTGGGAAAGCTTGTTCAACATGTCTCCAATTTGAGCTAAAGGCTGCAGCTAAAGGGAGACTACACCTACACTGAGGAAGACATCACCTAATGCCTCTAACAGTCCTTAAAAGTGCACACCCCGGCAAACTGAACAACTTCAGGCCTGTTGCCTGAATGAATGTATATATTGAAGACCAAAGAGGCAATTCTGCTCTATAGCCTAAGACCCCAGGTTGCCATTCTTTACCCAATGCAGTTCACCAACCAGGAGAATGTGGCATAGCGTACTTCATGTAAACAGCTAAACAGATCATGCTCTCACCCCAATCCCAGCCCTATCCCCGGGTCCCCCAAACATTGATTTTAATATTCAATTATTTCCTGCCCCCCCTTATCAGTGTCAGGATCTTAGAATCATCCTTACAACTCCCCAACTGGACTGGTCAGCAAATACTGATGTACTGTACAGTCAGCAACCTCAGCAAACTGCACTGCAAAACCTCTTTCCATCTGTGAAGATTCTTATTCATCCAGGTCATGATAGTCGAGGTGTTCAGTTATATGCAACTGGGCTTCTTTTTGGAGCTTGAAGACGTTTCACCTTTCATCCAAAAGGCTTCTTCAGTTCTGGCCTGGTGATGGGAAGAGAAGATTTAACTCTGGTCAAACCTTTGCATGGAGGAGGTGAAGAACCAGGCATTGACCTCTTTCAAAGGAATAACACCTAGTCATTAGTTTAGATATGTAGATGACACTTGGTGCAAGATCAAAAGCCAAGAAATGGATGCCTTTACTAAACTCATCAAGACAGTGAACAGCTACATCAAGTCATAATGACCTATTCAACTCTAATTCACACACTGACTTATACTAATTACGTTAATTTTTGTTTAACAAGTTAGTATCACAACTCTAAGGCTATGTAGAGTAGAGCAGAGTTACTTTATTGATCCCGAAGGAAATTAAGGTGTCCAGCAGCATACACATAATACACATAATACACAATGCAAAAACAAATCAAACATATTGCACACATCTGCATTCATACAACATTCACTGAACAGGAAGAATTAAAAAAAAAGGTAGTGATAATAAGAAAACCATGAGATAGATAAGTGTCGTGATAAGGTGCCTTGCGGTAATCCAGGTACATAGATTACAATGACCCAGTAAGATTGTCCAATGTTGTAAAAGAGTCATTTAGTGCAGTAGTTAGTAGGGTAGTGCAGTATATTGTTGTCCATAGTAGTATAGTCACCACCAGGGACAGCATAAGAGTGTGTATGTGGGCTCAAGCAGTCCAGTCCATTATGCTCGGCACCTTCTGTGTGCTGTTATACAGCTGTATGGCCCTGGGGACAAAGGACCTCCGCAGCCTGTCTGTCCTGCAAGAGAGGGACCGGAGTCTGTTGTTGATCAAACTCCTCTGATTGATGAAGATGGTGTGTAGGGGGTGGCGCTCATTGTCCAGTATAGAGTGTAGCCTGCTCAGGGTCCTCCTCTGGGCTATTGTAGGTAGAGATTTCAGCTCCATGCCCACCACAGACCCTGCTTTCCTCACCAGTCTGTCCAAATGTCCAATGTCTCTCTTACTAGTTTTTTTCTTCCTTAGCAACTTTAAAAAGCTTTAACGTAACTCGTGTTACATTTCTATAGGACAATGGAGGGCTTAACTTTGGCTTGTCGGCATCAGTGCCTTTTGATGTAATGTTATAAATGTCTACTAGTGAAAAACGGTTCTTTATTTGCTCCAGGTGGGTAGATCAGGTAGATAACATGGCCTACAACCCTGAATGAAACCCTGAATGAAAGACTATAGTTTGTGCTTCTGCCTAGGGAATCTGAATGAGTAGGGTGGAAAAAAGTAAAGTAACGAGTAGTTAAATTACTGTTTTAAAAGGAATAACGACCAACGTAATCCAGTTACAATTCAAAGCAGGAACTAAAGTAAAGTAATTAGTTACTTTCTTTGAGTAAGTTCCCCAACACTGGCTACAAATAACAAGAAAGCATCAGAGATGGAGGAATACTCATCTTTATTTCTGTGCATCATCACAATTCAGCTGATAGACTACTAGATCTGGTGCATGGTTGAAAACCTTCACTGATGTTGCTGTCCATGTGTGAGGTAACATTCCAGAGAATTTGCAATTTATGGTGAACCCATATTGTGCACTGACACATTGTTATAGCAAGCGATATCATTTTAAAAATGAAGAGTTACCACTTATCAGTTACCTCCATTCTTCTACATTCCATGTGTTGTTATTTGTGTCGTGTTGCAAATGACAAACAAGGCATGTTGAAATCCTGCTCAAGTGGTTCCACTGTTCAGAGAAGACAAATGTTCGAGACAAATCCGATTGGAATCGTATGTGGGTTTCATCAGATTTGGAAAAATCACATTTCATACGGTTTTCCGCTGTTCAAACCAACAGAAATTCAACCTAGACACAATCTGGATATGCAAAAAATCATATTTGGGCTGGCAGTCTGAACAAGGCTCAAGTGATGCAAAATTAATTTGAAAGTTGAACAGTTTAAAAAGTTATATTTATGCAGATCAAATTGCAAAATTCAATATCTCTTTTTTCTTTATTTCATTTCTTTTATTTTAACATGTCATTTCATTTTATTGTCATCTCAGCCTAATATTATAGACTATATTTGTGTAAATTTGCAATTAGTGAGTAGTTGGTCTGAGGCATGGCAGTAGCCTATAGGGAGGGAAAGTGAAACACAGCAATCCAAGCAGTAGTTCTCCTAACCCAAGAGCCATCCTATTAAAAATCCCTGTCATGTTATTGCCTTGTAAGAAACTTTTATGTGTGCCATTGCTAAGACAAATTCAGCGACGACTAGTGACTTTCTGGACAGGAAGGAATTGACCATACTTTCTTGATAGTGTTCCATCAGACTTTGGGAGTCCAGGTATGTTAGTGTTATATATACATAATGAAATAACAAACATTTGAAGTACTGTATTAGCCAGAATATAAGACGATATTTTTGTCCTGTAAAAACAGACCAACTTTTGAAAAAAGGAGGGTCATCTTCTATTCGCAGACTAGACAAAAGTAGTAAAAAAAACCCCACCAAAAACATTTTTTTGTGTATGTTAAATGGACCTGTAGTGTCTTATTGGCCGCAACTGTCACACACAATGGACAGGTAAGAGATTGTCTTAAACAAATTTGAGTGGTGTAAGAGAGTGACTGGGTTTACATGAACTTCAGTATTCCTTGACCTGGTCTTGATAATATTCGAGATATGGTGTTTCAAAATGCACAATGCCGGTATTATGCATCCAATCATATTCGAGATACAGAAGTCTGTGGACAATGGACTGTCACTGCGTGACAGAGTCTAGCCCAGTGCTTGCACAGACATTTTCACAGACTAAGTCTTGTCAGTGGTAGTCTATGATCAAACTAAGAAAAACTCATTTATATAGATAGGCAATGATGAGCAAACATCGGTGGTTTTCAACATGCCAAAACCTCTTACCGTTGCAGAGAAAGGCTGAAAATCATTTACTGTGCGGTGGAAATGAGAGAGGCGAATCACTGTTATGTTTGAGTGTCTTGCAGGCAGGGCCAACTCACCCCTTTGACATGCAAGGCTGTAGCCTCTATGCAGACCTCTATGGATAATGCATAAGGTTTTCTGCTTTGTCGATAGCCTACAGTGTATTGTTTGCACTTTCATGGAAAACAATTCATTCCATGTTACATGTGACAAATCTTGATCTCATGCTTTAATATATAGTAATGATCAAAACATTTGCTAATGTTTTCCAATGAGTTTTCAGCAGCATTTTCAAATAACATAATTACACTATATAAGGCAAAAAAAGTTTTGTCGTCTTATATTCAGGATCGTCTTATATTCGGGTCAATATCGTAATTGTATGCTTAGGAGCAATTAAGGATGGTCACATTTCACATGCAGTAGAAGATTTTCAATAGTGTCATATCTGTCAGAATTTCTGTTGCTACATCTTCTAGCCAAATTACCGTGTTTGGGTTTGTGAGATCAACCTGACTACATCAGCTAGGAGTATGTGCACTGGACGCTGGACCTAACTGAAGATTTTAAATTCAGCCTCAACGCCTCCTACTAAGATCGACATGATTCCTCTGTCCACTTCTTTTACTGTCTATGGTAGTTGCCTACACCACGTTAGATAAAAATTCAAAACAGTTGAAATAGGGAGAAAAAATTAAGTATGATAACCAAAGTTAGTAAAGATGTAGAGATGACAGACATATATATATATATATATATATATATATATATATATATATATATATATATATATATATATATATATATATATAAAGTCATTAAAGACTTAAGTAAGCTTAGTTTTACTTATCCTGCATGATAGCCTCGTTAATATTAACAAGCAAGATATTCTCATTCTTTATTAAGTCTAAACTTAGATTTACAAGCTGTAGAAGGCTAGCCTGGTAATAAAACCAGACCCACGTTCTACACTTTGTTGTACAAAGAGCTTGGACATTCAGTAGTGAGATCTGATTGCTTACTGGAGGTGTTAAGATTAAAAAGATTGGCTCAGCCCTTGACTGATAGCATTCTAGCTCTGCATTCACAACACCTCCTTCTGTTTGGTGATTGGACAGGTCAAAATGCCTCCTGAGACAACAAGATCAATGGGATCAAATCCAGACTAGCACTGTAGGGAGATGATAATCAAGCGGAAGTGCATGTAGGGCACGGCCAAGCTGAAGACTATCAAAAAATTTTCTTTATACAGTTATACAGTGAAATTCTTGTGCTTGCACCGCCTGACTGGCAGTTACACCACATGATTTTGCCACTAGTTTGGAAACAATTCATTTTCTGTTGCATGCTTGTATGTATATAAGATTGGTTGTACCGCCTGACTTGTCACTTGTGTCAACACATTGAGTTGTTGCTGTTTTATCTTTATTTAATATTTGAGGCATACTTTGCAAGAAAATATCTTCCTAATATCAAGTCAGTTTACAAAAATCCTTTTTGAGATGATTTTGGCAAAAAAAAGAATAAAAAATGCTGCCAAAAAATGACTTATTTTAAGGAAGGTGATGATTTGTCATATCAATGACCTAATTACAATAATAGTCATAATAGTTATCATTTTGTGCTAATCTGTGTTTTTGTATATCGCTTAAGATAAAAGTGCCTACCAAGTATCATAAACATAAACATGTTCCAAGAATATAATGTCTAACTTCATACAGTACATTGTAACATTTAGGCTGAACCTGGTCCCCTCAAGAAATGTATTATTGAGACAAATTAGCTTTCCATGGGTTATTGACGTTCAGTTTTTTAAATGCTTCAGATTGCACTTACTGGTTAGTATCAGTTCAAACCAGAATATGACTTCTAATGATTTGAGATTTTAGAACAGCTGGCAACTCCATGATGTATTGTAGTGTTAACATTAGCATTAGCTCACCAGCTTTACTTGGCACGGTGATTGGCATTATCATCAATAAATAGGGTGATTGCTCTGGACTAATAAGATCAAGCCAAGTATAAATATGTGTTTCACGTTAAAGTATAATTCTGTAGAGAACTGAACAGATGGTAGTTTTTTCTGCATGTAAAATTGATACTTTGTATAAAACCTATCAATAAATCCAAATTTTACTTACCTTTGATAAATTTCATCGAACAGAAGGCGTGAGACCAGGTAGATCGACGCACTATCACTCAGGAACACTTCAACGGATAGCCTAAATTTGGTAACGTCAACCAGAGCCATACAGAGAGATTTGAAGAGTTCAAATGCAAAACCCTCAAGTCCATTTTAAGAAATATGCAAAAATAAAGTTGTTTTATAATAATTATTTACATTTACATTTATGCATTTAGCAGATGCTTTTTGTAGAATTATCGGTAACGCTTTATATTAAGGTCCTTGTGTAATAAGCATTAATAGTCAATAGTCAGTAGGTAATAAGGCCCTTATAAGTGCATATAAGATGCTTATTGACTTTATTATGTATTTATAAGACTATATACATATTAATAGTGTCATTATAATATAGTTAATAGCAGACTATAAGAGATTAAAAAGAACTTATAAGAAAGTTGTTAACTGTTTGTTAATGCTTAAGAACATTAATAACATACTCATGAGTATTTTAGGATTGTTCCAAACACATATATTGACTCAACTATCCCAACCATTATGCCTTTGTCATGACTTTATTAATCTTTATTGTTTGATTTATTAACATTAATATATGTTTACTGCTCATCTATTATAAGTTAACTATTAATAGGTCAGCCATTTAAGATAACACTGCAGGGTAAATCCCCCAAAGCCGATTCAACAAGAACAAACCAAAAGTTCATTACATACAACAAAAAAATATATAAATCACCTAAAAGAGGTGACTGAACAAAAGTTTAGCAGAGAAGAAAAGTTTAGCATAAATCTGAGGTAGATTTTAATTTCACTCAACATGAACATGTAACGTTTCAAATTTCTATCAAACAATTCAAAAAACAATCCAACAGGCAACAGTTTCCTTGCCTTCTTAAGGGCATGCATTTTAATATCTGGGTCATCACGGATGCCCAGCAAACATTTCCCAGCAAAATCACCAAGCTTCTGCTCTGTGGAATGCTCTTCTCTGAATTTAGCAAACTTTGCAGGGGCAGCAATGGAAAGCTCAGCAATTCAGTGCATTCAGTGTAATTGTGTTCATCAATAGTCTTCAATCAAATAACTGCCCTCGACCTCAAATAGCTGTTTTGATAAGTTTCTGTCAGGTTAACTTGCCAATCACAGCACTGAAACAGCTCTTATTAAAGTTGTAAATGACATGTCTTAATACTGATGCAGGCAAAACATCTGTCCTGGTCCAGCTTTGAAACCTTTGGAAACTTCCTGAAGACATTAAAAATGTCCCTAATGTTGGCAGTTTCAAGTCTAGATTGAAGACAAAGCTGTTCTTAGATGCTTTCTCTTAATAATTTAATTTTCTTTCTTTTTATAGTCTGTACACTTTCCCCTTGATGTTAATCGTTTTATGTAAATCATTCCTTTCAATTAAAATTTTAATCAGATCATAAATCTATTCTGATCAAGGTGTTTACATTGTTCATTGTCATTTACATGTTCATTGTCATTTCTAATCGGATTAAAAGTGTCAAAATAAATGTAGTTAATGTGTTAGGACTACAGCACCAGTGATTCTAATTTAGTGACTCAACCACTAAATTAGAAGGGGGGGGGGGGGGTTACAATATTTGTTTGATTCCTTGAGTTTCCTTGAGCCATGGACCTGGTCAGGGTTTCTTCTTTGAATAACTACCACAATGGAGTTCTCTCTTGGCCCTATTGCTCTTGGGTGCTCCTTGTTAATGTCTGTAAAGTGCCACGAGACAATTCTATTGTAAATGGTGCTGTTTAATGGAGTTGGTGACATTCACTCATTGCCCTGCAGTGCCTTTCTGCCATAATCAAGAAAACACAATGTCAAAATAATAAACAGATCATTTTCATGTGCAAATTCGGAGTAGGGTATTTGAAATTCTGTCTAGCCAACAAGGTGAGCTATTGGTATGGTGATTTGCCTATTTTTCAATTTCAAGTAAGCCTATGACATCGGCAGGCTTTAGATTTTCGTTTTGCTTTTTTGACATATGCAATCTTAGGACGTGGCTGTTTGAGAACTGTTATAGATCTGAAGTAGATGTTTTAACGTAGACTTTGATAGGTTAATGCGTATATTGTAATACACGATGTCTAAGAGAAATTTGGTGATGTTCTTTTGGAAAATTTAGTCAGTTGGTCAAAAAAGCGGTTTACGCATGATTTTCGGTACGGCTTTTTCACGGGTTAAAATATTTATGATTGTTCGATATTTAAGGACGTACACAGCTAACACATAACGTTACAAGACACCATTAGCCTATGATTATCCAAAGGCGAGTTTGACATGAATCCAAAACTAACGCTCACAGAACGGCTTATAAAGATGTTAAACTTTTCATATTTGATACCTTAGAAATAGATCTCTCTCCTACCTGTGTCAATGGCGCCGACGGGCTTGAGACACACAACCACACACATAACCGCAAAAAAATTGGACAGATGCCGTTTCAGGTCGTCTCTACTCTGTTTGGCCATCACTTCTTCCCGAAATCGTGAGTTTAAGCAGAGAATCCTAGCTGTGAAAGTTGATGCCAAAAGTTTGGGTTTGTCCCATGCACAATGCAAACATTTCGTGGACTGCGCAGTGAGATGATGATTTTTGTAAGAATAGAGAGTTGGTTAGGCTACATCAAAGAGCTATGTGTACACTCTTATTTCCATGACAACAGCCAGAGGGGCGTCCTGTTTTTCCATCCCCCCTCAACACATCAGACAAGAGTTGATTCCTTATACTTTGACTACTCAGAGTGGAGGCTACTTCTCAGCAGTCTGCCCTCACAGAGCTGAGATTCTGCGAAAAGATTTTGCACACATGAGATTGGGCCATTCCATAAAATAGTTCCATTAAAAGAAGGTTTTTGACGACTCGACTGGGCAAAATTTTATCTTTATAAATTTGGGACTGAACAGGTCTGAGCAGTCACGGTCTTAGAATTTAGCTTTTTTGTCCACAGTCCAAAAGTGATTCAGGGTGTGCAAATAGGCCTACATTAGGTGGCAAACAAAAAAAAAACATAATCCATGCTGAGACTCTCGGTCCGAGATTCTAGGTCTGATACTTAGCCTAGCCCTCAGACCAAATGCAGCCCGAATATGGAAAGCCATATGCTGAGAAAGCGGCGTGCTTACGGCAGAAACACTCGGTTGAGATTTGGGAGTGAATCTACTCTTACGAAAACATGACTGCAGTTTTGGGAGAAAACTACAAGAATACTGCAGTTTTTTTTTTTTTGACACTTTTTTTGACACAGTACAACAACGAAAAACTGCAGTTGTATTGCCACGGCCTAATCAACTAGAAAATATGAACATATCTCTCCTATCCTCACTTACATTGGCGAAATTGGTCAAATCGATTTTAAAATACTCCTCCTAATCTAAAAAGCCCTCACTGGCCATGCTCCAACATACAATAAAGACTTGATTGTCCCTTACTGGTCTCCTTCTCCAGAATATCAGAATCTACATAATCCCCATTTTATTACTATTATTATTGGATACCAGTGGTTTTGCAGTAAAATTTCAGGCCAAAACTCAAACATTTCAGAATGTGGTCCTATAAACTCCTCACTGCTCAGACCCCCAAAACTTGTGGCACGGCACCTATGAATACATGTGGACTTATAGCAATCAAACACATCTGAGGCCTTCACTGCCCATCACCACCACAGGTCAAAGAAAAGTTGAGAAGATGATGCCTTAGGAAAGCAACTGCCCCTGTGGAACTGGGAAAGCTTGTTCAACATGTCTCCAATTTGAGCTAAAGGCTGCAGCTAAAGGGAGACTACACCTACACTGAGGAAGACATCACCTAATGCCTCTAACAGTCCTTAAAAGTGCACACCCCGGCAAACTGAACAACTTCAGGCCTGTTGCCTGAATGAATGTATATATTGAAGACCAAAGAGGCAATTCTGCTCTATAGCCTAAGACCCCAGGTTGCCATTCTTTACCCAATGCAGTTCACCAACCAGGAGAATGTGGCATAGCGTACTTCATGTAAACAGCTAAACAGATCATGCTCTCACCCCAATCCCAGCCCTATCCCCGGGTCCCCCAAACATTGATTTTAATATTCAATTATTTCCTGCCCCCCCTTATCAGTGTCAGGATCTTAGAATCATCCTTACAACTCCCCAACTGGACTGGTCAGCAAATACTGATGTACTGTACAGTCAGCAACCTCAGCAAACTGCACTGCAAAACCTCTTTCCATCTGTGAAGATTCTTATTCATCCAGGTCATGATAGTCGAGGTGTTCAGTTATATGCAACTGGGCTTCTTTTTGGAGCTTGAAGACGTTTCACCTTTCATCCAAAAAGGCTTCTTCAGTTCTGGCCTGGTGATGGGAAGAGAAGATTTAACTCTGGTCAAACCTTTGCATGGAGGAGGTGAAGAACCAGGCATTGACCTCTTTCAAAGGAATAACACCTAGTCATTAGTTTAGATATGTAGATGACACTTGGTGCAAGATCAAAAGCCAAGAAATGGATGCCTTTACTAAACTCATCAAGACAGTGAACAGCTACATCAAGTCATAATGACCTATTCAACTCTAATTCACACACTGACTTATACTAATTACGTTAATTTTTGTTTAACAAGTTAGTATCACAACTCTAAGGCTATGTAGAGTAGAGCAGAGTTACTTTATTGATCCCGAAGGAAATTAAGGTGTCCAGCAGCATACACATAATACACATAATACACAATGCAAAAACAAATCAAACATATTGCACACATCTGCATTCATACAACATTCACTGAACAGGAAGAATTAAAAAAAAAGGTAGTGATAATAAGAAAACCATGAGATAGATAAGTGTCGTGATAAGGTGCCTTGCGGTAATCCAGGTACATAGATTACAATGACCCAGTAAGATTGTCCAATGTTGTAAAAGAGTCATTTAGTGCAGTAGTTAGTAGGGTAGTGCAGTATATTGTTGTCCATAGTAGTAGTCACCACCAGGGACAGCATAAGAGTGTGTATGTGGGCTCAAGCAGTCCAGTCCATTATGCTCGGCACCTTCTGTGTGCTGTTATACAGCTGTATGGCCCTGGGGACAAAGGACCTCCGCAGCCTGTCTGTCCTGCAAGAGAGGGACCGGAGTCTGTTGTTGATCAAACTCCTCTGATTGATGAAGATGGTGTGTAGGGGGTGGCGCTCATTGTCCAGTATAGAGTGTAGCCTGCTCAGGGTCCTCCTCTGGGCTATTGTAGGTAGAGATTTCAGCTCCATGCCCACCACAGACCCTGCTTTCCTCACCAGTCTGTCCAAATGTCCAATGTCTCTCTTACTAGTTTTTTTCTTCCTTAGCAACTTTAAAAAGCTTTAACGTAACTCGTGTTACATTTCTATAGGACAATGGAGGGCTTAACTTTGGCTTGTCGGCATCAGTGCCTTTTGATGTAATGTTATAAATGTCTACTAGTGAAAAACGGTTCTTTATTTGCTCCAGGTGGGTAGATCAGGTAGATAACATGGCCTACAACCCTGAATGAAACCCTGAATGAAAGACTATAGTTTGTGCTTCTGCCTAGGGAATCTGAATGAGTAGGGTGGAAAAAAGTAAAGTAACGAGTAGTTAAATTACTGTTTTAAAAGGAATAACGACCAACGTAATCCAGTTACAATTCAAAGCAGGAACTAAAGTAAAGTAATTAGTTACTTTCTTTGAGTAAGTTCCCCAACACTGGCTACAAATAACAAGAAAGCATCAGAGATGGAGGAATACTCATCTTTATTTCTGTGCATCATCACAATTCAGCTGATAGACTACTAGATCTGGTGCATGGTTGAAAACCTTCACTGATGTTGCTGTCCATGTGTGAGGTAACATTCCAGAGAATTTGCAATTTATGGTGAACCCATATTGTGCACTGACACATTGTTATAGCAAGCGATATCATTTTAAAAATGAAGAGTTACCACTTATCAGTTACCTCCATTCTTCTACATTCCATGTGTTGTTATTTGTGTCGTGTTGCAAATGACAAACAAGGCATGTTGAAATCCTGCTCAAGTGGTTCCACTGTTCAGAGAAGACAAATGTTCGAGACAAATCCGATTGGAATCGTATGTGGGTTTCATCAGATTTGGAAAAATCACATTTCATACGGTTTTCCGCTGTTCAAACCAACAGAAATTCAACCTAGACACAATCTGGATATGCAAAAAATCATATTTGGGCTGGCAGTCTGAACAAGGCTCAAGTGATGCAAAATTAATTTGAAAGTTGAACAGTTTAAAAAGTTATATTTATGCAGATCAAATTGCAAAATTCAATATCTCTTTTTTCTTTATTTCATTTCTTTTATTTTAACATGTCATTTCATTTTATTGTCATCTCAGCCTAATATTATAGACTATATTTGTGTAAATTTGCAATTAGTGAGTAGTTGGTCTGAGGCATGGCAGTAGCCTATAGGGAGGGAAAGTGAAACACAGCAATCCAAGCAGTAGTTCTCCTAACCCAAGAGCCATCCTATTAAAAATCCCTGTCATGTTATTGCCTTGTAAGAAACTTTTATGTGTGCCATTGCTAAGACAAATTCAGCGACGACTAGTGACTTTCTGGACAGGAAGGAATTGACCATACTTTCTTGATAGTGTTCCATCAGACTTTGGGAGTCCAGGTATGTTAGTGTTATATATACATAATGAAATAACAAACATTTGAAGTACTGTATTAGCCAGAATATAAGACGATATTTTTGTCCTGTAAAAACAGACCAACTTTTGAAAAAAGGAGGGTCATCTTCTATTCGCAGACTAGACAAAAGTAGTAAAAAAAACCCCACCAAAAACATTTTTTTGTGTATGTTAAATGGACCTGTAGTGTCTTATTGGCGCAACTGTCACACACAATGGACAGGTAAGAGATTGTCTTAAACAAATTTGAGTGGTGTAAGAGAGTGACTGGGTTTACATGAACTTCAGTATTCCTTGACCTGGTCTTGATAATATTCGAGATATGGTGTTTCAAAATGCACAATGCCGGTATTATGCATCCAATCATATTCGAGATACAGAAGTCTGTGGACAATGGACTGTCACTGCGTGACAGAGTCTAGCCCAGTGCTTGCACAGACATTTTCACAGACTAAGTCTTGTCAGTGGTAGTCTATGATCAAACTAAGAAAAACTCATTTATATAGATAGGCAATGATGAGCAAACATCGGTGGTTTTCAACATGCCAAAACCTCTTACCGTTGCAGAGAAAGGCTGAAAATCATTTACTGTGCGGTGGAAATGAGAGAGGCGAATCACTGTTATGTTTGAGTGTCTTGCAGGCAGGGCCAACTCACCCCTTTGACATGCAAGGCTGTAGCCTCTATGCAGACCTCTATGGATAATGCATAAGGTTTTCTGCTTTGTCGATAGCCTACAGTGTATTGTTTGCACTTTCATGGAAAACAATTCATTCCATGTTACATGTGACAAATCTTGATCTCATGCTTTAATATATAGTAATGATCAAAACATTTGCTAATGTTTTCCAATGAGTTTTCAGCAGCATTTTCAAATAACATAATTACACTATATAAGGCAAAAAAAGTTTTGTCGTCTTATATTCAGGATCGTCTTATATTCGGGTCAATATCGTAATTGTATGCTTAGGAGCAATTAAGGATGGTCACATTTCACATGCAGTAGAAGATTTTCAATAGTGTCATATCTGTCAGAATTTCTGTTGCTACATCTTCTAGCCAAATTACCGTGTTTGGGTTTGTGAGATCAACCTGACTACATCAGCTAGGAGTATGTGCACTGGACGCTGGACCTAACTGAAGATTTTAAATTCAGCCTCAACGCCTCCTACTAAGATCGACATGATTCCTCTGTCCACTTCTTTTACTGTCTATGGTAGTTGCCTACACCACGTTAGATAAAAATTCAAAACAGTTGAAATAGGGGAGAAAAATTAAGTATGATAACCAAAGTTAGTAAAGATGTAGAGATGACAGACATTATATATATATATATATATATATATATATATATATATATATATATATATATATATATATATATATAAAGTCATTAAAGACTTAAGTAAGCTTAGTTTTACTTATCCTGCATGATAGCCTCGTTAATATTAACAAGCAAGATATTCTCATTCTTTATTAAGTCTAAACTTAGATTTACAAGCTGTAGAAGGCTAGCCTGGTAATAAAACCAGACCCACGTTCTACACTTTGTTGTACAAAGAGCTTGGACATTCAGTAGTGAGATCTGATTGCTTACTGGAGGTGTTAAGATTAAAAAGATTGGCTCAGCCCTTGACTGATAGCATTCTAGCTCTGCATTCACAACACCTCCTTCTGTTTGGTGATTGGACAGGTCAAAATGCCTCCTGAGACAACAAGATCAATGGGATCAAATCCAGACTAGCACTGTAGGGAGATGATAATCAAGCGGAAGTGCATGTAGGGCACGGCCAAGCTGAAGACTATCAAAAAATTTTCTTTATACAGTTATACAGTGAAATTCTTGTGCTTGCACCGCCTGACTGGCAGTTACACCACATGATTTTGCCACTAGTTTGGAAACAATTCATTTTCTGTTGCATGCTTGTATGTATATAAGATTGGTTGTACCGCCTGACTTGTCACTTGTGTCAACACATTGAGTTGTTGCTGTTTTATCTTTATTTAATATTTGAGGCATACTTTGCAAGAAAATATCTTCCTAATATCAAGTCAGTTTACAAAAATCCTTTTTGAGATGATTTTGGCAAAAAAAAGAATAAAAAATGCTGCCAAAAAATGACTTATTTTAAGGAAGGTGATGATTTGTCATATCAATGACCTAATTACAATAATAGTCATAATAGTTATCATTTTGTGCTAATCTGTGTTTTTGTATATCGCTTAAGATAAAAGTGCCTACCAAGTATCATAAACATAAACATGTTCCAAGAATATAATGTCTAACTTCATACAGTACATTGTAACATTTAGGCTGAACCTGGTCCCCTCAAGAAATGTATTATTGAGACAAATTAGCTTTCCATGGGTTATTGACGTTCAGTTTTTTAAATGCTTCAGATTGCACTTACTGGTTAGTATCAGTTCAAACCAGAATATGACTTCTAATGATTTGAGATTTTAGAACAGCTGGCAACTCCATGATGTATTGTAGTGTTAACATTAGCATTAGCTCACCAGCTTTACTTGGCACGGTGATTGGCATTATCATCAATAAATAGGGTGATTGCTCTGGACTAATAAGATCAAGCCAAGTATAAATATGTGTTTCACGTTAAAGTATAATTCTGTAGAGAACTGAACAGATGGTAGTTTTTTCTGCATGTAAAATTGATACTTTGTATAAAACCTATCAATAAATCCAAATTTTACTTACCTTTGATAAATTTCATCGAACAGAAGGCGTGAGACCAGGTAGATCGACGCACTATCACTCAGGAACACTTCAACGGATAGCCTAAATTTGGTAACGTCAACCAGAGCCATACAGAGAGATTTGAAGAGTTCAAATGCAAAACCCTCGAAGTCCATTTTAAGAAATATGCAAAAATAAAGTTGTTTTATAATAATTATTTACATTTACATTTATGCATTTAGCAGATGCTTTTTGTAGAATTATCGGTAACGCTTTATATTAAGGTCCTTGTGTAATAAGCATTAATAGTCAATAGTCAGTAGGTAATAAGGCCCTTATAAGTGCATATAAGATGCTTATTGACTTTATTATGTATTTATAAGACTATATACATATTAATAGTGTCATTATAATATAGTTAATAGCAGACTATAAGAGATTAAAAAGAACTTATAAGAAAGTTGTTAACTGTTTGTTAATGCTTAAGAACATTAATAACATACTCATGAGTATTTTAGGATTGTTCCAAACACATATATTGACTCAACTATCCCAACCATTATGCCTTTGTCATGACTTTATTAATCTTTATTGTTTGATTTATTAACATTAATATATGTTTACTGCTCATCTATTATAAGTTAACTATTAATAGGTCAGCCATTTAAGATAACACTGCAGGGTAAATCCCCCAAAGCCGATTCAACAAGAACAAACCAAAAGTTCATTACATACAACAAAAAAATATATAAATCACCTAAAAGAGGTGACTGAACAAAAGTTTAGCAGAGAAGAAAAGTTTAGCATAAATCTGAGGTAGATTTTAATTTCACTCAACATGAACATGTAACGTTTCAAATTTCTATCAAACAATTCAAAAAACAATCCAACAGGCAACAGTTTCCTTGCCTTCTTAAGGGCATGCATTTTAATATCTGGGTCATCACGGATGCCCAGCAAACATTTCCCAGCAAAATCACCAAGCTTCTGCTCTGTGGAATGCTCTTCTCTGAATTTAGCAAACTTTGCAGGGGCAGCAATGGAAAGCTCAGCAATTCAGTGCATTCAGTGTAATTGTGTTCCGATCTACTCCCACTATTTTGCAAGCAGCAGTGATGCTCTTACTCTTCTTGTAGGCCTTCAACACTTTCCGGTAACGTGCAATTACCTCATCTGGCCCACATGCTCATGGAGAAGAACAAAGGGTAGATATTAGTCTCTGTGACATAAAGGATCTTCCATTCAATAACCTTAAACCATTCATGAAGTTTACTATACAACACAAACTAACAGCATTCAGTGAGCATAGCCTGACAGTCACAACAGTGTCCCAGCTTTCTTGCACATAGTTGGACTAAATAGTTACTTTCAAATTTACCTGCAAGTTCACTCATCTTCATTGAAACAGATAACATTAAATCACACACCAAAAAAATGCCAGTAACTACTGTATCTTCTAAATCTTAGTTTTTATTTACATAAATAAAATTACCTCTTAAAATACTGCAATGTTTGCTTTGTCTCTCCCTTGTTCCTTTCTTCCCCTTCTTCTTTGTGTTCTTCTTCTTCCTCTTCCTATTCTTCCTATCATCAGAAGTAGAGGAACTTGAGGAGGCTGAGGAGTCTGAGGAAGGGTTGGTAGACTCTGAGCTTGACTCAGAGGATCCAGAAAAATCAGCATATGATGGAGTTGCTTCGGGGGATGGGTCATCATTTCTCATGTTTCTTGTGTTGGTGTTTCTTGATGCTGTATGAAGACAACACAATGAAATATTGACCACAATAGATTGTTAGGAGACAGGTTCAACTGTTTGGAAATAGATTGTGTACTGCTGAACTATTATAGTATGATGGTGTCATGATATCAATCTTGACCACATGTATTGTTTGTTCCAGGAATTTGTGAAAATCATTAGCCATAAATAAATGCACAGTAAAAGATTTATTAGACTTAAAAAGGCATTGTTCTCGCTTTAGATCTGGTAGCTGCAAAAAGTATAGGTAACTGTTAACAAGTGCATAGTTAACTGATAATAAGGGCACAATAAAGTACTTTTTTTAATAAAACAATCAAAAAAGTAATCTTAAAGGCATAATAATGCACAATAAAGCATTTATCAGTCCTCATAAGACACTGTTCTCACTTTAGATCTAGTACCTGCAAACAAGTGCGTAGTTAACTTATAACAGACGAGCAGTAAAGCATATATTAATGTTATCATATCAATGTTTGTGTATGCAGGCCTGCAGTTTGTTTTCAGTGTTGTGATTAGTTTTGTCTCCCCCTTTAAGTTTCCATTTAACAATTACTTCTTTGCAGCTCAGCGCACCTGGTTCCAGTTTTCCTTCATCATCCCAGTTAATTAACCAGCCAATGTGGATTCAGTTGCCCTGACTATATGTCTCTTTTTTGCCTGGTGGTGGCAGCACCCATATTGGTAGTTTGTGTTGATTCTTTGTCTTGTGTTTAGAACTTTTTAGTTTTTGTAATGTGATATTTTTAGTTAAGTTTGTTGTCTTGCTGTACTGAGCAGCCCTTAGTTTAGTTTTTTGTTTTGTGGTGTTTGTGGTTAACTGCTATTTGAGGTCCTGGGGTAGGATTGGGGTAGGATACACATATTTAGAATTGCCCTGGGGTTTACATGTTTGCATACATTAGCTAACTGTTGTTAGCCACATTTCCTTAAGGTTAGCCAAGTGGTGACATCACTATATCTCATGCTAAAGGGTTACCTCGTTGTACCTAGTGGTTATGGGTAATTGACATTTTGAGTTTCCTTTACAGAGAGGTGTAGTTCTACACATATGTTCAGATTGATCATTGACATTGATTGGGGTGTTTTGAAACCAAATGAACTATTATATATGTAACTTTGTCTGAACCACAAGTAATTTCTGTCCTTTTAACAGTCAGTTGCAATTGGAGACTGTGAGTTCTGTGACCTCAAAATCCTTGCCAAAAAAGACATGTTGAAAAACATTTCATCAGTACGCTGGATTTGAAATGGTATGACATGATACATATGGATTGCCCACATGGGTTTGTCCAGGTGGCCCCATATGTATTGCCTAGCCTAAACCCAATTATTGATTTCCCATTAATGACCCACATGGGGAGCACACATAGGTTTATCTCAGTTTACCCATGTCTAACCCAAACATTTAAAATACTAAAGGACCTCATATGTGTTACCCAGTCTGAGCCCAGATATTGGTTGCACTCTTATTACCCATTTAGGACCCATGCGGATTGCCCACGTATTATTGTCCAGGTTTGCCCATATCTGACCCGAGTGGTAAACCCTAATGGGCCCCATTTGAGTTGCCCATTTTGTGCCCATGTATTGGTTTAACATGTATTACCCATTTAGGACCAATTGTGGTTTGCTCAGGTGGTATTGTCCATGTTTGCACATATCCAATCCAAGAGATTAACCCTATTAGGGCTCATATATGTTGCCCAGTCTGAACACAGTTGTTGATTTCCCATTAATGACCCACATGGAACAAACAAGGGGAGCCCACATGGCTTTATCCCAGTATGGATGGCCCACATAGTATTATCCTGTTTTCACTTTATCCAACCCAAGTTGTTAACCCTAATGGGCACCATCTCAGTTGCCCATTCTGAACCCAAATATTTGGTTCACATTAGTGCCCCACATGGCGGGCCTACATGGGTTTATCCCAGTTTTCCCATGTCTAACCGAAACATTAGACACAAATGGGCCCCACATGTGTTTCCCAGGCCAAGCCCATTTATTAGTTTCACATTTATTACCCATTTAGAACCCATGTGGATTGTCCATGTAGTATTGTCCAGGTTTGCCCATATCCAACCCATGTGGTTAACCCTAATGGGCTGCACACATATTACCCATTTTAAGCCCATATATGGGATTCCCATTACAGACTACAGTATGACTCATATTGAGAGCCCACAAAAGTTAATCCCGGTTTAAATGGTAAATGGACTGCATTTATACAGCTAGCCAAGTAGTTAATCCTATTGGGCCCCATATGTGTTTCCCAGCCTGAACCCAGCCCAGCCTCTCACTCCTTTGAGTTTGACACTATTTCTGGCCGCTGCTACATTGTCCAGCCATAATTCCTGATAGTCTTACTACCATATAATGTTAAGTGGGTTCTCCATTATGAACTATTATGAACCTTACCTAAAACCATAGGCAACTTGTAGTCTGTCATGGTTACTACTGATAGTAATTTTTCTGCATGGCCCCTGGCAGTTGGGTTAGCCCCTTGAGTCGTGGATCTGCCCAAGATTTCTTCCTAGATTAACTGAACATAAGGGAGTTTTTCCTTGCCCCTGTTGCTCTTGGGTGCTCCTTCTGTGAAGCGCCACGAGACAATACTATTGTAAAAGGCGCTGTATAAATAAAATTGAATTGAGACCCATGTTGCCCATGTAGGTTTATCCTGGTTTGCCCATGTCCAGCCCGAGTGGTTAACCCTAATGGGCCCCACATTTGTGAGCCTATGTATGGGATTCCTATTACAGACCACAGTAGGTCTCATATTGGGAGCCCACATAGGTTAGACAAGGTTTGACTATGTCTAACCCAAGTGGTAATCCCATCTAGTCCCCAGTTGTGCTGCTGATAGTGAGCCTGTGTATTGCTTTCCTACTATTAACCCAACTAGGATCTATATGGGCAACCCACATGGGTTAGCCCACATAGGCTCTTCTTGGCTAAGCCATATGCGCCCCTTGAAAAATGCCCACCTCTAGCCCATGTCCACCTAGTACCCATGTAGCTGTTGAATTTTGTAGTATTTTGCGCATTTCATATGTATCATATGTTCATATATGTGTGTGGTAGAAGTAAGGTTAATGATAAGCAGCACAGGGTTATGGCAATGTGTGTGTAACTAACAGCAATCATACCTCAGCATAAGCTTAGTTTGAGACTCTCGCATATGGTACTTCTCAAGGTTATGATAACCATGCTTGCAAAAGCACCTGCTGCACGTCTTTGCCACTTGGAGCGTCTTATTTCTTAAACTGTTTGCTGGGCCCCTTGGGTTTCTGATGTTAGGTATAATGGAGGCTGTGTTCTTCTGTTCTGTCTCTTTCTACTTGACCATCACCAAGACGTGTAATGTAAGATCGTTCCTTATTTGTCTACCATATGGCTGTACTTCAATAAATTCAACAATTGGTGCCGTGACCTGTACTTCATCTTTTTGATGTACAGTGTAGAGGGAGAGGGAAAGAGAGAGAGTTGTACGGCATGACACACAAGGTTTGTGGAGGCACTAGGTTATAGCAGTATGACTAAGCTATGTTGTACGGCAACCCAACACTACTGCAGGTATGGTCAGTGGCCACCATGCCTTGCAGCTGAGCGCAACAGCAGAGGCAGTCCCTCCCAATAAGACCCATAAGGACTGATGATTTATTGTGCATCATCCCAAACTATGGGGAGCAGTAAAGAGGAGGTTTTAAGTCTAGACCTAAAGGTATTGAGAGTGTACGCTTGTCTGATGTGTCCGCCTCTCTTGTTCTTATTCCACAAGGGAGGTGGACTGTAGCAAAAAGCTCTTCCTCCTATCGTAGATTTTGATATTCTTGGGATTACAAGGAGACAGGTTAGGATGAGTATTTTAAAATCAATTTGACTTTTAATAGGGAGCCAATGTAAGGAAGCAAGGATAGGAGAGATCTGTTCATAATTCTTAGTCCTAGTGAGTGTATGGGCCGCGGCATTTTGTATTAGCTGTAGGTTTTTGATACAGTAATAAATACATGTATTAAGTTTTCAGCATCCTCGAAGGAAAGGAACTTTCTAACCTTAGCGATATTTTGTAGGTGAAAAGATGTTTTTGAAATATGTTTTACATTACTATTTAGAGAGAGGTCTTGGTCAATAATTACCCTGAGGTCCTTATCTTTTGTGCACCATCCCTAACTATGGGGAGCAGTAAAGTGGAAGATTTGAAGTTGAGAGTATTAAAACCAGGATTATTTTCATTTTATTTTTATTTTCAGTTATATGCAGTCGTTATGTTTGAGCTAGGCCTGACTCAACTGTCTTTGACTTATGATTGTTTATATTTCAATTTGTTCCTGCTGTTCACATCATTGGAGATATTATGGAATATTATGTTCTTGTGTTGTTTCAGTTGTTCCGTTGAACAGATCTAGCGTACCACGCTGATATTAATCATGGTTTGATTCAGTGTGGGCCTATCAACTGGGATGACCAATGCAACCTTCTTTCAATCTGGAGCTATACTTAAAGTCAGGATATTTCCTTGTCTAGTTAGATCTTTACCTGAAGCATGCTGTCTCTCCCTTGATGTACATCATTGTAAATAAAACTGTTCCTTGTTTTTCTAGCCATCATCTGACTTGGTCTTCCAGTCTTCTGATGAAACCTAAAAATTACTATCAAAGTCTAGACTTCAAAGTGTTCAGAGTGTCCGCTTGTTAAATGTTTGTGTGAGTGTGGGGGGGTTATTCCTCAGGAGAGGCAGAAAGCTCTTCCTCCTGCTAGCATGCACCTCTCCTGTGGAATACTCCGTGCCACACACAGACATTTCACAAGCGGAGGTGATTTCTACTTCTATAGCACTATAGCCTATAGCCCTATAGCACTATAGCCTAGTGCCGACACAAATCTCCATGTGTCATGCCGTCCAACTCTTTCTCCTTCCGGTGGACCGCTGTCACCCTCCCTCCTGATTGTACTGCAACCAACCAACGCTACGGGAGGCCCATGCCAGGTCAAATGGACCCTTATTGTTACCCCCATGACCTATCTCACTCCTTGAGTTTAACACTATGTCTGGCCACTATTACACTGTCCAGCCATAATCCCTGATAACCACCTATGGACTACCTACCATGTAATGTAAAGTGGGATAATACTCTGGAACTATTATGATTCTTAGCTAAAATCATGGACAACTTGTAGTCTATCATGGTTACTACTGATTGTACTTTTACTGCATGATCCCTGGCAGTTGGGTTAGCCCCTTGAGTCGTGGATCTACCCAAGGTTTCTTCCAAGGCTAACTAAATATAAGGGAGTTTTTCCTTGCCCCTGTTGCTCTTGGGTGCTCGTTCCATAAAGCACCATGAGACAATACTATTGTAAAAGGCACTGTATAAATTAAATTGATTAACATTGATTAGAGTGATTAATTTGGAATGATTCCTTCATTTTTGATGAGATCAACATGTTCCTAAAGTGCTGTTTTACATAGCCAGAATGGATTCAACATGTATTCCAGGGCATGTTGAAGCTAACAGAGCAGTTGCATTTCTGCATGCAGTTGGTGCCGCAGAGCCTGCAAGCAGAAATAGGCATTCTAGCCTTTACATTAGCAGACAATACTATACTTATGTTCAACAGTACTGAAGTGTTACAGGCACAAATGTAAAGGAAAACTTATTTAGGCACAGAAGGATAAGCCACCTGTACCTCCATTTAAAAAATTGCAATTTTCCTGTGTTTGCATGTGAAAAAGCAAACACAGAGAGAGCATGTAGTTACCCTCGTTCATCTGGCGCAAAAAATAGCAACTAGAAGCCAGCTCTCTGTTAAGCTGTTCCGCTACACATGTGTTAACTTGTACTCCCATGTAAGGGACAATTTTCAGGCCTCTCTGGAGCTCATCTGCAAGTTGTTGATTCTTCTGATAGAAACATACAGTCTCTCGCATTACTGCCAGTTGGTAGAGGACTCATCCACACAGACAGTCACAGATGTGAAGCCAGTGCTTGTCATCCATGTCACAATAACCTGGAGATTCTTTACTTTCACATCACAACGGTGATGTACTCTGGAGTACACAGGCGACAAGCGTTGACCAGTCCTTATATCTGCACTACACATCCAGCTATGTCAGAAATGCAAAACGTTGAAAGATGTTTGAAGCTGACGCATCCTTGTGGTCTCGAGCAGACTCCTGCCACCAGAGAAGCAAGTGATAGTACACAACAGCATGTGGACATGTCAGATGCAACAGCGTAAGCAGTCTGTTAAGGTCTACATATAAAATGAGCACTGTTGCTTAAGGTGTATAATAAATACAATTAGCCCAAAAAATACTTCATAGCTCACAGACATGACCTCTGTAGCCTCTTGGTTCATGTGCAATTAATTAATTAATTGGTTTTGTACGAAGGACACACACGGGTGGGCTATGCAGTAGTGTCTTGAACCGGAACAGTTATTCTCAGGAAAATCTTGATCTAAATCAAAAAGATGTAATTAGGATTTATTTGGACACTATTAAGTACTTTTAGTATTGGGTTTGTTCTGATAAATAGGCCAACCTTTCTGAATATTATTGAAGGAGAATAACTGTTCCTGTTGTACTACTGCCTTATAAGCCCAATACTAACCAAGGCATATTAGGATCATAATTCATATACAACAACTACTAATAAACAGTAATTATGAGTTTATATTGGAGAAATTCTTAATTAATCATCTATTATGGGTGGGAAAAGGTCATAAGGTATTAATAAGTGATTTGTAATGGCTAACAAATTAATAGGAGAATATGGAACATAAAATCACAATAAATAAAGGTGTGTCTGACTAGTCTCATATAGCCAAAGTATTCTGCATTGATTTGAGGTCCCAAGCGCAATTTAAAAAAAAAATGCTGTATGGACAGTGATTTATGAATGGTCCCTAAGCTTGTATGAGCATGGAGGTGTGCTGTCTGTACAACATTGAGTAACAGTGACACAGACTCTACAGCACCATTCAGTGAATATCTGAAAATCTGTTGAATATCTGTTCAACATTAAATGTGAAACAAACTATTTATAAGCTTAAAAGTAGAAAAGACTAACAATAGGAATAGAATAGAATAGGGTGAAAATACAGGGTTTTATGGGAGTATGGTGAGGGGAATAAGAGTATGGTTTATAATGTATTCACAACGTAATGTATCCACAACATAAACTCCTCTGGCCTTGAAATGTACAGTAAATTAAAAAATATATGAATTGTTGAGAAGAGTTTTAACCAAATGAATGCTCTAAAATGCTCATGATAGATAATGTCACAGATCACCTGACTTGTAGAAGATGGAAAGCGCATCACATTGAAATGAGTTGTTATGTTTTTGGGACATTTCTAGCCTCTAGTGGCCATTATGACCTTGTGTTCATGTTTTGTGGGTGTGTTATCATGTGTCTTGTGTTTTGGTGATGCCATGTGCTCTAGTCATTTTGCCTCATCTGTGAGGCATTTTGCCTCATCTGTGATCTGTGTTCAGCCATCTTTGTTTTGCCACCTGGTGTTCATCTCGGTCAATCATGTGATCAATTAGTGAGTCTATTTAAACCTGGTTGTCTGTTAGCGCTGAGTCTTTGTTGTACTGCTTGGGTGAGTTACTGCCTAGAACCTTTTTGACCTTTTGTGCCTGTTGTTTATTTTGTTTTCCTCGGCCTTCGGGTTCCCCTTTTTGGATATTTTGGTTTTTCCTACCCTGCCTTTGTTGGATTAAAACTCGTTTGACCTTTTGTCTGGATCTACTGAGCTTTTTGAATGACTTGTTTTGACCTTCTGACTGGATCTTTTGAGTTTATTTGAATGCCTTCATTAAAAGTGACAATGTTACCTCTGCATATGAGTCCTCTTATTAGCATAGTGGTTAGCAAACTGCCCTGATAATCCAACATCCTGGGTTTGATCCCTGACCCCAATGTAACATTATTCATGGATCTTTTGGATTTCTAATACAGTAAAACCGTTTCTGGTGCTCTTTAACTCGTCATCTAATAGGCCTGTAGTGGACATGTCCTGATGGCCACATTGGAGTGACGCGCATCATTTTCACCATGCCCGGAGCCGGGTATTGGTTGTTCTAATGTCAGTTGTTTCTAAAAGATCAAAGTTCAAAGTTGCTTTTATTGTCAATTTCTTCACGTGTACTTGACATGCAAAGGAATCGAAATTATGTTTCCCACTATCCCATTTGTGTACGTGGACAACAGTAAAGTGCAGATGCACAACAAGACAGGACAATTCTAGTCCTAGTTTGTATAAATAAATAAGTGCAAGTAGCTTAAGGCTACTTTTGCCTAGTACTACTACGTAACATAACAGGTATGACAAGACAAGACATAGAGTACCCTAAGTACACTACTAATGTAGCAGGGCATGACAAGACAGACAGACAAAATATACCAAAATATGACGCAGTGGTGGAGAAAGAATTGAAAATAATGCAAACAAAAGAAATGTGCTGAAATCCTGGTTAATTACATGTGTCCACACTACCATAAGAATAATTCAATTAAATTATATTTATACAGCGCCTTTTACAATAGTATTGTCTCATGATGAGCAAGGAGCAACCAAGAGCAACAGGACGAGGAAAAAACTATGAGCTTGATAATGCTACTATTATTACTGATGTACCGTTTCATGGTCAATGCCTTGCACTTTTACTAGATACTAAAGGGTTAACTTGCCCAGCACCAGTCGGCGATGCTGCCCTTATGTCCATGACCAAAGTTTTTTAACAATCAGTTTTTTGTCCTTCACTACCTTTTTGGTACAAGTTATGCTTTTTCAAGACAGTAGTGATGGTCAGAGTGAGGTTGAAACAGATTGTAAGTTACGAATGTAACAATGGATCTCTGAGACTGAGGAATGACTCTTACTATCCTTGTTGCTCTAAACATTCAGATTAGCTCAAGATAGGAGACTGAGCAGGTCATTCTGCTTCCAGAGGTCATGGACTTTGTTGACATATGGTCTTGGTGATAGGCAGAATGAAGGTGATCATTCCTCTTAAAGACTGTATTGATGGTCATCCCTGTTTCACAGATCCATTGTTACATTAGTAACTTATTTTACAAATGACATATGATTTAGATATTTTCTGTCTGGTAAAATTCAGGATTCAATGGTTCAATATTAAACTTGCTATTTCATCTTTCTGCTACTGGTAACACCTACATTTTGCACCTATAATTTAGGACGCCTTCATCTCTGCCAGGATTTTTACATGCCTTAGATGACGATCCCTGTAGTCTAACCAAAACTAGAAGGAGGTCTATTTCATTGCTGCCACCATGTACAAATAGATTATGCCTGTCACATACTTGTATTGGGAAATGAACTATTATGAAAACTTATTTTTATGAAAATTATTTAATGAAATACTCTGTAATACTGTGATTTTAAGATGGCCTTCCCTTGAATATTAGGCCTAACAGAAGAACTGACACAGTCTAACTGAACGACAGTGTGACGCAAGAACGCCTTGCCTTCGATGTGGGAGGACGTTAAAGGAAAAAAAATCTGTCAAACCAGAGAAATGCATTCGTCTCTAGCCTCTACGGTTGTGAATTGTGAGGACTTAGAATTTTGTTATACTTACTGACATCAGGTAGTCTAACCCATCGACAATGTAATAGAAATTTGAAATAGGCCTATATTTATATTCGCAATATCTGTAGCAAAAACGCAAAGTAGGCTACTGTTTTTTTTTTCTTACGCCAGCGAAATGTTCTCTGTTCTGCAGCATGAAATACCGCCCATGAAGTTGATTTCAGAGCTACATTTTGACAAGGACATGCATTCGGTTCAACATCCTTCAGAATGTGATTTAATTCTTATCTCCCTTACCTTCCGATTTCAGACAGAGGTTTAAGGAGAACACGATAACCCGGTACGTGCCTCTCAGATTTGGATCATAGGGGTGGTTTTGCATGCATGCCTTCACTGCGATTTATCCATGAAAGCGGCATATACTACGTTAATCTAGACGGAAATAATATTTAGCAAAAATGCTGAGCAACATCCTGCTGCTTGGCGTCATAACTGTGACCAGTTTATCATCAAAGACAGAAACCAGCAAAATCGCTAAAGATATCTGCACGAACCTCTGCTCTTGTGAGGATAAAGAAAACGCATTGAATATTAACTGTGAAAGCAAGGGATTTGCAACGATCAGTCAGATCCAGCCTCCGCAGAACAAAATATCGCATCTTTTTCTGAATGGAAATTTTTTAACACGATTAAATAGAAATGATTTTTTTCACTACGGTAACGTTACATCACTTCACCTAGGCAACAACGGATTGCAGGAGATCAAAACAGGAGCATTTTCTGGTTTGAAAAACCTCAAGCGCATTCATCTCAACAACAACAATCTGGAAATTATTAAAGAAGACACACTGGCTGGATTAGAAAATCTGGAGTATTTACAAGCGGATTACAATTATATCAGCATTATAGAAACTGGTGCATTTAATAAACTGAATAAGCTTAAAGTCTTAATTCTCAATGACAACCTACTGCTTTCTCTCCCAAACAACATATTTCGCTTCGTTATGCTGACACACTTGGACTTAAGGGGGAACCGTTTGAAAATGCTCCCGTTTACTGGTGTTTTGGAACATATTGGTGGTATTATGGAGATTCAGCTGGAAGAGAATCCCTGGAATTGTACTTGTGATCTGATTCCACTGAAAGCCTGGTTGGATACCATATCAGTTTTTGTTGGTGATATTGTGTGTGAAACGCCCTTTCGCCTGCACGGAAAAGACGTCACTCATTTAATCAAGCAAGACCTTTGTCCCCGAAGGAATGTAGCCGACCCATCTCTTCGCGCACTGGAACCATCTGATTCACAGTACCACAATCCACTTCCCACTTTACGCACACGCGTTACTCCAACGAAAGCACCTAAAGCTTCCCGACCTCCAAAAATGAAGCACCGTCCTACACCACGGGTGACGTCAGGTAAAGATAAACATGTGTTTGGGCCTATTATGGTTTATCAGACGCGCGCCCCCGTGCCAATGACTTGCCCAAGCATTTGCATGTGCTCATCTCAGAATTCCGACAGTGGACTTAATATTAACTGTCAGGAGCGGAAACTACATAATATATCAGACTTGCAACCCAAACCGTCCTATCCAAAAAAACTCTATTTGACTGGGAATCATTTACAGGTTATATATCGAACAGATTTGATGGAATACACCTCACTTGAACTCTTGCATTTAGGAAATAATAGGCTTTCTGTTATTATGGAAGGGGCCTTCGAGAACCTCTCCAATTTACGAAGGCTCTACCTAAATGGTAATTACATCGAGAGTTTGTCCCTGTCGCTTTTCAGTGGTCTTCAAAGTCTACAGTATCTATACCTGGAGTACAACATTATTAAAGACATCTTACCACAAACATTCAGTGCACTACACAACCTGCAGTTATTGTTCTTGAATAACAATTTATTGAGAACTCTTCCTGATAACGTTTTCGCAGGAACAATGTTAACCAGGCTTAATCTTAGAAACAACCATTTTTCGCATTTGCCGGTGGAAGGCGTGCTAGATCAGCTTTCTCCCTTCATTCAGATTGACCTCCAGGAAAACCCATGGGACTGCACCTGTGATATCATTGCTCTGAAAAACTGGATGGAGTTATCCAGTACAAGCGTGGTGGTGAATGAGATCACGTGCGACTCGCCTTCTAAACACGCTGGCCGTTTACTCAGATCTCTGCGAAATGATGCAATATGCACCGAAACCAACGAAGCTACAGTCACAGAGGAACCCGTTGGACTTACAGTTTCTTCTAGCACTGAAGTGACCGCTCGCTTTATAAACGTTACCCCTACAGAGAGACATATACCTGAAACTCAGGCGGAGGTGCCATTGTCAGTATTGATATTGGGATTACTGGTGGTTTTTATTCTTTCAGTTTGTTTTGGAGCAGGTTTATTCGTTTTTGTCCTTAAAAGACGCAAGGGGATTGAAAACATCCACACAAATGTTAACAGTTTAGATTTAAACTCTTCTTACCAGATACAGTTCAGCTCGTACAGCATAGAACCTCGTGGGAACAAAATGGACTGTCATGAATACACCTATGCTCCTCCTGTGGGTCAGATGTGCCAGAATCCAATTTATATACAGAAAGATAGCAACCATACGACGTTTTATAGGAATTTGAAAGGTCTCTCCTTCAGCACCGCCGACCCCAAAAAAGATGAACCAGCACAGAGTCCAACTTTAACTATTAGCACAGTTGAATATCAGTCTTGTTGTAATAGAGACCCTGAACTCTATCAAAACATTGGGGAGAGAGTTAAGGAACTCCCTACCGATGGATCCCTGAACTACAGTGTCAGCACATTACCCAAAAGATCGGTAGTGCCGTCATACGACTCAGCAAGGCGGAATAATCCGGATCTAAACAAAACGGCGCTATATGCAACACCGAGGAAATATTTCAATGTACAGCCTAAGAGTGACCAAACATGGATGCATGGAACATTTAAAACACAGCCAGACTACCTTGAGGTTCTAGAAAGACACACTATTATGAGTCAGCTGTAAGATAACTAACACCTGTTTTTTCTCTTTTAGGCTATACTTAGGTGATTCCCCCAATAAAGACTTTTTTGTTTTAAGGATATTATCATAGTAAATATTTCCACATTTAAAAGCCTTTTTCCTAGATTTCAATTATCAGTTCTAGATGAAACCTACGTATAATGGTGTTTGACTTAATGTCTAATGCTGCTTAGTGTTTTGTCCGACTTAGGCCCTTTATAAGGACAACATGGTTTTATGGTGAAGAGTGTGCCACTTTAACGGGTAGCCTACTGTTAACATTCACTGGGATTATCCAGACGTGGCCTAAGAATTCTAAATATTTCATGACTGCATTCTTAGAGAACGAGATTTTGTGTATTATGCTATATTTTAAACACTGTATATTAGTATGATTTGTTTATGGCATTAAGCAAGCCAGTAATGCCCATCTATCTATGTATGTTTGTATCTTAATAAATGAATTTTAAACCCTACAGATCTAGAAATACCATGTTGGATGGTGGAATTAACTAGCTTCTACTCAGTGTTAGACAAGCTAATCAATATATGTACTTAACTAAGCTAACAGTCATTCCACATCAGATTTCACTACTACACTAAAGCTACCTTAAGAAAAAATGTAGCAAGCAAAGTTAATTTACAAAGACAGCCTATAAATAAATTAAATGATCCAACCTTCTGCTAACATTATATTAGTGACCAAACTAGCAGATCTCTCCCATACAATAGTATCTAATCTATAGTAAGTAATTGTGCGTTTATATTGCTGAAAAGTTTTTCAAACAATAATCTTTGAGTGTCTTCCACATTCCATACCCAGAATAGAATATATGAGAGAACAGTATGTGCATATGTGTTCTTTACTGGGTCCAGAAAAAAATGGGTGTACAGTATTTCTTATGATGCCTACAGCATTTTGCACTAGTTTTTCTAGTACATAATGATCTCTAATATGATTTTACTATTTACTATAAATTTACTATAATGTGCACATGTGGGTGATAGAAGATGCAAAATTGATATCTGTGTATATTGTGGACCTTTTTAATTATGTAATCTCTTATGCATCAAGTACATCACATTATTGCAAAGAACTGTTCTTCTATGCATGGCCTAGATGGAAGATTTGCTGATGTGAGCTGATGCCCTGGAAGCTACCACACTACATGGCCAAAATATAACTAAAATAAGGAAAAGCTCAGATTTAGAAAATGAGTTTGCTACAGCTGCACTACTCAGAAATTTAGTTAAACTGGTAGCTTTGCTAATTGTAGTGAAGCTACTGGCCAGTCATTTCAAGTCATTTCAACCCAGAATGAGCAATCTGAGTTTTACTGTAGTGAAAGGAGAGCCGTGACCCCATTCGGTCTTAAACCCGGCTCTCCAAGGTGCAACTTGACCGCAACACCACTGGTATGGCAGTCAAATAAATTCTTAAAAAATGTATAAACTCCAACATAGGAATTTACAGTCACTTGCGACCAGAGGTGTAATGGAGATTTTTTTAGTGGGGGTATGGAATATAATGTTATAAATGAATGATTAGTATCAGGCAAGTAACCCTATTTGGTAACTTCCCCACATATCTAAAAATATCCTCCCATGCCTCCCGGTGAGATGGTAGAACCACATGGATTTATCTCTGCTAATCACTAGAGCTCAGGTTATGTATCTGACCAATTACCATCTGACCAGTCACCTGGAGCATTTCAAACTTCAGTGTGCATTAAAAAGTTGTAAACATCATTTTGGTAATAACATCAAAACTAACAATGGTAAATTGATGAAACTCAATTATTATGCTTGAATAGGTTTGAAGTTGTTCAAAGAGGGCTTGTAGAAATCAGGGAGTTTTTGGCATGGAAAATGGTGGTACCATATTTGGTCAGTTCACATAGCTACTTTGTTTATTTATTTTTATACATAACATAATAAACAAGGGCAATAGTGCACTGGATGTTGCCACAGTGAGAAAGTGGTCCCATTTACATAAATTTACTAGCCATAAATACTAGCCAGTATAGGGCAAAATATGTGGTTTTGGCAATTTCCTGCCCTTATAACCAGTCTAGTATGTAGTATGATTTCAGTATCATTTTCATACTGTGACCTTAATTATGGATAAAATTGATTTAATAACTTATTATAACTTCATTTAGCCTTTCTGATTGATATATAATAAAAAATCTGTGGCGCCAGTATTTATAATTTTTTGCATATTTGCAATTAGGTAAAAGGAGCAACAATACCCTAGATGGACAAGGAAACATTATATGGTCTTCATCTGCTTCACTGACAACATTTTTTTGACAAAAGTTAAAAAATACTTTTAGTATCTCCTAATAACGCTCCATGGTTCAAATATTAAATGTCCAAGGATTTCAATGAGTGCCCTATAAAGGGTTAAAAAGTGATACATAATTGATCTGTTCCAAGAAGTGGGGGGACTCCGTGTCCAACGCCCATAGTCATTAGAGTATGTATAGGAATTAAGGGCAAAGGTAAGCTTTATTTATTTACCTGGTGAACAACGTCATGCAGTTTTTTCCCAAAAATGAAACAGAATAAATGCAGCAATCCTCCATGGATAATTTAAACTGTTTATTATGGAAAAATTATATCATGATCTCAGAGATCTCAGGGTTATCACAAATTATGTAAAAGCCTATGATAATTTTCACTTTTTCATCTGAAAAACCTCAATAATACCAGTGTCACTTATCTATATAAACAGATCATAGACACTAAAAGAATCACGTTGATCTCAGAGGGAGGTGAATTTTACATCTTCAGTTAAGTCAAGTGTCTGCTGCATGTACTGTACTTCTAGCCAATGTAGACATGTTGATCTCACAAACCCAAACACTGATGAAAATCTTCTATTGTCGTTAAACATGACCGTCTTTAAGTGCTCCTAAGCAATGTGTTTAAATTACTTTCAATGTTAGTTATTTCATTATGTATATATGACGCTAACATACCTGGACTCCCAAAGTCTGACGGAACACTATGGTATGGGAATTTAAGTATGGTAAATTCCCTCCTGTGAAACAGAAAGTCACTAGCCGTCACTGAATTTGTGTTGTCACTCTCAGCATCGCCACACATAAAAGTTTCTTACAACTTAAGTGTACAACAACACCCAAATTGAGATATCAGGTGTTTCGCATGTAAAGTCATTTGATTTTGACGAGACACTAAAATGAATTCCAGTAAATTAAACACTAACAGCCGGAGGGCCCTTTCAGGGTGAAATCAGCCTGGAAGAACCTCCATGGGTGTTTCAACTTCTGCGGGTATTCCTACGGCCTTGAGACAGACATATCCTCTATATAATTCAAAATGGAACCTCAGACCTGACTGAAGATATTATGTCACCCACTAATGCTGAAAGTTACCTGCTTATATAAAGCCACTTTATAAAGCCACTGGTCATTAGTTCAATCCATTCCTTATAACAACACAAAATTCCTACATGCAGTTACATTTGCCAGTTGTACCCATACCTTCTGTCTCCAGGCAGTAACAGATCCAAATTACATAAAGCTGGAGAGAGATTAAGTTGAAAAAGACCTGATTGGCTGATTGATTTTTTTCCAGCTCTGACTTCCGATCAAAAGTGGGGATTTAAGGTGTGTAGTGATTGTCAAGTTCAGAAACCAACTATAAAACTCTACTGTTGCCATGCAACCTTCACTGAGAGGGTGTAATGTACTGAGGCTATACAGAGCTCTTGGCCTGTGTTAGCTGTAGGCAAATGTCTGCTCCAGAGTTTGACTGATGTTTTCGAAAAGTGTTTGATCTCACATTAAATTGTAGATAAGGTCAATTTTGAGGTCTATATCTGTGATGAATAAATTCTCTTTACACTTTATTGCATAAAATCTGAACTTTTAGCCAGGATTCTACTATGATATGTTTTACCATATATATCCATTTATTCCCGTTAATTCCCATAAATTAATGTTATTTCCCATGGAAAATTCCCAACTTTGAAAATTCCTGTTATTTTGCAACCCCAGTTTAGAAGCACAACTTCCAGAGAGCTAATTCCCACTTTAGGACAGGGAAATATACTCATTTTCCACCTCCCCTGGAGTTAACGCAGTACAAGGCAAGCCTGCGATTTTGTTTGCAGTGATGATAACTGAATGAAAGAGCCTTCATTTACCCCGTAATGAGCCATTTAACCATCGAATTTACTACAAAGCTGGAAAATTAACCTAAAAATATTGCCTGGTATCCGTTTAAACAATTGAGTTTTACCTTGTTCCTGTTCATCCAGGCACTCTCTCAGTCTGACTGCTCCAGCTCCAGCCTGGAATAGATCGTTGAATCTAATTAGACCTACAGACCTTATTTTCAAAGGAACTTAGAAGAAGAAACAGATGACTTAAAGCTGACTTTAAGGTGACTATAAGACAACATATATATATATATATAAAAGACTTGTCCCTTACTACCCTGCCGGGTTTGTGGCTAGCTAGACTAGGCTATAACACCATAACTAAGGTGACAATGCATGACGAAGCCACACTACTGCAGAGATGGTCAGTGGCTGTCATGACTCACAGCTGGGATCATCATCCCTTTACCCTTACCAAATACTGAGAGCAGTAAAGAGGAAGGTTTTAAGTCTAGACTTAAAGGTATAATGCCAGGTTGTTGAATGGGGGAATGGGAGGAGAGTTTATTCCACAAGACAGAATAATTACAATTAATTAATTGTTTTCTGTGCGTGATAATAGAGTCATATGGTGTGACCAACAAATGATTTTCAATATGATTTTGTGTCACACCATATGAGAATGTATGCACAAGACAGAGACCTATAGAAAAATGTTATCATTCTGACAGAATACTTAATGGAATGTAATAAAATAGCTCTAAAAGTAATATTAACAAAAAGGAATTTACTTTGAGCATTTTTATGTAGGTCACACCAAAAGACTGGTAATATCACACAAACATGGTAATATCAAAAAGACGTGATACTGTAAAAATTAGAAGCGATGGTGTCCTTGTTAAAACTTCTTAAAACCATCTTCCTAAGAGTTTTTTTACTCTGTCTGAATGAACAAAGACACCGTCTCCTTAAGGGTCTCCAAACAGTGGACTTTTAAACTAACATAGCACGCTGTCACGCCAAATGGCATGTTGGACAACATATTTTTCCTTCACAACTGACATTTTGTGGCAGGATTTTGAAAATAGCAAATTGGTAAATTGATTTATTGAGGAGATTTCAATCAAGCACAGTATGTGGTCAAAAAATGCTATGCAGGCAAGTAGGTGAAGGTCTTTATTTGTGATGCTGGGAACAAATTACATACACAAGCTGTGACAAGCAACAAGTCCACCTTCTCTGGTGCTGATTTTCCCTTTTATACCCCACACAATACATCCATGTCACCCATATGACCCCTCAGCCTCTCCTGATTGACCTAGGCTATCTAGGTATCTAGTTGACCATCCTGGGTAGATAACAAACACCATGGTTCTCAGTCCCTAAAATTACAGGTTTCACAGCTCTGATAAATGTTAACCTTAAATACTTCAGTGTATAGCAAACTGTCTGCTCTTTTAAAAGAAATACAGAAAATAAGAAATTATCACACATATGCCCTCTTTGGTGCGCTTTAAGATCTATTAATGACAATTAGTGTCCGTTAAATCTTCTTCTGCTGGTTCATGTCACTTTTTTATCCTTAAAATACATTTCTAAATGGTGTCACATCAAGTAGGCAGAGGCGAAATTTGCAAGGCTAATTCCTTTTTTTCACCATCTGGAAAAATCATTTTCTATACTTTTCATTTTGCACAATTCACAGACAGTGTACCATGAACAAAACAAAAATATATATGAAATATTGCTGTCTCTCTCAGGAAATTAATTATTGCAGAGTACAGTGTCCCTTGTTAACAGGCACAGGTCTTAATGTCCTTTTTCGCTTTCGAATTCTATTGACAGCCGTATCCTCTTTATTGCTAAAGTCAGTAAGGTCTGTTGGTATGGTCACTAACAACACTGCAATTCAATTCAATTGTTTCCACAGATTCCTTCCATCAAGGAAGATGGTATAACTGCCTGATGTATACACCAGCAATGCAAACACCAGCATCTTTTCCAGTTATCAAAACTCAAAATAAAGCCTTGTCCCTTGCCACTGGGCAGGAGTGAGATGTTTCCACCTCAGTGTACAGCCAAAACAAAAAAACAAAATAACAAATGTGTACCATTTATCTAGCTAAACTGGAAAAGTGGATAAGAGTTATGTGATTCTTGCTTCATTGTTTAATCACCAGATGAATTTAGAAATACCTGTATATTGCAACTGTCCTTCAGCTTTCTTGTTCCATGGGATTTCGTTCAGTTCTTGTATGGTTCTGGATCCTTCTCCACTATACCCTGTGAGAGAAAGTCTCTTTCAGCGACCCAGTGTTGGTGTGGATAATAACACTTGGTCCATTGCACTGGTATGGTCCTCTCCATTGTTCCTGGCTCCAGTGCTTCCTCGTTAGAGCTTTGCTGAGCACCCAGGAGCCTGGTTTCACTGCACGTGTGTTGTCTGGAAACTCTGGGGGATGGCTGACACTACCTGTCAGGAAACCGAAGACAGAGCACTATCAGTATTTCACAGTAACTAGATATTTTCCCACTTACATCTTTTAGGCATGGAAGGCATAGATGGATATAGTAACCCTAGAAGCTGATTGATATGGGATGTAGATCTTGCTACCTGGCCTCTGAGGTAGAGGAGAGTCGAAAGTAGTGCAATCACAAAGTCTATTCACACTGAAGCCTTTGGATTTTTGACAATTTTCATCTTTCAGTTTAATTCTTTTGACATCACATGCACTTAATGGGCGGTATTCAGCTTGGGTCCTTAAGTCAATTTGGAATTTCTGTAATGGCTTTTCAGTAACTTATTTGCAAGATGTTGTCCCTTCTCTTAAGGATCCTCATCCTGTGGCAATGTGCACTGTGCAATCTTAGCTTGTTTTGCAACAAGCATGTAGTTCTGTGCTCAAAATGGTACATTAACAGCAATAAACATCTGAGGAATAGGCTACAAGTGTTTTTTTGCTTTTATCTAGGGTGTGCCGCCTCCTGCTTTGTGTGCATTTATGAACTAAATATCATTATTTCATTCAAAATGTCTGCTCACTTAAAGAAACAAAACCTCTATTAAAAGAAAGGAATCCATTGGGCACCATTAAGCCCAAGTATTCCTTTCTTTGAAAAAAGTGTTTGTTTTATGGAGTGCACACCTCTGTGTTTCAGTCATAAATGACAATGCCCCCTCCAAATTATTCCAAATTGGCCATAGCCTATTAACTGCAATTTGTGTTTATTGGTGAGCTTGTGAATTCTATGTGGGCTAATGTTATTGCCATAGTTTTTTGTGCCTAATAAGTAAAGCAATGCTGAATGCTAGGTCTTCCTATTCAGTTACTGCAATACTGTGTCTAAGTAAACCTGGCTGGTTTTTTGTTGGCCTATTATTATGTCTATCAAGAACAGTCTGTGTCATGTGTGCGCATGCATGCGCACCAATGTAGATTTCGGAGGCGCACGCAACTTTCTTTGCAACTAGGCTTACATCAATAAAATAGCATAGCCCACTTAAATCCAATCGAACTTAGCCCAGTTTAAAGGGAAATGCCACCATTTGGGGAAATACACGCATTTTCCACCTCCCCTCAAGTTAAACATTTGAGTTGCACTTTTAGCTCCAGCCTAGAACAGATCATTAAATCAGAGCATCTCAAGATGTACAAAAATGACTAAGAATTCTGATATTTTTCCTAATTAATACTTGAATCTTCTGTAGTTGCAAAGAGTACTAAGACCAATGGAAAAAGAAACATGGCAATTTTCTAGGCTGATACATGACATGGAAGTCGCATTCAGCATAATAATCAAGGAAATTTGCAATCAACCATAAGTGGCTTGCACCACTTGACCTGGACACATGGAGGGACTATTTTTACATGTGGTAGCTTACCCTCCATCTGCAGAGCTGCAAAGTCTTCTTGGCTGTCTGTGGCAGAGATGGAGTGTATAAATACTGGAGCCGAGACTGTGAAGGGGATGTCGAGATGTGGCTCTGGCAAAGTGGTGGTGATGCATTGTTAACCCATGGTTTGAGTGAGCCAGGGCCATGTGTCTGCAGAGCTACATTCCAATGGCCAGGTTCTTAGGAAGGCGGCCCTGCCTACCGATCATTTTGAATGTGTGGTGGTCTCCAATGCGCCACGGGCTATATATTTCTTTTTCTCTCTGACCTAATACTCTAATTCATGCAATTTCACTGATGTCTATCAGTATTTCAATATATGTGACAAATAAATTCCTTGATTTCTTGAAAAAGTCAGTGGATGGACATGAATAGTCGAACTTCCATTTCCACAAGAATTCTATTGCCCACTGTTGTGTTCTTAACTACCTGCTCCTCTCTGTAAACATTCCACAGTCCCTGAACTCCATGAAATTTCTATTTCCTATTGTTCCTTGAACTCCACAAATATTCTATTATCAGCTGTGCTGCAGATATGTTGATAGAATTAATTAATACAGAGACATAATTGGGGAAGGCAAATTTGTGCGTTTGGGAAGGGAGGGGGCAGGGATTGGGAGAAGTTTGGGAATTGATTTAGGGGTGGTGGGATAGTGTAATGGGGGTTTGTGACAGTGTGCGCATCTGTGTGCATGAGTGAATGCATGCCATGCTGGGTTCATGTCAGGCCAGGGAGAGAGGAAGCTAGATCACCATGAAGGGGATGTCGGGGGAGAAGGGTATTATATTATTTGTTAATTTATGTCTTTTATATGTATAACAATAATAATTATACTACTAATAATATGTTTATTATTATTATTGTTATTATTAATTATAATAAATATTATTAATAAAAAAACATTTTTCACTCTTGTATTTTGTATTCAAATATCTGTGATAAATGAGCAAAAAAGTTCTACTGAAAATGAATGGTGAAACATCCCACAGTCCCTGAACTCCACAAAATTTATATTTCCTATTGTTCTCTGAGTGTGGAGATTGTGTGTTGTGTGGTCACGCTCACCATTCCTTCTCGTCTACTGGTGAGCGTCATGAGATGTAGTGGCCCTCTTGACCACAAATTACTCGAGAGTACTCTATTGGATCTTCTGGGATAGAGCATTAAAATTTTCAGGCATTTCGCCAGTTTATCCTTTACAGCTCCAGCCAGCGAAATCAGAAATGCATCATACATTGCATCATTCCAGTGGCAGGAAACAGCCAGAGTCCAGAATTCTATGGCATAATCAGAGACAGATCACCTTGTCTTCCAACGATAGACCATTCGAAGACCCGCTTCATCTCCTCCATGGCCCAAATTGAAGCAGATGGGAGTCTCGGAATCCCACACCGCTGTCCCACAGTCTCATGCTTGGCCAACAAGCAGGGTGATAATGTAAGTGACCCTGATATGATCACTAGGAAAAGTTAAGGGTAGCAATTCAAAAATTAGAGAGCATTGTGACAGAAAAGCACGGCATGTGCCAGGATCACCAGCATATTATTCAGGGGGGGGGAGTCTATTTTCCCTGGGCGCACAGAGCAGTGGAGGGAAGTAGCTTGATCGGCCCATTGGTGGTCAGAAGACTGTAGTTGTTACAACTGATCATCATCCCACATCATCCCACACCAGTTTGGTGTACTCGAAGGCTCAGTGCTAGGGCCCCTGTTATTCTCCCTGTACATGTTACCTTTAGGATCTGTGGCATTGCTTGGCATGGCATTACTTTCCACTCCTATGCTGATGATACCCAGCTTTACCTTTCAATGAAGCCTAATGACTGTATGCCAATAATTAAACTTGATGTCTGCCTCCAAGACATTAAAATCTTGACGACTAATAATTTCCTATGTTTAAACTCTGAAGTTATAATGATCGACTCTAAAGAGCTGAACAATTTTCTACCTCTTCACCAAAACTTAGTGGCCTTTCACTTACCTCGGGGTAATTATTGATGGAGACCTCTCTCTAAATAGTCATGAAAAATACATTTCAAAAACATGTTTTTTCCACCTGCAAAATATCACTATGTTAGAAAGTTCCTATCCTTTAAGGATGCTGAAAAATTAATACATGCATTTATTACCTTCAGGCTTAATTATTGTAATACTCTGTTCTCTGGATGTAGTAATTCCTGCACCAGAAACCTCCAGCTAATACAAAATGCCACGGCCTGAACACTAGGACTATGTGGTCACATGTGGTCTGGCTTTCAGCAATCTTACCTGCTTTGCTTCTTTCGTCGCGACTGAATCTGTCTTGAGAGACTCTCTCCACCCTGTTCTCCAAACTGAAAATCATGGATTTGATCAACTGGTCTCTAAGCACAATTGACAACATCTTCTCCAGGAGAAGTCCAAGTTTGTTGAAAACTGACTGTCCTGCTGGAAAATTTGCAGCTGGCAACATGATGGACGGATGGGAGAGGTGGCGGGTCGTGTCTCTGACAGCTCTTTCCGTGGAAAACATTGAAGACATCTACCTATTTGGAACCATGATTACAGGTCTCTTGCTGATTGGACCAGGCATTGGCCTGGTCTATCCAGAAATGAAAAAGACGGCAACAGCTGTCAAAAGTCCCCCTCGGCTGCCCGTCATGTTTGAGGCAGAGCTGGGCATGCTGCTCCATTTTATTTTCATCCCCCCCGTGCCCCCCTTTCTCCCTTCCCTGTTGCAAGTCATGTATCTTATGTTATATGTGCTGAGGTGGTTTTTGCTCCCCTACATTGTCCTCACCACTGGAGCACAGTCTGGAGGTGCCTTTTTTTCTCCTCCTCTCTCCTCATGTAATGCTGTATTGTGCCTTTCATCCCCAATGCAATGTCTCCAATGCAGCAACCTCTTGCTCTCCTTACCACAGGGGGTGGAGAATGTAATTTCGATTCCTTTGTATGTCTTCTACATGTGAAGAAATTGACAAATAAAGTACTACTACCACTACTACTACTATGACTACTAAAAAATATGTAGACATATTTCTCCTATTCTTGCATATGCACAAATGACTTATATGATCACTAATGTGTGAGCCTGGCCTAACTTATTTGCTTCCTCTGTCCACAATCATCTCTGCTGAGTGTCATCCCTGCCTCTTTCCGGCGGACCTCTGTCACCTTCTCCTCCTGAGTGGATTGCAACCAAGACTACAGGAGGTCCATGCCAGGACCGACTCTCCATCCTAGAGACCCTTCCTAGACACCCTTGCCAGGACCGACTCCCCTTCCCTGAGACTTTGTGACTGACTACCCCTCACAATGGCACTGTCAAATGGACCTTTACCATGATCCATCTTTGTCATGGTTTCACTCTGTGCTGGTAACTTTCCACCACACTGCACCCATTCTTTCACCTGCCACGCCCCCTTGCACTCACTCAATTATCACCATACCTGCTTCTTATTACTCATCATTGCCTTCACCTGCTCCTTGTTACCTGCCACAGTTACTACTTACTACTACTAACCTAACCCACAGTTTCCAGCCAGTCCTTGTCAGACTGTCTTCAAGTTCATGGTGATTCAGCTCTGCAACTTTGTAACTATGGCTTCCCGTTACTGACCCAGACCGACCTGGCTACCCCTGCTCTTCTGCTTCTGCTTCTGCTTCTGCCCTGACCTGCTGCCTGCCTCACTACCTGAGTATAGCCTGTGTGTTTCCTGCCCTGCCACCTCCACAAGGGTGTTCCTGTCAATGCCTGGTTTACTGTGTGTGGGTTATTCATCTCCCGGAGTAACCTACGAAGCCGCAGTCCACCTCCTGCTCTCTTCCCGGTTTCGAGAGCAACTCATTGGAGCATCCCCCGATCCTCCTCTCATTCATCCGGTCAGTTGCTCCTTTGTTTTGTTCTGTGATTCCATCTATCTTGCTCAACAAACAACACTGTGCTGCTCAGTAACTACTGCTCACTGCGGGTTTCACAGCCCCCAGTTCCAGTGACACTCCTCCCAGTTCCATCTGCCACCTCATCTGGGTTTCTCTGCTGGTCCATCTGTTCTCCACAGCATCCCAGAATCTTGCAACCCACCTCTGCCTCTGCTGTTGCCTGCCTGGTCCACTTCCCTCCATTTCTCTGATTCCGAACTCAATAAACTGTTTGTGTTTGCAAAGTGCTGCTCTTGGCTCGACTGTACTACTCCATTGCAATCACATTCCTTGACTTTAACACTATGTCTAGCTACTACTACACTGTCCAGCCATAATTCTTGATAACCACCTATGGACTGACTACCATGTAATCGTATGGGATAATATTCTGGAACTATTATGATCCTTAGCTAAAAATCATGGACTACTGATTGTACTTTTCCTGTAAGACCCCTGGCAGTTGGGTCAGCCCCTTGAGCCGTGGATCTGCCCAAGGTTTCTTCCTAGATTAACTAAACATAGAAGAGTTTTTCCTTGCCCTTGGGTAAGGGTTGCTCTTGGGTGCTCCTTCTGTAAAGTGCCATGAGACAATACTACTGTAAAAGGCGCTGTATAAATAAAATTGAATTGAAATCCATGTTGATTGCCAGTAAACGCAGGGTGTGATTAACCCCTTAGATCACCTGTTGATGTTCCCAGAATGGATTCTTCTCAATGGCCAGATGAACCTGGTTCATATCTGATGAGTCCATTTCTGGCCAGATCATTGACACAAAACCTCAGGAGTGGACTCAGATTCAGATATGGTAGAGTGAGATAATTTATTCGCAAGAATTAGTTATAGTTCAGTCCAACAGAAAAAGCAGCAAACTCAGAAGGCCATAAACCACAGGCAGAACAAGGAACAGGCCAGGCCTTTACCAAACAGAACTGAAGCAGGCAAAGAGTAGAGTTGCAGAAAGTCCCAGGCAGAAACAGAAAAGAAGGGGAAGACAACAAACTAGGAAGTGCAGACAGAAGTTCTGACCACCAACAACCACCACAGCCTACGGCTACTAAATTCCAAGCTGTTGCATTTTGTGCCCACTAGATGCCAGAATAAGACAAGGAATAGACTTAGTGTAACTAATGTTTGCTCTACTTGCCTGGAGTCTTGCCAAGTTTAGGGACTGGTCAAGTTATTTTCTGCTGTTTAGGATAGATTTACGATTAGACATTTGAGTATATGTAGAGCCATTTTCCTTTACTCAGATGAGAAGGATCCAGACGAGCTACACAACTACATCTTTGATATCCTGTCTCAACCTCGCAGGAGAGACAGAAGAGTGACTCAGTTCGATAGTCTTTAGACTTCGCTTTGTTACTTCTGCTTTTTATTTATTATTTTTATTCTGTAATAAATCATTGATCCTGATCCAACGCAACTGAGCCATCTAGTCTTCTATTCTGCTGGGAAGAAACACACAATGCAACTTTAAGGTTAACCACGACTTCTGGTGAAAAGTCGAACTGGGAAAAAACCCCAAAATCTAACAACTATCACACCTTGTATCTCCATTTCAATGTCTAATTTACTCTCTTTATCAATCTTTAAAACTACCTTTCGACATTTAAAATGCTTATCCCAGTAACTTCAGTTGAATTCCTTTTAACATATTCCTTGCTACTTGCCTAGTAACTGTTTGACTATCTAAACAACTCTCCTCTTTATTCTATAGTTTTACTTTCTATTGTCAATTTGTATGTGCATTGTTTTAAACCTTTGCATGCACTGTGTAATTCCTGGGAATTGCAAATCTAGTTATTATTAATAATTTACTATTCCAGTGTTCAGTGCTCTGTAATACCCCACTGTGCAGTTGACTGCAGTCTTCTCAGTTATCATACTGTATACCTATTCAACAGAGCTCTCTTGGTTTCATGCTATCATATCTGAATAAAGTTCTATTTGTACAAATCATAAGGTAGATAAGATAGAAATCAGAATCATAGAAAATGATACTGATCCATTGAACATTCACTGTCTTTCATTGTTTTTTGTCTCATCTTTAATGTTCTACTGATGTAAATTTACTCTAGATCTTTCTTCACTCCACCACATTATTGCCTACATTTGCTGACTGTATGAGTGTCCATTTGCTGACTGTATGAGCGCTTTTGTCGAAGACCACATAGACTTCCTAGCATTCTCCAACAAGTAATCCAACTAGCATTGAATACTGACCTGCTTTTATCCCCTCTGCCTCAACCTCACACCTCACAACAACTCTGAACTCACATTAAAAGGCAATCATGCAAACAGCAATGATCTAAAACGTCATATCAAATATAAACGCAACATTAGATTCCATCACACTTAAAAAGCCTGTGCATGTACAGTAGTGATGCCTCTGGAGTAGCTTCGTCACTGAAGCCAAGAGAAATCTGCAGCACAAAAATGCTCAAAATAAGCAAAGAAATACTTTACGTATCCTATGGTAGACCTGTTGAAATTTGTCTGGATAAAAGCGTAACAAACACTCCATTTTAAGAGACGATGGCAGGAATTCACTCCCAACTATGAGCACTCCCATTATTTACTTCTTGGTTGTCTAGGAAACATGACATTTTCTACATTTCCTGTCTGTGTGTAGACAACATAGGCAACATGGGGCGAACCATGAACTGTGGCCAAACATGGGCTACTGAAGAAATACAAGCTTTCATTTTTGTCAGCATGACTGCATTCGCGAGAATGGCACGTCTCCTCTGCGCTATACATCTTCGGTGACTCCAGTGCATCAGCAGATTGCTCTCCAGCTGCATCCGTGACTCATTAATTGTTGAATTTGATATTTTGCCAACAATGGCTAATACAGAGAATATAATTGACGAGGATCAGAGCAAGTACCAATCTGCGAACGTGTCGCTCTATAGTTAAAGTCAAAATTGGTGCTATTTCTGCCGGAAGATAGATATTGATGAGTAAACGTCAATCGGACCAATCGGTACGTTTTCCGATGAGAAAGCAGGCCACACTGTTGTCTATATGTTACATGGTAACAATTTTACTGACTGGTACAGACCAAAAAATAGAACTAGTGGTGTGAAAGCGCCCTAATGTGCACAAAACAAAGTTGGAAACAATATCTGTAGTGTCCAGTGGCGGTGCGTGGCCAATTTTACAGAGGAGGCCATAGAGATCACAAGCTACTGAATGACGTCACACCCATATATGTCAGTAATTAATTTAAATACAAATTAGCAAGGGTGTTGCTAGCTGTTTAAAACATTCGGGGCTATACCACAAAAGTTAGACTCACGTCGGGCCATGCTGAGTGGTTTGATGTTTACATTAAAGATAGCCTGTAAGGAAATGAATGTCTCTTTTGCCAAAGTGCACCAAATACACCAGCAGCCAAAATGTGACATTAAAATAGCATGAAACAACTCCAATGTGATGTGAAGCCCTACGCATAAAGAAGAAAGACTACCAATGTTAAATTTGTAATATCTTGCGACAAATTATTCTAAAGTCCTCAACACATCGGTTCTGACTGCATTGCGGAGCACTTTCGAATTCAACAATTTCGCTTGCCCCCCCACACTGGCGGCGCACTGCGTGTCCGCAGTCTATGGGTTCAGCTTGTCTATGAGTGATGACGTACTAGTGAGGGAGGCACACTGAAGCTGGCCTCCTCATTTTTTTTTTTTTACTGTTTATGGACCTTGATGAGCGTTCGGCAGCAAACCGAGCTTCAATCTGATTGGCTAAAACCTTTAGGTAGGAAGGCCAAGTAAAACTGGCCTCCCTAGATGGCAGTGTTTCACCAGTTATACTTTGTTAATGTGAATAAACCAGGATAGAGCTGTGGACTGAAATTTAACGTAGGCTATAGCCCATCAATGTAGTGTTCGGGGGCACTGTTTTGCTCGCTACACCAATCAAAGAAAAACAGGACAACAGTAAGTTTAACACTGCAAATTTGGAATCTAAAATGTGTGTTATTAATCTAAACTCCTGAATATTTCTTTATTGAATATTTATGAGGAGGCCACGCCTCCCGTGGCCTCCAGGAGAAAACGCCACTGGTAGTGTCTATATGATTTTTTTGAATATCAGTATACCAGTAAAAGAAAACGTTGACGATGGTTCTGTTTTTCCGAAAGTGACAATATTTAATTAAGGCTCAGCCCACTGCCTACCTAGCCTACTTTTAGGAATGTGTCACGTTGCAGGGAATTGTAGGACATCTGGACACGACAATTGTACAGATATGTTACTGACCATTTGTATAGTTGAAAGAAGACAGTAAAATTGTTTTAGAGAATTTGTGTGCCCAATACTTGCTTATTTAATCTGCACTTGGTAGATTTACTCTTGGTATTGTTTCCTCAGTCGTCATATTTATTTTAACGTCAAAGAATGAGAATTTCAATCCAACGTAGCCAGGCTTACAGTTAGCAGGTAACAGATATTGTAAATATTCTGTCATGTCTATTTATGGGACAGTGTGAGCGCCATTATTACACTACCTTAACTCCTGTAGGCTTGAAATTCTCCAGAGCTGCACAGGTTTCTACTGGAATCCTTTCCCACTCCTTCATGATGACATCACAGAGCTGGTGGATTTTAGACACCTTGCTTCTCACCTTTCGCTTCAGGATGCACCACAGGTGCTCAAATGGGTTTAGGTACTTGGTCAGTTTATCTTCAGCTTCCTCAGCAAGGCAGTTGTCATCTTAGAGGTGCGTTTAGGGTCATTATCATGCTGTAAAACTGCCATGCCATGCATGCGGCACAGTTTCCAAAGAGAGAGGATCATACACTGCTTAGAATTAATGTTTCCCTCTATGAACTACAGCTGGGGAGCTGTAGTTCAGCAACACTCACCTGACTTGGTCTTATCAGACCTTAGGACATGGTTGCAGTAATCTATTTTCTTGAACTGCTTGTCATCAGCATGTGAGACCAAAATCAACTTGTTTGGCACAGATGGTGTCCGTGTAACAGATGTCAACAACTAACCTTTTCCTTTACAGTCGCCTGATTACTAGTTATTTACCTGGGAACAACGTGGTAAATTGAAGAAATTACATGGTAACTAACACAGGTAAAATGATGCAAAGAGAGACTAATTACCTAGAAATACCTTACCAATTACCAAAAAACTGTTCTGCATTAATGGGTAAAATGACAATGTAAAAACAGAGAAATTATGACCCAGTTACCTAGTACTAGCATTCAGTATCTCACCTATTCAACTACTTACCATGTAATGGTGCTGTTTTGGCTGGTAATAACTTTGCTTAAAACTGTGTACTTACAAACAAAGAAGAAAGTGTGTCCAAGAAACTACATCCTCTATTACCCATTATTTTTGCAGTCTTTGATGGTTATCCCACTGTTTTACTGCAACAAAAGATCGATTTCCAGTTAGTTACTCAATAATAATACTTTTTGATCAAGTAGGCCTACACCCATTTATCATGCATGGAATTATTCAGTACTTACCTGGTAACAACAGCTGCACATACCATCAGGGTAATTCCATCAGGGTCTATCTTTATTACTGGGTCGCTGTAGGTGTTCATTGACATGTTTTTAGTAAGTACATGGTAAATAAATTGTTTCCAAATTGATTGTTTCCATACTATGGCCACACATTACAACGGAATTACATGGCAAGATTCCATTCCTGTCCATCCATGATATCCATCCTAACTTTTAACATGTATGTTTTTCCATCTTACCAGTTTGAATGTGACTATTTTGTAAATAAGATGAAACCGGGCTGTAAAAGGAAGTCTGAATTGTTCCCATGGTATTACCAACTTCTTACCAAGCATTTGCTCTAAGATTATTCACTTTTTCCATGTATTTCGTGCAATGTTACCAGTGTAAATATGACTATGTTCCAAGTAAATAAGACGAAACTGGGATGTAAAAAAATCTGAATTGGTCCCACAGAATTAAATAAGTAATCACATTAAGATTGGTTGCTTTCCATTCTATTAATTCTTAAGCTTTACCATGTATGTTCTGCTATGTTACCAGGTTAAACATGATTTCCAAGCAAGTAACATGAAAATGTGCATTATCACTAAGATTATTCATTTCTCCATTCCAACAATTCCAACTTTTACCATGTATTTTACCAGGTTAAACATGACTATTTTCCAAGTAAATAAGATTAAACTGGACTGTAAAAGAAAGACTCAATTTCACCTGGTTAATTACCAGGACACTGTAAAAACCAAAAGCCAAGATTTTGCAAACTGTAACTAACTATTTTGCACAGCTCTCTTCAAAAATATATGTGTTAGAATGAGTAAATGTATGAAGTAAATGCACATTAAAGTGAATGCACAAGTAAGTGAATCTACATTAATGGAATGATTTGAATTGTAATGGTGTTGAATTAATGTTTAAAACAATTTAAACAAGTTAAAACAAAATATTCATTCATTTAGGGTGTTAACAACACAATGAATGTGCCCAATATGCAAAACTCAGTCCTTCAGAGAGTTTGCGTATGTAAATTCCTTCTGTGTGAAAAATAAGCTAATCTCTCATCCCCACACAAAGTTTGGAAGTTCAGGTAGATCCTGAAAAAAACATATGGCAGCTGATGTAGAATTGGAAATCCATTTCTTCTAGACGCAACATTTTTCAACATCAGTAAAGTTCCCACATTAGATTTCAATACAGTTTGGCTGTAGCATCTTCTTCTTCCATATAACACTAAAATACTGTCTAAACTATGCGACATTTAAGATGCAGCAGATTGAACTTGCGCTGTATCAGTATAAACATAAAATGCATAAAAACAACCTTAGACCAAAGATATCGACTAATGGTCACACAACATTCGTTTTTACCCAAGTCAGTAAGATAGCTTCCAAATATGAGCTTAGATGAGCAGAATGATTAGCTACGCAGATCCAAATGCAACCCTTTTACTAAAGTTAAACCTACGTCAAAATAAGAAAACATGAGAATATCACTCACATTTAAGAAATAAAGCTGTCTAGTAATTAATATTAGGTTGGACCAGTTTTTAGAAGCTCTTATGGCTTTTAATTCACCAGATTTCAGCATAATATCCATAATTAGGCTAACTGATGAAAACGAAAGTAAACTCACCAAAGCTTTTCTCTCGTGGAAAACAACAAATTTAAAAAAAAAAAGTTCTCAGCTAACAGTTTCTCCAGCAGGATTTCATTGCCAAGTTCAGGTGACTATAGGGAGCCTAAGTTCCACCCTTTCTGGTTTGCCCTGTGGGACCTATTGTCTGAGAATGGGGTGAATGGACAGAAAATAATTATTTTCTGGTCCCAGTCGATATGAACCTTGAATTACACATATGACATCTGTGAATTTTGAACATATTTTTTCACGTAAAGAAAGTTGCAGTTCGTCTCATGACTGTTGAATCAGAACTTTGTAAATTTTGTAATTCCAATGACAACAGCCTGTCAGTCGCATATGTGACATCACCGAAGATAACTATCTAGTATGCTTACTGTGATTCACAAGCATATCAGCAACAGGTCTTGTAGCAACTTTGGCCTATTCTTTGTTATGAAAAGACCAAGAGTCCAGAGAGCTCAATAGTCACAGGATCAAACACATATTTTCATTTAACCGCTACTGAGCAATCTAGCAGGTAGCAAGCTAAAACCCAAGTTAGTTAGCATGGCAGCTAAACTTACCAACCTTACAGACATACCTTACCAAGTCAGCTAAATACTACAGACCACTATTGTATAAATGGCCTTGTTAGTCTGGAAGAGCAGAGAGAGCACAGACAACCATTATGTTTAAAGATAAACACCTCACCTGCCAAAGACTTTATGACAAAACATTGCAAGGGGCTAGCATTTCATAAATTTACATGATTGGTCATATGCTGATTAGCTGATAAGGCTGAAAAGCTGAAAACCTGGAATATGATACAAGACTACAGAAGACAGAAGCAGAACGAAAGGGGGAGCAAAAGGGAACTGGGAAGCAGCACAAATGGGAGAAAGAATTGGAGGAGAGATGGGTAGAACATTAAGGAAGAAATGGAAACAACAACATAGCAAGAAATTGGGAAAAACAGGAGATGACGCCTGAGATTATTAGTCTAGACATTCTGCTTATCCCAGTGGCATTTTTGTGTTACTCAAATAAAGTTAACCTCAGCATTATTTCCTCACATGGGGTGAGCAAGTGTGGAGAAGTTTCTTGGAAAAACCCAAAGTAGCAGAGAAGTTTGTCTTGTTCAACCAAGTCTTTATTCACCGAGAGAATGGCTACAACAGTGGTAATCCTCAACCATTCTGACCTTTTACCTTATCTGTCTACCTTAAATACTTCTAACAGTAGATGATGAAGCTGGCACAGAGCCAATCCTACACGAGATCTCAGTCTCTTGTACATTCTTTTTATAGCACACACTCTACTGCATGCACTATTCTATTCTTGTATACACTCAACACACATATATTACTTGTTCTTACAGAAATTCCCACACAAGAGCAAGAGGTGAGCAATTAAACACGGTATAATTGGCAACCACTACAAGGGACTGGATTCAAGTCTTCCCAAAGAACCATCCACTGACATCCCTGGGGCAACCAGTCTGCCTGACAAGCGAATCAAAAGCCAGCAAATTAATAAGTGAGTGACAAAGTTTTACTGATCTGCTATTCGTCAAAAGGGGACGGCGAATATCTTAGGAAGACTTCCAGAATGAACTATAGAAGCAGGGGATATTGCTGAGATTCTAGATTTTGTGTTAGTGTGTAATATAATTTCGAAGGAGAGCATATGATATTATGCTTCCAGATCAGATGTATGAGGTATTATACATCTAATTAGTACATGAGCTAGTATGTACTGCAGAGAAAAACATGAGACATTATGTTTTTAACTACATGAGATATTATGTAGAAATGCGATAGGCCTACCTGAGAAAAGTACGTACATTAAAAAAAGAGAGAGACAGCTGTATAAGCCTATAATAAATGTGTAGTGTGAAAGGGTGTTGTGAAATGGCCAAAGAGTGTGTGTTGTGAATTGTGTGTTGTCAATAAAAATGAGTGTTGGTCCACTGGCCAGGGAATATGTCACATAATATGTCATATGTCACATTAGTTTTAAAACATGAGAATGTGTTAAGTAATGTAACACTAAGCGCGCAATGAGTCAGAGAAAAGGAATCAATAGAACGCTTTGTGATCTGATTAATTGGGAGCGAACTAAAAGAGCATTAGCCCTATTTAAAATCAGAGTGACGATTTCAATGTAAATGGTTGTTTGGACTTAATGTTGGGAATGAACGCACTGTCTAATGTTAATGCTACATTGCCCAGTTTAAATAATGTCTTATTAATTATTGTTGTTTGCTTGTTTTTTTGAATGCTTCCCCGGAGAATTTCCAGAGTATTCCGTAAGTTTCTTGGACTTGAGGCAAATTAGCTGGAATATTATTATTGCCGTCATACATATAGTGAGGGTAGATTGTGGTATACTGAGTGGTTGAGGCTGTTTCTTGTCTATGAGTGTTAATTACACTTAGTCATTGAATGCATACTTGGTAGTAGATCCAATGGAATTTGATTATTCGCCTTCTATATATTCCCTAATGCGCTATACTAAATTACTTTAATGAGTTCTGTGATTTAAAGCAGTGCACAGTCTACTAGGCCAAGTCATAACGTGGTAATGGTAAATTGATCTAAAGCTGATGGTCTAGTAGTAGCCTAGGTCTAAGTCCTGGGGCCAAGAGAATCTCCAAGCCAATAGCTGTCAGCAACTGGACAGTAGAATTTTCTTTGGGTTTACTAACTGGCACGAGGTGAACTGACTGTCATTATTGTTATTCCTACATGTTAAAAGAGAAATCCAGAGTTGTAGCCTACATAGACTATAATAAATGGGATACTGAAAAGTGCTGTGCTTACTGTTTACTGTGAATTTGAGTAGGCCAACAGTGAGAGATGGAGAAAGAGGGGCTATACTTTTCTTGGACCAACTTGCACTACAACTCTGACGTGCAGATGACGTAAGCACGCATGGCTGCATGTTGTTTCAAGGGGCAACAGCTCTCAGGCTAACAGTTTGCAAAGGCCCCTCTTGTAATAATTATACCAAATTGTTTTGTCATTAGCTAAGCTGTGTGATGGAATATTATATAAATATCAATGTTGAATATGGAACAAAATAGGCCAAGACATTAATAAGCTGTGATAATAATGTAATATAGTTTTGGTAAGTTTAGTATTAGGCCTAGTTAAATTGGGTTTGTTAGTGTTGGTTAATCTTAATGACATTTATTGATTGTTAGTGTTAGTTGATCGATCTTAATGACATTTATTAAGTAATCAGCATCATAATTAATGCAAGTAACAAGATAATATTGTTGGTAAGTTAATGTTGTTGGCCTAATTGATGTTGTTTGCTTTATTGATAGCTACTTAATTGGGTGCTACTTTGGCTAGTGTTAGTCCAGTATTGTTAGCCGGTAGCTCAATTAGCACTACTGCTTGAGTGTTAGCTGTGTATTAGCTGCTAGCTAGAAGGTATTGCTGCTTGGTGTGTTAGCTGTTAGCTAAAAATTACTGCTGCTGGTGTTGTTGGCCGGTCGCTAAACAGCACTATTGCTTGATTTTTAGCTGTTAGCTGAAAGGTGTCATTGTTGGTGTGTTAGCTGGTAGCTAGATGGCAATGCTGTATGGCTATTTTTGAATAAGGGTAATTGCCAGTTGATTGGCCCTGCTGGTTGGGTATGTTGGTGTGACTGGTAATTGTAACACTAATTGATGTTACTAATTAGCTGTTGCTGTTGGTACGTTAACACTGTTGAGGGATTAATGATGTTAATTGAAGAATGGTAATAAGGAAACAATGTCCAGCACAGGCAGGTTTGGCACTGATGGTGTCACATTGACATTGACAGTGCTTGGCATTTGATGTTGTTTGATATTCACAGTGTTCAACACTGACGGCACTCAGTATTGGTAAATGTTTAACACAAGCAACACTCAATGAAACAATTAAAGAAAATGATTATACTAAGCAAAACAGAGCTTTTAGCTATTATTTCCCTCCCCTCGTATGAAGCTAGAAAGCCAGAAAAGAAAGCAAGTATAGCAAGTATAGAAGTGAATAGAAAGTCTCTGAGGATGAAGACCCACTGGTGAGAAGAACAGAGACGCCACCACAGAGACTAATTCTGTTAATTGCCCAAGAGAGGGTGTAGACTCAATATTCCCAGTTGAGAACCCACCATCACCATTTGGAGTGTCATTAGCTTCATCAGAGACAAGCTCACCCAAAAGCCCGGCATTCTCGCCAGGGAGTGCCCTGTCTGGCAGCCTTGTAAGTTCATCACCTTGGAACAGGGAGAGAAGTTAGCCCAACAGCCCATGATACAACACCCCATCCAGACACTCTCCAGGAATATAGTACCCCACCTAGTCCACAGTATAACACCCCATCCAGACACTCTGGGAATCAGCAGATCAAGACAACACTCCATTAGGACACTCTCCAGAAAGCTAGCCCAACAGTCCACCATATAGTACACCATCTAGACACTCCTGAGGTGAATCAGCAGACCAAAGTAATAGGAAGACCACAACTGGGAAATGGTGATGACGGTTCAAGCTGAGCCAACAACACCAGTGAAGGAACTTGGTGGAAAGCACCCACTGTCATGAGCAACATTTGAGAGATGCTGCAAGAAATGGACTGAAAGAACAAGGAAGGATCCAAGCATTAAAAATGTTCCTGGATGAAGCAGAGTAATGCAAAAGAGGTGAACAGAAAGCCAGAGAGAAAAAAAGGATTCCTTCATCCCCTGGAGAGCACAGACAACCATCATGTACTTTAGTGACGTGAGCCAAGAGAGAAAGAGAGATTATATCTTCATATGCCAGTGATGAAGACTGAAGGGACAGTGCCACTGAAAGAGTCAAATGCAGGACAAGAACCTGAGGTGGAGACAATTTCCAATGGAGCTGACGAACAAGAGCCCTGTGAAAGCACACCAAGGAGAAAACAAGGAAGAATTAGTGGATCCCCTGTCCGTTCAAGGAATAATGTCATACATACCATCCATCAGAAGAGGGGCAGGGTTTTGGATCTCAAAGTTTGAGAGTCGAACTTAAGGACAGTGCCTTGCCCTGGGGGGTCATAAAGCAGCTGGTGGGCAAGGAAGAACTGAGGAGAATCATGGACAAAGAAGGACTGGCTGGCATAGTAGGGGACCCTACTACTGACAAAAAAACATTCAATGACTACAGAACAAGGGTATGGAAAGCCCTGAGGACTGCCTTCCCGAACCGCTTTGACCAGGGATCTATGACAGCGAGAAAACTTAAAGATGAAGAGGACCCCACCCTATGGATAGATGAGGAGACTACAAATTGGGAGGCTGTGGATGAAACTGACATAAAAGCCTCATTTAGAAATGCAATAATAAGAGTATTACCTCTGGCAGTGCAGACCAATTCAATTAAATTCAATTTTATTAATACAGCACCTTTTACAATAGTATTGTTTCATGGAGCTTTACTGAAGGAGCACCCAAAAGTTGAAAGTCAAGGACAATACTCACCACAGAGAGAACCACAGGGCCCCATGAGCCTGACGAGCCCCTCGTGGGGGGACTAGCTTGATTGAGGTTGCCTAGAGAATCCTATGGGGAAAAGCCAGTTCCCTATACTGTCTGAGGGAGCTGGCAAAGAATCTATGCTGCGGGGTCAATTAGAGGATGAAGAAATAATGATGGACACTGGAGCAACATTCAAAATGTGTAAACCAGAAAGACGCCCAACATCTTCCCTTGTTGGGCTGCAGAAAAGTAGCTAAGACAGGATTCTTAGGACAAACACAGCTAACACCCTTTTCAGGCCCAGTAATAATCAAATTCGGAAAATTGAGCATGGAAATGCCCATTCTGATCTCAGAACACACCCCAATGAAGACTCATGGGATGGGACATGCTAAGCAGACTGGGCCTACAAATTATGTGCACAAATCAATTGGTGAACCAGATGTCAATGCAGATAGAGGCAGTTCTAATAAAGACTCCCTCAGATGAGAATTCCAGAAATGGCCATCAAAATGATCAGAAAGTCAGAAAATGACCAGTTGTTCTGGTTAGGGGGTCTGGGAAGCAAATGGGAGTCAAAGATCTCTCAGAATTGGGGGGAACATCGCAGTTGCAGCCCAATCTCAGACAGCCAGACAATGTCATGTTCATTGTCATGCACTGTCATGTTCAGAAAAGAGCCAGATGAGAAAAGTGAAAGAATGTGGAAGAATGCACCAGGAGAAAAACACAAGATACCCCTGACAGCACAGTGTATTGTGGTGGGGAAAGATGGAGATGCAGCCAAGGTGCATTGAAGATGGGGGAGATGTATGATGTGCCCTGCTCATCACCTTGCTCTGTATACCCTGCCACCAGCCCTGTTCTGCGCAGCTGGCCAAGCACAAAGCACTAACTGAAGCCTGCCTCATAGCCACAGACGAGAACGTCACCATCTACACTGATAGCTCATATGGCCAAAATGTCTGCCACATTCATGGAGCCCAGTGGAAACAGAGGAGATTCAAGAAGCTTAATGGCTCCCAGATGCAACACCTGGATCAGATTCTGTCAGTTCTGATGCACCCTAAAAAGATTGCCATTTGCAAGTGTAAAGCACACAAAAGGGGTCAGCACTCCATAACTGGGCAATACAAGAGCGGATGAGGTCACAAAGAAAGCTACCGTACAGGCCCGTTATCTGGATCAACGGCCATGTAAGAACAAGAAGCATGTGATGCTAATCAGCTATAACAATGTACCATTGCATGATGATAACAGCTTCCACTCAATGCCATGTCCCATGGAGTGCCCCTACTCACAAGATCTCTAGGACTATAGGTGGTGTAGCGTGCCAGACAGACCAGACCACTTTCATCATTTGCACCCACTGTGCTGCGCTGGATGTCAGAAAGCAGACCATCACCTCTGCCCTGTGTGCCCTTATCCAGGCATCCGTTGATGGCACTTGATGGTCAGATGATCATCCAGAACATCATCCAACTTCAACATGATGGAGTACCCTTTGAGCATTCAAAATGCTCTGAAAGGAGGGCCAGTAGGGACCAAAACAGAGTGTGGAGGACTCATGCAGGTGTGGAACTGCTACATCTCTTCATTTCCAGTGTGCATGATCTGGTTCATAGCGCAATAGGGGAAGTAAAGAGAACATTTAACGAAAACTTCTGGTTACTACACATGCAAGATGTTATTACTGAAAAATGGCTGTGTGCCATGCCGGTAGCTTCCACAATGTGAAACATGGAACAGCCACAAGAGCAATGCCAGAAGGCCCATTCAAACATCTGGTCATGGACCACATTGACTTGACAAACAGAGTGGGAGAATGCCGAGACATTCTGGCGGTGATATGCAAGTTCTCAAGGTGGGTGGAAGCCTGCCCTACCCCAGAACAGGGGGAAAATGTTGTGATCTAGTTCCTAATAAGAGAAACTATCCCAAGATTTGGAATCTTGGACATAATATCATCAGACAATGGCAAGACTCTTACAGAGAAAACATGGGAAAGGATCCTTCATCTTTTAGGGGTCCAGATGTGTCTACCATCCTCACAGCCACGGAGTGATGGAACGAGCAAATGGGACACTGAAAGCCAAGTTTACCAAGATCTATGCTTAAACCAGTACAAACTAGGTGGATGTCTTGCCAGTTGCTCTGATACAAATGCGTTCTCAACAGGACCTTACCACCATGTCAACACTTCACCCAACAACCAAAGCCCTGGAGTTGTCATCAGAACCCCAGACTGAGAAGAAGTGCTGGCCAAGAGTCTGGAGTCCATCACTCCGTCGGGCCACCAACAAGAGAACGACACCGGAAGCTCAGACCAAAAGGAGCAGCAACAACCTGTAACCAGTAGTGCGAATCCCAGCACAAATATCAGCACTGAGAGACAATCAATCTCCAAGACCTCCTCTGCCCTGACTATCTTGTCCTCCTCAGTCAACCCAGAAGCAGATACGAAGGAGCTGGATTACAGTAAAGGAGAAGATGCCGGTCCCAAAGCACAAGACAAAGCAGACTCCCAGGACAATCAATCGTGGAAGAAAAAAAAAAAAAAAAACAGAACTAATATGGCCAACATGGACAGTGTCAGGCACAGACTAAACACAACTTGACTTCTTGTCAACAGGGGGTTTTATTTACAATTAAACGAAACAGAATGCAAATAAAGTCAACGTCAGTTACAAATAACTGAGGATGGAGGGTATAACTATAACGCTCAGAAGATAAAGGAAGAAACTAAAACACAAAAGATGACATAAATGAACAAGAGCACAAACTGGAGCAAACGGAAAAACAAGGGAATACACGATACCAACAAAGAGAGTCCAGAGACACAGGGCGCAAGGCACAAAGACCTTACGGAAGACGGAGAACAATACAGCAGACTCAGAACAGATCCAGGGGAGGATTGACGAGGCCAGACACCAGGGGATCTGGGAGAGACACTTAAATAACGTGGAGACCAGGTGAAACCAATTAATACTCAGGGGAAGGTGCACGCGAACCAGGAAGTGGCTGTGAACGAGGAGACGAGCTGTGAGTTTGTGAGGCAGAGTGAGGGGGCGTGGTTGTGACCAGATCTGATGCAGACCTGACAGACAGACTAGATGACAGTGATTTGTTAGGAACTCTAGTGTTGTCTCCTAGGATGTAAAATGAGATAATTACGACATGAGAGAGACTGAGACCTGATTGTCAAGAGTCTGGATGATATGTGCAACAAGAGTGTCTGGTTTGTGGACTAGTGATTGACCGACAACTGAAGAGGTTTGCCACTACAAGTCCACATCTTATACTGTACAACATTGTATCCACCTCATAGGTTTCATACATGCTGATGATGCACAACATGCGCACCACATCACTTTGAGTGGTAATTGGACGGTGACGATACTCTGATCAACGCATGAAGAGAATTTGCAACTACAGCTTGAGCTTGAGGCATAGAGTGCTTGTGGTAACATCTTAAAAAAATGTGTCCCTGTTTTGAAGATGTCCCCGAGCTTAAAGCAACTTAAAAAAGCATGTGGGAATGCTTTGGTTGGATAATGGAGTGGGTAACAAAGGTGGGCCCCTGGTTCTCTCCCCAGGTTCTAAAGTTTTTGAGTTATTTGTCATTCTAGCCCTAACCCTAGGTATTATCATAAGAAGGCACAATAGCAACTTTATACACAAGGGATTGGCCTTCCAAGGGTTCTCTGATCCCATTTTTAACCAGGTAATACATTTACCTACCTCAACAGGGTATATCTAGGGATGTGATTGTGCCACCACTCAGTCCGTCTGGATCCGACTGAGTTCTGAGGCCTAGTAGGTGCAGTCTATGCTGTGTAATTAGTCTCAATGATTACTGTTTAGTGTGCCTCCTAAACAAATCGCGTAGTGGAAAAGACATGTAGTAACTCTCTGTACCCTATCATATGTTAATGGATCTTTTGTTTTGACATTATTAACATAATATTTAACCATAACATAATCACTGAGCACAGTAAACTGAGTACTTTTCTGTACCATGGTTATGGTATATTATTTGATATTATTCACAATTATTTGGCATTTCATGACACCGAGGCAGATGTGTTAACATCAGGATACAAATTTTTGCTTTGCGACATAGTATATATATCAACAGGTAATATGTGCTCATGCTTATATTTTAGTTTATTGATAGTGCCTCTAAAACTACACCATTGCATGGTTGCTTTTTGTATTTCACACTTACACACAATATTAATTATTCACAAGCACTGGGCTCTGATGAGGCCATATGAAGCCTCAAAGGGAGGAATGTTTCTAAAATTTCTAAAATACTTTTGTGTAACTATGTTACTGATTTCTGCACAGATGTATGTAAAGGTCTTGTCTTTCACAAAAGCAGAGACAGTAAGGCACATGCCTGTTTTTCAAAGTACAAACTGGAAAGAGGGCCTCTTGGAGACCCTGAAAATACAGACATATCTTACCAAGTTAAATAATACTAATTAATTAATAATAAAGCTAAATACTATAGACTACTATTGTATAAATGGCCTTGTTAGTCTGGAAGAGCTGAGAGAGCACAGACAGACAGAGAGCACAGACATTATGTTAAAAGATAAACACTTGCCAAAGATGAGGTCAGATGGACAAAAAGGTTAACCGTGGGTGAAGATCCCTATCTTATGACGGAACATTGCAAGGGGCTTACATTTCATAAATTTACATGATTGGTCATATGCTGATTAGCTGATAAGGTTAAGACATTTCATTTGTCACATGAAAACCTGGAATATAATACAAAACTTGGGTGCACACTACAGAAAGGGGGAGGAGAAGAGAACTGGGAAGCAGAACAAATGGGAGAAAGAACTGGAGAAGAGATGGGAAGAACAACAATGGAAACAATGGAAAGAAATGGAAACAATTAAATAGCAAGAAATTGGGAACGATGAAAATGATTATCCCAGTGGCATTCATGTTTTGTTAACCTTAAGTTAACCTCAGCATTATTTCCTGGCGTGGACTTTGACTTATTTGAAGAAGTTAGCAATTAGAAAAGTCACAACAATATCTGTCAAAGTCTGTCAAAAAATAGTTCAGTTTCAGTGAGTAAAATTATCTTTCAAATTTGCAAGCATATGTGAAATTCATGGTCCATCTCAAAGGTACATCTCATCTCATGGTACATCTTATGTTTCCACTGACTCCTGTTCATATTTTTTGTTAAGTTAGGTCCCATGGACTGGAAGTATATGGGTGTGACTTAAGCTCCCTATGTGTATCTTGTCTGTGGCTGACAAGATCAAAGCAAGTACCTACATGTATGACACATTTTTCGTTTGCTCCAAGAACTTGCTCAGACAGTAACCCTGTTGGGGGAACTAGCGTAGATTTCAATTTTGAGGAATTTAGATTTTTTGCCACATTTGATCATTTGTTGCTGTTTTATCAACAGAGGGCATATCTTTTGTTGTTTTCCATGAGAGAAAGCTGATAAAAAGCTAATAGCTGATAACGTTTCATTTAGGCTGAGCCTATATGCTGATACTTAATGTTATGGTGGATTGAAGACAATATGAGCTTCTTAAAAAACAGTCAAAGCAGTTACTAGACACTAGCAGTAACTTATCTTTACTAGACACCTTTATTTCTTAAATGTGGAACTGTCAGTCTGCAGTGAACAAAGCAGACTTCATTTCGGCTTATGCAAACCATCTTTCTCTGGACATCCTGGCTCTCACAGAGACCAAATCAGAAAACACTGCTACTCCTGCTGCACTCTCCACCAACTATGCTTTTTCCCACACCTCACGCCCATGCAGGAGAGGGGGTGGAACGGGGCTGTTAATATCAGACACACTAACCTCAGAGCTGCTGAGAGGAAATGGCACAAAACCAAGAATTCGGCCAATCTAACACAATTCCAAATACTACTATCCTTCTTCTCATCCAGTGTCACTGCTGCGAAAAAGGCTTTCTATCACGACAAAATTCACAATGCCACGGACACCAAGAAACTCTTTTCCACCAGTGTCACTGCTGCGAAAAAGGCTTTCTATCACGACAAAATTCACAATGCCACGGACACCAAGAAACTCTTTTCCACCTTTAAATCTTTACTAAACCCACCTCCTCCAACTAACCTCACAGCTGACACTTTTGCTGCAAAGTTGCAGCTATTAGTAGTCAGTTCTCAAACCAATCCACTGAGGTTCCTTCTCCTAGTCTCTCTAAACCAACTGCCTCCTTTACTTCTTTCACTCCCCTCTCCGAAGCAGAGGTGTCTAAGCTTCTCACAGACAGCCGGCCCACCTCTTGTCTTCTAGACCCTATCCCAACAACCCTTCTTCAGGCCATAACCCCCACCATTGTGACAGCAACCACACATGTGGTCAATGCTTCACTAACTAGGGGTACATTTCCCACTGCCTTCAAACAAGCCCAGGTAACACCGCTGCTCAAAAAACCATCCCGTGCTCCCACTCAAGTGGAGAACTACCGGCCTGTTTCTCTTCTTCCCTTCCTTTCCAAAGCCATTGAACAAGCTGTCTTTAAACAGGTCACAGGATTTCTTACCCAGAACAGCCTCCTCGACTCCAACCAATCCGGTTTCAGAAGTGGCCACTCCACTGAAACGGCGCTTCTGTCTGTCACTGAAAGAGGCCAGAGTGGCAGGTCAATCCTCAGTGCTCATCCTGCTGGACCTATCAGCAGCATTTGACACAGTCAACCACCACATCCTACTGGACAAGCTGACCAACATGGGTATTGATGGCACAGCGCACTCCTGGTTCAAGTCCTATCTTACTGGTCGGTCGTTCAATGTCTCATGGCTAGGACATACATCGGCACTTCACCAACTCACCACAGGAGTACCCCAAGGATCTGTGCTGGGGCCCATTTTCTTTGCCCTGTACATCACCTCGCTGGGCTCAATTATCCACTCCCATGGCTTCTCATACCACTGCTATGCTGATGATACCCAGTTCTATCTGTCCTTTCCGCCTGATGACTCCACGGTTCCAACACGGATCTCGGACCGTCTCTCTGATATATATGCATGGATGAAAGGACACCACCTCCAACTAAATCTCTCAAAAACTGAACTGCTGATCCTCCCAGCCAAACAAGCCATACATCACGACATCAGTATCAAGATCGACTCCCTGTCTGTTTCTCCCACCAAAGTGGCAAGAAACCTAGGTGTCATGATTGATGACCAACTGACCTTTGCAGATCATGTTGCCTCTGTGGCTCGGTCATGGCGTTTTTCCCTATTCAACATAAGGAAGATCAGGCCATACCTAACCCAACACGCAACCCAGCTCCTCGTACTGACCCTGGTTCTCTCTCATCTTGACTACTTCATTTTCTTTCGAGATCAATAAAGTAACTCTACTCTACTCTACTCTACTCTACTCTACTGCAATGCCCTCCTATCAGGCCTACCAGCCTGTGCGGTGAGACCGCTACAGATGATCCAGAATGCAGCTGCATGTTTGGTCTTTAACCAGCCAAAAAGTGCACACGTCACACATCTGTTCATTGAACTTCACTGGTTACCCTTGGCTGCTCGCATTAAATTCAAGGCACTTATGGTGGCATTCAGGGTGAATGATGGCTCTGCTCCCATCTACCTGAATTCTCTCCTGAAGCCCTATGTCACCCGACGACCGCTTCGCTCCTCTAACGTTTTCTAGCATGGCCAACACCTTGTGCAGGTCAATCCAGACTCTTCTCATATCTGGTTCCGCGCTGGTGGAATGACCTCCCAAGTGCTACCAGATCAACTGATACCCTCTCCACCTTCAAGAAACTTGTGAAGACCCAGCTCTTCCAAGAATATCTCCTGGCGTAAACTTTAAGAATGCACTTAACAATTTAATTTCTCTGCACTATTGCACTTTTCAACTTAAAATGGTGCAGTTTCTATGTTAGCAATATGCACTCCTTGTTCATTCTTTCATTGTGTTGCAGCCTAAATGTTATCCTCTTTTGTAAGTCGCTTTGGATAAAAGCGTCTGCTAAATGCCTAAATGTAAATGTAAATGTGAGTGGTATTCTCATGTTTTCTCTTCTTATTTTGATGTAATTTTGAAAGTAGCCTACGGCATTTGAATCTACCTAGCTAACATGTTCATCCAAGTTACTGACGTGTAAAACCTAAAGTTGTGCGACCATTAATAGACATTGTTTGATTTAATGTATGTATTATGTATTTTACATTATCAGCTACAAGTGAATTACTGAATTGTTTGGTGTAAACTGTCTGAATTGGCTTTAATAGCCACAGCAGCTGATACAGCGCGAATTTACTGCTGTATGTAAGGTAGTTAAGGCAGTATTTTTGTGATATAGCCCTCCTATGGAGAAACAAGATGAATTGAAGATAAATTGAAATCTAATAGGATAACTTTTCTAATCATAACATGCTATGTCTCTCATGTATTTTAAAAAAAAACATATGTGATTCTGGTGCGAGCCTGTCCCACGAAACCTGACCAGTAGGACGAGTCTATGGTTGCCTGGCCAGCTGCCAGCTAGGGTCTGTTTTTTCTTTATCCTGCATATCCTGGGTATAGGCCTACTTCCTGAAAAAGTATTATTATTCAGTAATTAACTCACTGGCTGGCAATGACCTCTATAGACATCAATTTAAATACAATCGTTGACTGCCAATGACGTCTACAAAATCAGTGCTCTGATTCAACAGTCATGGGATGAACTGCAACTTTCTTTACATGAAAATGTTGAACGCGTAATTCAAGATTTATATCGACTGGGATCAGAAAATAATTATTTTATGCCCATTCACCCCCATTCAAAATTTTTAGACAACAGGTCATATAGTGCAAACTGGAAGGGGTGAAACTTATACAGAGTTGGACAGAGCGGGAAGACAGGGCGGGGGAACAAGGAACAGGCTGGAGCAGAGACAGAGAACAGAAACGGGAGTCAGGATCTGGATGCTTGCCGGTGGCTGTGAAGCGCTCAGGTTCGCGGATACTCTGCCAGGGTGCGGCTGAAACAGAGGGGAATAAATACTAGCAGACATTAGGGACAACGAGACACAGCTGGGGAGACAATAAGAGAACAGCCAGTGAGAAGCAGATGAAACCTAAACAAGTAAACTAGTGGAGAATGAGGAAGTGGATGAGCGTCATTGCAATTAATTAAGCTCATTGCTGAGTTAGAAGCAGAAATCACCTCAGTGTGGTTCACTCGTCCAAAGTTTCAGTGGGGACCTGCAACGAAAAATTGAGGATATTGGGTTCATAGAATGTTGGAACGTGGCTATGCATACATTAAACCACATGTTCTCCTCATGCTGTTTCTAAAAATGTATGATTTAAGGCAGATTGTTGGAAATCAGTCAGTGACAGAGTAAAAAATACCTCAGTGTGGTTCACTCGTCCAAAGTTTCAGTGGGGACCTGCAACGAAAAATTGAGGATATTGGGTTCATAGAATGTTGGAACGTGGCTATGCATTCATAAAATGTTGGAACGTGGCTATGCATACATTAAACCACATGTTCTCCTCATGCTGTTTCTAAAAATGTATGATTTAAGGCAGATTGTTGGAAATCAGTCACTATCACAGTACAAAATACCTCAGTGTGGTACACTTGTGAACATTTTCGGTGGGAACCTGCAACGAAAAATTGAGGATATTGGGTTCATAGAATGTTGGAACGTGGCTATGCATACATTAAACCACATGTTCTCCTCATGTTGTTTCTAAAAATGTATGATTTAAGGCAGATTGCTTGAAATCAGTCAGTGTCAAAGTAAAAAATACCTCAGTATGGTTCAGTCGTCCACAGTTTCAGTGGGGTCCTGCAACGAAAAATACATAATATTGGGTTCATAGAATGTTGGAACGTGGCTATGCATACATTAAAGCACATGTTCTCTTCATGCTGTTTCTAAAAATGTATGATTTAAGGCAGATTGTTTGAAATCAGTCAGTGTCACAGTAAAAAATACCTCAGTGTGGTTCATTCGTCCACAGTTTCAGTGGGGTCTTGCAACGAAAAATACAGGATATTGGGTTCATAGAATGTTGGGACGTGGCTATGCATACATTAAACCACATGTTCTCCTCATGCTGTTTCTAAAAATGTATGATTTAAGGCAGAATGTTGGAAATCAGTCAGTGTCAAAGTAAAAAATACCTCAGTATGGTTCAGTTGTCCACAGTTTCAGTGGGGTCCTGCAACGAAAAATACATAATATTGGGTTCATAGAATGTTGGAACGTGGCTATGCATACATTAAAGTACATGTTCTCTTCAATGGGTGAAAAACAGAGACAGAACAGGGTAGTGACAGTTCAATTCAATTCAATTCAATTCAGTTTTATTTATACAGCGCCTTTTACAATAGTATTGTCTCGTGGCGCTTCACAGAAGAAGCACCCAAGAGCAACAGGGGCAAGGAAAAACTCCCTTATGTTCAGTTAATCTAGGAAGAAACCTTGGGCAGATCCACGACTCAAGGGGCTAACCCAACTGCCAGGGGTCATGGAGAAAAATTACAATCAGTAGTAACCATGACAGACTATAAGTTGCCTATGGTTTTAGCTAAGGTTCATAATAGTTCATAATAGAGTATTATCCCACTTTTACATTACATGGTAGTCAGTCTATAGGTGGTTATCAGGAATTATGGCTGGACAATGTAGCAGCGGCCAAGCATAGTGACAAACTCAAAGGAATGAGATTGGTCATGGGGTAACAGTAAGGGTCACAAAGCCTCAGGAAGGGGAGTCGGGCCCAGCATCGGCGTCCAGGAAGGTCCTCTGTGATGGGGAGTCGGTCCTGACATGGGCCTCCCGTAGTGTTGGTTGTAGTCCACTCAGGAGGGGAGGGTGAGAGGAGTCCACCGGAATGAGGCAGGGATGACACTCAGCAAAGATAATTGTGGACAGAAGAAAATAGTGAATTAGGCCAGGCTCACACATCAGAAAGCAAATGTGTAATTTGGGCATACCTATATGTGTATATATATATATATATAAATATAAATATTGAGAGAGAGCTGAAAGGGAGGGAGAGAGAGAGAGGTGTACGGCATGACACATGAAGGTTGTGTGGCGGCACTAGGCTATAGCAGCATAACTAAGGTATGATGCATGGTAACTGTTTCTTAGAAAAACCCAAAGTAGCAGAGAAGTTTGTCTTGTTCAACCAAGTCTTTATTGCGTTCACCGAGAGAATGGCTATACATCGATGATCCTCAACCATTCTAACCTTTTACCTTATCTGTCTACCTTAAATACTCCTAACAGTAGATGATGTAGCTGGAACAGAGCCAATCCTACACGGGATCTCAGTCTCGGTCCTTTTATGATGATGCTCCAAACATGGTTTCAACATGGTTTTCCAAAGAAATCTACTGTCATGCACATAAATCTCTTGTACATTCTTTTTATAGCACACACTTTACTGCATGCACTATTCTATTCTTGTATGCACTCAACACACACATATTACTTGTTCTTACAGAAATTCCCACATACCTCCCTTTTTCGAGTATTTCTCGAAACCTAACAGAATTCCACAATAACACAAGTACAAATCCTAACATTCTCTTGGATCACATTTTCACATCATTCTGTATTCACAGAAGGCACAAAACATCATTTCCAAACTAATTCCAGAAACAAACCTTAAGGGCAAATGTTACTTTTAACCTTACTTCAATCATACTTTAAATTTCAAAAATTTCACACAAAATCCTAAAATATATATGACATGCAAAATGCTATTCTAATCACATTTCTCTCGATGACACCTGAAAGAAAATTTCATGATTAAGTATCCCAACATGTTCTCCTCCATGTATGCAAATATCAGTTTCTTTTATTATGTTGTGAAATGTATGGCAATTTCATGAAGTATGACGCATATGAGTATGTGAATTTTATTCCTGTTGTATGCAGTGTATGCACAGCAAAATACGTAGGTAAATGGTTTCGAACTACTCTACCCAACTTATCTGCAGACTGATCCTTCCTGCCAGGGCTGTTGACAGTCCATATATTCCAAGGTATATTCCAAATCAATGTCCTTAGTTGCAACCTCCCTTTCGGGGTGATGTGTTCCTTTTTATTCTCAGAATGCCATTTTCAACACACCCAGGGCGTAATCGACAGACACAGTTCAAGCCCATGTTTCCCCAGAGCCCAATTCCTGTGGACCCTGAGACCAAGCCACAAACGGAATGTCCCTCACTCTATGAAGAACAGAATCCGGAACAACATATGGAGGCGCATTTGGCAAGGTTTCTTCTTTGCAGTCATCGCACTCCTCTTCGTCAACCAGCCCCGACAGGACCATTTGAGTCTTAACCTGTCCTTCCACTATCCTTACGAACAAAGTTCTCAGACAGGGAATAAGACAACAGAAAACAAGAGAAACAATGAGAAGAATGCATCCAATCATCCCAGCTATTTTAACAAACCATGCAGTAAAAGGTCCAAAAGTAGTTTTTATCCAATGATCTACCCATTGGTCAAACTTAGCATCCCAGCCAGCATTAGCTGCAAGTTCAACACTTAAATGTAATCCCCACTCTGGGCCACAGGCCCACCAATAATCTTCCAGAGAAACATTCTGATGTGCCAACATAGCATACGGGTGAACTTAAGACCTATATCGATATTTATGTCGATGGGCCTCAGATTCTTCCTTAGAAACCTTCGGTACTACAAGAAATTGAGCTGAATCAATAGCCCAAGTAATATTACATTTACCCTGAAAAATTCCTACATTATACATACTTTTACGCGCATAACAATCAAAATCAAACCCTTCACCTAACCTATATCGTGGTTGGTGAGGTTTCTGGCCAACTACTCAATCTGTCACAAGCTTTTGATTTAAAAAGGTCACAACGATGAAAATCATACTGACGAACTTCTGTTCTTCTATAATCCTCAAAGGACCTACTTCCTAACCCAATTAAACATTCATATCCACTTACTGGTAAATCCTTAACACAGTCACGTACATTATCCAATTCTATAGAACACTGCGTACCTTTAGGCGAACACTTTCTACATTCCTTATCATAATATTCTACTGCGTCATAATGACGATGAGGCGCAGGAATAACAATCATAGGCGGTCGAGCTTGCGCACATACATAACAATTTTCAGATGGATGGTAAGTCTCAGCTGTATACTTTGCCCAATCATACCAACTATTGTCCAAATATGACTCATGTTTATCACTAATTTTTCCATTTTTCCAATTTTAGCACGACTTCCTAATTGATAATTACTCTTGAACCAACTCACCACCATTAGTTCCATTCCCAAAACTTTTAAACAGGGAAGAACAGTTAGATTCAACTGATCATATCTCATGCATCGACGCCTGTTTCGGCACTAACTCATATTCTCTAGCCTTGAAAGCTGCCTGTTTGGCTACATTGTCGGCAAATGCATTTCCTTTTGTTACTAAATCCTCACCCTTCTTGTGTGCTCGACATTTACAAATAGCCAAACGCTTAGGTGACATCATAGATGTTAATAACAATTGAATTTTGTCTAAGTGTTGAGAGAGCCATCTGATTTTTTAAACCCTCTCTGCTTCCAGTTCTTGTGAATCTGTTAATCGAATAACACTAATTCCTACACATGTTGTGTTATCATAATTATGACTGGAACCATCCACAAAAAATACTAGGCCCAAGAGGTTCACTCTCCAAATCTGCGCACAATTTTGAGAAGACTAAAGAATCCGCCACACATTCATGAGGCGTTCCCTCATAATCTAACAGAATCCTATCTGCTGGATTTGTTGCCATATCACATGTTCTAATTGTGACATCTGGACAAATAGACAAATCATTATACTTTAATTGACGCTGAGGTGTTAAACAAAATCTTCCTTGCTAACTGAAAGATAGTATGAGATGTAAAAATGACAATTGGCCATCCCATTGTTATACCTGTTGCTTTAACATAGGCCATATAAACAGCTTCCACTCCCTATGAAAATACATTTTATTTTAATTCTAATTTACACAAAGCATCACGCCCCAAAACATTGACTAGAGTTGAGGAAGAAAGTAAGATTGACATTTCTGTTGTGTATTGCCCTACCTGCACCTTTACCAATTCAGAAAAAGGAGTAATTGCACTTGTTCTGCAAATCCTATTGTCCTTGCAACCTTTCCTGACTCATGCTTTTTTAATGTGTGGAATGGAAGATGTATTAATGCAAGTATAAGTAGCTCCTGTATCAACTAATAATGGTAATGTATGACCTTGTATTGTTGCAGTGATATGTGGTTCTTCATCAGACCTCTGAGTTACCCATTTAACTGTTCTCAAATCGGAACCTAGTCAATATTGACCTACCGCAAAATTTACTGGACCGCCCTGTGGGGATTGGCTTGGGCCCGCAGCAGTTTGAAACACGCCCCCCCTCCCTGGATTTTGCTGGCGATTTCGCAACGCATTTGAACAGGAAAAGGAAATATGTCCCACATTACCACAAGTCCCGCATCCTGGAGGGTCGCTGGACTATAACCTCGTCCGCGACCTCGGCCTCTTCCTCTGAAAGAGCCTCCAGCCCTTCTCAGAAAGGGCGATGTCATGGGATTACGACTCTGCTGGAACTGTGGCTGTGAAACTGGTGGAACAAACACAGGTGAAGCACTCACAGTAGGAGAAGATGGAGCAGCGGGAGTGGCGTGTTCCGCAGCTGTCAATACTGCCTGAGGCTTTTTTGGATGTTTCAATTCCTCCAGTTGTTTCATGAGAAGCTTTCGCTGAGCCTCAGTGTCCTGCTGTTCACGCCTGTCCTCAGACTTCCTGTACTGGGTAAGAAAGTGCGTTACAGCTTGGCGAAACTCATCTTTTGTCATGGTGCGCAAGCGCCAGTCATTTTCAAGTTGTGACTTAACTGGAGTGGGAAGAGCATCAAGTACAGCCTGACGAAAAAGTCTTCTGTTCAGTTCATTGTCATTTATGTCCCCAATGGCAAGTGTATGTCCTGTGTCTCTGACTCAAAACGTTGTCTCCATACACGTCCGCAAATCCTGAAGCAAGTGCACGTCCAAAATCACCATGTACCCCAATCCCCAAGGGTCATAAAATGTACGGTCTCCTTTCACTATCATAGGCATCATCGGAGAGCCCGAAGAAGAAATATTCTTACTAGTGTCTAACCTTGGTGAAGCTACTCCTGACTTATGTGTATGCATGTCCTTTATGTCACTATCTACCAATGGAGCCATAAATGCTAAAGTATTCTCTTCCTCATCCTCCTCATCATCTGTATGGGCAGTGACATAAGAATGCAATTCATCAACATTAACCTGATTCTGATCCTGCAAAATAACTGTCAATGGAGTAACCCTAGAAGTTTATCCCTCCAGATAACCTTGCTGGACAGACTATCCTTTGATTGTTTAACATTATAACTAAGCACATCCTGATCTGACATATTAGGCTGTGTACTCATGGCTAAGTCAACAAATAGCTTTCTTTTCTCTGACTTATCAGTACATTTGTAATACCTTATTTTACCTTCAAGTTGTACTAGGATTCGTAAATCCAATGTTCCCTGTTGAGGCCATGGATCTCGATCTTTTTTTGTACGCTTTTCCCATTTAGCACTAACTTTCCATATCTGATCTTCCGCTAATTTATTATTCTGCACCACCTGCTCAAGCGGCGTAAAATCCTGCTCAATCTGACTTACCATTTCACCCTTATGAACAGTATACTATGTATTATTATTATTGAAAATATCACCAACACAAGCTATAGATGTCACCAAGTTGTCTACCTGATCTATACCAAGCACACAAGGGGAATTCCAATAATTACCACTCGTTCTACCGATGATGGCAAGTAAACAGCTCAGGTTTCCATTGAAATCCATCCATTACTTAAATCTGGAATAAATAATTAGGATATTAAAATCTATTACTTTATTTTATTTACTTATTCTTATACCAACTTACTATTCTTATTTTCGTATATATAATATCCAACTTCCATTCATCCTCCCTTTTCCAGCTGTGCCTAAATAGCTGGACCAACTGAACACCTGTCCCGTATATAAGTAATCAATACCACAGAAAAAAGACGGACAAGACACATGTCAGGGACAAACGAAAAGGGCAGCAGGCAAAAATATCCTAACGTTGCACATTCCCTTGACCCTAACTTCACATACCTAAGGCACTCCTTACAAACTCCCATGCACACGGAGACAGCTACAACCCACATACATACCACATACGAAAGAGAAGAAGAGGGAAAGGAGAGGGGCTAAGTGACCTCTTGACCTCCACATGCAACAGTTGGAAACTTGCACTTCAAGTGAACAGGCCAAGTGTTATTTAAAACTTTTGAACAGAAGACACATCATGTCAAATGTTCCAACATGCAAAAACAACTTAGTACTACACTTCCACAAAAGCACAGCACTTCACACAAGAGAGATTATCGCTCATGCCAAATACAAACTTTCATAAGCCACACTCGCATCACGGGAAGACATCCCGTCACTCTAACACTTAAAGACACGGATCAAGGGCTTTTCCTTCCTTTATTCATAGGCCAGACCGGGGTACTGTTAATAGCAGCACGCTCTCATAATCAGCGAGCCATCAGACGCGATCAATGAAAACTCTTATTTCGTGGCCAACTAATAACAGTCCACACCATATACCAAACAACTGAATTAATTTAGAGCCCACATGTTTGCGCCCTTTGTCGCAATTCCTTTATTTCCATTATTCGTTTATTTCTTATTCCTTTACACTTTTCATAACGCCTCCTTCGGTTATTGTCCTATATTTAAACTAAGCTATGAGGTCGTTACGTCTGACAAAAGGTGAACACTTCCACATGCTATGAAATGAACACAAACAAGACTTAGAGGCAAGGGTACAATGACGCAAGACAGACAACATGCCCAAGATGAAAAAAACCACCCTGTTTAACACATATATTAAACACAATGTGAGTTAAAAACATCAAACACAATATGCGTTAGGAATGGAACAAAATGTTACCTATATACAGACCTGAAAAATCGGTGAAGGCAATTGAACAAGCCAAAAAAGTCTCCACATATCTTACCACACATGTTCTTTGCAGTGGTGGCCCCCATATACAACTAAATTTATAAACCCAAAAAATAATGTCATAATTAAACTTACCCAGACCAATCTAGACGGAAGAAAAAGTTTTCCGTTCCCAAGGGGACAAGGGACCAATTAAAACACTGATTGTTCGTGACGCCAAATTATGTGGAGAAGTTTCTTAGAAAAACCCAAAGTAGCAGAGAAGTTTGTCTTGTTCAACCAAGTCTTTATTGCGTTCACCGAGAGAATGGCTATACATCGATGATCCTCAACCATTCTAACCTTTTACCTTATCTGTCTACCTTAAATACTCCTAACAGTAGATGATGTAGCTGGAACAGAGCCAATCCTACACGAGATCTCAGTCTCTATCCTTTTATGATGATGCTCCAAACATGGTTTCAACATGGTTTTCCAAAGAAGTCTACTGTCATGCACATAAATCTCTTGTACATTCTTTTTATAGCACACACTCTACTGCATGCACTATTCTATTCTTGTATACACTCAACACACATATATTACTTGTTCTTACAGAAATTCCCACACCTGTCATGAAGAATGAAAAGGGGTGATGGAAGGAAACAGGACATGGCTTGAAAAAGTTAATCATAGAACTGAAAGGGCAAAGCAAGTCATCAATTTTAGATATCTTAATACTAACACCAGCACCAGAAACATCAGTTTTAGAATGCCTAAGAAATAAAGTGTAGAATGAAGCAGAGAAATGTATATCAGAAAAGGACAGCCGCTGAGAAGGTAAAAAGTGTTCAGTTGCAGAGGTGAATTCCCCAGGGTGCATGAAACCGTAGAATGCAATAAGGAAATCTGCTTCAAGCAGGCCACTTAAATAGGATTTAGCGATACCTTTATGAAGTAGCCGGACAGTGGGTATTGGGAACAGACTGGGAAAACCTGGATCATGAAGACCTTCAGTCCAAGGTCAGAGCGGAGAGGTGTGGGCAAGGTGTTGGATCCTTGTTCGCTACAGGACATAGACGTCGGAACTCCTGGAAGTGAAATCGAGAGAGTGCAGCAGCCAAGACGTTGCGGTGGCCGCGATTTTAATGAGCTGAATTGCATTATTGACAGAGAAATATTAAAGAGAAAAGGGGGCCAGAGGGATGCATTCGGAAGAGGGGAGGACATATCAAGTATTAAAAGGCTTCTTACCAGAATATCTGAAGTAGCAAAGCTAAGAGAATTGAATTGAGCCTTTATTAACTTCATTAGCCAAAAGGCTATTAACAACATCTGGTTCAGCTAAAGGCAATTTTAGGCTCTTAGCAACGTACGTGGTGGATAGTGGAGAAAGGACTACCACTCAAAACCCTTGAGAAAGACCCATGATGAGAAAAACAACAAAAAGGGGGTCAGGATGAGAGGACAGATAGCTGGAAAGGACTGGGATATTAACAGGAGTAGAGGGGTGACTAGCTAGAATCATTTTGAGGGAGGGGCCTTTCCACGCCCTGCCGGTCTCAAACGACGAAGGCAAACAGATTTCAGGTGGGGGTCCTTGCAAGACCTACAGATGTGAGAAAATTTTCAGTTAGCAAATGTACAGATTCATTGAAATTATTGTAGATTTGAGACCCGTTTAAGTTGGTGATAGGGTGGCCTTGTCTATCGAAAACTGAGCTTACATTTTCAGGACCCTTGACAGCATAGGAAGGAAATGTTTTTAGGGCAGAAAGGGGCATTGTGACTGTGAGAGCTGCAGATGGCAAACGCTAAGGCTTTATGACTGCCGAAATGGCAGACCAGAAGCTTCGACTGAATGAATGAATTTGTCAGTCCAGACGAATATTGTACAGAGAAATAAACATTGCTGATTTGGCTGAGAATGACTTATGGTACTAGAAAAGAGTGCCGCCACATCGCTGATTAAAATTGGCCAACATGGCCAGATACAAATCCATCTTCTCCCGGCGATCTGGATACGCTTGGCAGAGGATGTCTCTAAAAATCCAAAACACGATAGCAAATTCACCGGAGGAAAGATTGCAGGCCAGTCTAGGATCAGACGTCTTGAGGAAGACTGAAACGTCCCTGCAATTTACCGATTGATGTTCAATTGGAGGCAAGGGAAGCCGCAAGGCAGCAAAATTAATGTCTTTACCTTGAACAATATTGGAATGGAATAGCTGGGATGTGGTAGCTGCAGCTGGGGGAAAAAAACAGAATAGCAGATTTCAAAACAGTGGCGCCAAGAGCAGCAAGGGCATGAATGTTAGACGTGTCTATATAAGGTGAAAGTGAAAGTGATTGGACAAGCAATGAATGATGTAATGATAGAGTCTTCCTAGTAAAACTTACACTAAGCTTTCATTTCACAAAAGAAAAGGTCATAGGAACCATTTAAATAAAAAAAAACTTTGGGAAAACTTTTCACCATTATAAACTTTCCCTAGGTAAAGGTCTCAATTCTGACTGGTCAACAGACACTGCCATGATGCACTCTGAAAAAAGATGCAAACAAGCTCAGGCTCTCCCTTAAAAGATGAGGCAATTCAACTTAAAAGTCAGACTTGATCGACTCTCCTACCTGAAAGGTAGCTGCACAGTGAAAGTCTCTCTCTCATGGTCTCAGCCTTGAGTATGCTACCTGACGATTGTCTAAGTGTACTCTCTGCTGATGCTGTGAATAAAGAGGTCTTTGTCAACTACTGAACTCCAGTCTCCAGGGTGCTTATTCTCGGTCAAAGAACTTCCATTTGCGTTAGTCACAAGGGCAGAGAATTGGTCTCCCTGCAGGTATTAATTACTAGACTTAGCTCTGTGTTGTTTGAAGGTTTAAAACTGTGTATGTGTTTTGTTTTTAGGGGGACACCTGCAAAATTAGATGAGCATCAGGAGAATCCTGACCATAGAAGTACTTGGCAGAAACCCAAACATTTTTGGAGTAAATGTAGTAACATATGGAAATTCTGCAGGAGCTGTGGGGATAAGAGGAGTAATTTTCACTGGTGAAACAGTAGGAGTAATTCGGGAGGTGACCCGGTGGCTGCACAAGCAAGAAGGCACTAGAAATGGAACAGTAATCAGCTATGCCCTGTCACTGACATCACCTAGCTATTCACAAACTGTACCAAATAACTCGCCGACCTACTAGTCCAACCAGCCCCACTGATTCTGAGGTTTTTTGGAGTGAAAAAGGAACTGACTTGGAGGGGGAGGAAATAATACCAGAGAAGAGGGGTTGGTCATTGGATGACTGGAGGCACGACCAAGTCTATGACAAAGAAGGCAAAGAAAAGAGTGAGGGAGAAGGTGAGTAAGATCAGGTTATTGCAGAAGGGGTTGAAGTTGAGAGATCTCCAGAGCCTGAACAAGAACGTGAGGGGCTAGAAAGTGATTGTGGAGGCAAAGAGGATGATAGAGACTGTCTGAGAGTCTGTGAATGGGCACATAAACAAACGTCAAGGGTCACACAGTTTCTGGACAGTAGAAAAGCAATTTAAAGAGCTTAAAGGCAATTCTCTCTATCTCTCTCTCTCTCTCACACACACACACACACACACTACTGTAGGGTTACCACCTCCAAACCAGCAAGGATGAGGTTGTGCACAAAGGCTATCATCATTTCTGATTCCAGTGTCTTTCTGACTGCATGTGTGTGTAGACTGTGTAGCAAAATTTGATAGGTTTGGTTGTTGTACTGCATCAAAATTGAACAGTAACAGTATCGACCAATCGTGACTGACTACAGATCTCAGAAAGTTGAAGGCGTTCTGAGGCCGACCACTTGTTATTTTGTTGTGGATAACCTAAAAGTTTGCTCCTCTCCGCATCAAAAACAATTGAATTGCGCATTGCAGCCTAAAATGCAGGCGGCTTATTTGCTACTGATCTAGGTTGCAAACAAACACTCAAATGCATGCCAATCGAGAGTGACATGAACACACACACGCACACCAGCCCTCCGCCCTCCATACATGAAAGTCCCTCTTCATTCTGCTAACATTTCAGCTACCATGTACTGGGCAGTAGCTATTCTGACCTCCTCCTAAATTTGTCCCTGCTGGGTCACATCTCTCTACCTCCTCTGAATCAACCTTGAATAGCTACTTCTGCTTCATCTGTTACTACTCTGTTCCACATTAAAGCTGTATGCCGCTCTGACAGACTGTGCATTCAATGGGACAACTTCTGCACTTAATATCGATGGTCCTGCACCTGCTGCTGCAGTCAAACCTGTGGTGGCATCTGATTTTGGCACATTTTCCTGTGTCCACTAGTAGGGTTTTCAACCTTTTTCTCTCAGCTTCTTTGCGCTCCCCTTGCATTTTTGTGATTTATTTTCTATTTCACTTCTCTCCTGTTGAACTCAAATAGCAAAATTTGATAACCTTGGTCAAGGGGGAGTGAAGGGGAAAGTTCATTGGACAAGCCCAATGGGCCACGTTTCATGTCTGACCCATTGTGGCCTATAGAAATATTTATAATATACTTTTTTTGATTAAATTATAACTGCCCGACCCAAAAATGTGCATCCACCCAATTGACATTGCATGGTACAGTCCATACCTTATTATCACATCGGTGTCGGTAGAAAACGGAAAGGAAGGAAAATCTCTCATAAAGACAAGAATAACTAAGTGAAGGAACAGGTAAATGAAACAAATAGAAAAAATGAGGCAATTTTTCAATTTTTTTTGTCATTTCAGCCCTATACACTGTATGTACTGAGTCAAAACAATGTTTCACCAAAGTGCGCTTAGGCTATATTTGGTGCAATTTAGGTTACATTTAGCATTTACCCCTGGCAGTTGGGTTAGCCCCTTGAGTCGTGGATCTGCCCAAGGTTTCTACCTGAACATAAGGGAGTTTTTCCTTGCCCCTGTTGCTCTTGGGTGCTCCTTCTGTGAAGCGCCACAAGACAATACTATTGTAAAAGGCGCTGTATGAATAAAAGTGAATTGAATTGAATGAATGCAACAGCAGCCAAGGTGTAGTTACCACATGGCAATAGGAAGGTTGGAGATTGACGGAAGAAGCAATAACTTACATTTACATTTATGCATTTAGCAGACGCTTTTATCCAAAGCGACTTGCAAAAGAGGATTTAAACTACATTCAAGCTGAAAAACTAACAAAGAGTGCATGTTGCCAACATGAAATTTGCAGTATTTTGAGCTGCAAGTCCATTAGTGTAATAAAAAATGCAGTATGGAGAGAGGTTAAGAGTAAGAGATTAAGTGCATTCCTGGTATTCAGAACTTTAAGCCAGGAGATATTCTTGGAGAAGCTGGGTCTTCAAGAATTTCTTGAAGGTTGAGAGGGTATCTGTAAATACATTTGGAAGGTCATTCCACCAGCATGGAACAACACATTAGAAAAGAGCCTGGATTGACCTGTGGGAGGTATTGGCTGTGCTAGATAACATTCCTTGGAGGAGCGAAGTGGCCGGTGGATGACATAGGACAATGAACAGAGGTGTAACTGTGTTCATGTGTTTTTGGCTGGTTGAAAAACAGATGTGTGTCTGCATTCTGGATCATCTGTAGCGATCTCACAGCACAGGCTGGAAGACCTGATAGGAGGGCATTGCAATAGTCAAGGCGAGAGATAACCAGGGTCTATATCAGGAGCTGGGTTGCATGTTGGATTAGGTACGACCTGAACTTCCTCATGTTGAATAGAGAAAAATGGCAAGACTAAGCTACAGAGGCAACATGATCTGCAAAGGTCAGCTGGTCATCAATCATAACATCTAGGTTTCCTGCCACCTTAGTGGGAGCAACAGATAGGGAGTCTATCTTGATGCTGATGTTATGTATGGTTTGTTTGGCTGGGAGGACCAGCAGTTTGGTTTTGGAGAGGTTTAGTTGGAGGTGATGTTCTTTCACCCACGCAGATATGTCAGAAAGACAGTCAGAGATCCATGTTGACACCGTGGAGTCACCAGGAGGAAAGGACAGATAGAGCTGGGTATGATCTGCATAGCAGTGATAAGAGAAGCCATGTGAATGGATGACCGAACCCAGAGAGGTGGGCACCCTTGTGGTAAGGTGGTGTAGCACAGATGTTTGCCCTAGCCATGACACACTAAACGATCGCCCAGAGAGACATGATGCCCACGTTAGTCAGTTTGTCCAGTAGGATGTGATGGTTGACCGTATCAAATGCTGCTGATAGGTCAAGCAGGTTGAGTACTGAGGCTTGACTTGCCGCTCTGGCCTCTTTTAATGCTTCTATCACAGACAGAAGTGCTGTTTCAGTGGAGTAGCCACTTTTGAAGCCAGATTGGGAGGAGTCAAGGAGGTTGTGCTGAGAGAGAAATCCCTTGACCTGTTTGAAGATGGTTTGTTCAATAGTTTTAGAAAGGAAAGGAAGAAGAGAGACAGGCCGGTAGTTCTTCACTTGAGTGGGAGTGAGGGAGGGTTTTTTGAGCAGCGGTGTTACCTGGGCTTGTTTGAAGGTGGTGAGAGCGTACCCACAGTTAGTGAAGCACTGATGACATGTGTGGTTGCTATCAAGGGGCTATGGCCTAAGGAAGGGTTGTTGGAATAGGATCCAGAGGACAAGAAGTAGGATGTCTGTCTATAAGAAGCTTAGACACCTCATCCTCTGAGAGAGGAGTGAATGAAGAAAAAGTTGGTTTAGAGAAGCTCGGAGAAGGAACCTGTGAAGCAGGGTAAGACAGGGTCTGTGCAGATGGGGTGCAGAACTGATAAATAATTGCGGCAACTTTGTTAGTAAAAAATTTAGCAAAGATGTCAGCTGTGAGGTTGGTTGCAGGAGGTGGTGGGTTTAGTAGAGATTTGAAGGTGGAGAAGAGTTACCTGGTGTCAGTGGCATTGTGAGTCTTGTCATGGTAGAAAGCCTTTTTTGCAGAACTGACACTGGATGAGAAGGATGATAGCAGTGCCTGGAAATGTGTTAGATCGGCTGAATTATTTGTTTTGTGCCATTTCCTCTCAGCAGCTCTGAGGTTGGTGTTCATCGAACAAAGTGATGAGTGATAAGGCGGAGTGGATCGAACAGGTCTGGTAGACAGAGGGCACCAGCAATCCAAGCAGGAACTCAGTGTAGAACAGAGTAACTCTGTGAAATCATCAACCTCAAGAGAAGAGAAAGTTCTGAAAGGTGGAAGACCAGGAGTCCATTCCATTACATTCCAGCAGGTGATAGCATTCTCATCACCTGTTCCTCTATGCACTAATTATATCACATACTTGGGGATAAAGGTGGCAGAATGACAAACTCCAGATGGTATTTGTGGTTTCAGGGTTCCCTTAACAACCCCCCCCCCCCCTTTCACACAAACACACACACACACACATACCTGTTCCTGGTATTACGTAACACGCCTTATATCCTTTTCAATTCACTACACATTAGGAAGCACACATCATACATCCACCAGTATCAAGAACAACATTTCAATTCAATTCAGTTTTATTTATACAGTGCCTTTTACAATAGTATTGTCTCGTGGCGCTTCACAGAAGGAGCACCCAAGAGCAACAGGGGCAAGGAAAAACTCCCTTATGTTCAGTTAATCTAGGAAGAAACCTTGGGCAGATCCACGACTCTAGGGGCTAACCCAACTGCCAGGGGTCATGCAGAAAAATTACAGTAGTAATCATGACAGACTATAAGCTGCCTATGGTTTTAGCTAAGGTTTAGCTAACATGATAGACTGGGGTAAGCAAGGTGTGTATGTGGATGCCTGTGCAGTTTTTTTTTTTCCTCATGCTTCACTACTTTTAATGCAAATACATTTCAGAGGAGGCATACATCTGTGACTACCTACATTACGTAGGGTGAATGCGGCATGCAGGTGGACCTCCATGCCCACTTTTTTGAATGCTATACACATTAGCAAAGGCACGTAATCTTGACATATTCAAACATAGGACACATTTGGCTTATTGTGTGAGGGCTGTGTGAGGGGCTGGTATAAACATGTAGTAAGTCGGGGGGTGGGGGGCCCTGGGCCCCGTGGCACGCAGTACCTCCCCTCTGTTGTCTCATCATGCCATACCTTGAGTGGGTGCTCAAGCAGTCATTTCAGTCGATGCAACTAATCATGAAGAACAAGATGAGGAAGAAGGAAGAGACCCAAGGGACAGTGAGCCGTCAGGCCAAATGCAGCCTAGCATACTGGTCAATAGAGGATTAGAGGAAATAGTGTCCAGGTTGGAGAAGGAATAGATAAGAGACTGCACATGGTGGAAGGATATGCCATCCTTGCCAGAGGAGCGAGAGAAAAACTAGAACAAGAAACAAAAAGTCTGAAAGAAGCCCAAAGGTTGGCCTGGGAGAACATACACCAACTGAACTGGGAGCATGAAATACTGGGTTAGGGAATACTATGCGAAGTGAGAAGCATATCCGATAAGATGCCTGGGCAGAGAACAAGTGAGGATAGATGAGGAAGGAAAGCAGATACCAAAAAGAGTGAAATATCTGACTTCAGAGCAACAGCGCTCAGCTTATGATGATGGGAAGTTTGAGGAACGCAAATGTTATTGCGTAAAAAGATGCAAGGAAGGAATGAGGAATGAGGAAACTGGAAAAAAGCCTGGAAGGAGATACGAGAAGATGAGTAGGATGGACTGTTGAAATGATGGAGGCTGCCAGAGAAAGGTCCAGCATAGGGTACCAGAAGGAAGAAGTGAGGCATACAGCCAGAGTGTTCATGGTCAAGGTCCAAGCCCCAGTAATGATCCCACCAGCAATGATCGTTACAGGCCTGTGGAGCATCAACAAGATGAAAAAAGGAGTGGAGAAAGGGCTGAGTGAAATGCACCGAGGAAAGCTAAGAGGCTTAAATGAGATAAAGAATGGAGTGAAAAACAGAGAAACAAAGAAATAATTGAAGAAGGAGAAAGTAGAGGAAAAGAGAAAAAAAGAAGAGAACCATCGAATGACAAGATTAGAACTAGGGAAAGGGACACACACAATGGCAGCCCTGACTGTAAATGGCAACACTGCCCACTACTAACCGTGGGCACACACCAGGCCTCAATACCACAACAACAGCCATAGATGATAATACATCCTGGGTGCAACAGCAACAACCGCAGCAGATAATAGCACAAGCACCAGTGAACTAGTCTCCCCGTATAGGGAGCCAACTACTGACAAGGCCTAGAGAAGCCAGGGGAGGGTCAGTTCCTCACCATCTCCAAAGGAACTGATCGTGATCCACTGCTGTTGGTTCAGACTGAATATTTAATTGACCCTAGGTCAGAAGGAAACTTCCTCAGAACCGTTGTCTCTTTAAGGGGAAATGCATCTTAATCCAGTGACAGTTCCCATATCAGTTCGAATAGAAGACAAGGGAATAAAAAATCCTATTTTAATTGCAGACCACACCCCGGTCAACTTGTTATACCCTTTGCAAATTGAAACTCTAAATAGAGTGCTCCCTGATAGGAATATCAATGCTCCGAATAACATAAAGTGCCTTTAGAAATAAATAAAACTTCTTTCAACCAAAATCCACTATTTTTCACAGATTTCTAATGCAAACAAAAAAATGCATATTTCATTTCATTCAAACTGAACCAAGCTAGCTTTTTCGGTAATAATAAATAAAGATATCCAAACAAAATCCTCAATGAGTAGCATAAATGGCACAACGAACAAAAAGATTTTCCTATCTACAGTGAAAGCAGCTTTAAAACAATATTCAACAACAGCAGCTCTCATAACACGTTGGTTTTAAATAAATGGCAGATGAATAAAAGAACATAAGGAATTAAATCATGCCAGCCAGGGCATGTAAGTGCAACATGGAGGCAAATGTGCAGCCACTATTGCTGTCTTCACTTATCTGGGCTCGGGCTTCACATGTATGGGCTCCATTTATAGTCTGGGCTAATTATAGCATTGCTTTGGGTATATGTATATAAGTATGTATATAAATATGTATATAAATATGTACATGCTATGGTGATGGCGCTGTGCAGTGGCAGCCTCGCTGCAGCTTTCTCTTTTTTTCACCCTTTCTGCTATTTTCCTTGTTTATTTTTGCCTTTTGTGACTCTAGCATTATGCTGGATCATGCCTTTTTATTTTCTGTAACTTTTCAGTTTTTTTGTTTTTGGAGCACTTGATTCAAATAATACACGCTGACTGAGCTGTTTGCCTACGAGATTCAATTCAATTCAATTCAGTTTTATTTATACAGCACCTTTTCCAATAGTATTGTCTTGTGACAAATGGCCTTGATGGCCATCAAAACAGAAGAAAGCTGAGACAAGTATACTGGATAGGCAATCTGGATCCGAAACTGAAAATAATAGAAGAAATCGAGGAAGAATACTTGGAATCATTGTTGCACAAATCGCTACGATAGCCAATATGCCCAGTCCACTGCATGTCGAAATTCGATAAAGCTCCTAACAAAGAGGAGGATGAATGGTATGAGAAGATGGGCACGGAAACCCTCTAGAGATACATGGAGATACATACTCCCCTTCCTGAGGCTTTGTGATTGACCCCTCCCTCACAATGGCGCTGTCAAATGGACCCTTACTGTTACCCCCATGACCCATCTCATTCCTTTGAGTTTGTCACTATGCCTGGCCGCTGCTACATTGTCCAGCCATAATTCCTGATAACCACCTATAGACTGACTACCATGTAATGTAAAAGTGGGATAATACTCTATTATGAACTATTATGAACCTTAGCTAAAACCATAGGCAACTTATAGTCTGTCATGGTTACTACTGATAATTTTTCTCCATGACCCCTGGCAGTTGGGTTAGCCCCTTGAGTCGTGGATCTGCCCAAGGTTTCTTCCTAGATTAACTGAACATAAGGGAGTTTTTCCTTGCCCCTGTTGCTCTTGGGTGCTCCTTCTGTGAAGCGCCACGAGACAATACTATTGTAAAAGGCACTGTATAAATACAACTGAATTGAATTGAATGGAGTGATGTAGGAAAAATTGTAATATCCTATAAATGAATGACAGCAAAAGAGAATAGTAAGGTGATACAGAATATATGTCTTGACTAAAACCTTACCCTAAGGGGTAAAACAACTAACCAAGCCAAATATGGTTAGAAATGTGGTTAACAGGTAATAATAACAGGTGACAGGTAATAATATGGCTCCACCAGGAAAAAGTAAAAGCCAGAAGAGCAAGAAGTCACATTTCTAAGGAGGGACAATGGGGTCTGCATTTTGTTTTACAACATGTGATGTGTATTCTGTGGAGCTATTTTTATCATATGAAAATAGCCCTAGAAAGCATTTTACTCTGAATTTTTTTCTTTGTGTTGCATTTATTTATGAAAGTAGAGGGCTTTTTGGAGAAGTTTTATGTGAGCACATATTGGTACCTCTGGTAAACAGCATATAACATAACATAAATGATCTGTTCCAAGAAATGGGGGGACTCTGTACCCCCATGTTCAATGGCCACTACATCCTTGGTTACTACTTGAAATGTATTCCATGTGTTGATGATAACATGCTTGGGTGGGGAAAAATGTCAATACAATTAATCATTCTTTGTGTAACTGTATCTTGTAGATCATGGTGTGATAAGCCACTATAGCTGCACTTTGCAGTTTGCAAAATACTGGATTGTTCATGTTACCAGTAAAATAGCTATTCCTCCATCATGTGTCAGCATTATTTTAGCACAAAGTAATTAGGTGTCAAGCAGTCAAGTTTTCTCTCTCAAGCAATTGTAGTGCAATGAGTAGACTAAGTAGTGCAATTAAAAGTAAATTAACATGTTAATCATAATTTGATTGATTAACAACTAAATAGAATGCATTAAAAAACATTTTGTTTTTTCATGGGCCTGGAATGAAAGAGCCAGAACAGAAAGAGAGTGGCTCATCGTTTTTATGTGTTGTAGTCCTTTTAGGACATGACAGATAATCACACAAAAAAATGCAAACATGACTAACTTAAAGAGCTTAAATGGTGTGATGAGTCAGGTGATGCTAACCAGATGTGTTGTTATCTGGGAAAGACCATATATGGCGAATAGGGATGTGCCATCTTAGACGCCTCACAATTCGATTTGATTATGATTCAGGGTGCTTCAATTATCACGATATTAATGATTATACAGATTTTTGATGCATCTTTTTTTTCTCCATTCAGAATCTGGCTACTTTATACTTGCAAAGGTCAGTCACAAAGTCAGGGAAGGAGAGCCAGTCCTTGCATGGGCATCTAGGAAGGGCCTCTAGGATGTAGTGTCAGTCCTTGCATGGGCCTCCCGTAATGTTGGTTGCAGTCCACTCAGGAGGGGAATGTGACAGCCAGAAGGAGGCAGGGATGACACTCAGCAGAGATGATTGTGGTGTAGGTGGACAGAGTAAGCAAATGAGTTAGGCCACTGATCATATGTGTCCTATATATATATATATATATATAAGTATGTACATAAATATGTATATAAATATGTATATAAATGTATATACATGCTATGGTGATGGCGCTGTGCAGTGGCAGCCTCGCTGCAGCTTTCTCTTTTTTCACCCTTTCTGCTATTTTCCTTGTTTCTTTTTGCCTTTTGTGACTCTAGCATTATGCTGGATCATGCCTTTTTATTTTCTGTAACTTTTCAAAGTTTGTTTTGCATTTTTTGTTTTTGGAGCACTTGATTCAAATAATGCACGCCGACTGAGCTGTTTGCCTTTGAGATTCAATTCAATTCAATTCAGTTTTATTTATACAGCGCCTTTTCCAATAGTATTGTCTTGTGGCGCTTCACAGAAGGACAAGGAGATGAAGCTCAAACTTCTCTGGGCACCTCCATCTGCGGAGCTGTGGAGTCTTCTTGGCTGTCTGTGGCAGAGATGTATAGCGAAACTGGAGCTGAGGCTGTGAAGTGGACAGTGAGATGTGGAGGAGTGGCAGATGGCCCACTAGAACCTTGGGTGTTGTGTTTACAGTTTAGCAAAAAATTATGTTACAAAATTTCAAACTGAGTGTAAAGGACTAATTGGGCCTTTAGCTTGGCAGACTTTGTGAATAGATTGGCTACAAGTGTTAATAAATTATGCCAAAAGAATCCAAGTTTCTGCATTCAGAAAAAACTGTAAAACACTTTAATGCTCCTCCCAGCCCATACACCTATGGACTTAACATACTGCATTCTACAGCATGCATTTTACTACACTAGCCAACAAACCCACAAACCTGACGTTCATCCCCCATTACCACACATACACGCTGCAATCACACACACACACACACACACACACACACACACACACACACATGCTCCTGATTCTTTGCTTTTATATACTGCTTTCCATATGCACAGTCTGTCTCAGTCTATCTGTCTGTCTACGTTTGTGTCTTTCTGTCTGTCTGTCAGTCTGTCTGTCTGTCTATGGTTATCCAGAGCTCACTTGAAACAGGTTGAAAAATATTCTCACGCAATATAGAATAGTCAGTTGAGAGATTCCACCCTTGCTGAACAATGAGCCACTGTGTTTCCATTTCCTGGTGCCTCAGAATGGGGAGCCTGAACATGCCCTGCACATCAATGAGCTCCTTCAGTAGCATAGAGCAATAGTATGAATAATGCAAAGACTTAGAATTGTGTTTCCAAAATTTGTTATTGGAATATTATGGAAAACACTGTGTGAACTTTACTGGACATGTTATTGCTTTCATAAATGATTTTTATTTATTTTTGTAATTGCTTAGTTTGTTAATATTGTCTTTTCTCTGTGGCAGGTTTTTTTTACTGTTAAACTAGCATAGCCCAAGATGACTGATATCAACAAATGTTAAAATGGACCTTTACTACGTTAGTGTTTAATTTTTTAAGCTTCTCAACAATTGACATAATAGAGATCAAAAAGTATTTTGTAACAATTACAGTGGCTTGCAAACATTATAACCACTGTGAATCATGTGTTTTCAGGTTACTGTTTTCAAATCCTCATTATTACTGTATGGATTATTAGAATCATTGGGGAGCCTGGACAAGCTGCAGAATCCCATTGTTTTTCTGTCTTTACTTTCGACTGGGAGGTTATGATTTTGCCCAGCATTTATATGTCTGTTTGTCTGTCTGTGTACAAAATAACTTGAAAAGTACAGCATGGATTTGGATGAAATTTTTGGATAACGTGGGTATTAGGATAAAGAACATGATTCAATTTTGGTGGTGATCTGGAACACCATCTGGAATTTGTATTGTGTCAGTGACCTTGATGTCTGCGCTCTCCGAGTGCTATTTTGCACTGCAAAAAATGTAAAACTTTAGAATTTAGAATATTTATCTTGTTATACCAATTTGAAGATTCATTTACTTATTACTTATATTTACTTAAGGTAGAATTATTTGGCTTACTTCAGGATATTTTGCCTTGAAGTAGGCAGAAAATAACATAGGGTGCATTGGGATCAACTTGACCCAAGGATCCCAACTTAACAGAACAGAAAATCAGTCACAAGGGTCAAAAGTTAGACATGAATGCACCCTGAGTCCATATACCAAGTTTGGATATGATACGTCAAAGCGTTGCCAAAATATGATGTTTGACCAGTGGTGGCACTAAAGAGTTTGAACTAAATGGTTCTGCTTGTCTGAGAATAGCATGTTTCCTACAAATGACATCAATAGGATCCTCTTCTACAGGCATGTCAATACCCTCATCTGCCATCTCATCCACGCTTTGCTCTGCCAACTTCTCTTTGTCATGACACTGCTCTTCCACTGCAAATATGTAATTGTATTTATCACAAATGTGCAAGTTACAGCAACCACTTGTAGATTCATGCATACACAGACATGCCAATAATATGCAAGGTTTCTTTGTCTCATATTAATATTAAAGTTAACTTTCATTATATTGACTATTATTGCTAGAACGTTGCATGAGGAATAAAGGGATATCCTTGCTTGATATATATGTATATCACTGTACTTCACCTTTCTGGTCATAGTAATCCCTTGCAGTGAAGCTAGTTGATCGTTGCACATAGTGGATGCCATCAATATCAAGGCCTGCTGGTCCCTTGAACTTGGCAATGATAGGCTAAATTACTAAGCTGTCACCTGTAGCATATATCACAGTTTTTCATAATTACTAAAACACAGAGATGTCACCAAACACAACTCAACAACACTTGTATTTAATGATGTGACAACCAATATATACCCGTTCAGAATTGAAACAGGCTGGTTTGAGTTTCATATCAACAATGGACAGTTTAAGGAAGTGTAGACTTTCCCTATTTATTTTTATTGTACATTAGATGCTGAACCTTGACTCCTTTTTTGGCCATGCAAAATGCATTTACAGTACTGTATTGCAGTGAATACAAACATTTGGGCTGCTGGCCAAATAGGGTCAGAGTGCATTCAGCCACCTTTTCTTTTTTTAACTCCTGTTTCTGCAGAAAATAAAATACTAAGATACTGAATATCTTGCATGAGTTCTAAATCTTCTATTTGCTATTGAAAGTGTTAAATTATAATGTAATCTTATGTCAGGGAGAAATAACCCTGTTCTTTTACCTCCAACCTCTTGTCAAGATGACATGTGACTGAAGGAAACAAACACCAGCATTTTCTCCTTTTGCCACCTAAGAAGCTTATTCGTCTCACCCTTATGACAATATTCAGAGAGCAACCATACCACCCAGCCAACATTGTTTTCTAGTAGCCATCTGAATGACTGTCCAGCGTACTTGCCGAATGTGATGACTAACTGCTCTTTTCCCCTCCAGATTTCTTGGCAGCAGCCTCTGTCCTTTTGGGATGCAGCCATCCAGGGTCTACTGCTTTGCTGGGGGCCTTTACCACATAGTTGTATCTGAACACAGCAGCTTTGCCTGTATAGATTAATGTGTGGATACTGATGCTGCTTCAGGTGGGAGTTCAACTGTTGAAGGCGAAGCTTTTACCACACAAATCACACCCGTTCTCCTTTGGAGCATGAAGCTTCATGTGCCTAGTCAGGTTAGACTTCTCAGTGAAAGTCTTGTTGCACACACTGCACTTGTGTCTCTTCTTCTCCATGTTTCCATGGTTACTTTTCATTTTCTACAAAAAAACAAACAAAACAAAATAATAATAATAAAAAAAATTCGCACAAAGTACTTAATTTCAGGCCACCGGAGATTGCTGAAGGTCACTGGCTCAAGCTGCAACCGCTTATGGCCATACCACACTGAGCATGCCCACTTTTGTCTGATCTCAGAACAATCCACTCTCACATTTAGGTACTTTGGAGATTGCCTACCTACCTCCATTGGACACTGATGAGGATTACTGGCTCAAGCTGCAATTGCTTATGGCCATACCATGATGAGCATGCCCACATTTTGTGAGTAGCGACATGAGTGAGTGGCTGCAGGAGAGGTAGAGAGGCTCCCTCATTTATGTTTGATTTTGACATTTATTTCAGTTAGCCCAACAGTGCTTGTCTCCTGCATGCAAATTTGCAAGCACACATGGACCAAACAAATCTACAGCGGTGTTTGCCATGATCTGATGCACCTGTGTGTGACAGCGGCATTGAGGAGGATGAACAGCAAGCATAGGACACGAGGTTGGAGCTGGCTAGTGGGAGAGGATGTTTTAAGCCTACCCAGAATGACGAGAGTGGAAGTGAGAGCGAGAGTGAGTGCGAGGTTGAGATGGACAACGACTTTGAGCTGCCATGTGTCCAGCCTCAGTGCCAGTGACCTCCCAAGCGAGCACCGAAGCAGACAAGAATGTAGTAGGTAGCGTGGAGCTGGTGGAGTACACTGGGAAACTTCGTCTGGCTGAAGCTATGCCGGTAGAGGGAAAGGGGCAGAAATGGAAAGAGCCAGATCAGCCGGAGGAAGACATACAGCAACAAAAAGAAAGGAAGGTAAACAAACTGAGCCAACATTTAGAGGAAATAGAGCTTATTTATGGAATCATATTAAGAAAATAATGAGTAAAGAAGACCAAGACGTGCAATAATGCTATGACTAATGAAGAATAAAGTGTGCCTTGGGGGGAGTGAAAAATGGCAAGAGTCCTGGCCTTGATGGCGTACCATGTGATTTCTATAAAGCTTTTAGAACCATTTTAATCCCTGTTTTAACCATTATTTATCATGAAGTATAAACAAAGGAAGTTTTAAGTCCATCCATGACTAAAGGTGTCATTTAAATAATTTATACGAGGAAAGGAGACAGGGAGAAGTTGGAAAAATTTAGACCTATAAGTCTTTTAAATTATGATTACATAATTTTAGCAAAGGTATTGGCACACAGACCGAAGCAGATTTTACCCACTGTCATTCAGACCAATCAAGTGTATGCTGTACGGGGTAGAGACATCAAGACAATCAATATTGTAAGAAATAAAATATGGTATACGGACAAAGAGAAAAGGAAGGATTTTGTAATAAACATAGATTTTGAAAAAGCGTGACAGAGTAGAGGGAGTAGAACATGATTTTCTTTTTGACATTTTGAACAGATTTCATTTTAGGAGGAAGTTTGTGGTGTCTGAGGTGTCTTTACTCAGATGAAGTTAATAGCTTTTTAACTGATTTAATCTATTTAACTAGATCAAATAGACAGGGATGTCGACTGTCTGCATTGCTTTACAGCTTGGTTGCACTTGGAATTTTCAGTGTTTGATTCCGAGAGGAAAATGATCAGTATGCAGACGACACAACTCTTATGCTAAACAAATGAATGGATGAAAGTAGCATAGATAACAACGTTAAAATTTTAGATATTTATTGTAAAGGTTCTGGAGCAAGAATGAATGTAAGCAAAAGTGAGTTCATGAGATTAGGAGGAGGAGGAGCTTTGTCAAGGGCACTACCCTTTAAAGAAAATTTGCATGACAATCCTGAGGGTTGGAGTAGGACCGGATAAAGTTTTGACCACCAAGCAAACATGGGAGGAGATGATTGGCAAAGCAAAGATTGGCATTTTGGGGGAGGAGGAGTGTTGAACTCACTATTTTTGTATGAAATATTGTATGTCCTTGGTTCAGTCTGTTTGCCAATAACTGTTTTTAATCATTTAGTAAGCCATCTAAAAATGTATGAAACTCTGATTGGGGCAGTGGAGGAAGGAGGTTTGGGATTGCTAGACCCCATCCTTAGGCTGAAGGCCCTGAGAGTTAAGACAGTTAAGAGCTTTTTATTTAATGACAACAAAGAATAGTGAACAACAATAGCATACTTTTTAAGTAAAGTTTGTGGCTGAAGGTCCTATGGATTGGGTTGAAAGACAATATGATTGTTGGTATCCCAGAGTTTTATAGGGAAGTTTTAAGGGCGTGGGTAAAATTTAAAGCGAGATTAATTATAAATCCAGTGGGGAGAGAAGCAATTTTAAATCAGCCGTTGTTTTTAAACCCAAATTTGAAACTTGGCTCGAGATCCTATTGTGAGGTCTGGTATGAGATAAGGCCAGGGCTCCTGCCTTTTCAAGCTTTCGTGGATGACCTAAAATAAATAAAAGAAGACTATGAGACAGAAATCAATCACAATTTGTGCAATGCCACAGGAATGAAAGGAAAAAATTAAAAAGAAAAAATGAAACTGAAAAAGATGTTGATAACACTTTATTTGAAGGTGTCTACATAAGAGTGACATGTCTTTTGTCATGAATGATGTGGTGAAGTTGAGTGATGCCTTTGCCCTTGTGAGAAAGTTGAGTGTTAAGCTTCCTTGCTGTGTGTGAGCTGCTCAGTGCAAAAAACACTACACCATAGAGCTAATACTCCCTGCACACACTTTGACAATGAGAGTGCCGCTGTCACCTACTGTAGCGGATGTGCAATTACATTTAATTTTATTTTTCAGTACCAAATGGTTCAGTTGGTCAAAAAAAAAAAATGTTGTTGTCTGTGTTTTTGGACTGTTCCAAAAACACATCTGTAGCTCTGCAAGTTTTTGTCCTAGAAACATATGAGTAACACCACTGGAAACCTTCAATCTTCCAGTTTTGTGGATTTGTATTTTTTATGTGGATTTTAAAATAAACATGTATCGAATGAGATGTCATCACACTGCCGAACATGTCTCTCCACTGACCTTTGCTCAAAGTAATCCTCATCAAAAAACATCTGCATGTCAAACACACATTCACATTGTCTACATTTGCTGTATGCAAAGCCAACACCCTCCTTAAAGTCACACAACTCATGTTGAGCTAAAGTGTGTGACCTCATTAATTCTCCATCCCTGACATCATACAAATATCCATCACTACTGTAAGTCGGAAGTTCATTTAGCATTGCAAGAATTTTTGGATGAGACTGAACTGTTCCAAACTGGTGATCAGAGGAACATAATGAAAACATTTGGCTACTGTTGCAAAATCTCTTTGCCTGCAAGGATGCTGCATTTCCAACACACACTTCTTCTGGTTCCACATAATCAAAACATTTTCTGATCATACTCTCCTGAAGGTAAGTTGTAGAAACTGCAGCAAGTGGATCCTCAAACTGGTCAAACACTTCCATAACTTCATATCACGTTCCCTGCCTTCATGTTGCTGGAGTGTCGTTTGAACCCGACTCCTCAAGCTGGTCACCAACAGAGACTGGTACTGTTGCATGGCTGCCAACCTTCACACCATTCTGAAATACAGAGATAATAATAAACTGATTCAGTGACATTAAATGTGCCACCTTGCATGAACATTGTTAATATCCCTGTCTTATATCAAACTTCTATATAATTACAAATATATATATATCTATATACATGTGTGTGTGTAGAGAGAGAGATTATTATTTATTTATGTATTTATTTATTTATTTATTTAGTTAGTTAACCCCCAATCCAGGAGGCCGACTTACATTCCATCTAGATTAGCCTTGCATTGTGCCATTTCTAAAGTTCGGAATTTTGTTCGAAATATATCGGTGGGCAAGTGACAGGGGAGCAAACGGCACAGGTGGCTGGGGGGTTGGGGGCCTCTATTGACAACCAGTGGCAGAGGCATGCAAGTGTGTATGGGGCAAGGGGGGGCATTAGTGAGGGCTATGTCAAGTTCTCAGTGCACTTTTTTAAACTTGCTTTGCACTGTGTAATTCCTGGGAATTGCAAATTTGGTTTTATATAAAAATCAATGCAAACAATTGGACACAAAATGAAGTCATATTTTGATAGAAGGTAATGGCTTGAAATTAAATAAAATTAAAGGAATAAAAAAAAAAATGGCCTGGGTCTCTAAGGGTTAATTACCAGTCGCTGTGTACGATCAGGATGGATCTCTCTTATAAGAGTTACTTTCCCGTCTCCAGATGAACAGCGCCAAACTTGCGTAGACTAATATCAAGGCAGCGAGCGTCCATACGTCGACATCTACAGGACTGGAAATTGCATTTGTTTTTGGCTGATGGTCGCGAACCGTTCAAGCAATGTTTTTTAATTAATTTTATTAATAATCGATTTTTGTAGTCAGGAATCAATGTAGTATATCGTGACAGTATCGGGATGCATTGCCTTGATTTTTTTGATGTTTTTTTTGCACACCCCTGTAAGGGGAGGGGGTTGATTTTGGTCTGTGTGTAGGAGGCAGTGGTCTGTATGTGGGGGGCAGTGCTGAGGTGGGGATAGGGCAAACTTGTAGGATTGAGCGAGCAGGAGGGTGAGGGTGGGTTGGTGATCTGTGTGTGGGGAGCAGTACTGAGGTGGGGATGGGGCAAACGTTTGTGAGATTGAGCAAGCGTTGAGGGGGGTTGATTTTGGTCTGTGCGTGGGTGGCAGTGCTGAGGTACGGATTTTAAACTGAGCAAACAGGCAAGCATATGTTAATGATTTTATTCTACAGGTGCTTTCTCTCAATAAACCCAGAAAAGGGGACCAAAGTGGAGAAAAACTCAAAGCATTACCTGATCGTGAACCCTCGAGTCCTCACCCTGATACAGGACATCTCGGACCACGAGTGGCATGTAAATTAACAATGGACTCTTTCTGTGGACTGGTTTGGGAAAAGGTTTTTTGTTTGTAATAGTTGCACATTCACCATTGAAAGATATTAGATTTTATTTGGTTGTTGTGGATATGGCGCTTACACTTAAAATGACAAATGTCCAGCTGTAAAGAGGCTAATCGTCTTGTATTTCAGTGTGGGTTCAGGTTTACCTTTGTGGGTTCAAAGGTAAAAAAAAAAAAAAAAAAAAAAACTATTGCATGTAGCATGTTCTATACATTGCAAAATATTATCGGCAATGGCAGTTAAATAAAGTTTTCAAAAGGGATATTTTTCTCTTATCCTTTCTCAAGATAGTAGTGATCACTCAAGTCTGTAAGTAAATTTTACATTATAAATTGATTATTAAAACATAAAAATAAAGCATATTATGCAAAGATTTACTGTTAGTTTTAGTTAGTTTTTTTGTAACACACTTACCTGTTTATTTTACCATTTATTGATGCACAACAAACAATTATTACTAGTAAGAAATACAGGAAAGTGTCTGACGTATACACAATACCTTTATGCAAAATCAACCTCTCTTTTGCAGGCTTGACAGTATTTTAATGTGATTTCAGCCGTGATGTCATTCACTGTAAATCAATTTACAGGTTTTTCAGTAAAGTGATCTACTGTGATGCTGTATTTTTTACAGGAATTCTCTGGTAACCCCAGCTGCCAGCGTTTTCCTGTAAAAACAACAGTTTTTTTTTTAGAGTGTAGATAAATAGATAAATGACAGCTATCCTGTGTGTCTGTTTCAGGTTGGTTCAGATGCTGGAGGAAATTAAAGGCCAAGTAAGGCAAAACACCCTCCTGCTCCAGGCCATTGCTAGAAGAGAGGCTACATCTGGGTGGGACCTCCACAAAAGACATCAACAGAATAATGAGAGAAACTATCAGCAATGACTTGGCAAAAAAATATAATTGGCAGGGGAGAGGGCACAAGAGCCCATTCTCCACTTTACTTCTGGCCAAAGTCATTATAGGTAGGCCTACAGTTTCTCATTTTTACCGTTTTGATGCTGTTAGTTGATTAAATGATACGGCAAGCTTATTTGTTATTCATTTATTTATTTAAATATATTTATTTACATTTTCTTAACAGAGGCAGCAAAAAGGCAAGGAGCCACCATAGTGGAGGCAGAGGACAAAATTAAGTCCTGGTTGAAATACAGTGGAGACCGCAATGGTGGAAGGAAGAGGGCATCTAAAATGGGTGTCAACAACCAATTGTTCATTTTTCAATACTGTAGACAGGCCTATGACAACAATAGCTTTCGAAAAACATGTTAAGAGTCTTGTAAAGACACAACCTTATTGACTAGAAACACACAGACCTCTTTTAATCACACAGGTCCCTGCACAATGAATTTGAGAGACCTTGTTTCATCATGTTTCGCTACACTGTTTATTGACTAGACATGTTTGTTATCAGGCATGCGATGGATTATTAACTTTCAAGTTTTCCTTAATTCAGAAAGGCGCATTCTCAACCCCCTTGACAGCAGTGACTCTTGACGACTGATGCCGCTGGAGCATCTAGAAATTAATGCAAGTTATTTGATCTTTCAGAGCTGCTCCATTTATGCTGACCCCAAACTCCCCTAAAAGTACCTCTTTGTAACTTTAGATAGAGCAGAGGGGTGCTACATTAACTTCACACTGCACACACATTTTTTAAGTCTTTTGTCAAAAAGGTTAATTGAATGTATACTGTTAGTGCCTCTTTGTATGACATATTAATTTGATTAATTTGTTAATTAATTCATTTGTTTGTTTGTTTATTTATTTCCAGGAGACTACTACAAGAATACTAGGTGTCCAGCCATGTACATACATTTCACATAATAAATTAACATTTGTTCAATACTGTTGTGTTTGTTGTTGCTGTACATACACTCAAAAAATCTGGTGAAATAGATTACAAAGACAATTTTGAACAATATTGGATAAGTTGTTCTTTAGGTTGGCAGAAGGTCTGGTAAAGTAGGGTTTAGGTTGGCAGAAGGTCTGCTGCTAATGCAATCAAAACGTTGGCCCAACGTTTGCCCAACGTGGGATGAGTTGGTTTTAGGATGGCAATAGGTTGGTAAGGTACTTTTTAGGTTGGCAGGAGGTCTGCTGGCAGTCTAATAAATTGGTTGGGCCAACGTTGGCCCACTGGACAAAATCACGTTGGGCCAACGGCGGCACCCAACATTGGCCCAACACAACTGCTAATATTAGGCCAACGTTGGCCCAACGTCTGCTTGCTACCTGGGAAACTACTACATTGACTGCACAGTACCAGCTATGCTCCTGGTTAACACAGTGAAGAGACGGTTATCTTCAGTCTTACATATTTATTTTGGTTTTGATATAATACAAAACAACTGTTATGAATGACAATTTAAATTCCCATACTTTGCGCTATGACGTCTGTTGGCAGACGTTAGCTGCTACTACTAGCACTGCAAACTGCATACTACATATCCTAACCAGTTCTATTCGCAACACTCCCGCGCATATCTGGCAAGTACCCTGGTTCCAAGCTACCTTGCCTTGTTTTGAACAGATATGATACCATAACATTAAATGCACATTCAATAGTACATTAATCCATAGTGCGGAAAAGTGCATTAATTTGATCAACAACAATTTAACTCGTCTTATGGGCGTATGTGAAATCGTGCAAAACAGCTCCTAGGTACAACAGATTATGATATCTATGATACCTGTTGTTGGCAGATCTAATAACGTGAGAGCTGCTGCTATATCTGCCATCCTAGTCACCAGAATTAGCGTAGAACGCCACCCCATGTCTGGCAAAAATCAATGATCCCATTACACAATAAAGACAAAACACAACATGCGGTTTTGCATTAATTGTCATATTTAAAACTGTTTTGTTTTGGTCTATTTTGGTCTACAGACATGAAAGACTGAATAGAAAGCTTCCAGTTGACACAATGACAGCATGCAGTAGACGAAGACCTTAAACTAAAAAGAAGACTTGCAGACATAATTTCAATCAGTTGTCATCTACCCTTGAAAAACTTACAACCTCAGTTACTGATGGTTTTTTGCTCCTCAGACAGGTCATGTACCCACCTCCACCACCACCACATCTTAACAGCCCTTATGAGCCGAGAGGTTCTTATGGGCAGTTATACTCATCACAACAGTTACACCCTACCACATATGCCCAACACTCAGCTCCACCCAACACTGCCAATAATGCTCCACACACATCTACTGAGTCACCACACATATCTGATGATGTAATGCATTCGTTGCATTGAAGATTTATGACACTCTTGTTTATGTTTCTCAGTTCTGCTGTGTTTACAAGACCTATTCTCAGATACAGACTGGCGGAGGCAACGGTACAAAATAAACGGGGGTATAATAATCTAACGGAACCAGGAGATAACAAAAGTCACGATCGATACAATACGGAAGATAGAAGAACAACGCTCAGAAGTTAAACAGGCAAGGGGTAACAAAAGTCACGTCTGCTACTTTAGCAGAGAGAAAACGAATAAACACACAGGGATAGAAATACAAACTCGGAAGTCTGGGTTCGTGGAGGGAATGACGTAGGAAGAACAATACACAAGTTGGAAGTCCAGGGTAACACTGACGAGAACATTGACGAGACCAGACAAAGGGTGATGTAGAAGGGAGGCTTAAGTAAGGTGGGGACCAGGTGATACCAATTAGAACTCAAGTGAGTGCAAACGGGGAGACGAGCTGTGAGTCTGAGTGAGGGGGCGTGGCCGTGACAAGATCTGATGCCGACCTGACACCTATACACTATGCACTTTGTTAATGTCTTCTTGTTCTTGTGTTTTCTTGTTTTTCGGTCTGTTCAACTTCATATTAATAAAATGTGCTCACTAGTAAAAAAAATAAGTGTTTGAGTGGTTAATTCACAGTGTGCTGCCTTCTATGGGCTGACGATTCAGAATTTATCAGGTCACACTGTTCTCACTCACAGCTGTCTGGTGTGCCTGTGCGTGTGTGGGCTTGGTCAGATGTTGGTTGTTTTGGTAGATGTGACTTGTTTGCGATTTTTACATTTATTTTCTGACAAAGAAGATTTATTTTCTGCTCTATTTATTAATGGCATGTTTTAATCAGTGACCACCAAAAGTTGACCAAGTAGGAACAATTTAATACTGTGCATTCAATCAATTCTTGAGAGCTATATATCATGAACAGCGTTTCCCAGTAAACAGTTTAAAAATGAAACAAAATATAAGCCAATATTTAACTGTACAGTATGTATAAACAGTATCGTTGCAAGGCACACAGTCTCAACAAACAACTTTTAAGTGGTCAGAACAGAGAGAAAGCACAACAAGAACACACAACAAAAATGGGCGGCCACAATTTATGGATCTAGGTACTCGGTGAGTACTCTCCTGACCCTCTTCCCCTCTGCTGTCAAGCAGTCACCTCTGACTGTTGGTTGTGTGGCTGGCTGAGTGTCAGTATCGTGGTGAATTGCTGCAGTAACACTGTTGTCGTCTACCATGTCTTCTGGATTCTGTATTGGCTCCAAACCTTGCCTTCAGTCTTCCAAACGCACATTCAACTACCATCCTCGCTCTACACAAAGACAATCCAAAGTATTGCTCTTCGGCAGTGCTTCCCCCGTTTGCGTATTCCTTCATTACATATGGCAACAACGGGTATGCAGGGTCGCCGCTCAGGTAAACTGGGATGGGTTTGTGTGCTGAAGGATGCGCTTTGGGCAGGAGGGGATTATTCCATTTTTCAGATAACAGTTTAACGTGGAGTTGGCAAAGACACAAGCGTCATGTACGCTCCCTGGCCACTTGACTACGACGTCAAAGAAGCAGTATTTATTGTCACAAGTTGCCTGGATATTTAATGAGAATTTGCCTTTTCTGTTAAGGTAATCAGTAGAGTTGGTTGATGGTTGCTTTATATCTATATGGGTTCCATCCATGGCACTGAGACACTGAGGGAGGCCGTGGGCTTGAGTAAACCCTTCCACCAGCTGCTGCACTGCAGCCTCAGTCATTGGCAAGCGTATATAGGTAGGGCCCAAGTTGGCAGTAAGCGCCTCACAAACTTGCCGAATTATTTTGGAAACTGTCTGTCTCACCAGTCCGAAGGCGTTTGCGGTCTTCCTTAACCTTCCCTCATTAGCTAAGTAGTAAAGAGTGAGGGCCACTTTCTTTACAACACCCACTGGCGATCTCATAACAGTGGTCTGCCCCTCGATGTACGGCAACAGCAACTCTGAAAGGGTCAATAGTGAGGATCGTGACATGCAGAAATTCTCATGCCATTCCTGGGGTAGGACAATTTCATCCTCAAAACTTCTCCACCATTCAGAGGTTTGTCCGGGTCTGTTCCAGAATCAGCGGCGTTGACGTTGGGATATTACTCTCGGTCTGGGTCTAGAAAGCTGAGCAAAAACAAGTGCTCTATTCAGAGCACTCCTTCTCCTTTGGTCCTCAATAAAATGTATGGTTACCACGCTCAAACAAGCGTAAAGAGCTTGGATAACAGACAGAATAATCGCTGCTCTGACAGTATCCATAATTGATAACAGTAACTAGTAAATAGTAACTGTATCCAATGTAAACAAATGTTGCACACAAGACATCAATTTATTTACTGGCGCACATCATATGATGTTATTAACCTAAAACCAAAGATTCTAGAGCGCAACTCTAGAATCTTAAAAAAAATCACCCGTCCACACGGTGAAACTGATGCCGGAGTTTTGAAAAATCTCAATTTTGGCCGGAGTTTTTAAAAACCTTCGTTTTTAGTGACTGAGAACACCATATACATGTGGACGCAAGGCCAAAACACATATACAAATATTTGTTTTTTAAAATACCCGGCTGTGTGTGTACGGGGCTTAAAAACGGGTTTTAGTCTACACTGTAGATGCCAGCAGTAGCAAACAAAATCCACTCGCATGATGCCATAATGACAAGTAGAATGTGATGTTTTAAAGATTTCTAGCAAACGTAGAACTTAATCAGTGCCAAAATTGGAAGATCAAAATAAGACATTCTAAATGGAACGCGATTTATTATAGGCCTCCAGCTCTTTCCCAGACGTCGTGGAGACGTATGTGTACTGACTGGGCTATGATATGGCATTAACAACTACTAACTAGCGATAATACTAACATGATTAGAGGTAAGATAACAGTGTTTCTTCCCTAGCATGGTTATTAAATGTCATATGGACGCCTTGCTTTTGCACATTGTTTTGTGACACATTGACAACATTTATTGTTAGTATTCTCTCAGTTATTAATAATAAACAGTGCAAAGTAACGGTAGTTATCATTAGCCTTTAACTGAATTTAGATGAACTAACACTACTTGTGTTAGCACAACAAGCATTACAGCAAGAAGCCAGAATCTCTAATTCATTTATTTATTTTTGTTTGGGTATTACATTCATTGCCAATAGTCCTGTTTTCAGTTTAGGGCTTAGGTAAGGCTATAGTTTTCTGCTAGCTCTCCACAGTAAAAGATGCTGCCCAAAGTAGCTTATAATAAACGGAATTGGCAACCCTGGACTTGATACCAACTTTAAACACTTCAGCAGACAATTCGGAAGTGAACATATATTTGTAATACTTAAGAAAGTGATGTTTCATGAGTCATATGTGTAGAATGATGAAAAGTTCCAGTGTTGCTAAACTACTAACCATGCTAACGTAAATGTTTGCAAACTGAAATAACCTAATCTTCCATTCATTTTCACATTTCATGCTACCGTCATTCCCATCATTGTCCGTACACGTTGAGTGCACTTTTCAAGTATCAGAAATAATGACTAATAATGCTGGTATGATGAATGGTTTCAAAAGTGACATTAGAAATACAAACAGCTAAAAGTGGGACCTGATGGTCGTAATCAGTTGTAAGTCATTCACTGGCCAATTAGCAGAATGCTAGCGTGGCACACGCAAACTTGTCTATGCACAAAGTTAAAGACAATTGGGAATTGGGAACCCTGCCAAATTCGTTATAATGTGGGTGAATAGAGAGTGGAGGGACACTCCGTAAACAGGCTCTGGGGCCTATACTACAAAGCAAGGTTATTAGTTATTAGAGTAACTTTGGGAGTAACAGCTGATCTCTAGTCAAAAGTCGAAGTGTACTTTACAGAGTGGATTGAAATTGCGTTTCACCAGACAACAAATGTTCAATTTAACTAAAGCACAACACTCATTAACAAAGACAATAAATAATACAGACATCAATAATAAATAGACATAAAACATACAGGTAAACATATAGGCTTCCAACAAGAAGGAAGAACTGAGGTAGCTCTTCTTGGTAGCTGGTGAGATAAGGTGAAGTGAAATGTGTAATATGAAAGTGCAATGAAATGTGCAATATGTAAAGTTGCAGTAAGGTGTAAGTGCAATATGTAAGATGCAAAATATAAAGTTCAAGAGTTCTGTGGGCAGCATGGATATCAGTGTGTATAGGGTATAGAGCATGTCTTATCTCTGAAGTGACATGTTGTTTGGAGATCAGCAGTTACCCCTGAAGTTACCTGGCTTAGCCATTAACCTTCCAGGTTACCCCTGGGTCACTGTTGTTAGGGGCCAAAAGTCACGCTTTTCTTGAGCCACTATTATTAGCATTCTGATTGGAAAGATAGCCAATCTGGCAAAAATTCTTATTGGTTGACAATCGTGGCACAGATGTAAAGCTTTCTACGGTTTGTGAGCAGGCGCACAGGTGAAGTTGAGCGAGAATGAGAGAAATTTCTGGAGCGAACAGAGGAACAGTTTATGTGAGCGCGTACAGTGAAACTGAATAAAAGGGGGCTGTTATTGCACATACATATTGATCTTGGTTGCTCAACTACAGTTTTTTTGTGCTCGAGTTACATTTTTCCTCAAAATATAATTTGTGTGCTTGTTCAAAACATTTTTCTGCGCTCAATATTGTTCTACTGCTCACTCATAAAAGAGGCACAAATGTAACAACATATTCATCGCCCTCCCATTGACAGCAGCGGCAGTGAATTTTAATAAGAGCCGTAAACGGGCTCTGACAGGCGTCCCCGCCGTCCATTTCTTTTACTGTCTTTGGAGTAAACGAACCTTTACTGTCTATGAAACGAGCTGGCTACGGGTATAGATCAAACTTGCCTTTTCCTGAAAGCCAATCAAAGGGCGACAACTGGACTCTGTCCCCAAAATGAATCCGTATAAACCTATCAGTAAACTGTTCGTGGAACGGACTGGTATTTCAACCAATTACTTCCATAACTGTGATGAGCTCACCAATAGACTCTATAGGGGCGGGTCCATTTGAGCAGGAAACTTGAATTAGCTACCTACCTCTTGCTCACCTACCGTCTATGTTGCTCACCAGCCGGCATCAGGAAGATTGATGCCTCAAAACTACCATTGTAGTTACTGTAACGTTAGTGGTCTGGTGATTTTGCAGTGATCACAATGTTATGTTTAAGTGGTCTGTATGTGGCAGTAACTCTTGCTTTGATACCCAGTAGCATTTCTGCTTTAAAAGCTGGAGATTGTGAAGGTGAGTACAAATATCTTATAGCCTAAGCAAACGTTAAACGCTACCTGCTGAGTAGGTTTATGGTAAAGTTAGGCTTAGAAGAACTAAGTTTGTTTAGATTATAAACAGGTTAGGAAATAGCAGCATTAGATTCCAGAATTACTCGATGCTTACTCGATATTGCTACCAGTGACCAGCTGTACTTGACTTAACGCTAACACTAACCTGTTCCATGCATATTTCGAAGCAGCCGGTGACGTTGAAGAGGGCATGAAACACTAGATGAAGTTATGTTAATTTACAAGATTGGTTCGCACTCAAAAATATCCTAAAGGTAATACTGTTAGGGTCACTGGTTTATGAATAATAAGTGGCATGTATAGCGCCATCTTTTAATAGAATGGAACATGACGTAACTGGGTTGGTTGTCTTTGAAGTTCTAAAATAATTCTACAGTAGCTACATTAGCTGATTAGGATGTTTAGAACTGATCTTACTTGATAGGTTCTAAACAAGATCAACAGACATGTATGTAAAGGCAGTCATCTATTCAGTGTTGCTACTGGAAGCTGCAAATAGTTACAGTTAGTCTACTATTAATTAAACTTGGCGTTCCTCACATACTTTGCCTTTGCGTCAGGCAACATCAAGCGTTTCTTCTGTCCACTTAGATACATTTACCCACAGTGAATTAGATTCTGTAATATACATGTAATTTGTTACCCTATGTAAATGAATTGCGACAAATCATTGTTCATGTTCAACTTTGCCATATCTATAACTGGAATAAGTGCAAGGTGTAATGAAAAGATGCCAGTCAAATATGTTGGACCTGCAAACAATAACTTACAGTAAGTGTAGTTTAACTATCGCTAACATGCTAACGTGAAGCACATTGTTACATTGGTATAGCCAGTTTTGCCCAGGTCAGTTTAAAACATGATAAAATGCAAGTACAATGTAAGAAATATTTTTTTTACTGGAGACTTTTAAACGACAACGAACGATGTGTGCTGTTATTCACTGTCACTTTACGTCCTGCAAAAGTTAGCTAGCATCCTCTGTTTATGGTGACGTTCAGATCCATTGGCTCTATCCAGCATTTGCAAATCGTCCTGTGTTTTGGACACGAGGCATGTCATTTCAAATTTCAGTTAGCTGCTCCTGACTGGTTGATTTCTACTGCGTAAACACAACACTCTGGTTTAATTGGCTATTAGTGTTGTTTGATGGATTAATTTGCATATTGACACCATATTTATTTTTACTTTGTCCCCAGTAGACCAAATTAGTTCATCCACTCAAAGTTGTTAGACTGTACAAGCTGCCATCAGTGGAAGACCTAGCATAGAGCTTACCTGCCGGGTTGGTCTTTTATGGGTTGTAGTCATTTTGAAAGTTTTCCACTCGTGTTTCAAGTAACTTTCAGGTGTCTCCGATATGTGTACAGTGTAACATGACAGTGATGATATAAACCAGCCCTGCACAAGTCCCTATGTTTACTTATCATTGATGATAAAGTGTAGTGTTATCTATTGTCACCTATGTCCGGATTTCATCTATATGTTACTGTTTAAAATTAAAAATGAAAATTAAAGTGAAGTTCACTTCCCATTTAGTGATGAGTACAGTTTACAGAGTTGATCGACCCTTCTTCTTACCATGACGGAATACAAAAATAGCATCCATTTTCTTCACAGCTGTCATCCAAATTTATTTAAGCCAAATTACTTATGGTGTTTTTATCCTCGTAATTTTTCTTTTTATTCTACATTCTGACATTAAATCATCTCTTATATATAGAGTTGATGTTATACCAACATAGGCTAAAAGAATTGTCTGTGACTGTGACTTGCTCCTTTCATGCTTCTGCATTGACTAAACTTCAGAATTTTCATCCAGTAAACCCAATAACGTAGCCAGATGGCCAACGGTAATCTGTAGCAAAAATAGAAGAAAGTAGAATAGTAGAAAATATGAATTTACTATTAATCTAATGTGTGGTCATCAGAATTACTGAATGATCTTAAACACCTCAGCACACTAGGTTCTGAATATAATTAATCAAAATTAGCAGTGTTTCATGTCCTCATGTACACATTAGTTTTTGGTGTTTTCGGTAAACCCAGAGACATAGAAAGGATCTCTGTTCGACTCGGGGTATACCTGTACGATAAGGTTCCACATCGATGGTGTCGGCTACTGTTAAAGTTAACAAACTAAAGATGATCTCATCAACAACATCCAAAGGTAATGTTAACACATTAGCCACACCAGTGAGATTTATATTGTAGGCCTGTAGCGATCGTCAACGTCATATTTTGTAGTCGACGCACACGTGGGTCACCCAAAACAAACTTTGTTATTTGAACGATGGAGACCGAAACAGCAACCTCATCACGGCATACACAACAAAGCCCTTCAAAATCCCTCCAAAAAACAGCTCGCCCAAAATCTTCGAAGGTGTGGGAGTACTTTAAATTTAGTCCAAAACGCAAGGGAATTGTCATTTGCAGTCTTTGCCACATCGAACTGGCATACCACACCAGCACAACAGCCATGCTGGAACACTTGAAGCAGAGGCACCCCCTTGTCTCGTGTAGCGGGGACAATAATAAGTACTAACTTTGGCTAAATTAATTTAACATTTGTGTAGTGTGTTGTGCAGTTTGACCTCAGTGCACTTACACAGTGCGGTAGTGTTAGTTATCTTAACTGTCCGTGCAGTTTGGTCGTGCTTGTTTGGTTACTAGTTAATGTTAGCTAGCTATTAGCGGTTAGGCATCTGTGTATTAGTTACGTTTGTTAGCATTTAATGTTGGCTAGAATGGTAGCTAGCTTATGGCTGGGTCAAAGAGAGTGTGTGCAGGGTAAGGGTTTTTTTTTCCGCCCGCTTCCTGGTCCTTCCATTGTACAAGTCCTGAAGGGAGGGCAAAGGGACACAAATAATTTTCTCGGCTGTCCCAATTGTTCGCTCCAAACCAAACTGTGATGGATGAGCAGAGGATGGATTCGATGACAGCAGTGTAGAAGGTGACCAACAGCTCTTGTGGTAGGCCATGCTTCCGCAGTTGTTGTAGGAAGTACATCCTCTGCTGATCCTTTTTGAGGATGGTGTTGATCTGCACTTCAAATCCTGGGAGATGATGGTTCCCAGAAACTTGAATGAGCCCACATTTGACACTGGGCTGTTAGATATTGTGAGGGGGGGCAGCAGTGCAGGTTGCTTCCTGAAGTCCACAACCATCTCCACAGTCTTTAGAGTGTTCAGCTCTCTGGTTGTATTGACTGCACCAGAGCACCAGCTCGTTAACTTCCTGCCGATATGACTCATCACCATCCTGGATAAGACCAATGACGGTGGTGTCGTCAGCAAATTTTAGGAGCTTGACCGCCAGGTCATTAGAGGTGCAATCGTTTGTATAGAGGAAGAAGAGCAGAGGGGAGAAGACACAGCCCTGTGGAGCACCAGTGCTGATTGTCTGTGCTCCAGATGTGACTCTGAGATGTGAGACTCAGATGTGATCTCCCAGCCGCACATGCTGGCTCCTGTCAGTGAGGAAGCTGGAGATCCACTGACAGATGGCAGGAGGTACAGTGAGCTGAGAGAGTTTGGCAGTGAGGATATTTGGAATTATGGTGTTAAACGCCGAGCTGAAGATAACCCTAGGGTGGGGGAGGGGGAGGGGTAGCCAGGTGGGGTCTACAGATGATCTGGGGGAGGGCAGAGGTGTAAACGTGTCTTTTTCAAACCTGCAGTAGAAGGTATTCAGGTCATCAGCAAGACCATTGTTGGTCTCTTGTAGCCTGAAGCCTCTCCATAGTGCCGAGTTATTTCCTTTTCAAGTTCCTGAGTTATTTGAAAAGAGGCATGTCTCCTTTGTTATATGCCTCCTCTTTGGCCTGGCGGAGGTGGCAGAGATTTGCAGTGAACCATGGTTATTGTTATGAAAAATACGGAAAGTCTTTTTTAGCACGGTTAGCACGTTTTTTTAGTTTCCGCACAGAAACTAATGTAGGATGTGATGGTGCAAGTCAATTCGTCCAGGTTAGCTGTGGCATCCTCGAAGATGTTATGTTATTCTCTCTGGTGGGACAGTTAATGTGCTGTCTGAATTTCGGAAGTTCATGGTTGAGTTTAGCTTTATTAAAGTCACCCACAATAATGAGCAATGAGTCGGTATATTTTTGTTCTAATGAGATTACCTGGTCGGCGAGAGTTTGCAGTGCATCATTCACATCAGCATGTGGTGGGATGTAAACACCAGCCAGAATGAATGAAGAGAACTCCTGTGGTGAGTGGAAGGGTTTGCAGTTCAGAAAAGGTGATTCCAGGTTTGGGCTGCAGAGTTTGCTGACAACTGTAATATCCGTGCACCAACCTTCGTTTACATAAAAAATTATTCTACCACCTTTTGTCTTCCCTGATAGCTCTTTCTGCCGATCTGCACGATGCAAACCGAACCCTGGTAGACATAATCCGTTGTCAGGTATACGTTCATTGAGCCAGGTTTCAGTCAAGCAGAGGACAGCAGAGCGAGCAAAGTCCTTGTTTGCCTGGTTAAGAAGAAGCAGTTCATCTATTTTATAACCTTGGATTGAATTGTATTCCATTTTGCCATGGCTGGGATGGTAGTCTCATGTCAATCATGTCATGTCAGTCTAATGTCAATTCTTTTCGAAATTTGATGTTCAGTGTTCAGACTCATAATTTAAATATCAGTTATTTTTGCACCTCCATATTCAGTGTAGGATTGCATTTTAAGTTGGGGGACATGGTGCGCAACTGCCTGTCATGTATGCACACTCTGGAAGTAGGAGCTCATTTAAAAAAAAAAAAAAAACTCTCAGAAACTGTTTAGGCAATATCCTGCATGAAGACGAGCACATCGTCATTTGAGACATGCATCAAAGGTTACCAGATAGACTACCTGCCACACAAACTCAATGTGGTGAGTCTGAATATCGGTCCTGTTATAGCACACCTGTGTTGGACATTTGTCTCTATTGCATGATGGTGCTCTGGTCCACTAGGTCGCGAAGAACAGCAACCACCTTCATAACCTGCTGTCAACAGAAGGAGCATAGGTGGGTTTAGTGTTGTAGCTCCACTATGGAAGTAAATCCAGCCTTGATGAGCGACAGATTCAAATAAAAAAAATTGTGAATTGAAGATTTTATTGTCACTTTGCATATTAACCTACAATTTCTATGATGTGATTGCAAATTGCCTTATTTAGTTGCATAATGAATTGGCAGCTGTATAATGTAATGTCTTTTTGAATTGCAAATTGCGTTTCCATGTCCCCTAAGTGACGTGTTGTGCTTTTGTGGACAAAATAAGTCCCTGATCTTGATTTTTAGGACAAATAAGTGTAGGCTTATTCATTGGTATAATGATAAATCTGGCATTCAAACCCTTCTTAGGCCTTGTTCAGACTGCCAGCCCAAATCCGATTTTTAGCATCCAGATTGTGTGGCTCGAATTTCCGGTAGTCTGAAAAGCAGAAAACCACATGAAATGCGATTTTACCAAATCTGATTCAATCTACATAAAGAGATGATTTCAACTGTGATTCCAATCAGATTTGTCTCAATCTGAACAGTCTAACCACTTAAAACAGGTTTTCAACATTTTCAACGTGACACAAACAGCAACACATTGAATCTAGAGAGAGAGAAGTAACTGATGGTAACTCCTCTTTCTTAAAATATATGCATTTCACTTGTCATGCTGGCAAACATGCAATACCCCAACAAAAGTAAATTAATTAATCAGAGTAATTCTGGCTTGTTGCTGTGGTTATTTTGCTAATGCAACTAGTTTTGGCTTATATAAATTTAATTAAAGGCTAGTGATAACTACCATTACTTAGGCTAGCACTGTTTATTATCAGTATCTGAGGGAATTACAGACAATAAATGTTGTCATTGTGTCAAAAATCAATTTGCCAAACCAAAGCATACATATATGTAACATTTAACAACCTAGTGTTAGGAAAGAAACTCTGGTATCTTACTTCTAATATTGTTAGCATTGTCACTAGCTGGCGATTGTTAATGCAACATCACAGCTATTCAAGCTAACTTTCAGCAACCAACAAGTGGTCGACAGTGTTCATATCACACTAACCATTAGTAAATATTTGACTAGGAAATGAAGTAAAGTAGGACAGAAACAGTATAGACTGCTCACTTGAACTTGAACTCATTGAAGTTACAGTATTGTAACCTTTACTGTTACAATTGTAAATTGTAAGCTGTAGCTTATTGACTGTAATGTTACTGTACACTGTAGTTACGTCTCTTGAAAGTAACGTCACCTTCTTTTAGAACTGACGATGTTGTTGACATGTGGACATGGCAAAAAGTTATATATGTTATTAACATGTCAGGGTGGAGTAGGTAGGTGGGTGCGCTAGTCCCTGCTGTGTACCCTGCATTATTTTTTATTGCGTTTTAATATGTATGCCATAATTTTTGTACAGTAGATAGTGTAGACCACTCTGACAGATCAGTCATCATTAAGAGTGAATACTTAAAGCTTCATACATACTTGATTTTCTAAGCTGTACGGGTATTTTGATCATAGTTCACCCTGGGGAGGCGTGGCAAGAGCGCTTCTGGCGAAAGGTCAATTTTTAAGCCCCCAAAACCTTGATTATATAATACTATGATCTTGATGGCCCACTGTCAGAGCCAGGCCCTTAGAATCATCTTAAGTCTGGCATTATCAGGGTTCCCATGGGTCAGGGAAATCATGGAATTTCAAGACGGCCTGTTCCAGACATGGAAAATCAGAGAATTTGATATTTTTGTGGTCAAACTCAGGGAATTTCAGGGAATTTTTGGCAATAGCAACTAGTTGTCTATTTATTTCCATGTTTCTTTCTTGGTATTTATCAAGTATTAACTTCTCTCATGCCTTGCTAGAGGAGATGTGGTTTCGAATCCAGGCAGTATATTGTACAGCATAGTAAGTGTGTGTGTGGGGAGGGTTTGACTTACAGTGGGAACCCTGCATGTAAGCCCATGGGTGTTCCAAATAAGCTCACATCATAATTTCCTAATAAAATATAAGAATTTATTACTTTACAAGAATAGAAAACAGCAATGCATAGATTCAGTAATATGTGAAAATAGAGAAAATTTGAAAATAATAACTAGAACTAGATCTAGTCTGCTCAGATGAAGTCCTAACCTTCATTTATATTGGACCTACAAGAACTGTGAAAAGGCACAGATACAGTTGCCTCTAGCCTGAATCATACCTCCTCACAATTGTCCTGTCTTTATTTCTGCTATTGTTTTCTTTTAAAATTCGAATTGTCACATTTTTTAAAATTTGAGGGGTCCAAAAACACCAAAGTTTTGGGGTAACTTTTTGTGAGTTACCTTCACACTCTATGCAAAGATGTTGGCCAACTTAAAATTGGCTTATGTGAGTGAAATACATGGAGTTAAACTGCTGGATTGATTAAGAACAAAATATTTTTGTAAAATTTGACTTCAAGTTGAAAGTGGGCTTATATGGTACATGGGCTTAATAGGTACACTAGAGCTGCCGTGGTTATTTGACATTTTTGACTATGAAAATTTGTTTCATTGACATTGACGAGCCTATTGCGGCCCAAAATACCATCATTTTAGTCCCACCTCTCTTGTTTGCATTTGCTTTAAAGTAGCACACATGGTGAAAGATTGTGCACCTTTACCCAGTAGCCTATAGCACAACCTAACTATAAACATTTCAGTATGACAAATTCGCAAAGGCTTTGTTAAATTCCTGTCAAATAAGATACTCTTTGGAAAAAGTTTTTGCTATGATATTACTCGCATTTCATAGCCTACTACTAAGCTCTGGAGTATTATTATTGAAGCACATTCAATGATATAAAGCTACGTGGTTACACTGTAAAACAGACCTGCCCTTCCATTGAATAACGTCAATGGGTCAACACTTGTGAGGCATAATTTTTGAGTGACATGAAAGTGAGTAGTCATTCAAAAATTGGCAACATTTAACTGCATGCAAAACGGCACACATACACAGGTGTTTTATTGCCTTTCCAACACAGCATTAAACCAAAAGAGACATGACTACTGCAATGTTAAATTATTAAACTATGGCAAACATAATTTTAAGGATTGATCATGAGGATGATCATGCAGTCCACCATGTCAGATTGCTTCATTGTCAGTACAAATGTGTCATGAGAGGTACTTTTCCAAATGTGCCATTACAGTTACATTCAATGGTACATAATTATCATAAACATAATTATCAGTGTCACATTCGTTTACGTTTTTATTTAGCCGACATTTACGCTGTATTACTATAGTTGTAATTGTTAACATTTCTTTCTTTCTTGCAGTGTGTGTAAGTTTCCTGGGAAGATTTTATCAGTCACTGAAAGACAATGATGTCAAATTCAACAGTGCAGACGTTGAGAAGGCTTTCGTAAAAGCCTGTAAGGATGCAAAGGGAAAAGAGAACAGACTCGTAAGTATTTTCCTTACCCTAGTAGTTGGTATTGTGGTTATGACTAATAGACTAAGCTAACGAGATTTAAATGTACTTTGATATTAACAATGCCATGTTTTTACTTTGACATTTAGTGTTACTACATAGGAGCAACAAGTGATGCAGCCACTAAAATGATCAACGAGGTGTCAAAGCCCATGAGCTACCATGTACCAGTTGAGAAGATCTGCGATAAGCTCAAAAAGAAAGACAGTCAAATCTGTGAGCTTAAATATGGTATGACAAGCTGCTATTTCACAAAGCAAATTTGCCTAGGGATTTTTTGAAGGGCTGTCAAATTTAACTTGTCAATAGTGTGTTGATGCAATCTTACTTTATTAAAAAAAAACTTGTTAACGCTGTTAACGCAAGGTGAACTGGAGTTGTCTTAGTAAGGAACAACACAGGTTTTCGCAGGTGACATGTAAACTAAAGCTAATTACAACATTAACTGTGTGGTAAAATTTAGCTCTACAACTTGTAAAATTAACCCGCAACATCTCCAGTTAAGTTATGTATCCTAGAGATGCGGTGTGTGGTGTTGGTCTATGGATTACGATAATGAATGCGAATTCCCTTAACCTCCATCTGTAGAGATTTCCAAATAGCCTACTGCTTCACTTGACTGAATGGTCAGACGTCAAACTACTTCCTCTTTGCTGTTCAAAGTGCAAGTGTAGCATGCAGCCATTAGAGTTAAGAAAATATAGTCTCTCTCCAAATCAGATTTTGCACATATACCTAATACCTAATAAATCTGTCTGAAATATCATTATTTTGGAAAGAATAGGCAATAGGGGGCAAAGTTTGTTTTTCATTTATGGTGGATACCATCATCAGATTAGGTGTATATGACATCAAAACACCCAATATGCCTGTCTGGCATAGAGCAGCCAGCTGTTGTAGTGAAAAGACTGACAGGCACAGGCTTTGTTTCAGTGTTCATAAGCCTTGTTGCTTGGTGGAAAAAACTGTTCTGGAGTTTGGAGGTCCGAGCCTTAAGATTACGACATCTCTTGGCAGATGGTAGCAGCTGAAACAGGCCATGACTAGGATGGCTGGGGTCCTTACTGATTCGTTTTGCATTCTTGATGCATCGCCTCTTGTATAAGTCCTGGATGGAGGGTAGATCAGTCATAGATGCTCCATGTTGTGCACAAGACTCTTTGCAGAGCAGCTTCCAAACCATGCGGTGGTGCTTCCGGTCAGGATGCTCTCTGTGGTGCCTCTATAAAAGGCCTTTAGCATCTTTGTTCGCATACAGACCATATTTGTACATCTAACAGATATATGTGATCTTGCTGCGAAATACTTGTAATGGTGTTTTGAGCATGTTAAGCATGTATAAAGCCCGCCCCTACATGTTGGCACTATAGCTGTCAAGGAGCACTTGCTAGCAGGAGCACAACTCAGCTATCTCATTATTTTTTTTCCCATTTATTTTCCTACTGTCATCATTTGGTATCAAATAACAGATACGTGTTGAACATGGCTGGGATTCACCTTTAAATGAATGTTTAAAGAAGTGTTTTTTTTTTCCTTGATTCAGCAGTTAATTTCAATTAACTACGTAACTTTATGAGATTAATGGCGATTCAAAATTTCGTTTGACAGCCCTAATTTTTAGTCTCTGTAAGTTTATACTGCATCTCACAAAAGTGAGTACACCCCTCACATTTTTGCAGATATTGTCTCATCTTTTAATGGGACGTCACATGAAACTAATGCAATTTAAAGCAGTCATTATAAAGCTTGTATAGCAGTGTAGATTTATTGTCCTCTGAAAATAACTCAACGTAGTCATTAACCTCTAAACAGCTGGCACCAAAAGTGAGTACACCTCACAGGGAACATGTCCTAATTGTGCATCTATGGGCTTGAAATTCACCAGAGCTGCATCGGTTTCTACTAGAATCCTCTCCCTCTCCTTCATGATGACACCACACAGCTGATGGATGTTAGACATCTTGCTTTCCTCCACCTTCTGCTTAAGGATGCACTACAGGTGCTCAAATGGGTTTAGGTACTTGGCTAGTAGATCACCTTTATCTTCAGTTTATCTTCAGTTGGAGATGTGTTTATGGTCATTATCATACTGTAAAGCCGCCATTCTATGCATGCGGCACAATTTCTGAAGAGAGGGGATCATGCTCTGCTTAAAGTTCATGTTTCCCTCTATGATCTACATCTCCCCAGTTTCAGCAACACTCACCTGACAGCGAACATGTCCTGATTGTGCCCAAACTGTCAATATTTTGTGTGAGTGCTATTATAATGTGTGTCATGGACTCATGGAACCCTAGACCATGATGCTACCACCACCATGCTTAACTTTAGGCAAGGGACAGTTGTCTTGGTGCTCAATTAATGGGGCACAATTAACATGGTCGCTGTGAAGTGTACTCACATTTGTTGCCAGCTGTTTAGACATTAATGGCTTAATGTTAAGTTTTTTTGTAGAGGACCATCTCAAAGCATAGTAGGAAGTTGGTGATCTTGATTTTCTCAATTCAATAAAGGGGAAACTATTGTTAGGTAATAAATGTTAGAAATTGCATTACTTGTAATGGTTTATGGGATAAGTATTTCCGTAAGTCTTTTCGAGGATCAAGGAGTTTATTTGTCACATACATTGAATACTGATGTAAGACGTAGTGAAGTTACATAAATTAGAGTATTTGTTCAATAAAAGAGAAAAAAAAAAGATACAGGAAAAGCAAATAAATGGGCGTTAGTCCATATTGGGATCAGGATCTATGTGGCGTATGGACTAGGCATGGTTTGCTAGTTTGTGTCTAGCATCCAGAGACCATGGCTGCTTGGAAGCTGCTTGGAGGAGTGATGTTGCATATGGGATAGGCTGTCATCTTTTTGCCTTTTTTGTATCTTCATTAGTTTTTTTACTCATAATGAAGGGTTATATGGTCATCTATGGCAAAAAATAGCAAAATTCAAATTTCTGTCTTATCCACGGTCCCAAGAATAGAAGGCATAATAGAAAATGCTTTAAGGTCATAAGATAGAATAACTAATATTCATCAGCAAAATAATTCAACTAATATGGGTATGAATAAAACACAAGATACAACATGCTGGAACAGGTAGATTAAACAAGATTCAATTAAAATCAATTCAGTTATATTTATACAGCACCTTTTATAATAGTATTGTTTCATGGAGCTTTACAGCAACGAGCACCCAAGAGCAACAGGGAGAATGGGGAAAAACTCAACTTAGTTAGACTAGGAAGAAACCTTGGGCAGATCCACAACTCAAGGGGCTGACCCAACTTCCAGAGGTAATGCAGGAAAAGTACAATCAGTAGTAACCATAATGGAGTACAAGTTGTCCATAGTTTTATACTGTCTCACAGCTTTACATGGTAGTCAATCCATAGGTGACTATCAAGAATTATGGCTAGACAGCTAGTAGCAACCAGACATATTGTTGAAGTCAACAATAAAGGCTCCATTTTGACAGTGCCATTGTGAGGGGGAGGAGGGGGATGGGGGGCAATAATAAGGCCTAAGAGAGAGAGAGTCGGTCATGGCATGAGCCTCTAGGGTGGAGAGTCGGTCTTGTCATGGGTTTCTCGTAATGTTGGTTGCAGTCCACTCAGGAGGGGAAGGTGACAGGAGTCTGCCAGAGGGAGGCAGGGATGACCCTCAGCAGAGATGAGTGGATAGGATAGGATAAAATATGCTGGAACAGGTAAACCATGTTGTAACCCAAAAATGCGATTTCAACTCACAAGTTTGAACCATCTTTGTAGCCTACCTTCAATAAACAAGTGGCTCTTGTGAATAACATTGTACAGGCACTGCACTAGTTTTGAAAATATTGTGTTGGGCTGCCAAATGCAAGTGTCATTTATCTGTGTAACACCTGTAACGCATATGTCAACAAAACACAAACACTAGTTAATGAATGAAAAAATTCAAGGTTTAAATGGTATTTTTGTATGGCACCCTTAAATTATGTCTGTTCTTTTCCTCCTAGAAAAAGAGTTGGACCTAAATGCGGTGGAATTGAAAACACTGAAGGTAAAGGAGTTGAAGAAAATCCTAGAGCATTGGGACGAGACATGTAAAGGATGTGTTGAGAAGACCGACTTCATCCGCAAAATTCAGGAACTCATGCCTAAATATGCACCAAATGTAGCCAAGGCACGGACAGAATTCTAATGTAACTCCTGTTTAAATTCTTATTCAGTGGGAGCTGAAAGGACTTTGAGCAAATGATACAGTCTGATAGATTTTTTCAAGACATAGTGTCTTGCAGAACATCTTTGATTTTTATCATGATCTATGCTGTACAAACCATATGTTTATCCCAGTTCTACCCAAATTTTTCATTAAAACCTTAAAAATCTACATCGGACTAGTCAAGGCTCTGTTACGTCAATATGTGACTAGGCAACACAGTACCATCAGATATGTTGTTGATGATTGGCAGCTGCCTTTACAGCATATCATCTGGGGCACCCCAAGCAGTGCAATAAGGGGATGTGGTTCAGTTCTCACTCTTAAAATTCCAGAGAGGGTGTTCAAAATTGAATGGCAATAATCTTCTAGAGATCGACAGGTCCAGTACATATGAATCAGAGAGGCATCTGCACTCTTGCATTTATTACACTCTGGGATAATATTTCAAAACAATTTAGACAGATGGACAGACTATAGTAGGGAGTGATGTGCACACAGAGGATCCATGCACCTGTTTAAGAACGAAAAGGACTCCCAGTCATTATCTGAGAAGCACAAACCTAGGACCTGCTCCCTTTCCACCATATATTTAAGTAACAGGGCATAGAAATGCTGATCTTTTACATTTTCAAACCTTGAAGTTGGCTGGAGAATTTTAAAGTTGTAAGTTGTCTTGCTCAAAAGCTACAAGCTCTTAAAGATTGCCTTCACACAAAATCACTTTTGACATGCAACTAGTCAAGTTGTCAGGTACTCAAGGTCATGTGGTCACACATGTAATATTGCCCTCTATTTATATATATATATATAGTCCTTTCAATTTATATATAAGTTGTGCTGTGACTTTTGAAGTGAGCTGCTGCTTGTCAGGTGTGGGTGCAAAAACTCACATGACAAAGGGAACTTTGCAATTTACTGAACCTGAACACTTGTACAGATGTGTAACACTCACATATTCTCCTAGACAGTGTTTTCTTAGGCAGTGGCTAGCTCAGGCACAGAACAGGCAATTTTAAGGGCACTGTCCATGCGATGAGCGGTGAGCCACAATACCTCCATGTAGAAACTGAAACTAAAATGTATAGAGAACGTTGTATCAGGTCAATAGCCAGTCAGAACACTATTCCATTTAAACAACATACTCCAAACAAATACAAATACAAATACAAATAGAGCTACTTTAAAAAAAATAATAATAATTTACCATCTTTGTAGTCGTTTCAATGATTAAATGGCTCATTACAGGGTAAATAAAAGCTCTAGTTAACTTACAGTTGATACTGCAGTGCTACTGCAGTAGAAACACTATTTCTCCTGCGATACTCCTCAAGGGAATACAGTACAAAATCACTTAAGTACTCCATTTATTCTTAACCTTAGTACTGCATGATTGCAGTAATACTGTAGTACTAGGGCAGTTGATATTACAGTACTAATGCAATAATACTGCTACTACTACTTACATAGCTACTGTAGTAATATTGTAGTACTACTGCAGATAGTAGTTGACTGCAGTAGAAACACTAATTATCCTACAATACTGCTTTACTGAAATACAATGCAAAATCAATGTGGAAGAACTGCATGTTTATTAACCTTACTACTGCATGATTGCTCTAATACTGTAATCCTAATGCAGTTAATATTACACTGCAACTGCAGAAATACTACATTACTGCAGTTTACTACAGAATAAGAACTGCAACTACTGCACTAATAATATAAGTAGAAATACACACATGCTGCAGTATTGCTTTGGTGAAATGCTACAAATAAATGTATATTCTTTATCTTACTACTGCATATTGCAGTACTAGAGCTTACTGGCCTTATACCTACAGTATTTGTACAATCCCAATGTGTAATGGTACAATGTATAAAAAAATAACATTAATAAGACAAGTCATTGTTCTTTTCTTATTTATTCGTAAATGTTGCTATTCATTTTAATTTCAAGAGCATTCAGTGTTCTTATTTGAATTGTCACAGCGTATCCTCATTGTTTAATTTGGATCTTGTGAGTATTTACGTCCACCTCCAGCACACCACATTTGTTCCTGACATGCTCTGAAGCAAAGGAATTGCAAACAGTGAGGTGATTTTAGAATTATTAGCAAAATAATTTAGCAATTCATGCTGTCTTTCCAAGAGAATAAATGTAGTGTCTTATATAATTGCTATTTAGTCCGTTGTAAGAGCTTATAGGTTTTGAATAAGCCAAAATACCATCTCAAAATTTCTTCAGAATTCAGAACCTATCCTTATGGTCTACTGTTTTGCATAAATTTGTAACTATTGTAACTATTTTATTACAATCAGCCTAGTTTCAGGACTATAGCTTCTTTTAGTAACAGGCTGGCACTAGGCTAACTGGTATAATTCACTTCCAGTGAATGGAAAGTTTATCTTAGCATAGCATAACTAAGCATAATTTAACAAAATTCAGTTCACTTCAATTCAAACAATAGCATATTAGGGCAAAGTCCTTCTAAGGTAAGTACCTTCACTTAGCCGCCGTCTTGGAATGACTTCATGACTAACAAGGCCAGGCCTTATCAAAATGAATGGGGAGATATCCAGAACTCCAGATTGGCAGGTTGTACAGCCTGACAGAAAAGTGTATTGTGCAAATCCTTGTTAAAGTCTGAATTCTAAAATCTACCTGTAGATCACTAAAATAAAGGTAAAAACTGCATTATTTTAAATGGCAGTTTTTCCGCATTCACGCCATTCATGGCATGGCTTATTACTCTCACTGCAGGGCAAGACTTCCAATACATTTATACAATTATGGGAGGACTTTTTAAGTTATGTGTCTTCTCCTATATAAGTGTCTCTGATTAGGGTCTATAAATTTTACTGAGAAAAAACACAAATTTATGTAAAAAAAACTCTCAGACAAGACCATCGGAGTGTTTTCTCATAAATTTGTGAGTTTGTTTTTTTACCCCCCCCCCCCCCCCCCAATCTTTATAATAACTCAGCCTAATATGCCTCCGTACAAGCAAGTGAATTACACAAAGATGGGTAATTTTTTGGCTGAAATATTTCTCCACGTCTTGATAGAGTGGTCATGTCTGTGAGAACCATATCTTAGAAACCAAACCATATATCAAGCTAAAAGACATGAAGGAATGTTTGGTGTTGAATTGAAGTGGAATTTCCCTTATGCCAAGCTGAGCATTTTGGTTGCGCTGCTTGACAAATGTCTGTTATTCTGACAAAGTGTTATCCATCACCCAAGCCCATCTTAGCACAGTTAGGTTAGTTTGCCTTCATTCAGACAGGATAGTGACAGATAGGGAGTGGAACTGAGGCCCTATGTCAAATCACACATTTGCACACCTCAAACACTTAGTTTTAGTGCACACTAAGCAGGCACCATCTTGTCTACGTAGCAGAAGGGACTTTTGACCATCTTTTTGATAGAGGCTGTATGGTTCATATGAAAGGAGTCCTAAGTTTTACAGACTTTTTTCAAGAATCCTCTGACAGTTTTTGTTTTTTCCTAGGTGTAAGAATGACATAAGCTCTTTGAACCAGGAGTATGTGCCCGGTGATTTAAGGCTCTTCCAATGCAATAGTATTTGCTGTTTGGCTATGAGTGCAGCAAATGCAATAACTTCAACTTGGTAGCTGGTAAATTTTCCCGCTGCAGGGACACACAAAATATGGCAATTAAGGGGCATGGGAGATGGAAATATTCAGGACTGTGGAAAGATTGTTAAAGAAAGATGTCCAAAAAGCATGTAGTTTGGGGCAGGAGAAAAAAGTGTGTATGGTCTGCAGGAGAATGAGAACACATGATGTAGAGATCATCTACACCAGGGGACAGTTTTTTTGTTCTGAAAATTCTGAAAACCCACTTTAAACTGAAATAGACTCATTTGTGCACAAATGCTGTGGTAATGGTTTCTCCACCATTAATGTCTTATTCACTGAAATAAACCTAGATTATTTTTAAGTGTCCAAAAAAAGCCAATTTTTTTTCTCTCAAGTGATGTTGAATGCAGAGCACTCACATTTTCAAAGTTTTGCTAGGTAAATGTGTCCGATCTAGCTCATCTTGTTCACCATTGCCTCAGAACATGTCTGAAGTTGGAAAACAATTATCTTTTCCAAAAAAGCCAAAATGCTAAGGTAAGTTTCATCTTCATGAGTCTCCTGGAAGAATATCCTGGGGGTTAAACAGGCACTTCCAGTTGACTCTGTCAAATGCTTTCTCTGCATCTAATGTAGTAATGACTGTATTGTTTTTCTGGGTATTTGAGTGGTGCATGACATTAAATAACCTGCGTGTATTACATGAAGACAGCAATAGTATAATTGGTCAGCGTTTAAAATAACACTATCGCAGCAAAATCTTTTATGTATGGTAGCATCACCATTCTGACAAAGTCTGGGATAGCGTATGGTTCTAGATAATCCACAAAAAACATGTTTTCATCACTTGGAAAACATTGAAAACATTTTAGCACTTTATTTTACAAAGTGATGAAATGCAAAAAAATGAGCTGATTACATTTACCAGAATGCAGCAGTCTTTAAATGCATTAAGTAAGTAGTAGCCTAGGTATCAGCCAGACCACCTTTGTTTGTTATTGTCTGAGCAGTGGAGAATGCACACCTGACAATTTGAACATTCTAAAGACTTTTGCCAACAACTGCAGACTTCAGAATGTTCATGTTTGTTGGTGCTTGTTTGGGAAGTGTGCAAGCTGCTTTATGTTATCCAGAATAGGACACAAGCTGCAATAGCTTTTTTGTTAGTAGAATGGTTTGAATGGTGATAAAAAGCACAGAATGACATCCATTTGACATCCATTGTAGCAGACATGGGTGTCGTTCTATTTATTTATTGATTGATTGATTGATTGCAATGTTAGGTTCCATGACTGGGCCAAATAAAACCTGTAATAATTTAATATCAATTATACTATATTATATATAGTAGAATTGCCTGTTTGGTCTTCATATACATTCATTCAGGCAACAGGCCTGGAATTGTTCAGTTTTGCAGTGGTGTACCATCTTAACGACCGTTAAAGGCATTAGGTGATGTCTCACAGTGCAGGTACCCTCCGTTCAGTTGCAAACTCAAGCTGGAGACATGTTGAAGTAGCTTTCTCAGTTCCACAATACAGATCTTAAGCACTGTTGGACATACTCTGTTTGGGCCAGCTGCTTTCCTAAGACATCATCTTCTCAACTATTCTCTGACCTGTGGTGGTGATGGGCAGTGAAAGCCTTAGCTGTGTCTGACTGAAATCAGTCCACTTGTATTCATAGGTTCTGTGCCTCAGGTTTTGGGGGTCTGAGGAGTGAGGAGTTTATTACTACTGCTACTACTACTACTAATAATAATAATAATAATCATAATAATAATGTGAGTAAAAACAATAGCATTCCCACCTTGCTGCTTGGGTACAATAGCCCTAAGAATACTGCAAAGACTGCAGTGTAGGACCTCGGTGTGAGTTAATGCATCAGTTTTTAAACTAAAGTTATTTTAGCTGTACTGCATTGTACTTTAGGAAAACTACAATTTTAAAGAAAGTGCAGCATTACTGCAGTAAAGCCATAGTCATTTTAGCTGTAATGAAGTGTACTTAAAATTGCAGTGTAACTGCAGTGAAACAACTGTTACTTTAGCTGTACTGCAGTATTATAGGCCTACTTCAAAAACTGCAGTATAGCTGCAGTAAAACTGTAGTATTACAGCAGTAAAACTATATTACTGCAGTGAAACTACAGTTATTTTTTTAGCTGTATGACTGTGTACTGCATTGTACTTCAAAAAAACTGCTGTACAACTGCTGTTTTTTGTAGTTGTACTGCATTGAACCTCAACTTCAAACTGCATTATTACTGTAGTGTTCTCCCGAAAACTGCAGTTATGTATTGTAAGGGCACACCAAGCTGATCAAGAGGCAATGTGTGCATTTTTGTTAGGGGTGGAAACACAGTCATAGTTAAAGGGATTATCCGTGTGAATCAACCCATTGCCCTGTTGTTTCACGTTGCCAGGTGCTGTCGATAGATATGAGAACCAGAGAATTTGGTTGCCAGTTTGCAAATTCAGTCTATGTTATACCAAATACTGTCATTTTCACACCTAACGACAGCACTCGGCAGCTTAAAAGAACAGGGATATAGACTGATTGCCAAGGGTAGTGGACCCAATCTTTTTGGCCAAGATTGGCTTCACAAAACCAAACTTCATTGGGATGAAGTTAAGTACACTCACACAGCAGATGACATTCAGCAGTGGTATAGTGATATGTTTAGAGACAAGCTGGACACACTTAGGGGAGTGACTGTGATACTTCACATTAACCTTAATGCCACACCATGTTTGTATAAGCCCAGAGTGGTATCCTATGCAATGAAATGGAAAGTGGAAGAGGAGCTGGAATGCTTGCACTATATTTCAATAAAGTTTTGAAATCGGCACTTCGTAAGCAAGCATTACTTTGTAGGCAGAAGTGAGAGGTTCACAAGCAAACAGATCAATTTAATTTGCTTGTAAATAAATAACATAAATAACTTGCCTATTGTGCTATGTCTCTATTAACAACATTAACAAAATGATAGAAAGGCAAACAACTGTTTAATCATTGTATCGGTATGTGAGTAGACTAGTGCCACTCGTGTGTGGTGTACACGATGCACAGACACACGTTGGAGAACTGTGAAGGATAAACCTTTCCATAAATACAACTGCCTGTCTGCATATTGACAGTTGCATGAGTTGCATGACTAAAATATATGATAATATATATTAATATTATACTATATTATAATAAATTAGGTTTAACAGTACACTATAGAGCTGGAGTGTAATGCCAATGCTGATGCGCCTAGTCACCTGCTGTTACCTGAGATGCCGGCATCTATACACGAGTCTTTTCACTCAAGAAAGTTGTCTGAAATGCTAGTAAAGGCATCCCAGATGTGGCATTGGACAAAGAGAGATCCAGCCCTGTCAAAGGTATAAAGACTTGCTATAAGGCTACCTGGCCATTTCTTGAATCAGGTGTTTCTTGTTCATGGTTAACGTCCACTAAAAATGGAAAAAGTCACATCATTGGGCAATATAATAAGGGTCCAACCTTCACCAGTGAGAGGTTTAGTGAGATCTTGGAACAGAATGGCATCCGTCACGTTCGTACAGCTTCTTTCCATCCATTATTGAATGGACTGGCTGAATGAGTTGTCCAGAAAGTGAAGGAAGGTCTGAAGTGAATGACAGATGACTCTCGAAGCACTAGGCTTTTACATTTCCTGTTCAAATATATCCTCATGCCAGCCAAGATGTTGATAGGGCATAAGTCTTGGCTGGATATGCTGTGTCCATGATGAAAACAAAGACGCAGGAACAGAAACAGATGACAATGTCTGTGTGAAAAACTCAAATCAGCAATGGCTGCCGGGGTTATCCAGATACATAGTTGTCCGGTCTCCTATGTTGTTGAACAGACTGATGAATGCATTTTGCTACCTGGGTACTGACCAAAACATTAGGTTACACACGCAGTCCAAGTTATGTCTGTTGTGCAGGCCCCCCTTCAAATTTTAATTACTGAAATGTTGCCATAGTATGAATCAGAGTATAAAGAATAGGCCTATGTCAGTATCAGTACCTTATATGCAGTATATGCTGTTATTCTGTAAGCTGCCTATCAGTTGTACACTTTGACATAAACATACTGAGGATTTTTATACTTTCCTGTAACCCTTTAAGCAGTTAAAGAGCTATACAGTAATAAGTGCCAATAAAATGCACTATGGATTACAGATAAATACAAACAATAGGAACTGGTAAAACAAAATGAAGCCATAAATGGTATCTTATAGTTATTATTTATTATTGTCATTTAATGAGCATTAAAACTTATTTCAAAACACAGATTCCATAAGACCTGCGTACCTAAACATGAGTGTACTTGATCAGAAATAATAGGCTGATCTTTTTGGGAAGGATGTCTGCCAGTTAGATACATCCTTAAGCTTCTATCTGCTAGTAGGTTGACCCACCATTCAGCATTAGTAGTGGTGGTGCACAACATGGTGGTCGCTGTATTCTGTGATCATACAAGCAGATTTCAGGCTAAATTAGTTCAGTTTTCAAGTATAATTAAAAGTATTCTAATCTGAATGTCTGCAGTGACAGTCTTGTGTGCTAATAGCGGGGAGGTGCCTTAAACTGAGCATGTACTCCGGTCAGGGAGTGGCTGAAACTGACAATTGTAATAAAACAGATTTCTTTATATTACAAACTCCAGATGTACAATTCTTCTTATTGTTTGAGATGACTGAGTAAAAGTGTGTGTCATTTTCTATAAAAATAAGGAATACGGTATGTAAAGTTAAAAACAAAATAATGTGTACATAAATATATTATACACAAGTATGTAGTAATGCCAATATGCACCGAATTAATAAGTCACAGATATACGGAATTACTACCAAGCTACCAAAGTAACAGTGAACAGAAATACAGAATCGTTGAAACTTACATTGCAAATTTGCTGTTGCATGTGTTGACCAAATGATGGCGATCGAAGACCCCAAATAGAAAACAGAGCAAAGCTAATTCTGGTCGGACGAAAAAAGGAACAAGTAGCAACAGCATACTTTGTAAGAACACGTGCTTGTTACACAAAATGCGTACATGTTGGCAGGGGTTGGCAGGTCAGCATATATGCGCGTGCGCAAAAATCAACCAAGTTAGCTTGGGGAAATACTGGGCTTCTATACTCTTTCACTGTGTGTTGTTCCTCTGTTGTTTTAAGCGACAAGTATGGTTTTTCACTCCCACACTGTCCAGCGACATAATAGACAGACGATTAGAGGTATGCCGTGGCAAGGGAGGATGTCCTATTGCACAGCTGTCCCACTATTTGACAGCAGCTTCAATAAAAATGGAAAAGATAACATTAAATTGTTAGCCTATATATTTACATTTGTTTACATCCCTTTCTAAATACTGGTTGTCAGCTTGTAGCCGAGGTGTCGACATACATTACAGTATCGGTTTTGGCCCCCTGACTAATGAATGCCCTTACGAACCAACGAAGTGTTAATACAAACTTCTGTGTTAATCAGAATAGAAGAAAAACTACAAAGCTTCCTGTTGGCATGCCTACTGGATGGGTGACGTAACATACCCGCCCCTTCAGCGATTCTAGCTCAGTAGGGCGCGCTCTCACATACAGCTATTGTTCAAGATGGCGGATTTGGTTAGACTTCAAGGATGCTAATACGCTGTAAATGTATTTGTCGTTTATACCGCGTTACTGGCCACTCCATAGTGGCACTCAAGCTACATTTTCCTTGACTCGCAACCTTAAGTCTTGATTGGTTTGCACTTCCAGACAGGATTTTGCTACCGAACATTATTTTTGCATTCGCATGGGAAAGTTGTGAATAGTCTAAATATGAAAAGACAAGCCGAACGTGACTCGAGTCCTAGAGCAGTAACGTTATCAAAGAGGCTAAAAGAGAGGGAACGAGAAGAGTGCCGAAGAGATGATGGGCCTACGTCGCTTGCTGTGTCGCTTGGGGATACCAGATGTTATCATAAGCATCAGGCGCGGAGCCGAAGCAGGGAGCGAGAGAAGACAAGGCTGCGTGAGGAGAGAAGTGGTGCCGGGGATTCGCTGCATCGTGCTCATCATGAAATTGGTCTGCTCAGTCGCCCACCTTTGCGAACTACAGCAGTGGTGGGTAAATCATCCGCCGAAGTGTTAGGCGGCCGGGCGGCGGCCGGGCTAGAATACAAAACGTTACTGATTAGCAACCTTGGATCACAGTTGTCTGACGAACATGTGGAGGACGGCTTATTTCACGAGTTTAAAAAGTTCGGAGATGTCAGTGTGAAGCTGTCGCACACTCCGGAGCTTGGTCGTGTCGCTTATGTGAACTTCAGACACACAGAGAACGCCCGAGAGGCACGGCACATGAAAACCAGGTTAGTATTGTATGACCGGCCACTTAAAGTGGAGCCCATGTATATGAGACGACGCAGCTGCACGCCTCCTGATGTCGGGTATGTGCCCCTACATAGTGTGTACCAGTACAGACAAAGGTCCCTTTCCCCGGGAGTAGGTGTTAGAGATGCAAGACATCGACATTACCCCATTGATGCATTAGGCCTTAGTAGGGACCGTGATCGGGTCTTGGATTACTACAGCGTGTTGGATGAACGAGGCCGTCCTCACACCTACCAAGTTCCAGATGAGGACTTAAAGCCAGAAGATGACCAGCGGGCTACTAGAAACCTTTTTATTGGAAATTTAGAGCACAGTGTATCAGAGACTGAGTTGAGACAAGGTTTTGACAAATATGGTATAATTGAAGAAGTGGTGATAAAGCGCCCTGCGCGTGGCCAGGGAGGAGCCTATGCCTTCCTTAAGTTCCAGAACCTAGACATGGCACATCACGCAAAAGTGGCAATGCAGGGACGCATCATCGGAGGCAATGCTGTTAAAATTGGCTATGGTAAGGCCAACCCCACAACACGGCTGTGGGTTGGGGGTCTTGGACCTAACATTTCCCTTGCTGCACTGGCACGTGAGTTTGACCGCTTTGGCAGTATTCGTACTATTGACTATGTTAAAGGTGACAACTTTGCCTATGTTCAGTATGAGAGTCTGGACGCAGCACAGGCTGCCTGTACACAGATGAGGGGTTTCCCTTTGGGTGGGCCCAGTCGACGGCTCCGTGTAGACTTTGCTAAAGCTGAGGATTCCCCTCGTGGATACCAGCAGTACCAGTCACCACTGGCTGCACTTCCTGCCCATTATGAGCACCTCACAGATGGCTACAGCCACCGCCGTAGCCTAGAACGGGAGCTAAGGGCACGGGGGCACTCTCCCACTCATCCACTGTTTTCTGAACGAGAGCGTGTCATTGTGGCTGACTCAGACTGGAGTCCCCCCAAAAGTCTGGAGCGGCGGACATCATCACTGGAGGTGTTTGGACGAAGCCGCGTACGCAGCAGAAGCCACAGTAGGGAGCGCTGGGCAAAGGACCGGGATGTTGACCGGGGAGGAGGGAAGAGCTGGGAAGAGAGACGTAAACGACGAAGTCAATCCAGTGAGAGGCCCTTTGATGACAGGGGGCGTTCTAAAACCAGAGCATCCGGCAGTGGCAGTGGGAGTCAGGTGTCACCGGAGGGCAGCCCAGAACGAGCATGCACACGACTGCCAGATTCCACTTCTGAGCCTAAGGAAGAGTCACTTGAAGGGGGATGCCATTCTCCAAACCAGCATGAAGAGTCTTCAGCTACACACACAAAACACCCCACGCTTCCTGAACGGAAGGCATCTGATGGTGAGGTTGATGCTGACTCTCAGACAGAAAAGAATCAGAAACCTGTATGCACACTATTTGAGCTTGCCCAGTCTCTGAGCCAGGTGTGGCATGGATCACTGGTACTGAAAAACAGCTGTTTTCCCACTCACATGCACCTGCTGGAGGGGAGTTCTATTTTTGCTCTAACCTTGTTGCAGGACCCTGCAGCTAGTCAACCCACCAGCACTGGCCAGTTGAAGATAGCCCAGCGTCTGCGGTTGGATCAGCCCAAGCTAGATGAGGTAATGCGTCGCATTCATCTGGGTGGACCAGAGGGCTATTCTGTGCTGCTGGCCCTGCAGGCTCCCATGGAAAAAGAGCCCCCCCCAACTGAACCTGGCCTACAGAAGCGCCTGCTAAGAAACCTGGTGACATACCTCAGAAACAAACAAGCAGCAGGTGTCATCAGCCTGCCATTGGGAGGGTCCAAAGACAGAGAGGGCGGGGGTATGTTGTATGCATTCCCACCATGTGACTTTGCCCGGCAGTATCTGAAGGGTGCCATCAAGATTTCGGGCAAAGTGGAAGAGGAACATTTAATTATTGTGATTGTGAAAGATAGTATTTAAAATATTGTTAATTAGGTTTTTATAGTTGAGGCAGAGGAGAAAAAGCTCTTCAGACATAGCAGAACGAAGAGTCTGTCCCGCAAAGAAACCTACAGCGTAATGATCTGTTTGTCTGAGAGCTGCCACTAAAATGGTTGCATTTGTGAGTGAACTCTTGTGAAAATTGTAATTTTGTTAATTTCTCACATGTATTTGGAAAATATTTCATCTGCTAAAGCTTAAAAGACAGTATTAATTTTTATCTTTTGTAATTAGTGGTCAAGATTGTACATCAATTAAAAGTTGTGTTTTGTGATGCAAGAGGGCATTTTTGCGATAGATACATTTGATTGATCCAGTTTAAATGAATGTCCATCAGGAAAAGACTGATTGTGAATGGAATTTGTTCAGGATCTAATCTATGTTGCTATATCGCTCTGTATCACAGCCACACATACTGTAACTTTCCTGACTTATTTTGATTATGTATTTGTATGTACTGAGCAAGGAACGTCAGGCTTAAGAAACAGTCTAGGTCACTTCTGGGCCACAGGAAACTGAAGTAATCATTAAGTTGACAGACAAGGGAAACACAAGGGATTTTATCTAGAAAGCCCTTAACTACCTCTGCAATGTTATATCTTGCAGCTGTTTTATTAGTGTAATCATTTCTTGAGGCAGGAATAACAAAAATATTTACTTTACGTTTACTTAAATGTTCAGTGGTAATAATGATCAGAGAATACAGCCTCCACTGTATCCTCTTACTGCAATCTGCTTAGAGCAAGCAGAAACAGAAATCAGCCATCGTTTTAGATTAGAGATCACTTAATCTGCCTTGTCTCCATTGTCTCTGCATCATTGTCATAGTTCTTATCAGGGACAGCAAAAGTTTAAGAATTATTTAATTATTTGGCTTTTTTAATTATTTTCTCAGGAGTATAATGTTAACTAGAACCTTAAAATGTTGGGAAACACTACAACCTTAAGAGTGCATAATTCATGAGAAAGAAGTGTGAAAAAGGTTTTTGCTGTGTACTTTTACATGAAACACATTCCTCTTTCCAGTTGCACAAAATGCCTATTGGAACTTTGTATGTATTATTGCTGAACTTTACAAATGGAAACTCTACAAACCCTCCATTATGCAAAGTATCCAGTTATATTAAATCATAAACGATACTGTATGCAAAATGTTAAGTAAACACTATGTCTTTGTAATAAATCATATTCCTTTCCAGTGGTTTGTTTAATTTGGCTATGCTCTGTAAACTTTAGGCTACAAAAAGCCAGGATTGTATTTTTAAACTGGAGTGAAGGTTTAAATGGAAATCCTGTTTCAATAGTCTAAAAACAAATGTGATTTACAATTAATGCATTTATAAAGGCCTCTTCCAACCACTAGTGGTGAGTCTGAGATGGTAAATTCAGGGTCTGCAGTGCATTAAGGCCTGACAAAGCAATCCTGTCTTGTTAATGGCTCCAGCAGTTTGCAGTCTCGGCGTGAATTCACTTGCTGGGGTGGAGCAATATGCAGGTTGTAAAAGTATTAAACATACAACAGAATTAAGTCTGCATTATATCTTACCTGTGGTATACCCCAATGCCCTAATACCACTGTGCACTAGCATGTTTGGTTTACTAATTGTGTAAAGGGAAGGAAGGTATTTTGATTGGCCGTAAGACTTTAATAAATAGACACTATATCTGAACAGTCTCAAGAAAACTAAAACTATAATGTGATAGAGTTGATATATTTGTTTGCTTAGAATCTTTCTCAGTGTTAAATCTTCACATTTATCTTACTGTAATATTGGTTTCAGTTAAATGGTACACTCAGGTAGTATTTAAATTGGTGATGTCAGAAGAATTTACCACAGTGTCACAATTTGAGTATGGTTACAGTATGGAATTTTATATATTTGCTTAGCATAGCATCCTAGCACACCATATAAGATACTGGAATTAGCCCATAGGTCACCCTTATGTCAAATCAAATATGGTTGTTGCTGTATGTCAGAAAGTATTGATGACTGGTGGTCTTTTTAGGCAGAGGATTTAGGCAAAGAGAAAGTGGGTTTATTTCTTACCAATAGGCAACAGGGTAACCCTATACCCTATATACCCTAGGGTATATGGGTTTTTCTATGTTGAATGCCAATTTGGTCAATAGGTTTTTCTATGGTCGACGCCAATTCCAATATTGAGGAGTCAGGGTCAGCCTGTGACTATATATCCTGCTTATATTTTGGGGCCAATATATGGACATTTTCCCTGTGTTTGCATGCTAAAATGTCACACTATTAATAATATCAATAATAAAAGACAATAGTTTTCAACAAAAACATTTAAAACTTGTCATCTGTCTCTCCAGTCTCCAACCTTCATTTTGTATCTGACTGCACTGCACTTACTTGTGTAGCCTAGGCCAAAATAAACTGTCACTATTATGCACAAAAATACACAGCAAGTAAATTATGTTTATTCACAAATCAATTCAATTAAGTTTTTGAATAAAATTGATGTGTGTATACAGTAGGCCTACTGTCTACAGTATCAGCTTTAAAACGGGGGCCAGAAGCATCTTCTGCAGAAATAAGCATACTAACTTAAAATCTGACCACATCTAACTAAATACATCTAAAATCTAAAATCTAAATATAATTATTAATGAAATTAATAAAAAAATTACAGCAATAAAAAAGTTAAAGCAATTATCTTAACTTTGGATTTAAATTTGCTAGTGAATTTTACACTTAACATTGTTCAGTAATGTACGTAGAAACATTAATGAATAATTGTATATGATTTACAAGACATATGGAAAAAAATTGGTTGGAAAAAGTACTCATTTTAGCCAGTCCTCTTCAGCGTTCTATTAAATGTTCTAGTGGTGGCATACGTCACTAGCTGTCCCATTGTTGGGGAATGGAGCATCAGGCATAAATGTTTCATCTCCAGTTACAGTCCAGTCATTTTTTGTTTTTGCAACTTAAATAATGACACTGCAATAAAATGATCACTGAGAATCCCAATATTCAGATGCGCAGCTTCTGGTAGCCTGTCAGGACATAGGCCTACATTTCTGGTGAAGCCTAGTTTAACCTAGTGATTGACAAATCAGAACCAAATCTGAGGTTTTTTTTTTCACTGATGATGTGGAGTATGATCGTGCTGATAGTTGGATAGTGTTTTCTTATATTCAAACTGTAGACTACAAAACATCTCCATGTTTCCAGTGACATGGAAACGATTTAGCTACAGGAAATTTCAAAATGTTGTTGGGATTGGGAGAAACCCCTGAGCCCTATTTATTTATTTTCTTCAGCCTGCACTTTAGCATACAATTGGGGATGTCATTGACTGTCAATTAGCGTGGGTGTACAAAATCACCATAAATGAGCCAAGTTAAAAAGGTCTAAGGGAAGATTTGCTTCTGATTTGTCAATCACTGGGTTAAACTAGGCTTCACCAGAAATGTAGGCCTATGTCCTGACAGGCTACCAGAAGCTGCGTGTCTGAATTATGAATATATGAATATGCTGTCCTCAAACAATCCCATAAATGTTGCAGAACAAAATAAAACTATTTTCAATAATCACATCAGGCCTAGCCAAGGCTATTTCCCAGAGTGTGTTGCAAGGTTTTTGTGATCAGATCATGCACTTTTCATACGCTTTGAATATTCTATTCTCGTTGAGACATTTGCATTTACACGGCGCTGCTGCATTTAGCCATATAAATAACATGAACCCTTTATACCTATTTCCATTTGTTGTCTTGTTGTGATATGTGTTGATGGGACCCATAAGTTGACTATTTGTAGTAGAACATATATAGGCTTTTTTAGTAGAACATATATAGGCTGATACCATATGAGCAAAATTCTGGACTTTACAGTCATTATAGAGGCAAGGAGTTATGACATAATGGTGTACTTTTTGGACATACTGTTGTCATTTGTGTCATCAAATGTGGTGGCGCCGTTAAAACTGTAGAGGGCGCAGGGGACTATTTTTCACCAGTAAAATATCACAAAAATGCAGTTTTTGTTAATATTAACCCTGTTTTTTGCATGTTTCGCCACAGATAAGTAATTTCATTGTCAGCAGTTCAAAATGCATATTTTGAGGTGCAGTTACACTTTAATGCCAGTAGATTCATGCCTAAAAAGGACAAAAACTAAGGTAAGGCTGAGGTAATTTCTAGAAAAAGGGCTTCCTGAATACGAAAATTCATGATTTCACCTTCAAATATCTCTATGTGCCTTCATCCTACCGTCCAGACATTTTGCAACATAAAACTTACATTTTTACTATTCAGTTATGCCATAACTACTATGACAAAGGGCCTCTTCAAATGAGGATATTTACATATTTACATTTTTGTACCATTTTCATGTGTCTCACATTTCACATGACACTGAAGCCTTATTAGTTCATATATCAACACTGTCTCTACCTACCTATTGCCTCTCAGAAGTCTTTCAAATCAAAACTAAGTGTCTCGCCATGGGAATAACAGCAGCAACCAAGTATCAAACCACATCTTATCAGGCTGCAAGCATGCTAGACTGTTTCCTTACACACTATGCTGCCATCACTCAGTTGCTTTTACATAGACTTCTCCTCTTTAAAAATGTTTTTTGTGGCATAATTCTGATTTGGAATATAATGGAAAGACATCACATCACTTGACATTGTATTTTATAACTGTGTAGAGCTGTTTTTTTGTCTAGGGAATGATCTGGGGTACTAGATTAGTACATCAGCATGTATAGGTTCCATTGTGGTTAACTAGCAAGAAGAATAAAGTGTCTGTGTAATGGTGGTGGCTATTGCTCACTGAAGTGAGAGAAACTGATTTTTTTTAAATAATGAGATTTTAATTTTTAGGGTACTATGTCCTTTTGGCTGCCCAGATCACCAGACAAACAGGCCCCATTTAGCCACTGACTAGGCCACATCTGAGATCATCCACAAAACTTTCAGTCAGCCAGTAAAATGTTTTAATCAAGTTCAAATGCATTAGCCCACCATTCAGTGTGGCCTCAGACAGGTCTATTTCTTCGTCACTTGAATTGAGTTGATTCTGGGGCATTTGCCTTACTATTTTGAGTCTCTCGTCATAAGGAAGATCATCAAATACAAGTCAAGTCAAGTCAAGTAGGTTTTTATTGTCGTTTCAGCCATTTACACAGTACATAGTGAGACGAGACAACGTTTCACCGGGAACAATTGGTGATACACGTAACTGTTAAAACACAGTATGGACAAGACAGATACGTAATAGTGCCTACATACATTATTGCGGGACTACACAGATTCACTCACCCACTCACATACGCACTCCACACACACAACTACACACGCACGCGTGCACACTCTTGTACACATATGTACATACATTACAACACAGTTGTAAACAATTGGCAGGTCAAAATACAGGTGACCTCAAACAAACACGCTAGACAGACTAGCACTGTGGCTAGTGGTGTGATTTGTAAACAGAAGACTGTTCAATATAAACATAAATAATAGCAGCAAGGCTAGGGGTTATGATTTGTAAACAAGAGACTATTCTACATAAATATAAGTGATAGCAGCAAGAAAGTGCGGGGGGCATAAAGGTGCAGTGTGCTGTGACGCGCTGGTTTGCATCCTGAGTTACTAAGAAATTCCAGTCCAATTACAGGTTGTTCAGCAGTCTGACTGTCTGCAGGAAGAAGCTCTTCCCCATTCTGGAGGTGCGGGCAGTGATATTGCGGAACCTTCTGCCAGATGATAGTAAGGTGAATAGTCCATGGGAGGGATGGGTAGTGTCTTCGGTAATGTTCTTTGGAAATTAGGTAAATATTTTTTAATATATTAGCATCACAGCTATTTTCAGAGCTAGTTGGCCAGAATCCCTTGTTTGCAATCTAGCTTGTTAAGCCATCTTAACTTGACTTCCTTATCAACATAAAACTTTCCAGTCAATCAAAAAGAAGTCCAGCCACTTTGTCAGTTCCTCCAATCAACATGCAGATATTCAGCGCCTGTGCCAGCCCGGACAGATGTTTTTTGTTTTTGTTTTTTTGTCAAATAAATGCCTAGCTTTTTGCTTTTGCACTGCAGTCCCCTGCAGTCTGAAATCCAGTGAGGCTGCCTTTCAATGGCTTTCAGTGGGAGGTGCAGTGAAATCACATTTGGTTTTAACCTGGGATAAATTACGATCTTGCCAAACATTGCCAAACAACCAACAATATTGATAGAGGTTAAGAGTCAATAGTCTATATCAGTAGCTTACAATTGTAACCTATTAGCAGTGTTGGGCAAGCTAATCAGAAAATGTAGTTAACTAAGCTACCAGTTACTCCACATCAAATGAAGCTTCACTATACGAAAGCTACCTGAAGACAAAATATAGCAAACTCCACATGAGATGAAGCTTCACTACACGAAAGCTACCTGAAGACAAAATATAGCAAACTCCAACATACACACAATAGTAACTATTAGTAAGTAATTGTACTTTTACATGGCTAAAAGTTTTTAAAGCAATAATATTTGGGTGTTAATTCCACATTCTGTGTCCAAGCTAGAATAAATGGGAGAATAGAATGTGCATGTGTGTTCTGTGTTTCCCTATGGGTATACAGTATTTCACATAATGCCTACAACATTTTGCACTATAGTTTTTCTAGTATACAATGCTTTCTAATATGATGTACTATTAACTATAATGTGCACACTCAAGTGATAAAAGACACACAATTGATTTTTGTATACATCATGGGCATTTTTTTGATTATAGCACCTCTCATGCAATAAATGCATCACATTCTTGCAAAGAACTGATCTTCCATGCATAGCCTAGATGGAAGATTTGTTTGAAAATGTAGCTTATGGAAAAGCTACCACACTACATGACCACAAAATGAACTAAACTAAAGAAAAGCTATCAAATTCAGAAAATAGCTTCACTACAGCCACGCTGCTCAGAAATGTAGTTAAACTAGTAGCTTTACTACTTGCATCATCTGTTAGGCTAGTTAACTTGTTGTGACAATTTATCTTGGTTCATTTTGTTGGCCTCTGTTAATTACAGTCTGTACAGTGCAAACTGGCATTGCTACACGGTCACCTCGATCCTTGCTGAAAGGTATCCATATCCATGATAAAATACCCATGCTAGCTAAAAGATAAAAAATAAAATACCCATGCTAGCTTAAAAAGTAACACGATACATAACTCCTAAAACAGATGACTTAATAACTAAAATTCCGCCCTCCTCGATCTTATACTGACCCAATATAGGCCTACATTAGATGGCTCTACTTCAAGCCCAATCCAAGTTGACCAATTAACTGATAATGTTGTAAATGTACGACACTCCACATTTAACTCCAACAACTCCCTTGTAACCTCAAATCCAGTTGGACCACATCTACACATGGTTACAGCTAGCTCTAGTCAACCTGTAGCATACCTTGATTCATTCACACCCACCAATATATCAGAAATTACTTCTTTGATCTCCTCAACTAAAGCCTCAACATGCTTACTGGATCCTATCCCAACAGATCTTCTTAAGAATGTTCTCCCTTTACTGGCTAAGACAATACTTAAAATTATAAATGGCTCACACATAGCAGGGCATGTCCCAAAATCTTCCAAGACATCTATTATTAAACCATCTATTAAAAAACCTATCCTTGATCCTGATGTCCTGGCTAACTACTGACCCATATCTAACCTCTAATTTGTATCAAAAGTACTTGAAAAAATAGTGTCTACAGAAACAGAGGTTGTCTGCCAAGCTATGTCTGCAAAAATTCTACACGGGACTGATCACACACACTCTCTGCGATTGCACGACTTATGGGAGAATTTATTTCACTCACAGGCACAGGGAACCACTATCTAAATACATGAGACTCCTGGAGCCTTCGGGAAACTTCAGATGTCTGCCATAGAAACATTTGCGTGAGTTTTGGCGCGTTTACAATAGCCTATTTTTGGCCAACGAGGCTTGTGCTTTAACGGGACAATTCAAAATCACCCATAAATCGGGATGTCCTGGTCAATATTGGACAGTTGGGAACCCTAGTTACCCCTGATAGTATGACGAACATCTCTAATCTATTTACAAAAAATCAGTGCTCTGTTACAAGTCTACTTATGCCCTGTCTTAGTGTCTGCATATTTATATTGTATGTGCACTAAATGTAGCTTAATTGCACTAAATGTTGCCTGTCTCAGATGTCTTCTATGTATCCTAATGTGGCACCACTTGAATTCATGGTGAAATGATGTTTTGTCTCACTATATACAGTGTATATGTCTGAAATGACAATAAAATCCATTTGACTTGACTTGGTCCAAGGAGGCCTGTTCATTGTTCTTGCTGATAAGGCCCATGACCACTGTGTCATCCGCAAACTTGATAATGGAGTTGTGACTACTGCTGTCATAAGTGTAGATGTTATAAAGCAGCGGGCTCAAGACATAGCTTTGGGGGAGACCAGTGTTGGTGGTTAATGTGTCAGATGTCATACCACCCACTCTAACCACTTGTAAACAGTTGGTGAGAAAGTCAAAAATCTTCTGGAGGGACATGAGGTGAGGCGCAACCTGCGGGCCATCAACCCGAAGAAGGCATCTGGTCCTGATGGCGTCCCTGGTCGTGGGCTGAAGGATTGTGTAGACCAGCTGGCTGAGATCTTCACCAGGATCTTCAACCAATCCCTTGCACAGTAGACTGTCCCACCCTGCCTCAAGTCCTCCATGATAGTCCCCTTGCCCAAGAAGCCTAAATGACTATAGACCAGTGGCACTCACCCCTGTGGTGATGAAGTGCTTTGAGAAGCTGGTCCGTACACATCACAGTATTCCTGCTCCACTGCCTCGATCCCCATCAGTTTGACTACAGAACGAACCGATCCACGGAAGACGGCGTGGCTACAGTCCTCTATGCCGCCTTATCACACCTGGAGGGGCAAGGGAGCTATGTGCGGATGCTTTTCATGGATTACAGCTGCATTCAACACCATCCTCCCACACAAACTGGTGGTCAAGCTAGGAGACGTGGGGCTTCCTCACACCACCTGCATGTGGATCAGCAGCTTCCTCTCTGGCTTCAGACAGAGAGTGAGAGTTGGCCCCAGGGCTGTGTGCTCAGTCCCCTGCTCTACTCTCTACACACACAACTGCACCCCTGCCCATCAGAGCAACACCATTGTGAAGTTTGCGGATGACACAACTGTGGTGGGGCTCATCTCCGGGGGTGACGAGTCGGCCTACAGGTGTAGGTCATGGTGTATGGCCAACAATCTTTTCCTTAACACTTCAAAGACCAAAGAACTCATAATATACTACAGAAGGAAAAAGACAGAGATCCCACCACTAATCATCAGCGGGGGCTGTGTGGAGAGGGTGACAGACTTCCTGGGAGTCAACATAGAAGAAAACACTATCCTGTAGTGTGAACCCCTCATCTCTGTGACCAAGGTAAGGAGTGGTGTGTTGAAGGCTGAACTAAAGTGAAATTAACTGCATTCTCACATATTTCCCCTTCCCCTCCTCCAGGTGGGTCAGGGTGTGTACAGGAGGCATCCTCTCTGGACCTGTTGGCTCGATAGGCAAATTGGAGAGGGTCAAAGGAGCTTGGCAGGGTTGAGCAAAAAATTGCCTCTCAAAATACTGGACGGTAGTTGCTTAGACATGATGGACTTTTAATTTTCGGCACTGGAACAATAATAGACTGCATAAATCAAGTAGGAACCGTCTCTTGAGCCAATGATGTATTGAAAATATAAGTAAAAACAGTTGAACAGTGCAGAATTTTGAGGACGGTGTCCCAATCTGAGAATTAGGCACCTGTTTTTTCACTTATCATGATCATGTACAAAGGTCTATCATGTGTCATTTCATTAGGAACCTCTTACTGAAATGAGATTATGCTGTTCTGCAAGCATTAGGAAGATAAACCTCACACAACTTAGAAGTCAGTACAGTATTATTTTTTATTTATTACAATGGCCTGGTTAAATGGAAGGAATGACAGATGGCAGGCAATAGGTCAGTATAAATGTTGAGTGAAAATCTAAATCATATTTGTAAACATAAAGCAGTTCAACACACAATTCTGTTAGCCAATGTGTAATTATCATGTTCAAGTGCAATGTTGTAAGATAATGTCTTTGTTAAATGGTATGACAGTATGGGATAGATACAATATTTTATGTTATACAGTATTTCATATGTAATGCTATAGAGTATAGTTTGTAAAGTCAAACAATGCATCATTTTGCTATTTTGTCAGTTTTATTAGCAATGTTCCCTCTAATTTTTTTCAGCGCTGTGCAAATGAAAATTTGTCTGAGCAGCATGCTTCAGCACTGGAAGCTGTCTTTCGTAGTCAACCGATTTTTAAGAGTTGAGTATTGAGTATTATTTGGCCAGTATTAATTTACTCAGATGTGTACTCAGTGGTATCCCAAGGAGCAACAGGGCGCCATTGATTTGCCAGCTCATTCTTAAGCTTAAAAGCAGAAAAGACTAATGATGGGGAAAACACAAGGTTTTATGAGAATGCAGTGGGGGGAGAAGGAGATGGGTTATAATGCTTTCATACAGCCAACTCCTAAACTCCAGTAAAAAAAAAAATATGTTAATTGTTAAGAAGACAACTTCAATTTCAATTTCACATTGAAATTATTCACGGATGTAGCCTACATGAAACACAATAAAATTAATTGTTTTTGGTGTTCTTTAACTCGTCGTTTAAAAGGCCTATAGTGGACTTGTTGTAATATGGCCACATTGGACCACATAATTTTCACCATTGTTTATGCACCAAAATATATCATGCGGCGGTGAAAAGGATTGAAAATAATGCAAGATGGAAGATGCAGCTGGTAAAAGATACTCTATTGCAAAAAAAAAAAAGAAATGGCCTTTGCCTAGGAAATGATGATCATGGATGTGGTATGTATTTGTCATTTTTGTCAGAATACACATTATTATTTGTGCAGGAGTAACAAAAAAGTTCCAAGATAGTTGAAAGGTGAGGCAAGAGGTCAGAATAATGACTGCCAAGAAATGAAGTCCCATAAACTAAATATCCATCAACGCTGTAAAATTTAAAAAAAAAAAAATGCCAGGGCACATGACGAGAGGTGGTGTGAGATCTGCCAATTGCATGTGTCTCATGGTCAAACATAAATATAATGGCACTCTCATTATCCAACAACTGGCTCATTCATTTGTTATATAAACATGCTCTCCAAGATATTGCGACATTAGTTTATACATAGGGCCTAACTGAAGATTGCCTGTAGGCTAATATTCACGACTCGAGACAGACACTATTCTGTCTCCTCCGTTCTGTCCAGAAAATTCAGACAGTTCGGCAACATGTCATTGTTTGATGCATTGTTTGAAGTATCAAAAGTCGCAAAGTGTGCTCCATTACATTTATTAAAATTATCGTACACGCTCTGAGCGCACACTCTCAGTTTAGAGGAAACACAGCTTACTAGCAATGATGCAGTAGACACAGTGACTTTTCAGAACCATACACATTTTGCATAGATGCTAAAATCATGCAAATTATTTGAAAACTAAAAAGTGCAGCAGGAGGAGAGAACACAAGGATATAGTGGTTTATATCTGACTTGACGTGTATGAATGTGTAAGTCATACTGACCCCTTCTGATCAACAGGATACTGGGCTTACAAAAATAAGTGATTCTGTATTTATAGATTTTAAAAAACAAAAGAAAACAAACAAAAAAAAACTACACAAAAAAATTACAAAGGAAGAAGTTTTTAAAATTGTTCTTGAGAGAAAATTTTTCCTGACTCTCTCAGTCCAAGTATTGCTATTCTATCACTCTGACAATAATAGGCTCTGCCAGAGATTCTGCATTCTTGCATACTTTAGCTTGTGTGAGTGTGTCAGTTAAAATGCTGCAATTGTTTCTGAAAAGAGTTGGTGACCTATTACCTAACCTGGTTGAAAAAGGCTTCATCCTAATTGAACTTTCACAATTCTTTTACTAATTACTCATTTGTGGTCATTGTGAAGCATTGTGAAGTCCAAAAGATAATGGCCCTTATTTACAACATAATACAACATACAACATAAAACAGTTCAAGACAGGTGTAATAATTTTCACACAAAGCTTGGCATTTATCAATTTTAACGTGAATGGTGGCTACACTCAAATCTCACGTCAAGTCTAAGGTTGCTTTGGCAAGTTTTGAGTCAATATGGTCTTATATCATGGACAGTTAATCACAAAACTGGTCTGGTCTGTTGGACCAAAGACTTCCTTGGCGTATTGTTATGTGGATACATTTAATAGGTTAGAATACCCATAACGGACAGAAATACTTTCAGTAATAGAAACTTTATTTTGAAACGTGCAACATGACTAAAGTGTGTTCAGTGGTCTTTAGCATATAAGTAATATATAGTGCTTCTGCAAAATACAGTCTTTTCCACTGAAATCTCCATATTTCCTGACATCCAACTTAAAGGCAAACCAGGTTAATTTAGAGCTTCATAGTCACTTTGATGGTTAAATGGCTGCAGTTATTACACTTGCAGTCTGCTTAAACAGTGAGCCAGTGGACCCAAAACTGAATGAGACTGAAATCACATTTATTATTGTTAGTCAACATAACTCTATGAAAATGATCATTGCTGGTTCCTATTCTTTTGGTCTGCAAACAAATCCTCATTGGATTGGATTGGTGAGAATGTACAACATGCTACTTTTTAAAAAAACTGTGACTGTAGGGGAACTCCATAGGTAAAACGTCACAGGCTTGCCTGGTATGCCTTTAACCTTTCTGACTGCTCAGATTAATTCTTGTAGCTCGTAGTATATATGGGTGTAACATTTAGGCACATTACACGTGTTTTACGGCTGCCACAATAACCAAAATCCATTAATTCTTGGAGTGAATGGTACCTAAACCGCCATAAGATGATTACTCAGACTTGTGCTGGTTCCTGCAGTCAAATGATTAATGGGGGCCAAAGAAACTAAGCAATAAATGAACTATAGAACATTCTGCAGTGCACATCCTTGAATAACTGAAAAATAAAACATAATTAATACCATAAATTAAACATGAAGAGATCAAAAATATAAACACAAAAGTTAAAATTTCCTGTTGTCTTTTTTTTACATTGTTAAAATATCAACATAAACAAAACTCAAAATGTTGTGTACAGAGGCATACACTTTTTTTAACAGTAAAAAGCTGATATAGATATTTGCACATCAGTCACTAGTGTCATAAATAGTGAGGGTATAATACATCAAGATATTAATAAATAAGTTAAATAAGGACAGTAGATTTATGTTAAGAAGTTTTGGGGATAATTTATGGCTTTAAAGGCTGTTATAGCCAGACAACACTGTTCATTGATGTTAACCACTGTCATTTGACAGTCTTTTGGAAAAAAAGAGTAAATATAAGGACTGATAGTATTGTTGTAGTTGACGACCATCAGTCCCTCCAGGATTTCACTTTTTTTTGCGATCAAAGTGATTTTATGGCAGTATTTTCTAAAGATTTGCAGGGAATTTGCAATTATTTTCTGTTTCTGTTATTGTCATTGGGGACAATATAATGGGTACAGAAAGGATAGCAGACAGGTAAATAAGTGTATTCAAGCATTATTCCTCTATATTCTTTGTGATCTTAAATCTGCACTACAAAATCTGCACTGCACTGCACTTCAATGCCTGTTTGTCCTACTCCTCGCCCCACCCACCACGTGCATGTTGAGGAGGTATCATATTATAATGGAAAACTAACCAAACTGAGTAGAGTCGAGTCAAGCTGGTACCATGTAATGGAAAAGAGCCGTATGACAGCAGTGGCCATGAATATGAAAAGCTGACATCAGCAGGACATATAAATGTGTTGAAATTTAAACATCAGGCATTTTATGGGTCATATTATGGAAAACAATTGCAAATATAAAAAGTTGCAATAAATACTTGATTTTGTGGGATATTATGCAATCGCAAAAAAAAAACAAAAACTGGAGGGACTGTACAATGGCTGAATTAGATGGAGAGTATGGAAGCGCCACAGAAAAGCACCCTGATTCCAGCCTCATCTAGTGGGGTCAGAAGAAGAGATTTTGGGATCACAGAGGAACGTGGATGTGTGACACTGCGGGAAGGCAAGAGTAGATGTAGAAATCAGTAAGGTGCAAACTTCTGTCTCTCTGGCTTCTTGATCCCATTGGCTGAGGAGATTTTGGTGGTGTAGGATGCCAAAGTCCCATGTGTGGGGGCTGCAGCAGCTGCTGTGGCAGGAGGGGTGGACAGGGCCAGGAGGGGGATTGATTTAATTCCCAGGAGACTGGAGAGGGGAAGGGCATAGGGAGTGCCCAGGACTGGAGCATGGGGCAGACCACCCATTGCTGCCAGGGCTGCAGCAGAGGACGAGGCAGGGGATGTGGGCTGAGTGAAGCTCATGTTCAGGTCAACAGGGGTCGACATGGAGGAGGACTGGGCGGTGGATTTGGCGGTCTCTAAACTGCATTTGGCAGCGGAGGTGGAGGGTGGAGGGAAAGGGAGAGGGATTTGGATGGAGAAGGGTTAGAAGGTTAAATAAAAGACATGTTAAACAAATTAAAACAAAATAATAAGAAAGGCGTGTTTTGCTAAAGGTTGCAACTCAATATTTGAGGGGGAAATTGGCAGTCATGAGGGAGGCTGTTTAATTCAGGGAAATGGCTTGGGTAGGGGCTTGGGGGAGAGGAGACAGAATGGTTTTAAACTCATTAGGATTTTCCTCACTCTCTCAAAAGTGTACATCTCAAAAATAAATAAATGTATTTGCCATTATAGTATGACTACTTGACTAGAAGTGAGCATTTACTGTACAAATCTAAGGGGGTAATTCAGCCATTTCTGAAACATTTTCAAATATTCTCATTTAAGTTGCTAACGTTGGGTGTGTTCAATATGCAGCACTTTCTGTTGCAGCTCTTTGCAATAAAAACTGCAAGGGCCATGATCCTACCGGACAATGATGACAATAAGTGCCAACACAGAATTCAAAACCTGGGGCCTCATTTATAAAGGCTGCTAAGCACAGAAAAGGCGTTTAAACTTCAATGAAATGTGTGTACACATCATTTCACTGTAAATTTTCTTTATAGAAAAAATCTATGCGGATAGAGAGTGTGCAGTTCTATGCAACCTTTGATCTTCATGCATCTGATGCTGAGATCCCCAAATTAAGCTCAGCCCCCAAAGGACATATTCAAATGTTATATTATAAATTACAGGCTAAAGGTATGTACCTTATGCCATAGCTAAACATGCCTACATTAAAAGACATTTTCCAGCATTTTTCACGAATTCAAGGACCCGACATAATGTTTTGAGAAATGGATTGTGGTAAAGTTTATTGACACAACAACTTGGCTCTAGCCAGGCTGACACTGCCCAGAGCTTCCGCTCAATATCACATTTCGCTAGCAGGGTGCATCAAGGATCTCTCCAAAGGCTTAAGGCCAGTTCAAACCAAAGATTCACGACAAGATGAGCTGCAACATTCTTTAGACATTCTGGCCAAAATCTGAAGCATTTACATCAATGCAAACGGGACCAGATAAACTTCCAGATAAACTAGCAAGCTGGCTAGTTAGCAAACAACGTTACCTATTTAGCTAAATGGCAAACTAGTATAGAGTTAATAAGCATTTCTGTCCAAAACTCTGTCCTGGCATCTCTAATGAACTGACTGCATGACACCACGTTATAAAAGCTGTGAGGTAAAAGCGTTCTAAAGCCTTGAAACTGCGATTTGACATTTTGAATCTTCATCAACAACATGAAACTGCTTGCAACTACATAAAACGCTTGATTCACACCACTGCAACTGCTGTCTAAAACGGTCTTGTCTCGTTGTGAATCTTCGGTCTGAACTGGCATTTAGGTTTCCTTTGACAAATGTTTGGATGACCAATCAGGGAACAAAGGAAAGGCTATGTCCCTGGTGGGAGGGCTGAAAGCGATGTCTTGACCACTTTTCACAGAAAGTACCTGCCCATGACGACAACTGAGGGATCACAGACACGTTGCAAAAAGTGAAATGGCATGAAAAAAATTGGTACACCAGGCTATTAGGGCTTGGTAATTAATTGGAAAATAATCAAAACTGACATTCAAAACAAATAATTGCTGTTTCTTGCCCATGTCAATTAATTGCTCCTGTCAAGGTCAATGCAGGATCACAAATGGATATTGTACAGACTAGGAAGCCCTGGCAATTTATTCCCCAGGGAAATTTTAGAAATTGTGGAAGCTAATTACACCATTTTAAGAGAACTCTAGATTGACAGAAATCCTTAATAAGTTATCTTAGAACTTATGTAGACATGTTTTGGTAACACTGTAAATTAATATGTTAATAAGGTATTAATAATGCATTATTAACAATTAACAATGGATTACTAACAATTAGTTAACAGTTGTTATTCTTTAATAACATTAGTTAACTGTCCACTTGTTACTGTTAACAAGCTGCTTGTAAATTACTTATAAATGTACTGTAAATGCTTTATAAACTAATTCTTATCTATTAATAAACAAGAAAATAATAACTAATATCCAATTTGTACACAACTTGTAGTCTATCATGGTTACTACTGATCCCTGGCAGTTGGGTTAGCCTCTTGAGTTGTGGATCTGCTCAAGGTTTTCTTCCTAGACTAACTAAACACAGGGGAGTTTTTCCTTGCCCCTGTTGCTCTTGGGTGTTCCTTCTGTAAAGCACCACGAGACAATAGTATTGTAAAAGGAGCTGTATAAATACAATTGAATTGAATCCACTCACAAGCCCTTTCTTACCGACTTGTAGTAGGTTTTGTAGCCCTAAAACTAAAGCAAGAACTATGTAGCTGATACTCCACTCAACCTATTGAAAGGCTACAGGCTTGGTTAAGCTGTGAGTAATGGTTTTCTCAAGCTGCTTGTTAACACTTACAAGTTTCATGTTAATGGTTAACTAATGTTATTAAAGGATGACAACTGTTAACTAATTGTTAGTAATGCAATGGTAACTGTTAATAATGCATTATTAATACTTTATTTATAATAATACTAATAATACTTAATTAACATGTTACTTTAAAGCATTACCCATATATCTGTATGTCACCAGTATATTTATATATATATATATATTTTAGTATAATTTGTGGGTGTATATTTGTCTTTTTTGGTGAGTGGTCCTAGATATATATCTGTATAGGTTCTAAGATGTATTGTCACTATGCTGACTTGCCCTTACTGAGATTGAAAATGTAGATTTTTATCAGGTGACTGAGTGATGATTGACTAGGTTGGTTGAAATGTGCACAGTAAGTTCAGGGGCATAATCCATTTACAGATATTGTCTTTATGTCGTTACTTGAAAATGTTAGCATATTCATTAATGATTATGCATTGACAATTTACATAATATTGTGAGCGACAATGAGTATTCACACAATGAGTGTGCACACACACACAATCAAAGCACACTGCTATTTATTACCAGCCGCCTGCATAAAAGTGTATAGCGCACCGTCTATCTGAATCTTGCTTACACAGATCCTCAGAATTGGGCATACACGTTTCAGGATAAAATCTATGCAGAGCTTTATAAATGAGGTGCCTGGAATCCCATTTGAGAGTTCATGGAGAAATACTGGTGAGTTCTGATGTCAGGTGTCATGTCTTCCAGTGGCTTCTCCTCACCTTGGACAGGTGAGTGTCTCAATTCACATTTTCATGTATTCTGTGTTAGTTTGTATTTTCGTTGAATGCACGACTACTGCTATTGTTTACCAGTCTGCTTGTTGAACACACCAGAAATAGCTATATCTTCGAGGACTGTTAATTGCAATTCCTCCCAAGGCTAACTAACTGTAGGCAAAGGCAAAGCTAACTGTAATTTGACAAGTTTACAGACTACAAGGTACAGTCATGAATCAAAGGTACAGATGAGTGGTATTTCCACTCATTTCTGTCTGGCTGTAGGCGGAGCCAGATCCTTTATAAAAGGCTGGCTGCCAAGTCTTACCAGGATGTGATGAGGTAATGGGCCAAGTTGATGCTGATGGGGGAGCCTGTAATGGTGACATGACGGTCACTAGTACTGTCCAGCTGGCTACCAATCTTGATCTGTGCCCCTGAAACTTGTCGAATCTCATTGATTTTGGTGCCTTGTCTGCCAATGATGGATCCAATCAGCTGCATCAGGAAGAATAAAAGCAGAGTGGACAACTATAGGGTCTGAAAAAGAACGCACTAGCTTTTGATCAAACTCAAAGAGAATCACACTAAGAACAGCAGCATTAATGCAGGACATTTCATCTTAGTCAGGTGTGCATTTCCCATACACCTATGAATGTTAGAATTGGATTATCATGGTACCATGTAAGTCTGAACTATATAGCAGGTCAGGTACGGCTCTTTCACAACCATCATGGTACCATGGAAGTCATACCTGTTAAGTCTCAAAAAGCTGTCACTGTAACTCAAAAACAAGTCTGAAATTATATTGAACCAACTATCTCACTTTAGCAAGCTAACAACTCCCGAACGACAACCCACTGCATCCGACTGTTGTAGACCATATTCAGCAACGCAACTGAAAACAACAGTAGCCTTTGCTAAAGGTGGCGTAACCACTTTCCAGCTTCAAGCAAGTGAATGAAACATGTTAGCAATACCAAATTCATTCAGTGAGTAGCCTATCTAGATACAAAAATACTGATTACGCCTGTATAGTACTAACAGGGATGGTCCCAGAGGTTAAGGCCATGTGCTTCAGACATAGTAATTCAGACATAATGGTGTGTGGTTAGAATCCAGAAAGCTGTGGTTTGGGCACACCTTAATCCTTGATGTTGCACAGAGCATATTTATAATTTATCTCGGTAAAAACAATACAAGAAAGACAATTACATTTTATTGTCAATGCCACTATGGTGATATTTCTTCTAGAGTATAGGCATTAGTGCATAACAGAAGGCCTATCCTTCAAAGACGATACATGTCCCCGCTTGTTTCATATGCAACATCATCTCTAAAAATTTACGTCAACGACAACAATGCATTGTGTGAATGCATTCATCTTCAGGTACTCAGACACTCAGACAGCACAACGTATAAATCAGAACACACCTTTAGCCCAGTAGGATAATGGACATTCTGTCAGTCATTTGCTGAACAGATCCCCTAAACAGACATTTCCCCTCTCTTTTGTGGTCTGAAACTGACGACTCTCTCCCATGGAAAGAAATCAGGACTTAGATTTATAGATTTATAAATAGATTTGTCGCTAGGCACCTCTAGTGAAAAACCTGAATGGGGACCTGCGGTAGCAAACAGATAACTTGATACATTTTCAAATGTTGAAGGACGGTAAACTACTACAACTTCGATATTCAAACTTCAATGGGGACCTGCTGTAAATGTGTGTACTTCAAAGTCACACAGTATATGAAGCAGTCATATTTCAGCAGCCTGCCAATGGCCTAATTATTTTATTTTACCCGCATTTGGCGGGTGGAGGGTGCTAATTTTATACCCAGAATCTGATCCCGATGGAGAAGCACCTGAAGAAGCTGAAACTTGACTTCAGCAGGATGTCTCTGAATGGTTAGTGTCTAGATACGGTCATTAAGTTGGTCCGTTGGCAGTTGGCAGACATACAAAACTTTGGAAAGTTGTGTCGCCACATTTTCAGCAAAAATAAAATGAACCAACTGGTTCTTCAGAACCTCGGATACTCGGAACTAAAAATTACATTTGTGCTGATTTGTCCATCCAAGCACTGAGCAACTGCCATGATTCGCTCGTTTGCAAGCCATGATGTCTCTCAAGGAAAAAGTGGTCTCTCGCACGGTTTAAAAGATTTATAGAAGTGCTTGACATTTGCTAGGCTTATAAAATTCCTCACAAAATGTAAACAGGCTGCAAAATGCATATGTCAATACAAATAGATTAATTATTTGTGTGACTAAAAGGTATCCTGGTATGATGTAGGCCTAATTATGCAATAGGCCTGAGAAAATGCCTGAAATTCATCTGGATGGTGTCTGGAGTGCACAGACATTAAAGTGTAAATGTCTTTACACTTAATTCTTTCTCTAATTTGGATCCACATTTCAGAGAGGTTTTGGACACTCCGAAGAGGCCAAAATGACACTTGGTGAGGTCAGGTGTCATACCTCCATTGACCTTGAATAACTTTGGAATGGGATGAGATTTGATTTTCATTTTTTTTCAGATGATGGCATACCCTTGTTGGCACACAGGACTATAAAAACATCAACCCATCCAGGTCAATGTCCCCATTATTTCCACAAAACTCATCATCATCTAAAAGAAAGGCAGTGGTTAGGCAGTAGTTTGCAGCAGCAGCAGACTGTCTGTGCTGACCATGTTTATGTCAATTGCTTGTTAAAGCCAAAGAAATGAGGGCGCTGGCAGGTAGTGAGGTGTATGCGTCTGCATGATTAATTTACATTAAAAATAAATAAATAATGATTATTATGATATGATCAAGATCACATGCTTTAACACAACATTGACAGCACTAGCACTAAAACTATCTAGAATTATCAAGCATGCAGCTGAAATCACTGATGCTTCTCAGATCCAACTCTTCCATCATCGATACCACTTTTCCACCAAGTTTGTCTACCTCCCATTTCCTTCATTCCTATGTGATGCTCCATGCCGCATTGGAATGTTAAGCTCTCATATGCTTCTCAAGCCCCACATTCCACTCCACATATTTCATAGATGTATTCCACATAGAATTCTGAATATCGGGTGGAAAAGACAACTGAGGACCTGTCAAATGCCTTCCACCTTTCCTTCCTTTCAGAACACCTCTGGCCAGAAAAAGTTTACAAAAATATCTTTCATTACCACTGATGTATGCATGAAAAATAACTCTTTTACCTGGTACATAAGAATGTTTTTTTTACTATATGATAGACATTTTTAATCTTGAATCTTTAATTAACTGGCTCAATATTATACCAATTTAGCATAGGTCAGACAAGATGAATTTATATTATCACAGACCAAAACAGACTATGAGTTACTATGAAAGAGACCATTTTGCCTACTTTCATCTTACATCATTTGGAATGAGAAGCTCCTGGGATGAGGACTGGGAATTGGATTCTACTGCTGCTGTAAGACAGAAAAGCATCTAAGATAAAAATCACAGACAGAACACATAAACAAACTGCTTTGCCCTGCACTCCATTATTTAAAGTATACACTGTGGGTGGGCTTCACCAGCAAGGATTAAAATAATTTTGGTTAAAGCTCTATCAAGAACATAGATAACATAGAAATTATTCAGTGATTATTCATTCATTATTCTGTGATTTGAGTTGTTAGTTGTTATTATGATTTTACTAACTTATAACGAAAAAACAAATCAGTAAAGTTTTACCAAAAAGTCATTATAATCTAACAAATGACAAAGTCTAGCATTATAAGATTCAGAAAATCACATTGAAAACCAAGTAAAACTGTCAAAAGGACTGAAAAGGATTTTATATTTAAAAAACAGGAAAGGTAAAATGGAGCCTGCAAGAATAGTAAGGTAACATTTAGTACATTAGCATAACACATTAGCAGCTAATTTAGCACATTAGCATAACACATTAGCAGCTATTTTTTTGCTGGTAGGCAGTAGGCTAACCACTCAAGATGCACATAGGTTGTCCTAAAAGCACAAAAGAAGGAATGAGTGTGGGCACTTTGCAGTCACCTGCTGTGGTTGGTGAAACATCAAGAAACAGATGAGAAAGTTGTAGAAAAGTTGTAGACAAGAAAATCAGTGACTAACACTAACTCAATGGAGCACAAAAACTCACTTTCAGTTTCAATTTCCTGTGCCCCATTCATTTAGCTTTAGCTGCCAGTTTGCTATTCAGTCTATTTTGTATAAAATGTTCTTTTTCTTACAGACCAAACAATAGGGTTATGGACTGAATCACACCTGATTTCTTCTTTAACATTATGTGCAGTCTTTTATTCAGACATAAAGCGCATGTTTATTAATGGTAAACCATAAGATTCAAACAATGTGGGAACTGAGCAACAAAGGGCATGGTGGGAGGAAGTCTCTGAATAGGTCAAATTTTTGGTTAGTATGTATTTGGTTAGTGTTATCTAATGTTAATAAACATTAACAAAACATTTAGTAATAACTCCATTAGTGACTTACACACTATGTACAAGTAACATTATGTGGGATGTAAATAGTTACCATTTGGTTGCTAACACATCTTTTTGCTCCATATAAGCAGTTAATCAACTAAATGTAACCTAAGTGCACTAAATGTAGCCTGTCTCAAATATCTTCTATGTACCTTAATGTGGCACCACTTCAATCCATGGTGAAACGTTGTTTCATCTCACTATATACAGTGTATACACTAAATGACAATGATAATAAAACCCACTTGACTTGACTTATAACTGCAACCATTATCATTACTGTAGTTAAAGTGAAGTCTCATTGCTTAAAAAAGGAATGTTGTATGTGATAAAGTACATCTACCAGGCAGCATTGGAGGGACAGGCTGGCCCATGGAGGAAATACCCTGCTGCATGGACAACTGGTGCAGTTTAGCCACCTGTGGAAACAGAACAGCTATTAATTGTAACTGGAAATTTTGTAGACTGGGTGAAAACACAAAGGCACTGCTAGCATATTCAATATTATTTTGCAGGTCCATCTGGCCATGAGCCATTGAAGCTCTATACCAATTTGCCAAAAATGCAGGAACAGGATAGGGACAGGAAGGGATCCCTAACTAGTGATGCTGGCATGATCCCTGGTATGTTGGCCTTATAAGACTGATGTTGGCATCAGCTACATACACATGATTTAAAAACTCTCAAAGTGGTTTTAGTTTTATAAAAAAGTTTAGAAAATCCTTTCACTCATAAACTGCCATTGCTGTAAAAAGTGACATTACCTAGTGGAATCTAATCAAGCTATTGCTGCACATAGACACCATATCAACCAGGTGATGTCACCTTTTCACCCTAAAGGCACTGAGACATAAATGCAATGGCAGCTTACAAGCTCTGCAAATAAAGGGATTTTCTAAAAGTTTTAATTATAAAAGAAAGCATTCTGAGTGTTTTTCAGTCACATTTATGTTGCCAGTTCAAACCCCAACCATGGCTGAAGTGCCTAAGGTGAAGGTGAAGGCACCTAACCCCTCACTCATTCTGCTCTCCGGGGGTCGCTATAGCAGGCAGCCAACTGCACCGGGTGAGTGTGTACTTCACTTCACCTCACCTCACTTCACTGTGTGCTATGTACTGTGTGTGTTCACTAATTCACGACTGGATTAAATGCAGACACCAAATTCAACTCACGAGGTTAAAAGAGTACAGGTTATTATAGTTATTATTTAAATCCAGTGAAATATAGCAAATACCAGTGTCGGTCTTCTAAAGCCTGTCCTACGACCCAGGGATCTTTTTAAACTCTAAAATTCAGTAAATAACTTTAATTAGAACCTAAGCTTGCATACTAAACCATTGTTGAGTTTGCTTATGAATGATGTGTTTGCTGTGCTTCTAAAGAGTTTTGGTAATTCTCATTCATGACTCAAGATAGTCTTTATTACCCTCATCTTATTATATTAGTATAAGAGAGTAAAATTGTGTTTTTGCTCCTCAAAATTAAATAAAAAATAAACAGTATGTTGAATGAGTGAGAGGCAGAGAGAGAGAGACAGAGAGAGAGAGTGTTTGTGTGGAGAAAAAAAATAGAAAGTAAAAAGACTGACAGGCACAGGCTTAGGCTATCATTGTTTTAGTGTTCATAAGCCTTGTCACTTTGTGGAAAAAATGTTCTGTAGTCTCAATTCAATTCAATTATATTTATACAGTGCCTTTTACAATAGTGTTGTCTCATGGTGCTTTACAGCAAGGAGCACCCAAGAGCAACAGGGACAAAGAAAAACTCCTTTATGTTAGTTAGTCTAGGAAGAAACCCTGGGTAAATCCACGATTCAAGGGACTAACCCAACTGCCAGGGGTCATGCAGGTAAAATACAATCAGTACTAACCATGATAAACTACAAGTTGTCCATGGATTCAGCTAAGCATCATAATAGTTCCAAAATACTGTCCCATAACATTACATGATAGTCAATCCATAGGTGGTTATCAAGAATTATGGCTGGACAATGTAGTAGCTGCCAGACATAGTGACTACGTTTACACGCACTTAAGTACTCCTGTATTTTGATAGATGAGGAGAAGAAGATGAAAACAAACATTGGCTGTCCTCCATCTGTCAGCACTGGAATTCACAAAGGAAAGTACAGTTGCTTGATAAATACTTTATGAAAAGAAGACAGTAACTGGACCACAACTCCTGCTTTAGCTGACATGCCTGTGAGGGCGCATGTTCATCTCCTCAAGACAACGTACGTCTCTGGCAACGTACGTCTCTGGCAAAAAAAAATGAACGATGAGCTCGCATTAAGATGGTAATGGCAGCCTGCAACAGTCACAAAAGCACAATATGCTGTGTGCATAGTAGGACCCAATATGTCACAATGGATTAAAGTCTTATAGCACCTGCTACAGTATGTAGGAATATGTTGCCGAGTAAATGGCACATATACAGTCCCATTTACAGCATCTCTTTAGGATGAGCCAAAGAGCTTTGGGGGTTTTCTCTGTTAATGACAACTTCACTGCACCACCAAGGGGCTATAGCCAATATAATGGATGAGGCCATGTGCTGTAAAAATTTGAAAACCTCCTTCCTTACTTCTTCCTAGAACTAACACTTCACACATCGGTAACAAGATAGTTATTTTTATTGTTATTTTTAATAAACTACTATTTGTTGGGGTAATAAGTCATTAACAAAATGGTAATAAGGAATTGCTTTGTTGTTATGGTGAGATTTGATGGTAAGAGGGTTTGATGGTATGGTGATTTACTAATTACCCAGTAATTTATGAATTACCCAGTAATTACTTTTATAGTTTTATAGAAATGACAGGGAATCAGAGCAATATTGGATCAGTCCATCAATATAGTTCACTACTAATTATGATGCATGATGATAATTACAGCAAAATGATTAAGGTTGTTACTGGCCTATTACACTTATCTGACAGCACTCCCAGCTTTCCAGCTCCATTTCCTCTGTCCTGCCTGCACACAACAGATAATGACTAGACTGGAACAAAAAATTGTTGGGTGGGCTGCGGACACAAGTCAGAGATTCAGTTATTCTATGGCTGTTGAACTGACCAAAATGGCAAATGTATAAAACCAGAAGTTTTTATAGCAGAGTTTTAAATTCTATTTAAGGCTGCTTGTTTAAAGATTTGGGGTTTGGGCTTGTGGATTGTGGAAAAGTTAGCTGTGCTAATTAGGATTATCTGGGCATCATGAGCGCTACTTGGAGTATTTAAAGTGTCTTTTTACAACTGGTGCTCTTTTGAGACTGGGCAAAAAAAAAAACAAATTAAATTTAAAATTTAAATTAAAAAAAAAATGTCAAAGTCACTCTGTTCAGAAAAAGTGAAACACCCTTCTACATATGGGTAAGATCACCTGCATGTTAACATCTAAAATAAAAAAATCTAATCTCAAATATCTCCAATCTAGTATGTAGCATATCTCAGAGGTAACATTCATAAAACAGGTTGAATTTTGTTTTTAGAGCCCTGGATTAAAAGTTACAGCACTTTGAAGTTGAGTGTCAGACATTAGCACTTGCTGTGGAAAATACAACCAACTTTTTAATTTTTTATATTTCATTGTTGGTTTGTAAAATTTACATTTCACATTTCTGACATGAAATGGAAGAAAAAATAAATCTATAGGACTTTTAGCAAACTTCTAAAATATGCTGTTCTGTCACTCTATTACAGTAAACCAAAACTGGTAGCAAAATAACAGTGAACATATTTCTATCATATATTATATAGTATTTTATACAAAAGGTTAACAATGACCTTTTGTATTAGTATTGTTAACTACCTCCTACTGAAACCATAACAATTATTTACATTTGGTGCCAATATTTTGGGGCAATAGGCAAAAAAGAGAGAGGCTAACCCACTTCCAGGAAATGATGCAAAGTTGGGCTATGTGTTAGCCTAACTTAATTGTTACAGTGACCATATCATAAAGAGGCCAGGTTCCATTCCCAATCTCACCCCATGTATCGACTCACTCTTTCTATCACTAACCTGTCTTAATAAAAGCAGGCTAGGCTAAGCTAGTGCTAGGTTAGGCGATCTTTTTATTTCTTAAATTCTTTAAAAATTTACCTCTCTTTGCAAAATTCACTTGCCTGGAAGTGAAATGAATATTTCTCATTTATGCTAGCTAGTGTACAGCTAGCCAAATAGAGCTAAAGGCTATTTGGTATGTCTGCAACCTAAAATTTCTCATTTTGTGTTGTGTTTTATTCTGAATTCTATTACCAATGAATATATGATTTTTTATATGAATTTCCATTTAAAGGAACATTCTCATGAAAGTGTAAACGATACACTTCAATATGCATTACCCATAGAGGTCTCATAGAGTGGCGAGTTGGCCCTGACTGTGAGACACTCAAACATAGTGGTGATTCGCTTCCTTCATTTCCACCGTACAGTGACTGATTTTCAACCTTTCTTTTCAACAGTAACAGGTGCTGGCATGATGAAAAACACTGACATTTGCTCAGCATTGCTTCTCTGTATGAGTGAGTTTCCCTTGGTTTGATCATTGACTACCAGAGAAAGTAGAGTTTGTTCTTGAAGTCTGTGCAGGCGCTAGGAAAGATTAATTCAGTCATGCAGCAACAGTCCATTGGATACTTCTGTATCTGGTATATGATCGGATGTAAAGTGTCAACTTTGTGCCCCTTTAAACACTGTATCCCGAATATTACCAGCACTGGGTCAAGGGATACTTAAGTGCATGTAAACCCAATCATTCTTTTGCACCACTTGAGGCTAATTTTGAATTTGTTCAAGACAATCTCTTACCTCTCCATTGTGTGTGGCAGCTGCAGGCCAATGAGACACTGCCAGTTCATTTAACACACAAAAAAAGTTCTGGCCATTCTTTCCCCACTATTTTTGCCTAGTCTTATAAGATGACGGATATAAGATGACCACCCCCTTTTTTAGAAGTATTTACAGGACAAAAATATTGTCTTTCAGCTATTCGGCTAATAGGGCAATACATTTGTTACTCTGTCACCATCTCTGTTACCTTAACTTAAATGTCTTATAACCATGCAAAACATTTTCAGTCACAAAATTTAGCAGTATTACAGAAAACACATAGAAATATGGGTAACACTTTACTTTACAGATCGGTAATAAGTGGGTAATGTTATGGTAATATATACATAATTTCATGGTAATAATAAATAATAATAATAATAATAATAAAAAAGGTTTAACCACATATTACAAGTAATTACCATGCAGTTTCTAGACAATTAATGTGCAGTTTCCAGATAATAACAATGCAAACTGCTTTGATTTAAATGTATAATAAAATGTTAATTATGTGGAGTAAATGTGTAATTACTGAAATGATAAAGCTCAGGATTTACTTATTTGTGTAGTAATATGTTTGTAGTTACACCAGCATAGCGGTCTTATGAAGGTGTAAAATGTTGCACATGGTTAGTATCAAATGTTATGACATAACAACACAGTGATGAAAGCAACTAACCAAGTCATTGTAGTGGTTAGATGGTAAAATGACATATTGTTTCTGTTAGTACACTGAAACAAATGAAGCCATTTCACAGAAACTTGTTACCCACTTACTATCGATCTGTAAAGTAAGTATGTTTTTTAAAATGTTATATGCAAACTCTTTACATGTAAATCTTAATTATAAAAAATAATCCATAATTATGTATGCATATATTATTTTTGGAATTATTTTTGGAATAATTCTTTATGGAAGTTTCTGAGTAGCACCTTACCTCTGAGTGTGGAATGCCGTATTGGTTTTGTAATGTGTATGCCTAAAAAAGGACACAAAATAAGTGCTTTTAGTGAACTGAGGGAAACAAGCAATCTGACTCACAAATTTTTCCAATGCATTCATTACACCTATTGCCATGAGTCCATTGATTAGAAAGACCATTACAAACATGTATTCAAATATACCATTGCAAACATTTAATTAAAGCTGCAAGCGGCTGTGACAACCAGACATTCCGCCACGCAACAATACACTCACGTCATATATCTATCACATGTACAAACAGGATCCTGAGTCCACACACCAAGTTTGGTTGTGATACCTCAAACTGTTGCTGAGATATGACTTTTGACAGTGGGTGCATTAGAACGTTGAAATAGATAATTCGGAGTGATCAGAACAAGGTCCCGAGTCCACTTACAAAGTTTGGTTGTGATAAATCAAACCGTTGCTGAGATATGAGTTTTGACCAGAGGGGGTGCTAGAGTGCTGAAATCGATCATTCAGAGTGGTCAGAACAGGGTCCTGAGTTTGTTTGGTTACGATACATCAAAGCATTGCCAAGATATGATGTTTGACCAGTGGGGGTGCTAGAGAGGGACAGGGTCCTGAGTCTGTATAACAATTTTGGTTACGATACGTCAAAGCGTTGCTGAGATATGGTTCACTTCCTGTTTAGCCCCCTTCACAATTTAACATCTGCAACATCTTGTTTATCGAATTTCACATCAATCCGACAAACCAACAAGTCTCCATCAAGTATGTTAAAACTGACCACATGTCTAAATGCACAAAATCCCAATTACCTCACTTCCGGTTGGGCATGGCTAATGCAATGTACATGCAAAAGTTGAGATTAGATGGTAACACTTTATATTAGCACACACAGATCCGCCATTAACAAGCTGCTTATTAACATGCAAATTAATAACATACTAGCCATTTGTTAGTCACTACAAATCACTTATTAATACCTTATTCTGCATGACTTTATTCTACCCATAATAGACCATTAACTTTTTTTTCCAATATTACTGTTTACTGTTTATTCGCAGATAGTAAGTTAGTTGTTGTACATGAATTATGATTTTAATATGCTTCGGTTAGCATGGGGCTTAAAAGGGGATAGTACAACAGGAGCAGTTAGGCTCCTTCAGTAATACTGAGAAAAATATGATCTATTTATAGGAACAAAACCCAAAGCTACTAATTTTGTCCAAATAAGTCATAATTACATTTTTGTTCCTGAGAATACCTGTACTAGCACCTTATAAGCCCCTAACTGAGCAAAGCATATTAATATCATAATACAACAACTCACTTACTTAAAAAAACTGGCAAATTTCTTAGTTAATGGTCTACTATGAGTAGAATAACCTCATGCAGAATATGGTATTAATAAGTGATGTGTAATGACTAACAAATGACTAGTACATTATTAATTTGCATGTTAATAAGAAGCTTGTTGATAGCATCTCTGTGCGTGCTAATATAAAACGTTACCGGTTAAATATATGGCTTAAATAAACATGAAAAACACCAGGATAGGTTGTACATCACGTTAGTGCGTGTGTTACAATGTAGACATGATTTGGTTATCATTCAAATGTATTTAGGTTATATTAGCCATTCGCCGGTGCTATTGAATTTAGGCTATTATTTCTGCCTGCATAAGTGGAAAAAAGAAACATTTAAATATGTTTTGTGTTGTTTGTTTTGTAATTCGCTTAGTGTAATATGCCCGTCACCGACGTCCTCCCGAGAGGTCTGTGACCAACTTCACGGGAGGCTCATGTCAGGACCGACTTTCCCCAACCTCTTCTCACGATGGCACTTGTCAAAATATACTCCACCCAATGCTACCCCATGATCGATCTCACTCCATGACTTTAACATTATGTCTGGCTGTCCAGTCAGAACTTTAATTCAATTCAATTCAATTCAGTTTTATTTATACAGCGCCTTTTACAATAGTATTGTCTCGTGGCGCTTCACAGAAGGAGCACCCAAGAGCAACAGGGGCAAGGAAAAACTCCATTATGTTCAGTTAATCTAGGAAGAAACCTTGGGCAGATCCACGACTCAAGGGGCAGATCCACGACTCATGAAGAAAAATTACAATCAGTAGTAACCATGACTATAAGTTGCCTATGGTTTTAGCTAAGGTTCATAATAGTTCATAATAGAGTATTATCCCACTTTTACAATACATGGTAGTCAGTCTATAGGTGGTTATCAGGAATTATGGCTGGACAATGTAGCAGCGGCCAGGCATAGTGACAAACTCAAAGGAATGAGATGGGTCCTGGGGTAACAGCTTGACAGCGCATTTGTCATTGTGTAACAGTAAGGGTCAATCACAAAGCCTCAGGAAGGGGAGTCGGGCCCAGGATCGGCGTCCAGGAAGGTCCTCTGTGATGGGGAGTCGGTCGTGACATGTGCCTCCCATAGTGTTGGTTGTAGTCCACTCAGGAGGGGAGGGTGAGAGGAGTCCGCCGGAATGAGGCAGGGATGACACTCAGCAAAGATAATTGTGGACAGAGGAAAATAGTGAATTAGGCCAGGCTCACACATCAGAAGCAAACAGCAGAGGCAGTCCCTTCCAAAAGACCCATGAGAAGTGACGATTTGCCATGCACCATCCCTAACTATGGGAAACAGTAAAGAGGAAGGTTTTAAGTCTAGACTTAAAGGTATTGAGAGTGTCCGCTTGTCGAATGTGGGGGGGGGAGACTATTCCACAGGAGGGGTGCACGGTAACAGAAGGCTCTTCCTCCTATCGTAAAACTTTAGACAACCATCTATGGCTTGACTTAACATATAATGTTGTGGGACAATATTTGGGAATTATTATGATGCTCAGCCAAATCCATGGACAAATTGTAGTCTATCACTTAAGGTAACTACTGACTGTACTTTTCTTGCTTAACCCCTGGCAGTTGTGTTGTCCACTTGAGCCATGGATCTACCCAGGGTTTCTTCCTTGAATAACCACCACAGGGGAGTTTTTCCTTGTCCCTTGCTTTTGAGCGCTCCTCGTTAATGTCTGTAAAGCGTCACAAGATAATTCTTTTGTAAATAGCACTGTATAAATATAAGTGAATTGAACTAAATTAAAAACATATTTGTCCTATAATGTGTTTTTCTTACATGTACTTGAAGTGTTTTTGCTGCTTCAAATATATTTCAATATAATACCTTTCAATTACACTTTAAAAGTATACCAGGCAACATGTTATGCTGTTTTTAAGCTTTGTAGTTGATGGTTAAATGGCTCATTATGGGGTGAATGAAGGCTCTTTTGGCTCTCTCTATTCTTTCTCTATTCTTGTGCAATTACGGCACATTTTCACAGTTTTTTGATCAATTTACTTGCACTATTTGTAATTGTGTGGCTTAGGTGGGGGAGTGACAAAGAGGAGTGCCACTGTGTCTAAACTGTTCGCTATCATCACAGGTTATGTGTGTGAGACAATGTGTAGACCTACAAAACGGGAACCCAAATTCTTCATAATATTATATAGGGTACACAAGCGAACTTCAGGACAAAAAGTTAGTGTGAGGAAAGGCACGTGAGACCTGTCAATTGCGTGTGTCTCATGCTCAATGCGGGGTGGTCCTAGCTTGTTTGGTGCCCTGGAGGCCCCCTCCCCCAACCCTCCACAAATTTTTTCATCAATATATTTGCATGGAACTTGACTCATTTCTGATGACAATGCTTACACCAATTTCTGTCAATTTCTGTCATTGTCAATTTGATACACCTCCAAACATTAAGGAAAATTTTGGCTGATAGCTGACAGCCTCATTAGCCTTCTAACTTTACCTTGCTAAACTGAGATAATCAGGCTGGTGCTTGGAAGTCAGTGTTACTGGAATTAACAAATAATGGAAAATTTAAGATGGTGACCAGAACCTTTTTCCCTGAATCTGGACTGAACCGGGGACATAGAGTTAGATTTCTAAGTAATATTTTAGTTTCAAAAATTGGGGACAAAGTGGGTTTCCTTGAATTTTATTCCTTGAATTTTACTGGAGACAGACCACCAAAAATGGCTGTGTTGGGTGGTAACATCAGTAATCATGTAGCCACATCTTTTGCTCCATCACAACCATTTTTTATAGGATTACGCCATCTAGTTTTTGAGAAACCCTATGATCATAATAGGTTAGATTCTCATATGCATTCTCAGATTTGAGAATGCATATTAAGTAGAGCAGTAGTTTGCAAAGGCAAAGTTGTCTTAAATGACATGTATGAACCATTTCATTGACCATTTCTGTTCTTGCTGAACCATTTTTAGCACATATGTTGTTTTCTATGCTATGCAATAATCTTCAAGAATAGTCAGTCATAGCGACTGACAACAGATGCATAATATGAATGCCTCAGTAGATTAATTTCATTATAGTTATGGAATGCTTGGGGGGGCAAACAAATTCAGTCTATTGTTGTGACATATTTCGCACACTGTATACATCTACAATAAATCTAAAAGGTTAATGCATCACCACATTTTATAACATAATTTATCAATCACACATTTTGACTCACGATTTGTATTAACTGTGGTGTGGACTGTGGTGAACTGATTGTCCAGAAGGGTTATTGTTAAGTCAAGTCAAGTAGGTTTTTATTGTCGTTTCAGCCATATACACAGTACATAGTGAGACGAGACAACGTTTCACCTGGAACAATTGGTGGTACACGTAACTGTTTAAACACAGTATGGACAAGACAGATACGTAATATTGCCTACATACACTATTGCGGGACTACACACACTCACACACAAACACTACACACGCACGCGTGCACACTCTTGTACCCGTATGTACATACAGTACAACACAGTACAATACAGTTGTAAACAACACATGTTAGTTCTTTGATCTCCTGATTAATGTTCCCCTGATGGATGCTGATTTGTACTAATCTAATGTATGGTACTGGTCTAATGTGGTCTGGCTTTCAGCGAAGGCGGTCGCATTCTTCATCTCTCATTTCCCTCCCCTTATCTTGCCTGCTTTGCTTCTTTTGCCTGACAGAATCTGTCTTGAGAGCCTCTCTTCACCCTGCTTTTCAAACTGAAAATCATGGATTTGATCAACTGGTCTCAAAAGACAATTGACACCATCTTCTCCAGGAGAAACTTGGGTTTGGGGTAACCTGATTGTCCTGCCGGAATGTTTGCAGCTGGCTACACAATGGACGGTTGGGAGAGATGGAGGGTCGTGTGTCTGGCAGCTCTTTCTGTGGAGGGCATTGAAGACATCTACCTATTTGGAACCATGATTACAGGCTTCTTGCTGATTGGATTGGGCATTGGCCTGGTTTATTGATAAATGAAAAAGTTGTCAAAAGCTGTCAAAAGCCCCACTCAGCTGCCCGTCATGGTTGATGCAGTGGGCACAGCTGCGGGAACTGTGGGCACTCAGACTGTGGCCATAGAACGCAAAATGGAGAAGCTCAAGGCGATGGATAACATCATGGAGATACTCACTGCCTCACAAAAGGATTTGGCTAAAATTGGAGCCCAGTTTGGACAGGTTTGAAAATGGTAAGCCTCTCACCCTAAAACCCAAACATTCCAATTCTGTCTGCTTTCGGTCTCCCTAATCATCCCTAATCCCTAATTTCCCTGGAAAAACAACTCCCCTGGAGAACAAGGCGGGGAGACGCTCTTGCTTCCCTATTCGCTCTCGCTTCAAGACACCGGCGGATTGTTGTCTCTGTCTGGGTTCTGATCAAGGTTGTCTCCATGGCTACTGGCTGTGTTATCGCTGTGTCACCCTGCGGACTGAGGCTCACAGATTGGAGGCCATAAGAAGCAACTCTCTGGCTGTTACACACACAAACTTATACACTTCTACTGACACGCAATCACCCCCTCCCCCACCCACCACCCCACACCTTTGCCGCTTCATACCCTCTTATCTCTTACCCTCCCCCCCTCTCGTTGCAGGTCATGTATTCTATATGTGCTTATGTGTGCTGAGGTGTTTTTTTGCCCCCCTATGCTGTGCTCCCCATTGTAGCATAGTCTAGTGTTGCCTTTTTTTCTCCTCCTCTCTCTTCATGTTATGCTGTATTGTGCCTTTCATCCCCCCTCATTTGGAACATGGGCAGTGCGGACATCCGCAGCGGCCCCTTGCTCTCCCCACCACAGAGGAGTGAGAAACGCATTTCGATTCCTTTGTATGTCTTGTACATGTGAAGAAATGACAATAAAAGCTATACTATACCATACCATGTATGATAAGACAAATTGGATGTTGGCCCAACAGACCATTTTTTTCTGACAATGGGATATTGGACCTATGGTCTGTCTGATCAGTAGGTAATTTTTGGACTACTGCCTTATCAATGTGGCGTCAGAACAATGATGGAACCAAGAAAAAGCCTTACAGAATTTTTCTCCAAATTACTAACTCCATACTTACCTGCTGCAAATCAAGACCCCCTTGCGTGACTGATAAAAGAGGATGTGACCCAAATTCAGGGCTTTCAAACACCTTGAAAGAAGGGAAATCACAGACATTACAGTGTCAGCAAAGTTTTTATCAATACAAATCCTTTTGATAAACTGCACAGACAAACCTCAACCAAGGTTGATTAAAATTGCTTCATGTAATCCTTTATATTTGCATAAAGACTGGACATCACACAGGGGATGTATGTTCTTTACCATTCTGCAGAAACATGGGTTCCTGGTAAATCTAGATACACATTCACTTTTCACTCACTTAACATTAACATTTAGTCATTGGACAGGCCAAAGAACAGTGAAAAACATGATGACATTTCACAGACTAAACACTTATATATAGAAAGGCATTTATTTCCATTTTTTTTCTTTTTTTTCAGTGTTTAATAGTCCCTGAGAAGGTAAGCAGGCCTATACATAACAAATAATTAATAAAGAGATTACAAATACATGCAGTAACAACAATTTACTGTCATTCACTAATGTTGTTGTCCAGGCACGAGATCAGGTGCAGACTTTGAATGAAGTGTAAAATGGGCAGATCCATGGCTCAAGGGACCAACACAACTAACTACCAGAGGTCTTGCAGGAAAAGTACAGTCAGTAGTTGCCATTACTGACAGACTACAATTTGTCCATGGTTTTGGCTGAGCATCATAAGAATTCCAATATATTGTCCCACAACATTATTTGGTATTGAAGCCATAGGTGGTTGTCTAAAGTTCTGTCTGGACAGATGTACCAGCCAGACATAATGTTAAAGCGAAGGAGTGAAATCAATCAAGGGGGTAACATTGGGTGGAGTCCATTCTGACAAGTGCCATCGTGAGAAGGGGTTGGTCGCAAGACATCTAGGAAGGAGAGTCGGTCCTGGCATGGGCCTCCCGTGAAGTTGGTCACAATCTACTCAGGAAGAGTTGGTGACAGTGAAGTCAACCAACGGGAGACAGGGATAACACTCAGCAGAGATGACTGTGGTGTAGGTGGACAGAGAAGCAAATGTGTTAGCCCAGTCTATGTATGTATATATATATATATATATATATATATATATATATATATATACACACACACACACCAATTCTCGTGGAATTGGATCTTCTGCATTTCAGGGCTTCGTTAGCTTCCTCCGCTGAGTTAAATGACATCTTGCCTTTGTAGGACACTTTAAGGATTGCTGGGTATATAAGAAAAGTATTGATCCCCTTCTGCCACAGCTTAGCTCTGACCTCCTTATATTTCTGTCATTCATGCATCATTCCCGTGCTGTAGTCAGCAAAGAATTGTATCTGAGTGCCATCGGGGAGAATGGGCTTTGCATTCCGTGCACCCTGCAGGATTGCTTGGCGGTCTGTGTATCGTTGGAAAATCATGGTTCGCGGCCTGGATGTGTTCTTCGAGTAGTTCGAGGAGGAGTGTAGTGATCCATTAGCTATGGTATCCAGATAGGGAGCATTTTCTGTAGGTAGCCTCTGGAATCATCCCCTTCTATGCCCTCCAGAAGACCAATGAGCCATATGTTATTTCGCCTTGATCGGTCCTCTTGTTCGTTTAACCTTTTCCATAGTTCGGTAACCTGCTCCATACAGTAGGCTGTCTCAGTCTCATTTTTGCAAATGCTAGCTTGTAGATTAGCAATCTGGTTGAAAACTGTGCCAAACTTTTCAGCATGATCGTCAGCTTGCTCCTCCTTGCCATAGCCAGCTTGATTAGCATACCTATGTCGGTAGACTCAGTAGGCAAATGTTGTTTGCCAGACTCTTTCTTCGTTGATACCGGAGGGTCTTTTTTGGAGGGCATTTTAAATAACACTTTACTTAATCAAACAATGCTTTAGGACTATGCACAATCACTTTTTTTACACAAAAGGAGGGGTACTCTTCAGGAACTCAGTGCTGTGCTGCCATCTTGCCTCGCAACTCACTGGAAGTCCCAGGCATCTTTTTGATGATTTCAAGGCCCAGGTACCAGCAGCATGCCACCTTGACTTGGCTTAGTTCCTGTATCCCATACGATATACTCGCCATCATAAATGAAATTAAAGCAAGCCATAATGGGAGTGGAAACCGCATCATCATATATGTTAAAAAAGCCAACCACCACTGTACCTGTAGTTGCAGTTTGGTATGTCCTAATTTATATGCAATAGCACCAGGGCTGTATCATTGTTTTTAGTAAGACTTCACCTTCTTCACCTTCAGTCCATGCCTTGAAACATTTCATGTTGAATCCGAGAATTTTCAGCAAAAGGCCTGGAAATGTCCTTAAATTTGGTACTAAAGATGCAGTGGGAACTCTGAGTTTTAACAAACTGGGTCCAGAATTCATAGGAACAACCCTCTTTGACCTTGGCCAAAGTTTGTTTTGGACAATGTTTTTAATTGATACCTCTGAGTTGGACTTAAATTGAACTTAAAGTGTAGTGATTTATTGAGCATGTTTGCAAGATCATGTAATTTAATTATCAAGACATGTTTTTTATGTTCAATAATGTAGCTTCATACATAAGGTAATGTTGTCAAATATGCAACCTCGTGAAACTTAATGGGGACAAATATAATGTCAAAATACAAACATGTTGCCATGTTATGCATCAACTTTGATGCGTTATTTTGTAACATTATTTTATGTAGCCTATATGATCCTAGACTTTGGTTTACTGCCAACACCCAACACAATATGCTTTGAAGTGCTGCTCAACCTTTATGTTGTCCTCTGAAGTGTGTAAAAGAAAAAGAACTTTAAGCAATAGTTCAGTTAGTGTTAGCTGCCGGTTTGCTATTTTGTCATGTTGTTCCAAATTCTCTCTCGTCAAGCTTGTACAACAAGGCTCTGACTGAAACCATTGCTTAGACACAGATAGACAAGCTAGTTGGAGAAGAAAAAAGAAAAAAGAAAAAGAAAATTGGTAATAGATCTCTGTACCTGATTTCCGGCAAGAATCACTGCTCCAGGTGCTGGGTTTGGTCTATATGGAATAGTAGCTCCTTTTGGAGGGGACTAGGAAGACAAAAGCACATTGACATTTACATTACATTTACATTTATGCATTTGGATAAATGCATTATGCATTTATCCAAAGCGACTTGCACAAGAGGATACAATTCAAGCTACAACACAATGAATTGCAAAATTGCAATATGCAATAGTGTAATAAAAGTTCAGTATAAAACAGAGATAACGTGTAAGAGTTTAAGTGCATTTCTGGTGTTCAGAATTCAAGCCAGGAGCTGTTGATCTGGTAGCGCTTGGAAGGTCATTCCACCAGCGTGGAACAACACATAAGAGTCTGGATTGACCTGTGCAAGGTGTTGACCATGCTAGATAATGTTTTTTGGAGGAGCAAAGTGGTTGGCGGGTGACATAGGGCTTTAAGAGAGTATTCAGGTAGATGGGAGCAGAACCATCAATCACCCTGTAGGCCACCATTAGTGCCTTGAATTTGATGCGAGGGGCTAAGGGTAGCCAGTGGAGGTCAATGAACAGAGGTGTGACATGCGCCCTTTTTGGCTGGTTAAAAACCAGACATGCAGCTGCACTCTGGATCATCTGTAGTGGTCTCACAGCACAGGCTGGAAGACCTGAGGGCATTGCAGTAGTCATGCATGTTGGGTTAGGTACGGCCTGATCTTCCTTGTTGAATAGGGAAAAATGAACATGACACCAAGGTTTCTTGTCACCTTGGTTGGAAGCAACAGATAGGGAGTCGATCTTGATACTGATGCTGTGTCTACTACAATTTTTTGATAGAGTAGCTGTACTTTTACTGAAGTGGGACTTTTGAGTATTTCATACAACACTGCTCAAAGCGAACTTTGCCTTTTTTGCATTGTATTTTATCCTTTTACGCTTGCCGTTGTGGCATCACTTGCTCCTGTACAATCTAGTCCCCAATGTGTTATTTATTGCAACAAGTTGTCAATAAAACATGCTACAGACTTGAAACAAACAAATATGTTATTCACAATGTGTTTACAATTTAATGACTAACTACCATATAACATGAATTGCTCACCATTTTTCAGTATACATCTGACAAACTCCACATGCATGTGACAAGAAGCACAACATAGTATTTTAACTACAGCACAGTCATAACTGTCACATAGGACCTGAGCAACTACAAAGTACTTTGGCTTGCAGAGCATATAGGTGAGTTGGACTTAACACAGTGGATGTTGGTGTAATTGGTTGGTAGGCCTGAATTGAATGACAGATAAGATCAGATCCAGTCAGTATCCTAGAAATTAATTTTAGTGCAAGGTACTGTGGATCACATCCATAACGCTATTAAAATAACATTTTTTATAAAATTTTAGGATTTGCTGTAGGCCTATTCAGGCCTATACAGAACAAATAATACTGTGCTTCTCTGGTCTCTGGTCCCATACCTATTAAATGTGGTGAAGAAATGCTCAGCAGAGTTTTTTCACTGAACCGATGGTTGTCAGGATGGTGTGCTGATAACAATGTGGGCTTCATCGATAACTTTAGCTCCTTCTGAGGGAAGCCTGGACTTTTGAATTGAGATGGTATCCACCCGTCTCGGATGGGTGCTGAGCTCCTTTCTAGGAACACTGACCGTCACTTAAACTCGGCTTGCTCCTGACGAACCAGAGTTTGGTCCAGGTGGCAGAATTACTGTTCTACACAGTTCTCTGCCGCCCCGCCGTCACCCTAGCAGCAGACAGACAGTGAGAGTGTCCGCGATTAAAACATCCCGGAAGGGGTATAAATTATACTAACCTCACAAAAATAAAACCAGAAACAAATAAACAATATAGCCAGAAATCACAACAGAAATTTGACTTGAGTATTGAATATTCGTTCGCTCTCCTCAAATTGACATACTTTGTCTTACAGAAACCTGCCTAAAACCTGATGAATACCTCCCACTAAATGAAGCTACTCCCCCAAGTCATCTAAATGATCACATACCACGTGGTGGCGGAGCATAGGAGTGGAAAGTTATGCCATATTTCCTAAAGGTAACATGTACAGGGAGAATAACAGGGGCCCTTGCACTGAGCCTTGGGGTACACCAAACTTTGGTGTGGGATGATGTACAATCTGTAATCTGTTAGTTACAGTACTTCCAGTTTTTTCCATCTTGAAATATTTTAGAACTTGTGCCCAAAGACAATCAAATGAGGAGATTATGATTAGTTAGTAAGAAGTTAGCAAAGCATCTTGAATTTAGTGTGGGTTAAGTGAACAGTGAGCTCAGTTTGAGTGAATTGGTGTATAGCTGAGGCTATGAGAATGAGTGAAAGTATGACAATTTCCTTTCATCTTTTTTGCTGAAAAATTAGCCTATGTCTCTGTCCCATTTTAAAGTGTTATAAAACAAGATAAATTACAGGTCTTGCCAAACTAGCAGACTAAACAAAACTCACACTGTCAATGTCAATATCTGAGTTTATCTATCTTAACATTTATTTAAACACAAGCGTAATTGGTGTTCCCTAAGCAGTTAAGCAAGAGCATAAATTATTTACTATTCAATGATCTCTCCACAAAATTAATAAAATAAGATTTTGGGCAATGACATCTACCCTTCCACCATGTGTCAGCGAGACAGCATGTTTAATGTGGCTGCAACTAGGCTACAAGTCATTGCCAGCCAAAACGGCAAAGTCCAAGTCTCAAGTAAATAGCATTCAAGTTAAAGTGAAGTCAGAAGTGAAGGCATCCAGTAGGATTAATATTGATATATATCCATTATCAGATGAGATAAGGAGATCACTGAAGACTTAAACTAGGGCTGATTCTGTACTATGATTAGCTCTAAAGCCTGACTGGAAGGTTTTCTGGATTTCCTATTTTCATTTAAGAAGCTACAGATTTGCTTAGATACAATATATTTCAAGTATTCTTTGAGACAAATGGGAGGTTAGTTAGCCAGGACATCAGGATCAAGGTTAGGTTTTTTATTAAATGGTTTAATAACAGAGGTCTTGTAGATTTTGGGACATGCCCATCTATGAGTGAGTAATTTATCATTTTAAGAATCATCTCAGCCAATAGAGGGAGAGCAGCCTTAAGATCTATTGGGATATGATCCAGTAAGCATGTTGAGGCTTTAGCTGAGGAGTTCAAAGACGTAATTTCTGATATATTGGTGGGTGTGAATGAATCAAGGTATGCTACAGGTTGACTAGAGATAGCTGTGTACTTTGGTCAACTTTGTATGTTGTGTATACCTGATCTGTTAGTACGATCTAGCTGTCTCAGTTCAGCGCCAATTTGCAGTAATGCGGGTGTATATAATGGGGGGTAGTTCACTGCCTCAGGTGGTTCAGCTGGGTGACATGTTACCTGGTGAGAGGTTGAGTAGGTGCGGTTAGCCAGTTGTGCTACATGAAGTCTATGTTGATTTAAATTGAATTTTGGTTTATTTTGTTGGATGAAAGTGTTTTTGTTTATTAGTGCTGTTTTGGGAAAATAAATATGCTTCAATTTTGAATTGGCAACAACCTCTCCTGTGAATCCTTACCACCTTCACTTCTCAATCTACATCCCTTCTCGTGAGCTGGCCGCTCTGGCCTCTCACAAGCTGTAATCTGTATTACACGTGGTCCAACTGGATTTGAGGTTACAAAGGAAGGGTTGTTTATTTAAGTCTAATAGATTCAATTCTACCATTAAAAAAGTCCATGAAGTCATTGCTGCTTAGAGAAGCACAGCACAGTCGTATGGCCTATGGCCAGAGACACAGCTTGGGACTTGCTGAACACAGGCTTGAGGTCCAAATACTCTGTGGGAACATTCGACAAATCAGAAAATTTCTCAGGAGCTGGGGAGGACAGAACAGAGGTAAAAGCAGACCTGTGACATGAGGACAAGCAAAAAGCACTCCATCCCAAAATACTGTTATCAAGCCAGTTAACATGGAGGCTATGCCTGGACAACCATGGCAATCCAAGAACTATGGGAATACGGGGATCCTTCATAATATAGAAAGAGAAGACCAGAGTGGTTCCCTGAGATTCTCATAGTGACTGGGGCTGTTCCGTGGGTGATAGTGCCCAAGCTACTGCCATCAAGGGTCTGGATGGAGAGAGGACTGGCTAGGTGAATACCCAGTCTTTGCGCTGTTGCTAAGTACATTAAATTCCTGTCCGCACCTGAATCAATGAGGGACAGAAGGTCATGGGACTGGTCTCTTAAAAAAGGCAAAACAGGAAGATAGGAGCGCTGGACAGGGGAAAGGTTGGTGGCTGTGCCCGCCAGGCCCCCCTATTCTCACTGGCAGGCTCTCTCTTTTAGAGAGTATACAAGACAAAAGTGACCCACATTCCCACAGTAAAAACAGGCACCAGTGTCTCATCAGTGTTGGCGCTCCTCAGGGGTGACCCGAGCTCGATTAACCTGCATGGGTGGTACATCAGATAACAGGGATGTTAAAACCGTCCAGAGCGGGGCTGGAGTCCTCTCCCGAATCCTCTGTCTGATACGAGTGTCAATGCGTCCAGCCAAGTCCATGAGACCAGGCAGGCTGGATGGTAACTCTCGAGACAAGTTCATCTTTGACTGAATCAGTTAAACGATTCAAGAAGGCATCATACAGGGCCTCATTATTCCAATTACACAAAGCAGACAAAGTACGGAACTCAATGGAGTTATCGTACACAGACCGTGAACCTTGGCAGAGTCCCATGATCTCTCTTGCTGAGGGATGTTAGTTTATAGTTGTTGCACCTGTGCAGAAAGGGTGTTAAGTTGTTCAGCAAAGGTCCCCAAATGTTGTTGACGAGTTCCTAGCAACTCCCTCTGTTCCTCTACTGCAGTGTTCACCTGTTCCAGGTCCGCTGAGTCCATGCTGTCTGTCTTGGCGCATGTGGCCGAACAAAACTTGAGGACCCAGAAGTAGACCCAGAGGCAAATGTCAAAACAGTGGTGGTTTATTCAATAAACAAGGCTTTTGGACACACCCGGGAGAGTGACCCTACATTGTGCGATTCTCTGCAATCTCATATGGCAGATGTAATTTTTTTTACTGTGTTAAACATATAGACCTATTATATTTTTTAATTTGCAGCCAATCTTTTGTTAATATATTTTATCTGTATTGTATGTGTATTGTATATCACTTTGGAGAAAAGCATCTGCAAAGAACACATAACCATAATAAAAAACTAGATGATTACAAAAACATTACTACGCTATGAGTGCAGTGAGTTCAGTATCTAGATGTGAATTCATAGGATTATTAGTCTGGAATCTATACAAACCTCTAGTATTACAGTGCAGATAAGTTTGACACATTGGATGATAGCGTCCTGTGTGCCAGATATTGTGACTCCTCTCTCAGTGGAGTTTGGAAGGAGGTCTCCAGCTACTTGTACCTGAGCTCCTGTGGTCTGTCAGAGAGAAGAGGAGAGATTAGTTGAAATAGTGAGCTTTCTACTGGGAGAAAAAAGACTTGTATTTACAAAACCATGCACAAGATTAAATAAGCAGCATTAAGGGAGCTGAAAAGTTAGCTTGACACTACATTATACACTAACTCATTTCTCATAATAAGAGAACAATAAATATCAAATAAATGGGACGTTCTAAGATAATAGATTTATTGTCTTCACAACTCACCTCCCTGATCTCCTTTATTTTTGAGCCACCCTTTCCAATGAGTGAGCCACACTGACTGGCAGGAATGACAAGTCGTAAGGTGACTGGAGGCTTGCTAGTAACTGTACCATTGACCACAAGAGCAGCAAGATCCTGAGTATGGGAAGAGAGGAGTAAATATGACAATGTAGATGCTTGGTGGCTGTTATGTGGTAGAGAAAATATATTATATCCAGTGTTGCAACTGTAAATTCACTACTTTGTAGAGTCTTAAGTCACACAATTACAATTACACCTACATCAATTCAAATAGGTTTCGTTTTTAGAGCTTATTTTATAACATTAAGCAGTAGGTGTAAGCTTTTTTACACCAATGCCCTGAATTCACCATCATGCATTGTGCATTCAGAGAAGAATTTGGGCACCATCATGGACACTTCTTTTTGTTTATTAGATGTGTAAGGCAAATGGATCATTCTCTGTGTCAAATAAAATGACAGAAACAAGAAAATGGGTAAACTGGGAAATGGCTATTTCCAATGTTTTCATACATTTTTTTCACCCATGATGAAATGCCTTATTATGGCTGCCATGTTGTATGTATGCCTGCTCAAACTTTGTAGCATGGACGACAAACTGTTCTCAGTGTGCTCCCACATAGATTTTCAGGTGTTTTCAAGCTACCCTGCGTACTAATACAGTTCTATAAAACAAACAAAAAAAGAGAATGCACTTAACAATTTAATTTCTCTGCACTATTGCACTTTCAACTTAAAATGGTGCAGTTTCTATGTTAGCAATATACACCCCTTGTTTGTTCTTTCATTGTGTTGTAGCTTGAATGTTATCCTTTTTTGTAAGTCGCTTTGGATAAAAGCGTCTGCTAAATGCCTAAATGTAATGTAAAATTGGCCTTCTCCATGTGGAGAGCTCAAATATTGGCACAACGTTAAAGGAAAGGTACCTCCTCCAACTTGACTGTGATCATGGTGAAGGCCCGAAACACACATTCAGTGGGGCCTGTGATGGTTATGATCCGTTCAGGACATGAACCCTCTGAGATGTTGATGCGGGCACTGCTCTGTTCAAACAAATAACAAACATATTTAGTTTCTGAGTGCATATGTAACAGATGCTAACTCAGCTCAGCTGCACATGTGGAATGTTAGTAGCATCCCTCCCTAAAGCATGTAAAAAGCAAGTTTGTCCCTGTTTTAGTTGCAGAGCATTCATCAGGGTCTGTTACTCCAACTCCAACACTTTCAGCAGATCAAAACTCAAAACCTTTGCTTTACTGGCTTCTAAACTATTCCCATTTAGTGCATGTGCCATCTGACATTGTAACAAATACATAACCATACATATAGTGTAATGTAAACTTACTGTGAAACATGTATAACATGAAAACCTATAAAATACTAATACTAATAATATAATATAATAATAACATAAATAAAGGTTATTTGTCTTTATAGTGTTATCTTTTAAAAAGGAAAAAAGGAAAAAACAACAAATGCTTGTGCAAAATGTGGAGAGAGAGAGAGATGGGGTGAGAGTGAGAATGTCTGGATTTTACCTGAAAATGAAATCTGAAAAAAGATTTATGAAACTGATTTTTTTAAAAGTGGAACTGAAATGGAATTGAAAATAATAAGATGTGTTATCTGTCTTTTTATTGGTAAGCCAAAAAATGGTGATTTCACTAGTTCTCCCAATCAGATTGCTTGATATTGAGTGCTGGGTTTAAACTTGTTTGGCCTGGTAGCCAGCCACTTTACTCTCAAAGGGGCAGGAATTTAGAGATTTTTTTTTTACTTATTAGGGCAATCAGAGCAAGTGGTTTAATGATGTTTAAACGGCAGAGTTTCAGAAAAAAACTCACTTAATGTGTTTTTTTTCAGAATATGCCATTTTTAATTATTTGTTATTATATTGGGACGGCCACGTGTTCATGTGAGGTCATTCTGAGTTGACAGAACGTAGCAAACGTCACCCACAAGAAAGTGGGTTAAACGTTTCAAAACATTGCCACCACTCAAATCGGTCTCTTACTCCTCCCTTCGCTCCTCCATAACGAAGGCAGCAGTCAGCTGTAGAGTAGACATTAGGCGAATTCAACATTCACTGATCTCTAAAGAATATGCTTCAGCGTTATAACATAGATGCTCTATCCAGGTATTCTTTAGATCAGTGCCCCTGCACAAAGCTGTGTGATCTTGAATTCACCCACTAGTAAACAATAAACGGGAGACAGCAGAGAGTGGTACAAGATGGCAGCTCATTGAGTTACAATAGTTACACAATTATTTTATTTTTCACACAAGCTCGTTTGAGCAAGAAAACTACAAGGTCGCAGTTGCTAAAAGATCAAAAACTGCCATGGATATCCTCTCGGTTGCATTAGGCCTACTTCCATGTTTACAGTGAATATACAAATGTACATACATATACACTTGATCTTAGCAGCAAACAGAGAGAGAGAGAGAGAGAGAGAGAGAAAGCAGTTTTGGACTTAAAAAGTTGGCCTATGTTTGCGATGAGAAAGAGGAGAAAGAGGATACACGTACCTATACACAGATGCACATCATGTAATAGGCTATAGTCTGCTGTTTGCGATAACAGTTTGATTTAATAGGCTATGAGTTGCTGGAGAGTACAGAGTGACATATTTGATGTGTGCGTCATGGGTTGGTAAAATTTTTTTAGTTAGAAAATAGGTTATTTGAACTGGTCTATTTGCCTTCCTTTACTGCTTACACAGAAATTATGTATACTGTATGCTATAGCTGTGCCACAAAGAACACCACTGATTGGCAAGCAGACACCCTGAGAGGGCATCTCCACAAGTCCTGGTTTTGCCGGGATTGTTATTTTTTACTCTGTGAAAATTGATCTTTCATCTTTCCCAGGACGCCAATAGTCTGTAGTGGTTTTTCATGAAATTTTACTACCACTCACAAATTCATAGTTTCATTAAACCTGCTCTATTGCTGTCACACCACTGTTTTCTTTCCCATTATTCTGTTACATTGAATCAAGCTGGCTGGCGATCCACGGCTAATCTTAAAAGGGACACTTTTTACTTTTTACGTTTACTGTAGCCTACCTTATAGCTTATCCATCACCTTTTCTGTTGGCCACTCGCAACCAAACACAATGTTGAGCACATAGCCTATTACATAACATCGATCAGACAAATGGATATCAGTAAGGTTTGATCAAAGCTGATTTCATGTAAGGTCAGATTTTTATTTTTACTGTCCTGCCTGGAGTTGTAGCCTATAAGCAGTCAGTAGCAGAAAAAGCAGAAAATGCTTCTGAGGCATGAGTGTTAGAAATTGCTTGCCATATTCAGTGCGGTCTGGTGGCAGACCTATCCTTACAAAAAAAAAAAAAAGCCTTCATGTACCGGAAAACAGCAAACTGTAAAATGGAATATTTGTGTCCAAAATACTACATTATGCAGTAAAGTGCAGTATTTTTGCAGTATCTTTTATCATTTCCATATACACATATTTTCACAATTGTCTGCAAAATGATTAGCCTGATGCATTTGAAGTTGTGCACGGTAGGAGGGTGGAGGAATGTGCCAAAGAGATGGGCGTGTTACACTGAGGTATGTTTAGATTTCTTTTAGTGCTCACATATGGCATCTATCTGTGAAATGAAGATTGCATGTAGCTCCTTTAAGTTATCGGGATGTCCACGTTCTCTGTATCATCACCACACCAATAAATCCACTACTGAAGAGTTTATCCAAAAGAGCAGTAGGCTATCCATTGACACCCATTTTACCAAATGCTACTGGCTCTTGTCAGCCTTGAACATAAGGCAAAACACAAAACTTTATCTCAGAAAAAACAGGCTTCATTACTAAGATCATAAGTTGATCTTTCTTCTTTATTCTTTGTTCAAGTTTAGTCTTTGCCCCTTTGATCATGACCCAACATAAGAAACCATATAGCAGCCTAACCTGTAAATTAAGACCTATTTTTGTTGTTGTTTAGCTGTCTGCTGCCCCGTAAAAAAAGTAATTACCTACAGGAAACAATTTGGACAAAAGAAAATAGAAATGAACTTTGCCAGAATGACTGCACAATACTTACTGAGGAACATCATTTGAAGTAATTCTATTTATTTTAACAAGGCTATAACATGTTGCAACATTACAGTGAATAAACTGTGTATGTTTCCCCAACAGGATAGCCAAACTCCCAGAAACAGGCATTGTTTATGAGGCTCCCTCATTTCTTTGATTATGTGTTTCAACAACTCAGTTAGGAACCTAAATCAAAACCACATTACTTCACAATAGTTTGTTGCACAGATTATCATGTTTGAAATGGCTCCTGTCTGTAATAGCGTTAATGTTACCCAAGCAAGAGAGTCCACTTTGCCCGTGCTGGGCCCATGAGGTTTTGCTCGTCTGTAGAGTACTGGCCCCACATGGGCAGCCCTTACTTAGCCCTCATAGCCATTACCAGGGTTGCACTGGCCCTGAATGGGCTGCCCTCACTTAACCCTTTGCCCTCTCTAGGCCCACACAGGGCCCGTACCCAAGAGTGTGGGTCTTGTGAGTGTCCTGCAGGGGCAGCCCTCATTGCCCTCTCTAGGCCCACAGGGCCTGCCCTCAAAATTATTCTACTTATCTTAAATAGGTGCACAATCTTTTAGTCTTAATAACACTGTGTTACATACTATACTTTACACATATTTTTTGCAGTGTAAATGTACATAGTATATTTATACATGCATATATACATTCAAATGCCCACCCACACAAAAAGATCACAGTCATGCGCTCTCCCACAGACAAAAAGTTTGAGCTGTTTGAGCAGCAAGCTGACAATGATGTTGGTAACACTCCTTACATCCTCCCATCCTGTCTTGTGTTTTGCAGACACACTGCTGCTAATCATTTGACCTGTGGGGCAAGTCTTATTTTATATAACCCCCAAAATTAATGCTATGGTGATAGAGTACCATACATACATGTAAGACAACAATGATAAGCATTAACGCTAAGCAGCAGAATGGGGCAAACAGGGCTCTAAAATTATTGAAATTGTGATTGTGCTTCAGACATACACAAAAGATAACAACTTTGAGAAGCATTGAAGCCAAACAGCATAAAAAATGACTCCATGAACACAGGGACGGACTAAGACAAAAATTCCACCCTGGCATGTTGGGCGGTCCAACCCACCATTAGACAGTGTGTGCACATGTGGTGTGCATCAATTGGCATGTACAGGCTACATCATTGCTGTAAGCGTGTTACATCATTTCCTCCTTCACACACTTCTTACACTATGGCTTCTCCTCCTCGCTCTGTCTCTATTCGATGCCCAAATTGTCAGATGTTTAGCTACTCCACAGCCTCCTTTAGCGGTTATGATACGTGTAACACATATAGACAGCTGGCTAGTCTGGAGGCGAGGATCACTGAGCTAGAAAGCTCCTTCCAGATAGCACTGCTGCCCTAGCAAGTGTGCTTCAGAGATATCATCCCTTAGCAAGCTAGCCAGTGAACCAGCAGCATCTCCCTTGCAGCAGGGAAAGTGGGTTACGGTGAGGGGCACTAGTCGCAGAACAAAGCCCCCTGCACACCACCAACCACTTCATGTTTCTATTCAATTCTTCCCCCTAAGTAACTCTTCCAACCAAGACAAAACTCTGGTAATAGGTGCTTCTACTGTACGAAAAGTGAATCTAGCGACTCTGTCGGCCATAGTCACTTCAATCTCTGGGGCTAGAGCAAGCGTCATCGAAGCCTATTTGAAAGTGCTGGCGGCTAAACAAGTAATGAAGTACACCTGGACAGTTATCCACACTGGCACTAACAATGTCCGATTAAGGCAGTCGGAGATCACCAAAACAAGTTCTTTGTGCAGGTTGGTACAATCGATGTCAGACTCTGTAATTCTCTGGTCCCATACCTATTAAACACAGTGAAGAAATTCTCAGCAGAGTTTTTTCACTGAACCGATGGCTGTCAGGATGGGGTACTGATATCATTGATAACTTTAGGACTTTTGAATCGAGACGGTATCCATCCCTCTCAGATGGGTGCTGAGCTCCTTTCTAGGAAAATTGACCGTCACTTAAACTTGGCTTGTTCCTAACGAACCAGAGTTTGGTCCAGGTGGCAGAACTACTGTCCTACACAGTTCTCTGCCGCCCTGCCATCACCCTAGTAGCAGACAGACAGTGAGAACTCTCAAAACTACCCAGTAGAGGTATAAATTATACTAACCTCACAAAAAGAGTAAACCAGAAACAAATAAACCATATCAGCATATTATTCCTTACTTATACACAATAATAAAAAACTCTGAAATTCCTTTTTAACATTATATCCCGTCTAAAAAAAAAAGGGAGTGAGGTGACCCGTTCCATTCCAATAACTCTAAGCAGCAATGACTTCATGGACTTTTTTAATGACAAATTGCTACAATGCTCTGTTCTATGGGTGTTATCTGGGTATTATCCTTAACACTATTAAAATCATTAATATTTTCTGTCATAACAGAAGTGTTCAGAAAACAGCAGCCAGTATGCTAGAAAACCTCAGAGCTAAAGACAGAGGCATTAGCAATGGTTAAGTTATTTCACTACATAATAACAAAATAATGACTTTATGTCATGATCTCACCCTGCGTGGGTAACCGCCCACCACACTGCACCCACTCAATCACCTGCCACGCCGACTCTGCTCAGTCTGTCTCTACTGCTCCTCTACTGAGACTAATGTCTCAGTCATTGCCTCCATCTGCTCCTTGTTCCACCCTCTGTATTTAAACCCCCTGTTTCCAGTCAGTCCCTGTCAGATCGTCTTTGTGTCATGGTGTTACTGAGCTGTTTCTCTGTTAATCTGTTTTCCCGATACCGATCCGGAGCGACCTGGCTATTCCTGCTCTTCTGCCCCGGAAAACCTGACCTGCCGCCTGTCTCCCTACCTGAATCCTGGCTACTGACTTCCCGATCTCGACCCGGACCGACCTGGCCATCCCTGCTCTTCTGCCCCGGAGAACTTGACCTGCTGCCTGTCTCTCTACCTGAGTCCTGGCTATCCCTGCTCTTCTGCTCCGGAGAACCTGACCTACCAGTCCCTCTTCCTGAGTCTAGCCTGTGTGTTCCTGGCCCTGCCACCTCCTCGAGGGTGTCCCGCCCGTACCCATCAGCGCCAGGCTTCCAACACGCGGACAATCCAGTCCCCGGCGTGACCCACAAAGTCACAGCCTGCCTCACGCTGACGTCAGCCTGGGTCAGCCACTCCCTCTCCCCTGCCCTTGAACTCAATAAACTGTTCTTGTTTGCAAAGTGTTGCGCTTGGGTCGTCTGTGCTGCTCCCTTACACGTTAACGTCATCATATGAACAACTATGTTATGCTGGATAGCACTTTGCTTGCCGTTAACCTGAATATGTTTTCATCAATAAAGGTATTCATAGCATTAGCAATAATGCTAACTAGCTAATGTTTATATGTTCTATGGCAATCTAGCTTCTACCAAAACAGTTTTTGTAAGGTACTCAAAATAAACCTTTTGACTTCAACAAAAGTTTTAACTTACGGTAACTGGTAGCACTGTTGTATCCCTGCAATTGCTGACAGCTGACACTTTGGAATTCTGCCGGCATGCGCACACATGAGGTAGTTCTAGAAGCTTTGGTGTGGGCTGCCCAAACAAACCCACATGGGCACAACTGTTCTCTGGGCCTGAATGGGCCAGCCCACATGGGGCCAGCATGGGCTTTCAGGGGATTAGCTGCAAGCGTGGCTCTGCCCACACAGAGACTGTGGTGAGCCCAAAGACATGAGCCTCATTAGGGCCCATTTAGATTTGGTGTTGGCTGACCCTAGCCAGCACTACCAGAAAAAACCTGCATAGGCAAGGGGGTATTTCCTGGGTAGCTGGCCAAGTAGGTGAAAGTGAATGTAATCAGGGCTGTAGCCAGGATTTTTCAAATACTGAGGCCAAAAGTCAAACAATGCTCACCAATTTCACAAATTTCTGACATGCAAAAATGGTAATAACGAAATTGTGCCATGAGAGAGTTTGTGGGGTATGAAACCTGTATCCTAACCGGTGGGGGTTAAGCCTACTGATTGCGTGTGTGAATGTGTGTCTGGTAGCTGGCTACCAGAGAGAAAAATTATAATTTTCACAAGTCACTCAATTGTAGATCATGATTTTGAGTCTGAAATCTAATTGGTTGGTGCCAGTTTCCATTAAGTGGAAAGTGTTTTGACGTATGTGCACATGTATGTGTTGGCAGGGGGTCACTTCTTGACCATCACTGACTTGTAAAGGTTATCCCTGCAATCTCCCTTTTTCTCCTGACTATTCCCAACTTACTGTTTCTTTCTCCTGTTTATTATTTTGTAATGGCCAAAGAGGTTAACTGATCCCTTGTAGCTGTTATTTGACAAAAAAGGATACTCAATCCATACAGGTCGAAATCTGTAGGCCTATTACTTTTTAAAAATCAGAGTGAAGAAACTTCACTTGTGACTGATTAATAGCCTAGTGAGATATAGAGGCTGTATCCCCTGTCCGACTGTAACCCCTTGGTCACACGGGTGACAAAAACATAGATGCATGGTGATGAGCTACCATTATTTTCCAATGATAGCCGGTGACGGGTAGCAAATGGAAACGAATTGGCCACACTTCACCAGGTGAATGGGGGAAAAATAGAAAAGCTGTCTATTTTATGCAAATTTTAGGCAACAAATCCAGGCAATTTTTCAGAATAGCCAATCCAAGCCAATGCGTGATGAGTGGCTTTCAAACTGAACTTTGATCAAAAACTTAAAAATGGCAGAGCTAACACAACAATCTCTATTTCTGCTTTAAACTAAAAAGTTTGGGATTCATAACTTGGTACTTTGTAAAACAAGATGAGAAATGTTGACTGTTAAATCTGAACACATGGGTTTTGTAACCGGAAAATACATCTGTGGTGATATACGATGTGTCTACCAGCCACCTACTTGCGTTAGCAAGTTAGCATCCAACTACCAACAAATCACTCCCTGTTTATGAGCTAGCAATGACCCCTTAGCCACAAGTGTTGCCTGCTCAAATTGCCTAGTCACCAGTATGTGTGACCATAGGATAACCCTGAATAGTGATCGTTGCATTAGCTCCGTCACCTTGATTTTTTTTGTCCTAAGAAAGTATATTCAAAACATACAATACAAGGACACATGATGTGTCGTCTTAGTCCTGCATTCCTCGCTATCGGCATGCGTATGTGAGCACGTTATTGTTCCAACAGTGCATTAGCCCACAGTCTCCACAAGTCCACAAAAAAATCCCAGCACTCTCTCCAGTGGCAGGCGCGAAACGGAGTGTAAAAAGGCGGAGTGTAAAAAAAAAAGACTTAAGCAATCGACGACACTGCGCACCTTTAGGTTGTGTCGAGCTCCTTCCAGTGTGCCGCCATAACGTTTGTGCTTACCTCCCTTTCGTGAGCAGTTCACCTCAAGGTCACAACATTGCATCTGCATGTCAATAACTCTAATACAGTTGCACATTTTTACAAACAAAACCAAAGGAGGGGGCGGGGGGGTTAAAGCTATGTCCGCACAAAATGCCAAGTAGCCCAATACATTTTCGGGAGAGGTTGTAATTTGTGTCTACTCCACACACCAGCAACACAGAGGACTACAGAGGAGATTGAATTTTGTTTTAGATGCAAACACTCACTATTGTGAAAGCACACACGTTGTTTCTCCTTTACCCTCTAGAGACTGGCCTGAATGCATTTTCTTATTACATAGTATGTTGATTTAATGTTAAAATACAGAAAGCAAATATCACCCAGATTTATATTTATTTAGATTTATACACACTCCATACTTCTACCAAGCAGCATAACTGGTCAATACTCTCTCTTGTATATAAGGAGACACCTCTTACTGTGCAGCAGTGGTCTATATTTTGAACTTTGCTGTCTTTAAAAGTGGTCAAGTGATGATGAGGAAAAGTGTGTACATATCCTCATGTTGTACCTAGATGCTCTGCTGTCAGTACCATATGGTCAAGCGACTATGAAAAACTGTTACAGAATATATAAATGACTCAGAATAACCAAACTTTTAAGTGCCACATACCCGAAGACATTTTATGCCCTCCTAGCACCATGGTCATCTTACTTTGATTGTTATTTCTGCTGTATAGTGAAATGTAAATGGTAAATGGACTGCATTGATATAGCGCTTTTCTACTCCTACGAGCACTCTAATCGCTTTACAGTGTATGCCTCACATTCACCCATACACACACATGCATTCTCACACCGGTGGCAGAGGCTGCCATATTAAAACTATAAGATGTGTTTTTAACATGTTGCAACTGTTGCTGGGCCCACTTGGAATGGGCATTATTTTGGAAAGGCATGACGTTCATTATCCATTACATATTTTTACAATAGTCTGCATTGGAAGTTGGGTGCGATTGGCTACTTGTCAGAAAGGTATGGAGGGTGGAGTAATGCACCTGAGAGATGAGCATGGTTACTTAGTGCTTACCTAGGTTGTGAAATCAATATTGCACAAGGCATCTTTAAAGGCAAAAATACAATAGATACAGCAAGGCTTACCTCTTCGCGTATTCTCTTCACAGTCTCTCCTTTCTGTAGAAGAGGAGAGAAACACATTTTAGACAATATTAATTTTAACTTTCCATAACTTTAACAAAAATGTCTCCAGCACATTAGGCCTACACTGTTTTAGTGTATTACTTAGTCCAACTGACTGATCTACCATATTATTAAAACAAAAACCAATCAACCCAATTTAATTTATATAGTACATTTCATGCACAAAGTGTTGTTCAATGTGCCTCCCAGACACTAAAAAGCAGAGAGCATCAAAACAGAAAACACACAGATAAAACATATAAGATGTCAACTCATGCACACTGCCCATTCTGCAAGCCATTTATTTAACGCGTTTTCGTAAATGGACCTTCCTCAGGTTAGGAAATAACCTGATGAAGGTCCATTGACCGAAATGTGTTTAAATAAGTTGTTTGTGGAATGGGCAGTGTGCTGGAGTTTACATTTCTTACAGAGTTAGAGACTGTGGGTTCACCACCAATGCACCTATTCATAAGAGGTGTGCAAAAAGTTAATCTTTTGAAAATTTTTTGATAAAATCAGAGTAGATGGCAGCAGACAAAGACCTAAAATGAAATTTTAGCCTCAACCTTAAAATTAAATTTAAAATAAATAAATACAGGCATAGATAGGCCTAAATAAGTAAAGAAAAAATAGAGTAATAATACAATGTAAGAGCAATAAACACATTAGGTGAAGGGAAATAAAACAATTTGGCTTAAGTGGGCGCATTTTTAATATCCGCTGAAAGTTTGTTCCAGAGGTGAACTGTGTAGCAGCTAAAAGCTACTTCCCTGCACTTGGTCCTAACAGCATGTTTACCAAACAATGTTTATTTTGTGAGATGAGGAACCTAACAGCGATGTATTGCTGGAGCACATCAGATGGAGTTTGGTCCCATCCCATTTAGTTATTTGAACAGAAACAGAGGTAGACAGGGCAAAATCTCCAACTATGTTAATAAACTTACCACCTCAACATTTCTTCAGCATGTTCCTTACACACATTTTGGGTAACACTTTAGATTAAGGTACATTCACCATTAACTAATTAGTAATACCAGCCATTCGTTAGTCATTACATGTCACTTATTAATACCTTATTCTGCATGAGCTTATTCTACCCATAGTAAACCATTAACTAAGAATTTCTCCAATATAAACTCCCAATTGCTGCTTAATCCTAGTTAGATAGCTGTTGTATATGAATTATGATCTTAATATGCTATGGTTAATATGGGGCTTATAAGGGTACAACAGGAACAGTTATTCTTTTTCAATAACATTTAGAAAAGGCAGTCTATTCATAGGAACAAAACCCAAAACTACAAGTGTCTAATAGTGTCTACGTAGATCCTAATTACATCTATTTGACTGAGAATAACTGCTCCTGAGAATAATTGAATCTACATGTACATCCCAAAACTCAAATTTCTATAATAATTGTTTTTCTATCTGGGTAGGTACTGGGGTCAAATGTCATGGGATCAAAGTTCATGGTCATGAGGCATCAGAAATGTTATCAAAGATGGTAGATAGTTCATGGTAGTCCATGCTTATGGAGGCAAAGTGGGGATCAGGCGTGTTGTTGATGTGCTTGGCTGTAGTAGATTAGCAGAAGCACTAGGGGTTAGTCTGGCAAGATAGTACTGTGCACTAAAAAAATTTATTGGTGCACACTTGAAGTAAAGTTGATTATCTCCAGGTTGGAGAGTCATACTATCACAATATTTTCCTTAAATGGGCAGGAGGGCTTGGTAACCTCAGTGTTACAGAGCGTGCCTCTGTGCCCCCTCACTCCCCCACGGTTCCAAAAAGTGGCTCATCATGAATTATCTACGCTACACCTATGTACCATCTTTGATGTTACAATGTTCTCTCCTTTTGGTGGGTCAGGTGATACCTCTGGCGGTCTGCTGCTATTTCGCCACGTATGGCATATGACACATTTGGTTTCCCAGCGGGTACATCAATCCATATTAAATCCATATTAAATATCTACAATTTCATGAAGTTTTAAACATCACAAGTTATGGCATGTAAACAGGTCTCACATGGTTTCAGTACAACATCCAGTCACAGCTCTAATAAACTTAAGTCAATATGGTTGACATTAAAATTACATCAATTTGATATCCTGAACAAAGCATCGTATTGATATCAAACTGATATCAAATTGTTGTCCAGGAATTTGGACTCTCTTGGCCTCATCTGCTGGACATCTCTGGGGTTTACCTTTTGTCACTCTGTGTTTTTTGTCTCCCACCTGTTTATGATTATTCTGTCAATTACCCACCCATTATGTCTTTGCCACTCATTGGTTCCTGCTCCCCTTCCCGCAGTATTTATTCCCCATGGTTTGTTTGTTCTGCCTGTGATTGTCTTCTGGTTTCCCGTAGTTTCCTGCTCAGTGAGTTTCTTGACTTTGATACTGTTCTTGTCCTGTCTGGCTTGCCTGTTCTATGATTTTTGTCAAGTTTTTTTGACCTCCTGTCTAGAGGATTTAGTTGTGTTTTTAAGCCTCCTGTTTTCTCGGGATGTTTGAAGTTTTTCGCCGCAACCAGTCCTCCACTCAGCTGAGCCACGCCTGCCTCCTCCTGAACGTTATTCAGGTGACCCTGGCTCTTGCCGTGCATTTTTAACCTAGTGTGATCTTATCTTCCAACTCCAGCCCGGAACCTTTCCTACGGACCTTGCCAATGTAGCCTACATCATTACTCAGCTGTCTGGCAAGGCTAAAGAGTGGGGAACGTCCGTTTGGGAGACGGACCAACCATGCTGCAAGAATTATCAAGGTTTTGCAGAGGAGATGAAGAAGGTATTTGATCGATCAAAGCATGGTAGAGAGGCGGCTAGAGAGATGCTGCACATCCGTCAAGGCCACAGGTCGATTTCTGACTACGCTATCCAGTTTCGCACCCTGGCCACTTTCAGTGGCTGGAATACCGAAACCCTGTATGACACCTTCCTCAACGGCCTATCGGAGGACATAAATGACGAATTAGTGACCCGAGATCTCCCTACTGATTTTGATGCCCTTGTGGGTCTCGCCATCCGCATTGATGCCCGCTGGAGACAACGCTTCGGTGACAGCCCTCCAACTAGATGACTGAAGGGGCCTGGTGGGGCAAGAGCTCCTCTGGACTTCATCTCCATCGTCCACACCAGCTGCGGAGGAACCGATGCAGGTTGTCCGGACCCGGTTATCACCAGCAGAGAGACAGAGGAGAATCTGCACTGGTTCCTGTTTGTATTGTGGTCAGCAGGGCCATCTAGCTTCAGTCTGTCCGCTAAAAGGGCAACGCTCACCAGCAGAGCAAGGAGTACTGGTGAGTGTGACCCCAGTTATCCCTCCCTCATCTTCTCCTCGCAACCTGTTCCCTGCGGTACTGGAGTGGGGCCGACATCGTCAGACCTCCCAGGCACTGATTGACTCTGGAGCAGAAGGGAGCTTCATCGATGCCTCCCTAGCCTCCCAGTTGGGCATCCCCACCTCTCCCATTCAGGCGCCCCTAATAGCCAGAGCCCTGAATGGAGCACTGCTCGGGAAGATTTCCCACACCACCTCTCCACATAGCCTTAGTGTCCGATAATCACAAAGAATCAATAGTTTTTTTGCCTGATTGATTCTCCTCAAGTTCCCCTTATTCCAGGCAACCCCTGGCTGGTCAAGCATAACCCCCTCATTGACTGGGCTAATAACAAGATCATTGGGTGGAGTCCATTCTGCCACTCCCAGTGCCTGCGTTCCGCTACGTCCTTCGAGCCCCACAGCTCAGAGCCCCCAGAAAAGTCCCGAGCCCCTAACCCTAACCCTAACCCTAACCCTCACCGACCCTATGACTGTCCCATAGACCTCCTGCCCGGCACGTAGCCCCCCAGAGGCCGCCTGTAGTCCCTCTCCCAACCTGAAACCAAGGCCATGAGCAAATACATCTCCGAGTCAAAGTTTCTCACGTCCGAAAAGTCCTTCAGCACCTCCTGGAGAACCGGCTCTTCTTGAAGGCGGAAAATGTGAGGTTCACTGTGACACCATCTCCTTTTTGGGCTTCATTGTCTCCGCGGGGACCCTGCAGATGGACTCCAGCAAGGTGCGTGCAGTGGTTGAGTGGCCCAAGCCGTCTACATGCAAGGAGTTGCAACGGTTCCTTGGTTTTGCCAATTTTTACAGATGGTTCAATCGGAACTACAGCATTCTGTCTGCCCCCCTAACTGCCCTCACATCCTCTGCTACCAAGTTCCAGTGGTCCGCTCCTGCAGAAGAGGCCTTTCAGTCCCCGAAGGCTCATTTCACCTCTGCCCCCATCCTCATGCAACCCGACCCCAACAAACAGTTCATCGTGGAGGTGGATGCCTCAGACGTGGGTCTATCTCCATAGACTTTGTCACTGGTTTACCTGCCTCAGATGGCAACACCACCATTTTGACCGTGGTAGACCGGTTTTCTAAGTCGGTCCATTTTATCCCTCTTCCCAAACTACCCACCAAAGAGACTGCCAATCTAATGGTCACTCATGTTTTCAAGTTGCACGGACTGCCTGTGGAGGTGGTTTCTGACAGGGGCCCCCAATTCACGTCCAGATTCTGGCAAGCATTCTGCAAATTCCTTGGTGCCTCTGTTTGTCTCTCCTCAGGTTTTCACCCACAGACTAATGGCCAGACAGAGCGAGCCAACCAGCTCCTGGAGACTGTCCTACGCTGCCTGGCGTCTCAGAACCCATCCACCTGGAGTCAGCAGTTGCCTTGGGCTGAGTACTCCATTAACTCTCACCTCCTCTTCCTCTGGTCTTTCCCCCTTTGAGTGTTGTCTAGGGTATCAGCCACCACTGTTTCCTGCCCAAGAGAAAGAGGTCGGGGTCCCCTCTGCCCAAGCCTTTATTCGCCGCTGCCACTGGAACAGCCCTTCTCCGTGCCTCCGCCAAGACTAAGGAGCAGGCTGACCATCGTCGGACCACGGCTCCCCGGTACCGCGTGGGTCAACGGGTTCAGTTGTCCACCCAGGACCTCCCTCTTAAGGTGGATAGCCACAAACTGCCCCCCCGCTTCATTGGCCCCTTCCCCATCAAAATCGTCAGCCGGTCGGCGGTCCACCTGAAACTACCATTCAACCTCTGACGCATCCACCCCACTTTCCATGTCTCCCGTATCAAACCCTTTATCTGTAGTCCCATGCACCCACCCCCTGCTGCCCCACCACCTCCCCGCCTCCCCGGCTTGGAGGCCTACACAGTCCGACGGCTGCTGGATGTCCGCCGTCGGGTCGCGGCCAGCAATACCTGGTTGACTGGGAGGGCTGCAGCCCTGAGGAGAGGAGCTGGGTCCCTGCACGGCAGATCCTGGACCCCGCTCTTATCAGAGACTTTCAGCGCCACCGCCTTGCCCAATCTGCTGCAACGCCAAGGGTTCTCTGTGCTTCTCTGTACAGAGAACAAGTTCTTTGTGGTCGGTATGTCTAGGCTGGTTGGATGCAGCTGAGACATTATGTTCTGCCTCATTTTTTGCCAGTGAAAAGGATACAAACTCATCACATTTTTGCAGAAATGAGCTCAGGTGCTAACTGATAGGGGGTTTGTTAATCTTTCAACTATGGCAAATAGTACAAGGGCATTGTTTGTATTCCTGTTGATGATACTAGAGAAGTAGGACTGCATTACTTTGCAAATTTCTGAGTTGTATAGACATAGCTTATCTTTCTGAATTTGGAAGTCAATGTGGAGTTTGGATGTACGCCATTTTCTTTCAGTTCTTTGATATTCTTTTTTATCTGCTATCTTTTTTATCTGCTATCTGCTGACCATTAGATCGTGTTCCCATGGTGCTCTCACTGTATTGTGTTAACCCCATTCTGTCAAATACAGTCATGGTTGTATGATTTTTATGGACCACTTCTTTTGCTGAAAGAAACATCCTAAAGGGTGTATTCAAACTAGTGAATGCACAATTATTCAACAGTATGTAAATTCTTTTTTGCCGTTTTCCCATAATAATATATCAGTAGTAAATATAACCCAGTATTTCTAGTATTTCTAAGTATTTGCAAGAAAGACTCAAATTATGTATTAACCTGTTTTATATAATAGTAAAATAAAGTAGAGAGGCTTGTAAATCAACTATTAATGTGTAAAACCACAAATATGCACCACATGATGTTTGGTTGCACCACATGATGCTGTCAATTTCAGTCAAAACTTACAGCCAGAGAACAGGCAACATACACCAAACAGTATTTCCCCTCCAAAAGGTCACTATTTATTTTATAATCAAAAAATAATTTAAAAGATATAGATACATATCCCTTGTATTTTTGAGGTCGTATCACATGACGCTCCATAATGGAACATTCAGATCAAATTTAACAAATAACAGTGAAAATTTACAAACTTTGCTTGCTTCTCCAATACGTACCTGGCAAACTGGTGTATGACACAACATGAATGTTTTAGATTCATTTCAAACATTAAAGGAACAAAACTGCACTGCATGATATTTAATAAATCTGACACCCTTGGACAAAGTTTGTTTGTAATTTATGAACATATAAATACAAATACTGTGGAATTTTTTTACAGGGCTGCAAAACACTCATTGCATCATCATTAGGTGAAAGAGCAAGGTAAATTTGAGTGTTATCAGCATAGATAACTGATTGAGTTGTTGGTAATAATTTGCCCAAGGGGGAGCAAAAGAGATTAAATAGCAATGGTCTCAGAATTGATCCCTTAGGGACACCACAAGTTGAGGTGCAATTTCCAATTGCCACAAAGACATTCCTGTCCTGTAGGTAGTTTTTTAACCAATTAATAACACCAGTAAAACCAACCCAGTGTTCAAGGCCGTGTAGTAGTATTCTGTGGTCCACAGTATCAAAACCGTGCAGAGATCCAGTAAGACTAAAACAGTAGCCAAGCCTGCATCAGTATTTAGGTGAATGTCATTTAAAACCTTTGTGAGGCCTGTTTCAGTGCTATGGTTGGCACAAAAACCTGTCTGATAAGTATCAAAACAGTTGTTAGACGAAAGCAGTTAACTTATCTCGCAAGCACAATACATTTTCCTAGAGGCGGCAGGGGAGCAGTGAAAGCCTTATATTGTGCAATGAGTCATTTAACTATCAAAGTGACTATGGAGCAGGTAACCCAACATATCACAGAGTGTATATTTAATTAAGAAAGGTTAGATGAGCTTAGTAGCGTTTCAAAGATGGTCCTTTGTTCTGTGTTTTGCACTGTATTTCAGCACTATTTCCTTATATCCTGTCTGTAGGTGTTATGAGTGAGGACCAGTGGCGTTTTCTCCTGGAGGCCAAGGGAGGTGTGGCCTCCTCATAAATATTCAAAAAAGAAATAATTCAAACTACATTTATGGTCTATAGCCTACGTTACGTTTCAGTGCTCAGCTCTATCCTAGTTTATTTGCATTAACAGAGTAGAACTGGTGAAATACTGCCATCTAGGGAGGCCAGTTTTACTTGCCCTCCCTACCTAAAGGTTTTAGCCAATCAGATTGAAGCTCGGTTTGCCGCCGAACGCACATCAAGGTCCATAAACAGTAAAAATAAAAAAAATGAGGAGGCCAGCTTCAGTGTGCCTCCCTCACCAGTACGTCATCAATCATAGACAAGTTGAATCCATAGACTGCGCACACGCAGTGCGCCGATTTCTATGGCAAGCGAAATTGTCGACTTCGAAAGTGCTCCACAATGCAGTCGGAACCGATGTGTTGAGGACTTTAGAATAATTTGTCACAAGATGTTACAAATTTAACGTTGGTAGTCTTTCTTCTTTATGCGTAGGGCTTCACATCACATTGGAGTTGCTTCATGCTATTTTAATGTCACATTTTGGCTGCTGGTGTATTTGGTGCACTTTGGCGAAAGAGACATTCATTTCCTTACAGGCTATCTTTAATGTAAACATCAAACCAGTCAGCATGGCCCGACGTGAGTCTAACTTTTGTGGTATATCCCCGATGTTTTAAACAGCTAGCAACGCCCCTGCTAATTTGTATTTAAATTCATTACTGACATATATGGGTGTGACGTCATTCAGTAGCTCGCGATCTCTCTGGCCTCCTCCGTAAAATTGGCCACGCACCGCCACTGGTGAGGACTGCTGTGTAGGTAATGCAAAATGTGATGAATTGTTCCAAATGTGTACGACCCATCCAGGGAAAGTTCTGAGCCTTCGGACACTGCACTGTCCTGGTAGATGCACATGATACAAACACACATAGAATCACACATCAACCATAATCTGCGTATGAATTTATGTCTGATGGATTTCCTTGTATTCTGTCTGTAGGTGCTGTGTCATGAGGACTGCTCTGAGAACACTAAAAGTGACAGACCATTTCTAATGTGAGTCAACCATACAGATTTTCATGCTCACCAGCTAGACATACACAATAAAAACCACACACAGACAGATTCATACATAAACATCATTACAACTAGCTGGGTTTGTACATGCATGCAGAAATTTCACTAGAATCTGGCACTTGCTATTAATGAGAGTCATTTCTTTTATTTATTTATTTATATTATTAGTGTCAGTTGTGCATTTGTGAGTACTCAAAGGAACATGTCACTCTTTGAAATTGGATTATTCACCATTTTACATGGAGTTACTGTACATATGTGGGCAAAAGCAATTCAATCTCAATGTAAACTAGCTGGGTTTGTACATGCATGCAGAAATTTCACTAGAATCTGGCACTTGCTATTAACGAGAGTCATTTATTATAGCTGCCACTAGCAAAAGGAGTCATATTGGTTTTGCCAATTCCCCTGCCCCTTTTTCCCTTTTTTTCTTTTTTTTTCAGCGATTTTCCATCAACAATTGCCAGGACACTGAAACGCTGGGGGACATGAATCTTTGTAGGCATGTAGCCCTATTAGGATGTGAGTGGCTAGAAGCTTTTGGCCCCAAAATCCCCTGGCTTCTAATTGCTCAAATTTGACATGCAAACACTAAACAGCTTTCTTGTCATGTGCACCAAATTTTGTCATATTTCGTCACGGGGGCGATGTTTCTCGTCGAAGCTATGAAATGCAAAAATTGGGATTTTGAGTTTCCCATTTTGAGAAGGTGGGAACTGCACAAGAGATGTCTTGCACGATCAGCACAAAGACCTCTAAAAGCACAACACTACCACAAACTCATAATACCAACGGTTCCCACATTTCTATACACTGCGGCAGTCATACCATTTACCACTATGCGGTACATCTAGTTATATTATTAGTGTCAGTTTTGCATTTGTGACTACTCAAAGGAACATGCCACCCTTTTATGAAATTGGGTTATTCACCATCTTACATGGAGTTACTGTACATATGTGGACAAAAGCAATTCAATCTAAATGGATGCAATCTTCAATGGATGCATTTTCCTAGCCTTGCAACCCCACTGTTGGTAGCAAAAGTGATAAAAAATGCCCCCCCTATTTACTTGTATTTACAATGAGTACAAATAATGATGCAGATCAAGACAAGGTAATTTTTCAGGCAGATAGAGATGTGGGACTATAATCTAGCAGAGCACTGGTAAAACAGACGCTGTGTGATATCTCAACGCCAGCTTTTCCAAAACATACAGTTCCAAATCTGCCTAGGAAATTGCTTTGTCCAAAATTGTTGATTTGCATTTCTATTTGTACTCATTTTGAATACAAAGGTAACAACAAGTAATTAGGAAAGAAATAGAATTTTAAGGATGACTTTTCAAGGACTCGCTATCTAGTTTCTCTGTATTCCAGTGCCTTCGCTAAGCTAAAGCTAACCATGGGATCCAGGTAAGATGGTGAATAACCCAATTTCATTAAAAGGTGCCAAATTCCTTTAATGAGCTAAGGAGGAGTAGTATATGCTTGTATTACAAGGCAGATTTTAATTTTGCCCTCCTGTTCCCTTTTTCAGAAACTTTACAGAAGACTCAAAAGGACAACGTTAACCAGTAGAAAGCGTCCAATGCTCTGTACTGTGCCAGCTCTCTGTCAATGCTGAGAGGTCACAGTCTTTTTTCCCTCTTTTCCTCTATACCAGTTGCCAAGTACCAAGCTTTTCAACTGCGGCATACCTCCCTGGTACACTCTCTTTCCTACACAGTACCCTTTGTGCCACGAACAGTAATTAATATTTTTGGACAATTGCTGGATAAATAAAAATGTAACACATACGTAACAATTTAGTGGCAATTAGACTCTATTGATAGCTTCAATGTATCTTTTTCCATGTGTGCTCTGTACCTGGATTTTATCGTTATGCTGGTGAGAGCGTGTTAACAGGCAGCGGCCACACCGGGGTCAAAAAGTTGGTGTTTTGTTTATGTTTTTCCTGCCTGGCATAGGCTCTTTTTAGCAGAAACAATAGAATATGTGTCGAGAATATGAAATACAAGGTTGTAATAGGAATACATTGCAGATCGGTAGAAATGCAGTCACTTCTATCACAGCGAGCGTTCTCCCAGTGTTCTCCCTGAGCTTCGCCTGTTGCGGGACCCAGTACACCAGCCGACGAGGTCCCCAAACAAGGCTTGCCTGGAGAGGAGACCTCGGAAGCGGTGTGCAAGAACCCGGAAGCGTGGTAAGAGGGCAGGGATCCGAGCTAGATGGAAAGCTAACACCAGCCGGCCACCTGTCCCTTCCATCCTGTTAGCAAATGTCTGTTCTTTAGACAACAAACTGGATTACATTCAACTTTGCCGGGATGCTCAAAGGACATACAGGGACTATAATATTTTTATGTTTGTGGAAACATGGCTTAACGACAGTGTACCGGACTCCGCTATCCAGCTACCAGGACTGCTAGCCTTCCGAGCCGACAGGAATACTACACTGTCAGGTAAAACCAGGGGAGGTGGGCTATGCATCTACGTTAACAACGAATGGTTCAGGAATGCGGTGCTCGTTTCCAACTTCTGTTCGCCGCTAGTGGAGTTCATGACTGTCAGATGCCGACCTTTCTACATTCCACGAGAATTTACGTCCATTTTCATTACCGTTGTTTACATTCCACCAAGCGCTAGCGCTAGCAACAATGCGCTAACAGACCTCTATGAAGCCATCAGTAAACTGCAAAATGATCACCCAGATGCACTTTTTATTGTTGCCGGCGACTTCAACCATGCCAATCTAAAGAAGGTCCTAAAATTCCATCAGAATGTAATTTTCCCACAAGAGGGAAAAACATACTGGACTGTGTTTACACCAACATCAAGGGTGCTTACCGAGCTGAGCCCCTCCCCCACCTAGGACACTCAGACCACTCCACAGTTATACTAATTCCTGCATATCAGCCCCTGGTCAAACGCATCAGACCAAGTCTGAGGGAAACAAAGACCTAGCCTAAGGAAGCAATGGTAGCCCTCCAGGACTGTTTTGAGCGCACTGACTGGGACATTTTTAAGCAGGCAGCTACCTACAACGGCACCACTGATTTGGAGGAATACACCTCAGCTGTGACCAGCTACATCAATAAGTGCACAGAGGATGTGTCGGTCTCCAAAATCATCACCACACGGCCCAACCAGAAACCATGGATGACTGCAGAGGTGACGGCGCTTTTGAAAGCCAGGGATGCTGCCTTCAGGGCTGGGGAGGAGGAAACCCTGAGGAAAGCAAGAGCTGAGCTGTCCCAGGCCATTAAAACAGCAAAGCGCTCTCATGCTCAGAGAATCCACAACCACTTTGCAGACACTAACGACACACTGGACCCAATGCAGTTTGCATACCGCCCAAATTGCTCCACAGACGATGCCATCAACACTGCCATCCACCTGGCTCTCTCTCATCTGGACCAAAAGGACGCATATGTCAGGATGCTGTTCATTGACTTCAGCTCAGCATTCAACACCATCATCCCTCAGCAGCTGATAACAAAATTAGGTGAACTTGGCCTGAACACAACCCTCTGCAACTGGATCCTGGACTTCCTGGTGGGCAAGACTTCCAGCACTACCATAATGAACACTGGAGCACCTCAAGGCTGTGTGCTCAGTCCACTGCTGTTCACATTTCTCACCCATGACTGCGGCAACGCACAGCTCAAACCACATCATCAAGTTTGCTGATGACACTACCGTGGTGGGTCTGATCAGCGGAGGCTGGTAGAGAGAAGAGGTGGCTCAGCTCAGCAACTGGTGCACCAACAACAACCTGTCCCTCAACGTGGACAAAACAAAAGAACTGGTCATCGACTTCAGGCGGACTCTGCATAAACACATCCCACTGTGCATCAACAACCTTCCAGTATAGATTGTCCAGAGCACAAAGTTTCTGGGCACACACATAACTGATGACCTCTCATGGACTCTCAACACCACACACATCACAAAGAAAGCCCAGCAGCATCTGTACTTTCTGAGAAGACTGCGTAAAGCCAATCTCACAAACCTCCATACGCACAACTTCGAGGGACGATTGAGAGCATCCTCAGCAGCGCCATCACAGCGTGGTTCGGCAACTGCACCGCGGCAGACCATAAGGCCCTGCAGCGGATTGTGAGGACAGCCGAAAAGATCACTGGAGTCTCTCTGTAGTGCAATTGGACTGGAATTTCTTACTCAGGATGCAAACCAGCGCGTCACAGCACACTGCACCTTATGCCCCCCGCACTTTCTTGCTGCGATCACTTATATTTATGTAGAATAGTCTCTAGCTGCTATTATTTATATTTATATTGAACAGTCTTCATTTTATAAATCACACCACTAACCACAGTGCTCTGCAAAAAGCCATGCCTGTCTAGCGTGTTTGTTTTAGGTCACCTGTATTTTGACCTGCAAATCGTTTACAACTGTGTTGTAATGTATGTACATATGTGTACAACAGTGTGCACCAATTGTTCCCGGTGAAACGTTGTCTCGTCTCACTATGTACTGTGTATATGGCTGAAACGACAATAAATCCCTTCTTGACTTGACTTGACTTGAGCTGAACATACATTCACATCTTTTTTATGAATTGGGTTTTCTGTACAAATCTGTCAGATATATATAACATACAATAAAATATAATATATTTTATAATTATATAGATATAACATACAATAAAATATAGACCTTAGTGTCCATTTCAACATCAGTTTTGATTGTGTGTGCACAACTTCATTTTTCCATAATGAGGATGACTTGGTGTGGAATTGTCCATATATTTTTCATTATTACTTCTTGTGACCCGTGTATTCACAATGAGTACAAATACTAAAGCAAATTAAGATGACTCCATAATAAGATGATTCCAGGCTTGATAGAGGTGTAGGACTACATTCTAGCAAAGCACTGACAAAGCAGATGCTGCGTGATATCGCTACGCCCAGCTAGCATTGTCAAAGAAATTGCTTAGCCTTATTTTGCCTTGCCATTTGTACTCATGAATATACAGGTAACAAGAAGTAATTAGGAAAGAAGTTCAATTTTTTAGAAGATTTTTGAAGGACTTGCTATCTGGCTACTCTGCTTTTGCCTACACATGTAAACTCCAGATAAGATGGTGAATTAGTCCAATTTTATAAAAGGTGGTGAAGTCCTTCACTGGTATGTGTTTCTTTTCCATATAAAAATCCATTCCTAATATTGTTATTATTACTACCAATAGTTGCAAGTCACTCATTCTGGGGAGGTGTTAAACATAAGTAAAAACTTTTTTGATATTGTATGTATTTTTTCCTGCAATAAAGTACTTTAAAGGTAATTTAATTAATCTATAGTTCAACATCAATTAAGTTTGACATATTATTGACATTAATGTTTGATGTCAAATTAATGTTAAATTGACATCAAAATATTGATCAATATGTTGATGTGAAACTGAAAGTGTCGGCATTTTGATTTTCACTTGCAACCTAATTTTGACATAACATTAACGATTGCATTTACATTTACATTTATGCATTTAGCAGACGCTTTTATCCAAAGCGACTTACATTTTGTCAACTATCAATTGCTCAGGGCCAGTCTCCTCTAGAGGAACTTAGAGTTAAGTGCCTTGCTTAGGGGCACAACGGTGGCAGCTGGGATTCGAACCCACACTTTTCAGTCTACTTGCACGCTAGCCAGGTTCCTTAACCGCGATTGATGACATATACAAGGCTAGATGGGAAATTTACTGTCAAATGAATATGGTTGCTGAGAGTAGTGCAGTGAATTTGTGTCTTAGAATTGTGAAATTGTGTTAGAATATTTGTGCATGGGGATTGGAAGGGGCAGGATATATTGCATGAAGTGCATATTGAATCTGAATTGACATCAACATTTTGCATCAATTTGATTTCCATTTTTGACTGAATTTTGGGATCATTTTGACAAGTACTTGATGTCATATTAATGTTGACAAGTCAACTTGACTTTCACTTTTCACCTGATTTTGATTTGACTTTCACTTTTCACCTACTTTTGACATCATATTAACGTCAATGTTTGATCAAATGACGTAAAATGCATTCTGAAAAAATATAAAAAATAACATAAAAAGTATAATATAAAATATAAAAAATAACAATAACATCAAACTGATTTTGACATCAATTTGACTTTTGCTTTTCACCAAATGTTGATGTTGTGTTGACATCATAGTTTCATGTCAATTTGACATCAAACCCTACAATGGCCACAAATAAAGCAATTGAGTTTCCACCTTCCAAAAGTGCCATGTAATCTGACCTGAATTTTGTCTCTAAATCACTTTTTTTAAACTATATACGTGTCCTAGACATGGATAGTAAACAACACAAACTGTATCTAACACTTTCAACTTGTGTCAAACAGTGTGTCAAACTATTTCAACAAACAGAAACATGTGGTTTGCAATTTATGCTGTCCTTCCAAGAGGGTAATCCATCTTTTTTTATAAAAGTCTATATTAAAAAATATGCAAAAATCACTTTTTAGGCCAACTTCAAGCTTTTGAATAAGACATAATACCATCTAAAACTCTTGAGCATATACCTTTCCTCATGGACTACAGGTCTGTAAAGTGTTGAAACTGTAGGTACCTACCTACCTACAGTTAAAAAAAATATATATATGAACATATCTCTCCTATTCTTGCTTCCCTACATTGGCTCCCTATTAAAAGTCAAATTGATTTAAAAATACTCCTCCTAACCTACAAAGCCCTCAAGGGCGATGCACCACCATATATTAAAGACTTACTTGTCCCTTACCACCCTCCTAGAACCCTAAGATCCCAAAATGCTGGTCTCCTTATAATCCCAAGAATATCAAAATCTACGATAGGAGGAAGAGCCTTCTGTTACCGTGCACCCCTCCTGTGGAAAAGTCTCCCCCCCCACATTCGACAAGCGGACACTCTCAATACCTTTAAGTCTAGACTTAAAACCTTCCTCTTTACTGTTTCCCATAGTTAGGGATGGTGCATGGCAAATCATCACTTCTCATGGGTCTTTTGGAAGGGACAACCTCTGCTGTTGCCCACACTTGCGAGGCATGGCAGCCACTGACCATCCCTGCAGTGGTGCTGGGTTGCCATGCATCATACCTTAGTTATGCTGCTATAGCCTAGTGCAGCCACACAACCTTCATGTGTCATGCCGTACAACTCTCACTCTCTCTCTCTCTCTCTTTCAACTCTCTCTCAATGTTTATATATATATATATATATATACACATATAGGTATGCCCAAATTACACATTTGCTTTCTGATGTGTGACCCTGGCCTAATTCACTATTTTCCTCTGTCCACAATTATCTTTGCTGAGTGTCATCCCTGCCTCATTCCGGTGGACTCCTCTCACCCTCCCCTCCTGAGTGGACTACAACCAACACTACGGGAGGCCCATGTCAGGACCGACTCCCCATCACAGAGAACCTTCCTGGACGCCGATGCTGGGCCCGACTCCCCTTCCTGAGGCTTTGTGATTGACCCCCCCTCACAATGTAACCCTGCTACATTGTCCAGCCATAATTCCTGATAACCACCTATAGACTGACTACCATGTAATGTAAAAGTAGGATAATACTCTATTATGAACTATTAAGAACCTTAGCTAAAACCATAGGCAACTTATAGTCTGTCATGGTTACTACTGATTGTAATTTTTCTCCATGACCCCTGGCAGCTGGGTTAGTGTCGTGGATCTGCCCAAGGTTTCTTCCTAGATTAACTGAACATAAGGGAGTTTTTCTTTGCCCCTGTTGCTCTTGGGTGCTCCTTCTGTGAAGCGCCACGAGACAATACTCTTGTAAAAGGCGCTGTATAAATAAAACTGAATTGAATTTAGCCACGCAGTGGCAGTCCATTGGGCCGCACCAGAGACTGTATCCCGAATGTGATCGGATATGAAGTGCCGGCTTTGTGCATTTTTAAACACCATATCCCAAATATTATCAAGACTGGGTCAAGGAAAAGGACTCAAGTTCATATAAATCCAGTCCATTCTTTTACACCACTGTAGGCAAATTTTTAATTTGTTTAACACAATCCCTTACACCTCGATCGTGTGTGGCAGTTGCAGGCCAATGAGATGTTGCAGGTTCATGATAGGGGGTTCAAACGATAAGATGGAAGAACAATCATGTCAATGTGGTGTGTTTTGTTTTTTGTGATTTCAAATGAAAGTGCTGAAACTGCAGTTTGTGAGGCATGTCATTGCATCAATACAAAACGCCTTTTTAAAAAACGGCTTTTAAAAAAGTTAAAAACATCATCACACTACTACTGAGTAGAGGGTTCCTACAGAAAACCAAAGTATCTCTAACTCAAGTGTAGCAATTAACGTCCTACACTAAATCAATATAACAACGTACCAAAACAAACTATTCAATTCAATTCAACTATACTGTAAGTAAATCTGGAAAAATAAAGAAAAGAAAATTGTAAGGACACTTACCTTCCCAATGATGCTTCCCACTTCCTGTGAAAAGTAAAAGACAACTGTCATTATTGATCTGTATACTCCACAACCTCTGACAGATGATCTCACAATATGTCAATCTTAGCCTATATGGTGTGAATTTCTATTTTTTTTCTATCACCATTTTATGACGGTTGAGATCCATAAGGCCATAAAAAGCATTTAACAAACTTCACAGGAAAAGGAAAACTTCACAGCAAAAACAAATAAATGATCCTCGGTGGACTTTATGGACTCATTTTAGTGTTTAACAATGACATTTATATATACTTGGGAGCAATATACAGAACATGGCTGTATATCTCTGTACTACACGAGCAAAAAATCATCAGTTAAAAAGTAATAGTAAATGATAGAACATCTGTCTATCATCATTGTATGTGTCATGCATGTATCATGTAAAGCCCCACTTTCTGTCTGGCTGGATTTGTACTTACACCCTTTTGGCTGCAGTTGATTTTTCAGAAATAAAATTATTAAGAATTTATTTATAACCCCCCTGTTCATTTGATATAAAAATCTCAATTTCGGCCAAAACATTGGATATTCCAAAAAAATGGATATTCCAAACAAATGTTTAAATTAAGTAAGTAAAATGTATTTATAAAGCACATTTAAACACAGGTATCACTAAACAAAGTGCTGTCCAAGAACAAATAATAATAAAATGGCAGATGCAGCGAGAGAGTTGAAACTGGGAGAGAGTCAGAGTGAGTGATCGAGTGAAGGTAGGTTATTTTCAGTCCTTCTGAAGCCTATGTTATTTGAAGTAGGATTTCTGTTCCTTTGTAATTTTTATGGAGTTATGTTTTGTTTTTGATATTACAAAAATTTTGTAAATCTACTTTACATAACCTGAAGACAGTAATCACTCATTAGTTGCCTTGCCTTTAGGAAAGTTTGCCAGTATCGTAGGTTTATCAATAAATGCACAACTATTGTCATACAGATTTTGCGATTTTGCAGCTGCTATGGACAATACCGTTTCCTGACTGTAGGGGGACCCTGCAAGCAAATCCTACACTGTTTTGCTATAGTCAACATTGATGAGCAGAGGTGGCTGTGAAACAGAAGCTCAAACACATGCTGTTAATAATCTGCATTATTTCATTACACTCCTGTTCAATGGCATTGTTTGACAAGCGTCAGTAAGAGTAAAACATTCCATGTTTTAGAATGCACACCACTGAATCGTGGTGGATGCACAACACTGAAAAATGACATTATTGTAAGACAAATGGTAGGACAAAAAGGTAGATTGTAAGACTCAGCCTTCTGAGGTGGTGTCCCATTTAAACCTTACCTCTTGCCACTTAGATGTTCTACCCTCACGTCTTTTCAAGGTGGTTTTTGTGATGATCTGCACTCTGTGTCTAATGTACTGTACTGTTAAGCATGTATTAATGCAGACTAAAGCCTAGTCTTGATCTCAATGACCTGAGGAACTATAGGCCTCTCTGCAAGTTACCATTTCTCTGTTCAAAAGGTAGTCCTCTTTGGGGTATCTTTTTATTTAAACAGTTTTAACATCTTTGAAAAATTTCAACCTGGTTTTAGATCTCTAAATCTCTCCCTGGGTCTAATAAATCATTTCCAGTGGACAGCTGACAGAAAAAGAATTTGTTCCTGCCTGTCTTCATGGTCGAGAGATAGAAAGTCTATCTCAGCTAAGGCTGATGAAATAGGCTTGTTGCTTATCACTGCATATCAAGTATTTTGGTAACACTTTACTTGAAGGGTGAATCCATAACATATTCATAACAGATGTCAAAAATTGCTCACAAAGAATTCATGACAACATTCATACCCAACCTTTTATGAATGGAAGACAGAGTGGTGATAAATAAAAAAAAAAAGTCAGAAGTCAGGAGTCAAAAAACAGTTGACTCCGATGTGACATGCTCAGGTAGGTTAACAGGTTTCAACCAAAAAAGGACAATGCTGCTTTGAGGCATAATTTAAACGTTTCAGGTCCACAAACACTGGTCAGCTCTATCTAGGTAACCTCTCAGCATTAAACTCTGATTATGAATACTTCCCAATTTATATAGTAAAGTGACATTTTAAGTAGACTTCAGAAGTTATTTATGAAATATCCAGATGTGACAAGATCAGGAAATAAAAGCTGCAATGCTGCTTTGAGATCATTGGACTTTTATTTTGATATGTTATCATCATTCTGTCTTCTACATTTATGAAAGATTAGTTATGAATGTTGGATTATGCCATATGAAACAAGTCATTAACGCTTTATGAGCAATTTATAACAGCTGCTATGAAGGTGTTATGTACTCACCTGTCAAGAAAAGTGTTACCAATATTTTAGTTATTGATGGAGTCTCTGAGTGCAGAAAATCACTGAAGCAAGCAGACATCCTTAGTTACTTGATAGCTCCTGGACACACCTTGCCCAAACCTGCTAGTCCTGCAAATGTATTTTTTCTAGATACAAGTGACAGATGCAGAGACAGCAGCGCTTTTCCATCAGATATTATATTTAAGTGAATTAAGTTTTACTAACATAAGAAGCTTATAAACGCTTCCATTTAAAAGAACCTTGGCTAGTAAGCCATGTTGGCTTATAAGACTGAGGTTGATATCAGCTATTATTTATTAGGATTTAAAAACAATCAGAATTCTTTAATTGTTATTAAATTAAATTGTTATTAAAAATCCCTTGATTTGCAGTGCTTGTAAGCTGCCTTTGCACTTACGTTTCAATACTTTCAAGGTTTCTATCATCTGGTCGATATTGGTTGCACAACCTAACTTCTCCATGATGCTAGTCGCTAGTTTCTGTGATCACTGGTTCGCGAGACAACTAGCATTGAATTTACATCAGTATTAATGCCACTAATACAGCTCTGCATCCATGTCACCCATTATTCTCTGTGTCTCATGATTTCTTAACTCCCCCATGGCAAGCCAAAATAATATAAAAATAAACAGGACATCCTACTGATTCCAATGGTGTATATTTCTCTGTATGATTAGCTGTTCCCGAAGTAATCAGAGTAAACCCAAAACCACATCAAATTTCTGCATTGTCTCCAACGCCCCCCATTCTACCATCCCAAAATAAATAATTACTTTTCCATATCAGAAGCTGTTTTCAGACTCCTGTTTGTCATATAGCCAAGGCAGATGCTAGATATGTCATTTCGAGACCCAGAACAGCAACAGAAGGGAATATCATGCAGCCCTGTTTCTATTGCACCCCTAATACAATATGAGTAAAATATGAAAATGAATAAAATTTCTGTCAGTACACATATTTTTGCAAAGTGAAGAGTCATACAGTATCCCAATATACACCTACACATCAAGGTAACCACACCATTGATCTTGTACTAACATTTGGAGTATAAATAGAACAACTTACTTACTTACTTAACACCGTACACTAACTGGCCACTACTTAATAACTTTAAAAATCACATTAGACTATATAGCACCTAACTTGACTTACTACTACACTCGAAACACAACTCCCAAAACTACAGATGACTTCATAGCAAAGGCTGCTCTCCCTCTTCTGGCTGAGACGATTCTTAAAATTATAAATGATTCCCTCATAGCTGGGCAAAAAGTTATTGTTATTGAAGTTATTGTGATTGGCCCTAAACAGCTGAACAACATTCTACCTCCTCACCAAAACTTACTCAGTGGCCTTTCATTGTCATGTAACAAAAAAGTTGGGGTAATTATTGACCAGGACCTTTCTCTAAATAGTCATGTAAAACATATTTCATTCTTTGACAATGCTGAACAATTAATACATGCATTTATTACTTCCAGGTTTGATTATTGTAATGCTCTGTTCTCTGGGTGTAGTAATACCTGTATCACAAACTTACAGCTAATACAAAATGCCGTGGCCCGAACTCTCACTTGGACTAAAATATATTAACATATCTCTCCTATCCTTGCTTGCTTACATTGGCTCCCTATTAAAAGTCTAATCGATTTTAAAATACTCCTCCTAACCTATAAAGCCCTCATGACCATGCACCAACATATATTAAAGACTTACTTGTCCCTTACCACCCTCCTAGACCCCTAAGATCCTAGAATGCCTGTCTTCTTGTAATCCCAAGAATATCAAAATGTACCATAGGGGGAACAGCCTTTTGCTATTGTGGAATTATCCTATGACAACACATACGATCACTGATGTGTGAGCCTGGCCTAACTCATTTGCTTCCTCTGTCCACAATCATCTCTGCTGAGTGTCATCCCTGCCTCCTTCCGGCAGACTCCTGCCACCAACACTACGGGAGGCCCATGCCAGGACCAACTCTCCATCCTAGATGCCCTAGATATCTGATGATGGGCCTTATAATGACTGAGATAAGAGCTTTAAAGTAAAGGTAGTGAAATTAAGCCAAAAACAGCTTAGGCCTTAAAGGGTTAAATCATGTTCATGTAGCTGACTCCAATGTCAATCTTATACGGTCAACATGTCTTATTAGTCAGGGATCTCTTTAACTTAGCGTGACAAAGTCGTTGAAATTACAGAAATAGAGTCCTTTTTCCATCACGTATAAACATGATTTTTGCCAATAAGAGAAGGCAGACAGAAGTGAACTGATATTCCCTTTCTTTTTTAATAGCACACATTACCCAGTCAATGTACAATGTGTTATTCATTGTAAATAACTGCAGGAGATTTTCTGTTCTGGTGAGGTTCTGAACCTGTTGAAGGCAACCAAGGTTAGATTTTGTATTACAACTTAACTCCACACAGACAACATTAATACCCTTTATGTGGCAACTTATCATTACATCTTTTATGTCATTTGCAGCAATGTCAAATTTTGTAGACTCCACAGCCAGTGTGGCTACAAGCAAACTATGTTCCAAACAGGATAGTTGATGTCTAAGTATAATTCTCTAAAACATCTGCATTTAAATAGCTAAACTGATCATTCTTACCTTTCCATGCATGAGCAGCCTGAGAGTGAGGGTCACATTCATGCCCCCATCTCCAAAGTCCTGCTCACAGTTCATTCTGGTACTGGAGTCTGGCACAGGAAGACGCATGAAAGTGGCCTAGATATCAGCTGGGCTGGCAGTACAACGTGGGAACCTCTGTCTTCCTTTTATCACCCTGTTAACGCACAAGACATTACTGACTGAGCTGTGAGTTGTACTTTTCTCATAGACCATATCAGAAAACATTATCATCTGTGTTTAGCATATAACCATCTAGGATGTGTATTCCTATCTCCATATTTTCTGCCACCACCATCTATCCAATAAACAGATTTTTTTTAACTGTGTGCTTTTTTATGTAGGCCTATAGATGAATTTTGAGAGGACACCATAGTAGCTTGAAATTGAACTGCTGGTTGCAGAAAAAGTATTACTCTCATATACATCTATGTAAAATCCTGGGGTTTCCAATACATTTGTATAACATGGATATGTATTTTTCATAGTGTATTGGTCATATACTATAAAATATCTCCACAACAACATGAATAATTTGAGGCTTTGGAGATATTGACATTGACACAGATTTCTCCACTCAAATGCGGCATCACCTTCCCTAAAACTCCTGACAGTGAAACACACTTGGCTAATGCTCATCGACAGCATTCTATCTTAAACGACACAACTAGCCTGCTTTCACAAGGAAATTTAGCTTGTTACTGGTTTAAAATCCAGATGGCACAGCTGTTTACAGTTACCTCATCAAGCTGCTGCCGCCTCACAGTCAGCTGATCACAGCACATTCACCAGGATTAGGCTATTTTCCATGAAGCTGACACGTTGTTTAAATTTGTTTTAACTAGATACCGCATAGCGGTACATGGGATGACCGCCGCAGTGTATTGAAATGTGGGAACTGTTGGTATGATGACTTTGTGGTAGGTCAGTGTTGTGAGGTGAGAATTTCTCTGGAAATTATTTGCTAGAAGTGGGAATGGATGTGGGTTTTGAATGAATGACATCCTGTGTGTTTGTGTAGTGTGTAAGACTGATTTGTTAGGCATCATCTTTTTACAGTAGTAAGAAGTTTTTTATGGTATGTGCTGTGCTTTTAGAGGTCTTTGTGCTGATTGTGCATGACATCTTTTGTGCCGTTCCTACCTTCTTGGTCCAAGATATTGGAAACTCAAAATCCCAATTTTTGCATTTACACGTATCACTAGGTGGCACTATGGTTCAAGTGAGTGTTTCTGGGCTGGGTCGATACGCCTCTGTAACACCGGCATACTAACACAAAATCGTTGTCTTGGGCAAAAAAAGTTATTTAACAAAAACTGTTTTTGGACACCTAGCTTCAGTGAGAAACATCGCCCCCTGTGACGAAATGTCACAAAATTTGGTGCACATGACAAGAAAGCTGTTTAGAGTTTGCATGTCAACTTTGATCAAATTTGAGGAATTAGAAGCCAACATATGGACTTTTAAATAATTTTAAGCTACGTTTTGAATTTTGATTGACATATAACTTTGAAACGGTTCATCTCACGATAAATCCTTTGATACATATTGGAACTGGGCATTGACCAATGTTGTCAATGTGTCAGGGTCAATGGATTTCATGACAAAAAATATTTGGTTGCAAACTTTAGCGTTCCATAGATAATAGGCAAAATGGCATTTTGTACAATTACAGCGCCCCCTATGGGCCAAATTTTATGGTACATGCTGAGCTTTCAGAGGTCATTGTGCTGATCGTACACATTTTGGACAAATTTTCGGACAAATTTTGTGCAGTTCCCACCAATTCCCACAATTCATTCTATACATAGTAGGCCATTGTACCCACAGTCAGTGTTTCGGGCTGACAGGTCAAAAGAATTAAGCCAAGGGACAAACTAACAAAAATTCTGATTTTTTTCCTACACTATGGGATTTTTTTCCACCATTGAATATTTTTTTCAGTATTGAACAAATATATCAATATCAGTCAAGAACAATAATTATCTGATGTCTGGCAACACTGCTTGTATACACATTTCTGTCAATGATTCCAGTCCCCTTTAGACAGATTGGTTTGGCAGTTTTTGTGGAATAACTCAAACTTAGTACCCCGGCTGACAAGATTTTAATGGTACATGGGTCTCAAGAAGCCACATCTAACAAGCCCTCAACCAGTGTGGTGTAGCACCACCTATGGCAATGGCAAAATTGACTGTTTTTTGTGAGCAAATTTCCAGCTATGATTTTAGAGACACCCAAAAGCAAGCCCTGAGTACAAGATCAGTAAAGGTCGGGATCTATCTTACAAGGCAAAGCTATCTAAGGAAGACAGTTCAACATGTAACAACAGAATGTAGGATGCAAGGCATACACATACAAGGCATAACCAGTTGTGATGGTGCATAGTAGTGGAATATCTGTGCTGAGTATGGGTTGGAAGTTCCAAATTCAAAATGGGATACAACTCTGACAAACCAGACATAGTAGAAGGCTGTAGTGACAGATAGAAGGAAGATGAGCATGCTGAGAAATATCAGACTAAGTGAAGAGTTAGATGTGGAAGTTGAAGGCACCAACACTGGGTATGCATCACCCAGGATTTGAACCAGTATATATACAGTATATTACAGGTATTTAACAGAGCTGAGAAAATGAGCAGGTATTTATAATATAATAATATATATAATATAATATAATATAATCCTCATTGTCACCGCCTCATTGTTTGTGTGACTAGTGTCACTTTGATTGAATGATACTCATTAATTATTACATATATTGGCTGCATGTATTACATATTTGCATTTTTTTTTCATTCATCCAGCCATTAATGTAATAGTCATACAATAATGTAATAACTTATTATATAACTTATTACATTATTGGTTCATACATTTTATTACATTATCAGCAAGTATTACATTATTGACAGTTATTATGTTATTGTCTATTATTACATTATCAGCCACTACAAAGCTCAATAACTGAAAACATAGCTTAAACCAGAATCATAAGTTTATGCAGGGATATTAGCACTGTGGTATCTGTTTTCAGAGCTAGCTGGCAAGAATTCCCCTGTTTGCAACTTAGCTCAAAAAGCTACACCAAAGATCATTTAGTACTGTCTCTGGCTACACTATTGAAAAGTACTGGAAGCAAAAGACTTATATTTGTTTTATCTACAGTATACTGTGTGCTAAAAAGTGATAGTAGGCTATAGGCTGGCAAATAAATGAATACCTGTAGCTTGCCTGCATCTTGTCTTCACTTCACCCATGACTTTCTTGTCAATACAAAACTTTCCAGTCAATCAAAATGAAGTCCAGCTACTTTAAAATTTCCTCCAATCAACAAGGATAAGCTCAGCGTCAGTGCCAGCTCACTGCCTATTCACCCCCAGTGAAGGTGAGCTTCCCTGGATTTTTTTGAGGCATTTGTCCAATGAGTGGCTAGTTTTGCTAGACTGAAAAAAAAACCCACTGCAGTATCCAGTCACGCTGCGTTTCAAGGGGCTTCAATAGGAGATGCAGCCACAGGATTTCAACGGTGAAATCACATGAGATAAATTATGTCCTTGTTATGTTCTGTTCTCTTGTTATCTTGCTGAACATTTCATCCAACAATATTAATACAGATTGAGTTAACTAGTCTACAAATCTAAGTGCAACTGTAAACTTTTTGGTAGCATTTGAGGGGAGGCAGAGCTTCCCTTGTAGTCTTATAATAGCTGCTGGTGGTAGGCCTGCACATGTGTGCATGGACATTATGTAAACACCTAAGAGACACACTGAAAAGAGAATGTAGTTATGAAAAATTAAGAAAAGCTGTTACAATCCACTACATTTACTCAGGCTATAATTTACAGTTTACTTTAGATTTTCCAGTTGGTTCAAAATACTAGAGCAATTGTATTCTATATTTATAATAGCCTATAAGGTTAGTGGGCATGACTTATGATCACATATCTTCCTGAACTGAAATTTCAAAGACATATGAACCTTTAATATACCCAAGAAGTAATCTTGTACTTGCACTTTATGTACTTTACATTATTGAGAGCTCAATTTAAATTTTTAAAAAGTCTTGAGTTTGAGCTGCAGTGTGTGCCCAGTTTATTTCAATGGATGCCCAAACAGAAGACACACAGATTTCATAAGTTGTGGACATTTTCTAATTAAGATGAACCTCCCCTCTTGCACTCAACAAAAGCATCACTTTGCTGGGTTTATTGGATGCTAGATGTTCAGTTACCATGAGCTTTATAGATGCTCTGGAAAATTGATAAAAAAGCAGCTTAGCTAATGAAAATGTCATGATCCTGCTTCCTGAGACCATGGCCCCCCACTGGACTACCACCGCACTGCACCTCTGTGTTTGTTCTCGTCTACCATGTGCTTACTATCACGATTCCCCTCCTGAGACCCTGGCCCCCCACTGGACTACCACTGTACTGCAGCTCTGTGTTTGTTTTCGTCTACCATGTGTTTCTGTTTTGCTCACCTGCCCTGCCCCTTTCTCCTCCCCTGCTCCACACCTGCACCTCATGATTCTGTTTTCCCATAACGAGTCTCAGCTGCCTCCTGTTTGTCCAAAGTGCCCCTGCTCCCTATTTAAACCTCAGTTTGTTCCATCTTCCCTGTCTGATCATCTGACCATGTTTCTTGCTATTGTAAAGTCTGTTATCTAGTCTGTTCTCTTACCTGTGATTTCTGTTTTCCGTGTTTTTACTTGTTCTCGCTTCTCGTGGCTGCCTGGTCGAATTCTTTTGAGTTTTTGTTTCTTCTAGAACCTTTTGAATATTTTTGGTCTTCGGTACCGTTTGGATGTTTTGAGTCTTCTCTGATGTTCCCCCTCTGCCTGATTGATCCCTGTTTCTGGAAACCTTTTGTTGGATTACTTGTGTTTTTTGAGGTGTATAACCCCTCAATCCTAAAATTAATTTTGAATAGGATACACACTGTATTTTCAATCAGATTGAGCCTACAATCGGATTAAAGTGGCGCATATAAACTCACCCAGTGTCTTAACCAAAATAACAACTGGATGCCACAGAACTTTATCATCTAAACACTGAGAGAACCAAAATGCATTATTATATTTGGGAACAAGGAGCGAAGACACAAAGGGACTTAAGGCAAAAGACACATCATTTCATCATCAACAGCGGTATGAGCTTCAGCAGTTACATAAGAACGGAACCTAAATCAGCATTTTTTGACTTGAAAAAACATTGTCAAATAAAGAGGTTTTATGTCATGTTTATGCTTTTAGGTGGAAGCAAGCCTTGACTTGCCTTGGACAGGTGAAAATCATTTATGCCTATTTAATGTAAATGTTTTGCTGTAAATTGATAAATGTAGCCTTGATCTTTTTGAAAATAGATATTTGACATTTCAAAATATATCAAAATGATGACGGAAAATATTAATGCGCCCTCTGAATGAAGCTGTCCACTGAAATTAAGGGAAAAAACAGGTTTGTGATGTGTAGGCTACTATTCGACCAAGCTGACCTGTGTAGGGTGTAGTTTAGAGTTTAATGGTGGTGTACTGGATATACACTAAATAAATAGTGTAAATGTTACCTTCAAAAGTATTGATTTTTGTGTGTGCTATGTAATCCTGAATGTTATTTTAGTTCGCATAGGATAATTGGTTCATTAAAATTATGTGTAGGCCTAATTCTGTTGGGTGAACTTCTAGGACTTCTAGGTTACCTAGAATAGCTCAGTTTCATACACGTAACTGGATGCAAGTTACAGTGCACAGATGAATAGAATGTCCACAAGAATGTTTCAGACCAATCTGAATGCACAGACATAATGTGCCCCCCCCCCCCCATGGATTTTAAAAATCTATTCTTTTCTATATGGCCTACTGTTAATCTTAATCAATCGACTATGCATGCTCCAGAAATTCGTTTGTTACTAAAACATTTTAAAATGTATTTTAATGGGGCACATCTGATAATTACTGCTTGCAGAGGCAAGGTGGTGTGTGTTGGTAAGGCATGGATCCTTGTTGAATGGGTGTGGCTGCAGAGTAAGACACCCATCAGTAATGCAGATCAATAGAGATTTCTCTAAATCCCATCTCCCAGTGACCTCCTGAGTGGACGTAGGATGTTGAAATCTTTATATTGTCTCAACTGACTCCACTCCTTCCTCTCCTCTTTCTAAATGATTGTGTAGAGAATCTGAGAGCTGTAATAAAGAAAGGACAGATGGTCTGGGGAGGCAGCTGGAGCAGACAGCTTGGGCAGAGGAAGGGCACAGATCGATAGCTTTTAACAATCAGATAGGTTATGGTTACCACTTGAATCTTACAGGAAATCTTTAGATGCCTGAACAACAGCACAAAGGTATACCACCTATTATTTTTGTTGTGAAAATGAAAATGTGAATCTCTGCAATTGTATCAAACCACTAAACAACCAAACCATTCTTTGGTAATCGTTATGCTATGCCCTGATTAATACATTTGGGTCCACATGTCATAGTGTCCATACCACATTTGGATCCACATGTCCATGGAGTCAGTTCTACAGACAAAATGGCCTATTCCTTTGTGTGAGCTAACTGAGACATTTTTAGACAATCTATAACAGTCATTGTCAGATAAAACAGAAGGGAGAGCGAGAATGAGAAAAATATAGAAGAGAGATGGACAGTGGGGAGAGAGGACTTCATTCCAAAAATAGCAAAAGCGTTGTTAAATATTTCAGGCAGCAAGCAGCAGAAGGGAAAAAAATCATGCCACAAAAAAAAATATTGCAGCAGCAAACCATCACAAACACAACATGAATTATCATCATAAACAAACATTCTTTAGATTTGTCTAATGTGCATACCAGAAGCAAAAAAATGCCCCCTTCACCATCACCTCAACACACAAAGACTGAATTATTAAACACATTCCAATTAGGTTTCATAGATGGTAATCATACAACCATTTTTTAAATATTAATACATGATATGAGCACAGTGCTTGTTAAAAAAAATAAGACATACCTTTCTCAACTTCTCCATTCCCTACTCCTACCACACCTTAAACTTCAACTCTTATATGATGTTTCCTTGGTTCAATATTTGTTGAAGCTCAAACTAATGCTTATGAATACATATCAGTTTAACAAAATCTACAAATTTGGTGTAAAACCGTATGTATTCAAAAGCCATAATCACTGTCATATTCTCTACAAAAATCAAGTCACCAACTTGTGTGTACAACCTCATGAAGACAAGTCTGCAACCAGATCTTACTCGTCTACATAGTTACTCACACTGTGAACAAGACATTGGGATGATCACAACAGTAGTGAAATTTCTATGATCGTGAATGATCTATGAAGTGATCAAATTGGTTTGCAGTGGTTTAACATTTATTTCACAGTTGCAGTCCTTAGTAGTGGGTTCATAGTGTCATTATCACTAATTTGTATGCATAACTCACATCTTCATCATGACCCAATTACTTTTACAACATCACTGATGTTTTTATATTACTGCCAGATTCAACTGCCGCAACAGATTAAATTACAAAGGCATGGAAACATATTTCTCACTTCATAATGTAGTTCCATTTCCTTTTTACCATCCAACATGATAGGTCACATGGTCACGGTCATGTGTGCAGAAGTCTGGAACACTTGATCTTGGGTTCTAAACTATCTTTGGTGGGTACTTTGCATTTTGCATTGAGTTGACCAATGTGAAAGCTCCACTCCCAGATAGCAAGAAGCTGGCATTCCGCTGGTATTTCCCAGATAGCAATGCAAAAAAAAACACTTAACAGTAACAGATGCTTATAATGCATTAGTAACACTTAGTAAATTATGTACTAATTATGAACAAAATATTTATATAGATTTGTAAATGCAGTGTTAATATGGTACAGCTTCAAATGAGCATATATTCCCCCCAAAACAATAATTTGCCCGGTTTGAACAGTTCAAAACATGCAAACCATACATTTGATAAACAGTGCAAAGACAACATATTAGGTATCAAATTATTGTCTTGGGGGGACTATTCGCTCATTTTAATCTATAACACATTTGCAAGGCATTTCTTAATCATTTACAAATCTATTTAAATAATTTGTTCATAATGAGTTCATTATTTACTAAGTATGACTAATGCACTATAAGCATCTGTTATTCTCTTCCAACCAAGACAAAACTCTGGTAATTGGCGCTTCTACTGTACGAAATGTGACTCTAGCGACTCTGACGGCCATATAGTCACTTCAATCTCTGGGGCTAGAGCAAGCGACATAGAAGCCTATTTGAAAGTGCTGGCGGCTAAACAAGTAATGAAGTACCCCCGGATAGTTATCCACACAGGCACTAATGATGATTAAGGCAGTCTTATTTCTTTGTGCAGGTTGGCACAAACGATGTCAGACTCTGTAACTTTCTCTGGTCCCATACCTATTAAACGCAGTGAAGAAATGCTCAGCAGAGTTTTTTCACTGAACCGATGGTTGTCAGGATGGAACAATGTGGGCTTCATCGATAACTTTAGCTCCTTCTGGGGGAAGCCTGGACTTTTTAATCAAGATGGTATCCATCCGTCTCGGATGGGTGCTGAGCTCCTTTCTAGGAACATTGACCGTCACTTAAACTCAGCTTGTTCCTGACGAACCAGAGTTTGGTCCAGGTGGCAGAATTACTGTCCTACACAGTTCTCTGCCGCCCCGCCGTCACCCTAGCAGCAGACAGACTGTGAGAGTGTCCGCGACTAAAACATTTTCAAAATGACCCAGTAGGGGTATAAATTAAACCAACCTCACAAAAATAAAACCAGAAACAAAAAAACAATATAGCCAGAAATCACAAATGTAATTTGGCTTATTAAATATTTGTTCGCTCTCCTCAAAGACAACTTTAAGAAATGAACTTATTTCTGATAATCAAATTGACATACTTTGTCTTACAGAAACCTGGCTAAAACCTGATGAATACCTCCCACTAAATGAAGCCACCCCCCCAAGTCATCTAAATTATCACATACCACGTTGTTATGGCCGTGGTGGCGGAGTAGCCACAATTCACAATTCAAATCTCATCATGGCTGCTAAGCTTGATTATATGTTCTTGTCCTTAACTTGATTCATCCTGATATGGATTGGCGCTAAACCCTTAACAATTGTAACATTATAGAGACCTCCAGGCTACACTGAATTCTTATCAGAATTTATCTTATCAGAGTTCCTGTCCTCTGTAGTCATTAAAACAGAAAAGATAATCATATTAGGTGATTTTAATATCCACATTGATGTTGCAAACGATAGCCTGGCAATTGGATTCCAATCTCTGCTCGTCTGCACATCAGCTTCTGCCAAAATGTAAATACACCTACACATCAAGATAACCACACCGTTGATCTTGTTCTGACACATGGAGTACAAATAGAACAACTTACAACCCTACCTCAACACTCTACACTAACTGACCACTACTTATTAACTTTAAAAATCACATTAGACTATGTAGCACCTAACTCAATCTACTACTACACTAGAAGCATAACTCCCAAAACTACAGATGACTTCATAGCAAAAATTCTGTCTCTCCTTGAGCCTCTACTGAGCCAATATAGCCCTGCATTAGAAGGCTCTATGCCACACTATATCCTATTTAACAAAAAGCAGGAACTAGGTGTCCCATTCCATTCCAATAACTCTAAGCAGCAATGACTTCATGGACTATTTTAATGACAAAACTCCCTTGTAACCTCAAATCCAGTTGGACCACATGTAATGGTTACAGCTATCTCTAGTCAACCTGTAGCATATCTTGATTCATTCACACCCACCAATATATCAGAAATTACATCTTTATCTCCTCAGCTAAAGCCTCAACATGCTTATTGGATCCTATCCCAACTAATCTTCTTAAGGCTGCTCTCCCTCTATTGGCTGAGATGATTCTTAAAATTATAAACGACTCACTCATACCTGGGCATGTCCAAAAATCTTTCAAGACATCTGTTATTAAACCATCAATTAAAAAAACAAACCTTGATCCTGATATCCTTGCTAATTACCGACCCATATCTAACCTCCCATTTGTATCAAAAATACTTCAAAAAATAGTGTCTAAGCAAATCTCTATCTTCTTAAATGAAAAGAACATCCAAGAAACCTTCCAGTCAGGCTTTTTAATAAGCCCTAGTTAAAGTCTTCAATGACCTCCTTATCACATCTGATAATGGATATATATCAATATTAATCCTATTGGATCTTAGTGCTGCCTTTGACACTATCGACCATGGTATCCTACTACACAGGCTTGAACACATAATAGGCATCAAAGACTCTGCATTAGCCTGGTTCAAATCATACCTCTCTGGGCGCTACCAGTTTGTACATGCTCATAATGAGTCATCAACCCATACCAAAGTAAAGTTTGGTGTACCCCAAGGCTCAGTGTTAGGTCCCCTGTTGTTCTTCCTGTACATGTTACCTTTGTCTGTTATAAGGAAACATGGCATTACTGTCCACTCCTATGCTGATGATACCCAGCTTTACCTTTCTATGAAGCCTAATGACTATATGCCAATGACTAAACTTGATGCCTGTCTCCTAGACATAAAAACCTGGATGACTAATAATTTCCTATGTTTAAATTCTGATAAAACTGAAGTTATGATGATTGACCCTAAACAGCTGACCAACACGACCCCTTCACCAAAACTTATTCAGTGGCCTGTCACTGTCATGTAACACAAAAGACCTCGGGGTAATTATTGACCAGGACCTCTCTCTAAATATTCATTTCATTTTCCACCTACGAAATATTGCTAAGGTTCCTATCCTTTGAGGATGCTGAAAAAATGAATACATGCATTTATTACTTCCAGGCTCGATTATTGCAATGCTCTGTTCTCTGGGTGTAGTAATACCTGTATCAAAAACTTACAACTAATACAAAATGCTGCGGCCCGAACACTCACCAGGACAAAAAAATGTGAACATATCTCTCCTATCCTTGCTTCCTTACATTGGCTCCCTATTAAAAGTCGAATTGATTTTAAAGTACTCCTCCTAACCTACAAACCTCAAGGGCGATGCACCAACATATATAAAAGACTTACTTGTCCCTTACCACCCTCCTAGGACTCTAAGATGCCAAAATGCTAATGTAATGCTAATGCTAATTCCCCCCCCCCCACCTGTGCTTTATTCTGTTTTTTCAGTTGTGTGTCTCTGTCTGGTATTCTAGTTGTGTGTCCATGGTGTCCTTGCCATGTGCCTATGTAAATGCTGAGTCTTTCTCTCAATCGGCCCCCACCTGTGGCCTTGCTGGTTCCTGCTTGCCATTTCTAAGAACCCTTTGTTTGCCATGTGCAAGGACTGCCTAGGATATCTGCTAGAAACCAGAATATTATAATTATCATACTATCATGAATTGTGTCTCAGGTGTACCACTTGGAAACAAGGAGTTACCAGCAACCGGGACAGACACCTGCCATGTATGTCTCTTGATTCTGATAGATACAGTTAGATTCAGTCTTTGCCTGTAACACCATCTATAATAAATTGTATCTTCGATCCTCCGATCCGCTTGTCAAGCCTTTTTGTCTAAAAGCGTTAAGCCATACAAATGCTAAGACGAAGAAAAGAAGACTCTTTAAGGAGTCTGGTAAGCATCATGGCATCTAAATGCTGAGAGACACGCTGAGACTCAAGAAGAATGGTCTTTGTGGTGAATTAGAGTGCGAGGTCAAGAGATGATATCTGTACTTGAACACCGAAGCAGATGTGCAGCTGACCAGGAAGGGCCTGAATTCACCTGCTCTTGATAACAAGATAACAAGGTAACTGCTATTCTCATTCTTCTAAGAAAAGAGCTGTGGGACTAGTTAAGTGAAATTGATCACTAAGTAAGGCTAAATGAAGTTGTGTCATTGAAAACTAACTTAACAGTGATTATTAGTGTTAAATAATCATTGAGCATATGGCCTTTGTGTTGCAGTGCTTATCTGTTGTTTTGTTTGTCTAGTCTGTTAAACATGTTGGTAACATGTGCGATTTCAGTCTGTGCGGATTCGATCTGTTCTTTCCTTCAGGAAAGGTGGTACCACATGTGATGGGGTCACAGTTTGTTGGGCAAAGTAGGCTCACTGACATACAGTAGCTGGGTGTGGTTGCTCTGGAATTAACATTAGCTGTTCCAGGGATTGTTTTGTGTTTAGCTGGTCTAACCTCAAAACCCATAATTGAACTCCTTGCGTTCAGAAGACCTAGCTGTTACGCCGACTATTTCCTAATAGCTAATGTTGTGTCTTGTGGCCACTGTGCCGAAAAATTACTACTGTCTATCATACTACACATGGTACTTGCTTTAACTAAGGAGCTAAAATTAGAGGGCTCTATGTAAATGATAAGAGTGGGCATCAGCAGGAAAAGCGGAAGGCTTGTGAAGAGATGTGTGGTGTGATGATCCTTGGAAATAGAGATTGCTGGTCACTGTGTTTAAGTGTTGTTTGTAGACAACTGCTTGTTTGAGATTGCAGTTAATTTCCATCATATGTTAGAGGGTTTAGTTACAGCTAAAGTCACATTCTTATGTGCAGCAGTTTCTGTGCATTCTGGGTTATTTTCTCCTGAAGTGAGGGAAAAAGCTGTCCATGTATAACATCTGTTATCTTTATTTTGAGAACAGATTGCAGGAGCCCCTCTTACAGAGAAGCCGTATTTTATTTAGCAAACAGGGTTCAATTCTTGTTATGAACTGAAAAAGTTGTGTTCATTCAATACAAAACATTACAATGTATTAATAGCCTGCTATTAATCCCGTGTATTTACCTATCAGGAGCCAGTGCATGAAAAGTTAGCCCATTTTTGAACCACAAGGCACACCAGGTTGTTTTTGTGTTCAGACAAAAGTATTCACATTATTTTTTCTTGTATTCTGTTGACCAGTAGGTGTCCCCACTGTGCATTTGATTCCTCGAGAAATTAATCACTTTTCAGCACATTTGGCTGGAAGGCTTCAAGGTGTTATGAGGCTTCACCTGACCATCACTAATTGTCAAGGCCTTTTTGAGATTTGTAGGTTAAACCTTTCATTTAATTATTAATGTTAAATATCCACATCTTCAGTGGGTGGTGCTAGTTCTTTAAAAGCAACTCCATCAATTTCTTGTTAATCTCTTGTTAATCATGAGTGCAAGGTCACATCAAGACACTGAATTCAGAGGGGAAACAAATGCTTTTGAAAACTTTTTACCTCATTCTCCTCTTACTCACTTGCTCTTTCTCTGTGCTGCTCTGCTGGTAGGTGGCATGAAACAGAGGACACATTTCTTACTGTCCATTTCCCAGCATGCCATGACGACTTCAGCTTTTTGCTGATCTTTATGCCAAGAATGCGAGGCTGGTTACACAAAGCTGGCCCTTGTTAGGAGTGAGGATAAGAGGACTTTGCACAGTAGCAGCTCTGTCAACATATGAATCCAAATGCATAATGAATGAAGAAAAATGTGCATGCCTCCATGAAAAAAACTGTAACATTCTTTCAATGTGCAATTATAGCCTTTTTGTTGAAGGAGGAAAATGCAAAGATATGTATGTATACAATACAATTATCTGAGCCAGGGTGAATATAGGCTCTTGACAGCCCCTGTCGAGACATAAGTCTTCCAAACTGATCATCGCTGGTTCCTATTCTTTGGTTTGCAAACAATTCCACATCGACTGGTCAGAGTGTACAATGTTGCTGATATATTTTTTTAATCATTGCCTATAGGGGGAGCTCCAGAGATAGAAAATCGCAGTACTTGACTGGCACTGCTTTAATGGGAATAAGGGATAATATATTGTCTGCCGGTCGTTATAGGACAATATTTCCTGACAGGATGAACCGGGCTCAGCTATGTCCGCTCACTTTGCTCCACTGGCTTCGTGTCTAACAACACCCCTCAAGCTGTGCTATATTCACGGTATAGAACAGCTGCTTGCTTAATTATTACACAGCCCTTTATAATGTTGCAGAATGCTCATGTCAATAGGACTTCCCAATGTACTAAAGTCTGATATTTATTGATAATGGACCGTTACTAAGATTTTGTTGTTAAGGAAAGTGAAACAGAACGTTGCCATAACCAGTTATCTCTTACATAACTGCACACCTATGAGGTAGATCCACTTTTCTGGCCATATTATATTTGTATATCAATTTGTCCAACTTGCTTTGAAGCTTGAATGAACTGTCACATTAACACAGGGTTACAATTTAGCAGCATGACAGTCGTTAAGCGATTGCATCCCAGAAATTCGAACTACTGGTGAAAATGGACGGTCAAACAGCAGACATTGAACAACAGGTGGACCAACCATTTGTGAACTGCTTTTCTGCAGAGAAAAAGTGCATCAGCAGAGGGGGAAAAATGCAATAATTTACAACACACTTTGCAATGTTTGACACTTCAACCAATGCACCAAACAATGACATGTTGCCAAACAGTCTGACTTTTCTGGACAGAGTAGTGAAATGGATGTCAGGCATAGATGGGAAAAATCTGCTGTCCTAACAATTACACCCTATGTACAAACTACAGTCTTTTGTAACAAATGAACAGTTGTTAGTTGTTGGAAAGTGAGAGTGCTAGCCTATAAATTCATGTTTGACCATGAGATAGATGCAACTGGTAGATCTCGCAAGACCTCACAATATTTATAGCATTGATGGATATTCACTTTAAAGAAGTACATTTTTGCCATCTCGGTTCCGCTTGCAGCTGTTTAAAACGTTATCATGGAACGTTTTTGTTGCTATTACACAAATATCTATCCTGTCAAGAATGAAAAATGTACAGTATGTCAGTGATTATCATTTTATAGTCTGTAGTAGGTTTAGGCTATTTCTTTTGCAAAAGCACACAACAAATCCACTAGGCACACAAGTTAAAGACCACAAGAAACAGTTTGTTTTACTGTATTACAAATCTGAAAGATTTCATGTACACCCCTGAATAATTTCAAAAGAATATCTATCATTTGGTCTAGGCCTTGACATCTTCTACAAGTCTGGTGATCTGTGACATTATCTATCATGTTAAGTATCCATTGTTACAGCATTAAGATGGTGAAAACTCTTCTCAACAGTTAATATATATTTTGTTAACAGTACATTTCAAGGCCAGAGAAGTTATGTTGGCTAAATGAAAGCATTGTAAACCCCACTCCTATTCCCCCCACAATATTCCCATAAAACCTTGTATCATTAGTCTTTTCTACTTTTAATCTTAAGAATGAGCAGGCAACTCAGTGGTGTCTTGTTGCTGGTCATGGAGGGTATATTATAAAGACATTATTTCTTTCATCTAAGTTTGTCAATTGCTAACCAACCAGCTGAATGAATTTATATTGGCCAAATATCTGTTATTGGTAGTGTTGTATAAAGTACCCAAAAGTACAGATACCCTATGCAAAAAAATTCTTTGATAGAAGTTCAAGGAGTGTGCTACCTCGATCCAGGAAAAGGATAAATAAGCCTTTGATTTTGAAATACTTTTGAGCATTGGGATTGTAAATAACCTGCAATAATGACTGACCTTACAGTTTTTTAAATACATTTTTGGATCTTTGAATTGATATGGTGGTAAATAATTAAATACAGACATGTATTGATTAATTGTAATTATAATCACACGTTAAAAAATAGTCACACGTTAAAAAACAGTCTACATCTGGTTTGTCTCTTTCATTCAGTGAGCAGGTTGCACTTGCATTTTGGTTATGTAAGTGAGACAATGGGCAACAGTTCTTTAGCTTGATAGCAACTAATTATGGACATCGTAAACTTTTTAAGAAAGGGATCACAAAAGCAAGATTAGTGAAAGTGGAGGATGATGATATTCCCTCTGTGTCACCCTATGCTTTCGATATTCTGTAGTCTGGAGTCTTGAAAAAAGATTTAAACTTTATTAATAAAGAAACTTAAAGCAAGGACATTGTACAGTCAGGCCTACAGACTTAAGCCTGTAACTTAAAACTATTCCTCACAAGAGACATTTAATTAATAAATAAGAAAACATCAAACAGTCGAAGTCTGAACTTGCAACAGGCATGCCGATTGGGCAAGATCTCGATAGGCCTGTTAATATCTCCAAAACATTTTAACCCAACATTTAGTAAACCCAACTCATTTACAAATGAAGAACAACATTTAAAGAAATTAAATAACTAGTGCTGTCAATCGATTAAAAATGTATTTAATCACAACAGACAATAAGTTAATCACGATTAATCACAATTAATCAAACACTTAAAGTTCCAGAATTTTACTTTATTTTTTGTGAAGAAAGAATGTCACACATGCCCCTGGTTAGTAGCCAGGCTAACGCTGCCAGCCCCTACGCTGCCTCTGCTCAACAAAGTGAAAGTGGCTGATGCATCAAGCTACAGGGTTAGCACAGGCATCAGCAAAGCAGCACTCTTCGGTTTTCTCCACACCCAACATAAAAGAGTGTAGTTGCCACAGGTTGTCTATGACAGGGGTGCCCAGGATTGACCGACTACATAATTTTTTAACGGCCCACCACCACCCCTGTACTCGCATCCCAGGTGCGCAAGTACTGTACGCACCCCCTTGCTTCAAATCTACCATGGTTTGGTCTTTCCCTTGTACTCTCATCCTACTTGCTTGGCCATGCCTTCATAGCACTTCCACTACATTATCATCTCCCTACAGTGCTAGTCTGAATTTCATCCCATTGAGCTTGTTGTCTAAGGAGGCATTTTAACCTGTCCAATCAGTGATGCTGATGCTATGAGTATAGGCAAGCTATCAGTCACAGGCCTAATGCCAACCTCTGCTTTGAAGAAATAAAAGATTCCTTGACTTGATAGGCCTCTTCACATTTGTATCATCAAATTGAAACAAAATCTAAATTATTGCTAAGCAAGCTCCAGTTTTCAAATGAGGAGACCAGAGAGGACTAATGAGGCCAATGAAAGCTGCAATCGTCTGCTCTCTTGCTGAAATTGAACAAGCATTGAACAAGCATCATTTCTTTGCAAGATCATGTTGTTTCAGGAATAGAGCAAATGCTGTATACTATTTCACACTGAAAAGACATGGTATGTTACCACTTTACATGCCAAATTTTATTCTGTAATGTTTCAATGTTTTTAAGCCTACATGTAGCCAGAAAAAAAGTGACAACATGTCATTTTGCCTTGTTGTGCTTCTATGCATATGCATAACAGAAAATGTGTGTATGTCAGTGGGAAAATATGCAAATGCTGAATGCTGGTCTCCTTGTAATCCTGAGAATATCAAAATCTATGACAGGAGGAAGAGCTTTTTTCTACCATGTGTCTGCCCCTCCCAATGTTACCATGATCGATCTCACTCCAAGCTTGTTTCCACCGCTGAGGTGACGTGCTGGTGCCCAGTATAGAACTTGTTCTGCATGTTTCCACCAAACAATTACTGGTGCTGGTGCCAAAAAGCTGGCATCAGAAAGGCTGTCAAAAAAGTTACCAATCCCTGGACCTAGGCTCTGTGAATGTGACCATGGTAACAATTTACTATACAAATTTTGGTGCTGAAACCTGTGAAAATGTTTGTCAGTGCTTGTGCTGGACCAGAACCACTTCAACTCCAGCACTGGTAACAGCACAGGCACCAGCACCGGCATGGCCCTGCTGGAAAAGAGGTATTCTTGACTTTATCATTATATCTGGCTGCTACTAAACCTTTTGACAAACCACGTATGGCTTGTCTACCACATAATGTTTTGGGACAATATTTTGGAATTTGTATGATGCTCAGCTAAAATCACGGAAAAACTGTAGTCTATCACTGATTTTCCTGCATGACCCCTGGCAGTTGGGTTGGCGCTTTGGGCCATGGATCTGTCCAAGGTTTCTTCCTATACTAACTACCACAAGGCAGTTTTTCCTTGGCCCTGTTGCTCTTGGGTGCTCCTTGCTATAAAGCGCCATGAGACAACATTATTGTAAAAGGCGCAGTATAAATATAACTGAATTGAATTGAATTTGCAAAATGCGTGGCTATGCACTTTTTTTCACTTGAGCACCTGGGACAAATCTGGCTTATGAGCCTAGTGAGACAACATTCCCATATGTTTCATAGGTTCAAGGTGTTTCGGCATCCCGAAAATTGTTGACGGCTTTACCAGGGAGTCAGGATTTGGATGGTTAGTTATAGCCAATTAGCAAGGCACTTCCTCGTCACCATTTTTTAAAAATGGCATCACGCTGAGCACAAGCTCCCTCGCATGTGCATTTTGACGGTTGTATATTTGTGGGAGACATCTACAGGACTACCTACATATACAGGGCATGGCACACAGGTGGTTTTCTGTCCCATTCTGCTCCAACAAAAATGACCTGTCTGGTCCCCTTTTTTAAATTGATTCATGCAGATTCAAGGCGAGTTTGGTAACACTATTTTAGCACACACATATTTAATATTAACTATCTGTAGTTAGTAAGTTAGTTGTTGTACATGAATTATGGTGTTAATATGCTTAGCTCAGTATAGGGCTTGTAAGGCAGCAGTGCAGCAGGAACAGATATTCTCTTTCAACAATACTTAGAGGAGATACTCTATTCATTGTAACAAAACCTAAAGTGCTAAGTGTTCAAATAAGTCCTAATTATAAGTCCCATAACATCTTTTTGATTGAGAATAACCTCTTGCTGTACTACTATCAGGGTATATGCAGGAATCCTAGAGTTGAATTTGCTACCCTTTACTACCTTTTTTACAACCTCCACAATATTTTTTTTTCTACCAACACAACATCGAGCAACATCAGTCACAACTTGCACAACAAGCAAGCCCACCCACTCACCAAAAAGGTCTGTGCAGTACAGTACAGTATTTCTGTACAATATTGTACTGTTCTGCACTGTACAGTATCCCCCCAAGAATTTTGTTTGTTCCATGCCCCCACCCCTTGGCGAATTTTTGAAAATAACCCTTTAAATGGTGACTTTTTAGGGTTTTTATGAAAATGGTCCAATTTAAACTTAGAAATAAGATATGACCATCAACAGATGCAGTGGTGATATGCAGACTTTGTTGTGAGTGGATATCTAGGCCATTCACATAATCACACTGAGCTTCTGTGATGAAAAAAAATACTCCCTACATTTTTAGGTTTTGACTAGAAAGGACTGTCCACTCATGATAAACGTTGTGCTAAATGTTTAAAAGACTTGCCATATGCGCATTTCCCAAAATGCATGCACTCGTAGCTTATATTATCACACTTGTTAAATGGAGGGGGATCGTAGCCGAACAACATTAATATTAATGGTGGCCCAACGGGATTTTAATCAAAAGTTGTCTCGTTGTCTAAATCTCATAGTGTTTTCCTATGAAGTTGCGCATTGACTACTTGACCTAAACCTAATTTTCGCAAACCATTTACAATAAAACAGGAGACAATCAGGCTACTGAAAATGCTGTTGAGTCACAATGTCGGCGCTCATGATTAATCATTGGTGAAAATGTGGTATTTTGATAAAAAATACAACAGAATCAGATTAATTGAATTGCATGATAGGCTATGCATGGGAAAACAAATAGCCTTGTTTAATTCTTGAGCAGCTTTGACACATGGAGATGCACTCAAGTTTAATTTTTCCTTGCACACTCGCCTGATTGCCACTAGCCATACCAGATGAACAACACATTTCATGCTTCCAGTGTATGAACTTCAATGATTCAGTATGAATGCTACCGCTGCCAATGATCAGTTTAGCTAAACTGACTTGAGCGGACACTAACATTTTTATATTGTCAGCATCACTCTGATAAGCTATCAACTCAATGACTCCTGCTAGCACCTATATTATATATTTTTTTTTCTTTAATTAGATGAAGTTCCTTTTACCACCTTTTACTACCACGCGGACACCCTATACCATCAGATAAGCCCCTTACTGAGCAAAGCATATTGAGATATACAACAACTAACTAACTTACTGTGAATAATCAGTAATTAGTGGGTTATACTGGAGAAATTCTTGGTTAATGCTCTATTATGGGTAGAATAAGATCATGCAAAATAAGATATTAATAAGTGATTCGTTCTGACTAACAAATAGCTAGTATGTTACTAATACACATGTTAATAAACAACTAGTTAATGGCAAATATATGTGTGTGCTAATATAAAGTGTTACCATGAGTTTTACTACTTACTTATTACTTACTTTGAAGTTTAGTGTTATCCTATGGACACAATGCCTACTTCCACATACAAGCCACAAACCAATTAAACAACTATCACTTTCCACTAGTGATTCAAGAGTCGAGGGTTTTTGACACCCGCACCAACCCGATCCATCACGACAGCCAACCCGCTCCGCCCAACCCACAAAATTACCGCTGATTTTTAACCCAACCTGACTCTACCCACCAAAATGGAGAGAGAAAATGAAAAGAAACCAATGAGTTTACGACTTTAGAAAAGCACATGGCAACCTAGGCCTACTTATTGCTCACCTTGCACAGCTGTTTTGTTGTCCCAGATTTTTACATGATGGATAGCCTAAGTTATTAATCACAGATTGGCAAAATGTTCCAAAACATTTTAAACATGTTTAAACTTAGGCTATATACGCTGCACTTGTCTCTTGCTTTCCATCTCTGTTAGGAATTGTGTGGCAGGCTATTATGTTCGCTACACAAATTATTGATTTGGACACTATCAGTAGCGGTTTTAGGCACGGGCGAACAGGGCAGCCGCCCGGGGTGCCATTTCGTAGGGGGCGGCACGAGCGCTTAGGAAAAAAAACTGTCTATCTATCATATCACTATGTGGGCAATTGGCACATTGGTGCCCCCTAACTGCAGGCGTCCTTGCTTGCTGAGAAGGTGCCGTGCACATAAGCTGTGTGTGAGAAGGGCTAAGGGTAGGGTACGCGGGGAAAAGTTTACCTCTGGGTTGCAACGCAACAAGGTGGGAATCACCGTATAGAGCAATACTCCAATCCAATTAGTGAGTTATGCTTAAGTTATATTGTTTTGGGCATTGCCAATATTTTTTTCGTTTCTTTCGGGGAGTGGGGGCGCTCGGAGGCTATAGAGGCAGGAAATCCTGCAGTCTCTGGCCTGCGTGCATGTGAGACAGAACGGGGAAGAGACGGGAGAGCATTCTATCCTCACACAAAAAGCAAACCAATGAACTGATACATATAACTCAAATACGTAAAATTATTGAGATTTTCACCCAACCTGCATTTTCCTCCTAAAAATCTAACCGCACCGCCTAACCCGCGGGCCTGGTGGGCTTTAGGTCGTCCTGCGGATAACTGCTTTCCACACATTATAGAGCCCGATATCAGGTCTCTCATTATAGGCTTTCAAATACACTACTGGTCGTGAAAGAAACAAGCCTATATACACCTGCATCAATTCTACCACAAGTTTGTCACATGAAACGTAGCCTACTGCTGATGAAAAAAAATATTCTTATCTTCTATTTCACGTTGCGTTGGGCATGTGCAGGGTGCGACTTGTCAAAAAATAAACAGAGCGGGGGATGTTTTTTTGTTGCTGTTTTTTTTAATCATGAAAAAATAAGCCATCAACAGGTTTAATTCTTTTTTAGGTTAATGGTAGACCCTATGTGCCTAAATTATGAACGGATGAACATTTATCTTCAATGCAAACTTAAAAAGACATGAAACATTTCATTTTCTGTGCCGGCCACAATCTGATGGCTTATTTGGGTTTCAGAACCATGGATAAGGTCCGATCACGCGAACATGTCAGAGGATTGGCAGAGGAACATTAGCCTAATGGGATCGGTTTGTAAAATTTAACAATAATGATTCCACGTCATCAAATATGATTTCACATGTTATATCAAAGTAACTAATTATAAAACGAAATAAAAGTTTACTCTGATGTCGGATTTCAGTTTTCCTGTTGGCGCGTCATCTGCAGCGTGTCGTCCTTCTTTTATCCACATCTCTGCGAACCTCTGCGCAGGGAACGAACACACGTCTGGCCCATTAACAGCGATGAAAAGAAGACCGTTCAGTGTGGATGTTGACTTAGTCTTTTTTGTGCTGGTCCTGTGAAGTAGGACAATATTCTGCTCTGAACGCGTTTCATTTTCCCTCCTTTTTTATTAGTTCCGCGTAGAATGCAAAAACAACGTATTTATGTGCATGGGGACGTTCGCGAACAACGAGATTCCCGACAATTCGGGTTAGGTTGAAAACAGAGGTGGAAAAAGTACTGAAAATTTGTAATTAAGTAAAAGTATCTTTACTTTCCTTAAATCCTACTCAAGTAAAAGTAAAAGTACACATCTGAAAATGTACTCGAGTAAAAGTAAAAAATTACTTAATTTCAAATGTACTTTGAGTAAAAGTTACTTAGTTACTTTCAATTATTTGATGTAAAAAAAGGACGAGTCATAAACCAAATCCAGCACAAGTTATTAAATATATTATTAAAACACTAATCGCAAACTAAAGTCCTGCATTCTTATTATTTCTGACTACTGACTACTGATTACTTCTAAAGCCGGTTTTAAACGCGAGGTGATTAATTTCCCCTACCTTTGGCTACTTCACTTGAAACGTTAGTGATCAGACTCATAAAAACTACTCAATTACAGTGATTGAGTAGTAAACAGTAAAACAACAGTAAAAATGTAATTCGTTACTTTCCACCCCTGGTTGAAAGTTAGTAGGCTACCAACAATGTAGATTATAGCTGTGTAAGAAACTGTCACAACCTGATTTCAATTTCAATCGTTTTTTATTATTATTGATGGGGTTTTATCTCCCTGAGGATAAAATTCATTCAGCAGAGGTAAAAAAACAGATGTGTGTGTGTGTGTGGGGGGGGGTGATCTCCCCCATCCCCCCCTACAAATCGCACCCTGGGCATGTGTGATTCTGGGCCAAACAGAGGAGGACACCCATGAAAGTTTCTGGAATCCTTCAATTGGTGTACATTTCCTTTCTCATTGGCAGATACTTTCCGTAAACTTCAAAAATATTGGGCATGCTAGAGCCCTCCAAAAATTAATTAAAGTAAACCCAAGCTAATGGAGAGATCCCTGACTGTGCTGTATCAAAATGTAATAATAAACGGAAGCACTGGGCGGCGCTTGTTTGGCTAAAACTGACCTCCAAAGCAGATAGCCTAAAAACAACAAACCAAACCAAATTAACGCAGAATCACAATCACAAGTGGACAGATTGTTTTAGAACCAAATATGTCAAAAGTGCCTGTGGGAGTTCTCGACAGTGGTGGATCCATCAGCACCTCCTAACATCTCAGCAGTAACTTTATTGTCGCAGCTTAGCCAAATAAACATGCCCCGGCCCACCCTAGACCGACTCTCGTGGATGTACGCAACGCAAGGTTTCATTGAGACCCAGGTTTCATTGTAGCCTAAGAAAAAGTCGACAAATTGACAGCTTGAAAACTAAAATAATTGAAATACCAGCCTTTATCTGTTGCCTAATCAGCGAGACACAGATGGTCTACAGTGGTTTACAGATTGCGTAAAATGACACTAAGCAAGCCTACTGGGCTTATTCCCTCACATAAACCTGCGTGTAACCATCGCGTTTCACAATCCTACACAATGGTCAATGTTTAAAATACTATGAATAACCATCACTTTTTCGTGCAAAGCCACTGAATATCATGTCTGTTACGTTTCACGTTGAATTATTTCTGTAAAGTTCTTCGTGCTGCCTTGGCTGGTCATCTTTCATTTCAACCCTATTTTACTGGATAGGATGTACCTCTGCCCCTTTTCATGTGTACAGTCGAGCTGCATGCATCGTATCTTAGCCCTACATTGCCACCCTAGAGTCGCTATGCTACTGTTTAAAAGAGCAGAAATAACTCATTGAATTATGGATGGTGAACTCTTACCTTAAAATCGTCGTCTTGAATTGCACCCAACATACACGGTATTATAATAACACATTCCCAGCTGTTTGCGTCATTGTCAATGCAAACCTTATAGCCTATTGCAAAAAATGTAACAGAAAATAAAATAATCCCGATTTTAAGGACCGAGTGAAGACGCAGCGCCTGAGCCAGAAAAAGGGGGAGGGAGGCTGAAGAGACAGGGATGCAGCGGACAACCTCTTTTCACTGCCTATGAGCTCCATCCGTCTCCAGTAAGGCACTGTAAAGGCACTTGCATCTGCTGTGATCTCTCCATGGTTTAGTAGATGACGTAGGCCTCGCATATATGGCTAGGTTGTGGACTTTGTCTTCTCTATGTCAGTATTACCTCGGCTACTAGGCCCACATGCAAAACCAGTTCGTTATACTAGTTTATGGTCATTCAAAATGTTGTCACCGCTAGGTGTTACCATTTTCTAAAAATAGCCTGTGCTTCAGTAGAAGTAGATTTCGGATAATCGACCCCCATGTTCTTGCATTAGGCTACAATAATAGGCTATTGTAACTGATACAGGAGCCTACTGTTTCTCTCATAGTAGCATTAGTGCATTTCCTCATCAACATTAAAGTTGGCAAAACAGTAGCCTAGTGCATTTCTAAGCACACTTTAAACGACGGTCAGCCATATCGCATGCAACTTTAACAGCTGCAAAACATGTTCTCCTTTAAAATGCAATGCTAGCCTACTTTGTCCAATAAGCTACAGTTTTACGCCACAAACTACATCTCTTTTAATTTTTTTCCATGTTGGCTGTTTCTTATAGCCTACTGTACCTTTTGTATAGGTTTAATAACAGCAGGGGAGAAAACTATAGTAATACTGCCGTTTTTTCGAAGTACAATGTAGTACACAGTCATACAGCTGAAAAACTGCAATATCAGGGATAAGACTGCAGTTATACTGCAGGGGGAAAATGGTAAAAAGGAGGAAATCCCCATTGAAATACATTGAAGTGGACTTAAATGGAACATAGTGGGCTTAATTGGTGCCTTACTGAGTAATAGTTAGAAATGACAATATATTCCTCTCAAAATTAAAGATATGTTTCAAGAATCATGCATGAAGCCAAAATATAATCTGAACTAAACAGGAAAATTAATATTATTTTGAATACATTTACGGATATTAGCTTATTTGTCAAAGTTGGCTTATGTTGGCTGTAGTTCGTGGCACTCTACCTATTTTTTTCTAAGGATTGGCTGTAGTTTGTGGCACTGTAACTAGATTAAGGTCATATAAATTACAAAACATTCATTATAAACATCTGACATGTTTAATTTTTTGCCAGTGTATCACTAAACAAGGCTTGTGGTTTGACTGACAGATTAGCTCTGTGCACTAGCGCATAAAAGTCATCTTTCCAAATGTATAAAATAGCTTAAAATAACAAAGCATTATGTCTTAATATACAAATCAAATCATTCACCTCTCATTTTTCATAAAATGAATGGAATTTCGAAGGAAGTGGCTAAAAACTTCAAATTCAAATTCATTTAAAAAAATGAATGAAGGGTTCCAAAACACCAAAGCTTTGAGGTACCTCTGTGAGTAACCTTGACATTCTATGCAAAGATGTCAGGGTAATTTAAAATTGGCTTATGTGATTGATCTGGATTGATTAAATGAGTAAAATGAGACAATGAGTAACAAAAAAATGTGTAAAATTTGCTCACTAGAAAAAACACTTTTGCCATTTTGTCAATAGCTGGTGCTATACCACACATAGGTGTATGAGGGCACATTTTATGTGGCTCCTTGAGACCTACATACCACTGAAATTCCATCAGCTCAGGCTCAGACTTTTTCCACGAAAACTGTGTACGACCTACGTGTTTTCCAGAGGGGCCAGCACAGAATGTCTGGTGAGTACGTGCTATATGCTTGTGAATGCAGGTTTGTAACATAAACTGTTGGCTATTGCTAATGTTACTACTGGATGAGGATATCCTTTAATAAATTCAGCCTGGATATATCAACCTGAAAGGTCATTTTGTTTTGCTCTTCCTAGCAAGCTAATGTTTTGAAGTACTGCTAGTATGCTAAACTTTGCTAGCCATGTATGCTAGCTACTTGGTTTAGCCTGCTTGTTAACAGTAACTAGCATAGCTAGATAGCCAGTTCATAATTGCAGAACTATAGACTAACACTTGCCCTATGACTTATTACTAGAAACAGTATGATATAGGAATAGTAAGGGAGCATAAATGCATGGGCTTATGTCATGCCCTGCTCACTGACACAAATTTAGCATCAGCTTCACCAGCTTTATTGCTGTTTCAACTTTTGCAAAGGAAAGATATTCCCTATGTTAGCTTGGCTAATCATTCTTTCAGTAACAGAAAAGAGCACATAAGGAGAACATGATATCATGGTATAATAAAATGAGATGTTTTGCTTCTTTTGTAGATAGCCTTTATCATGTAGATGTTCCCAGCTGTTTGCCAATATTAACACAATATGTGGACTTCTGGGAAATGCAATCAGCAGAGCTCCACCCCTAACTTGGTCATGTGACCATGTAAATATATTTACATATATGTACCTATATGTCAAAAATATATGAAAGTGGCCAATTTTGAATATTTCCAAATATGTTACAATAGATATGTCCATATATGGCAATATATGAACATATATTATTATTAAATATATTTTAAAATAGGAAATATATTATAACTGCATATATGTTCATGTATCACTTTTCTGTATGGGTATACTCACTCTCGAGTTGGCCGCCATTACTCAAGTTTGAAAAGCCAGTCAAGGCCCTTCCGCTTCATAGGCAAGATAGTGCCTGTTTAGTGTGCATAGTGTCCATGAACACAATATTCACTAAACCTAAGTGTTTGAAGTGGGCGAATGCATAATTTTACCACGACCTCTGTTTCACTCCCTATCTGACACTATTCTGTCTGAATGAAGGCAAACTAGCAAACTAGTGCCAAGCTAGGTTAGGGTGATGCTAAGCTAGGCTAAGGGCTATTCTAGTTAGAGGCCTGCAACGGGACAGGATGCCCACGGGACCCGCAGGAGCATGTACCGCGGGTCAACATTTGAGAGCTTCCTGCGGAATGGAGAGATGTGTTAACGGGAGTGGGACAAAGACATTGTTCTCTTGACTCCCGCAAAGTATACATTTGCATTAAATACATTTTACAAAAAGATTGAAAGTACCAAATGTTGTGTTTTTATGTGGGAAACAACATATGTGGTGGGTGACCCGGATGTTTCTGTTGCACGGGGTGATAGCGCATGTGGATACTTGCAGTCTGAACTCTGAAACCATGAAAGAGGACGGGGGTACCCTTATATTAGAAACAAATTGTTGTTGCAGTTTGCTTGGAAACACAATGAGCACAGGTTAGATGACTGAGGTTAGAATAAATGCAGGATTCAGCGGGCGGGAGCAGGACAAACTATAACAGATGAGAGCTGTAGTAGTTAACTGCGGTAGTAATATAGTATTACTGCAGTAGCACTGTAATATTATGCATTAGTACTACAGTAATACTGCAGTCATGCAGTAGTAAGATTAAGAATAAACATGCAGTTCTTCACTGATTTTTGCATTGTATTTCTTGTACAATTTATTAACAGTATTGTAGGATAATTAATGTTTCTACAGTAGATATGTAATTGTAACTGATTGTAAATGATATGTATGTAACTGCAATATCAATTGTAGTAGTACAGCAGTAGTAGTAGTATTGCAGTTACTTACTTTATTACTGCAGTATTTCTACAGTTTTACTGCAAACCTGCAGTATAAAATGCAGTATGAAATGCAGTTTTTTCTTGTCCAAAATATTGTGTTATCCTGCAGATGTACTGCATTATTCAAAACAGCAGTATTACAACAGGATTACTGCGGTAAAACTGCAGTTTTGATAATGCAGTACAATGCATTTTTTTTTCCCGTAACCCCTTGGTCACACAAGCGACAAAAACACAGAGCCGGCAATGGGTGGCAAGTGTAGGCAATCTGGCCTCATGTCGCCAGGTGGGTGGGGAAAAAATAGAAAAGCTGTCTATTCTATGCAAATATTGGGCAACAAATCCAGGCAACCCCGACTTGTGGCCCAATTGCCTCCACTTGTCACCCATTGCCTACTATCATTAAAAATGAATGGTAACTTGTCGCCATGCACCTGTGATTTTGTTGCCCGTGTGACCTAGGTGTAAGGGTTATGAGACTATAGGTAACTTAAACACTTCGGTAACACTTTACTTGACGGGTCCCTTCATAACACATTCATAGCAGCTGTCATAAACTGCACATAAAGCATTCATGACATCACTCAACATTCATATCAAACTTTTCATGAATGTGGAAGACAGATCGACAACTTGTCAAAATAAAAGTCCAACAATTGCATAGCAGCATTGCCGTTTTTGTTTAATATTTCATGAATGTCTTATGAAATCTACATCAAATGTCACTTTACAATACAAGTTGTCAAGTATTTGTAATCACTGAGTTTAACACTGGAAGGTAAACTAGCCTACATTCAGCTGAACTATCGCCTATTTGTGTAACCTGGATACCATTAATTTAATCTCTGCAGCCTTTGTAGTTATTTCATGAATATCTTATGAAGTCTACATTGAATGTCACTTTACTATACAAGTTGTGAAGTATTCATAATCACTGAGTTTAACACTGGGAGGTAAACTAGCCTACATTCAGCTGACCTGTATTTGTGTAACCTGGAACAGTTCATCTTCTGAAATTTTAAATTTAATAACAGATAAAAGATTTTAACATCTTTTATCTGTTACCTCTTTTTAATACTTTTTATTACTGTTTACGCTTGATTATGATCTCCCTACAGTGCTGATCCATGTCTGATCCTGATGTTTTTAAACTTATGAAAGTCTAGAACAAGCGTCTGGTTTTATTACCAGACTAGGGATTTACTTGTTTCTTAACAACCTCACATCACCAGTTTACTCTTGTGCTTTGTGGGGTAAAAAGATCCACTCCACTCATTAAGTGCTTACATTACATTACCAAGCCAGCTGGAGTTGGCTGCAGCCAGTGATGCATACCGGTGTTATCTTGCAAGGATCAGCCCTGCACATGCCTGTGCTCAAATCTGCAACTGCTAGCACCAAGGACAGGGAGTCCAGAACGCTAGTGAGGAAGCTTCACTTACTAGCACATCTCTGTGAGGGTTTACTAACATACTGTGCGGCTATCGACCAGCTGGCTACTGTCACACTCACCCTCCTAAACCTCACTCGTGTCATGACACTAGTGTAACCTGTCTGATCTTGAATGGTCTAACTAGAGTGGCCATTTGTCCCTTCTTGCCCTGTCTGGAGGCTTAACTTTGCTGGTAAGTGTTGAAAATAGTTTATTTAGTAAGAGTCTTTATTATAAAAGTTGCTTTATGTTATTCAGATAAGCAATTTTGAACCATCGCTAAGTCCTGAGTTCTTCAGGCTCAGGCATCAGGTGTTTTGCTAAACTAATGTGTGCTATCGTAAGTTAGCTAGCGACATATATAAACACTCACCCTTTAGCCTAGCCCTCTTTTCAACAGTTAACTTAAGGTGTACATTGTGGACTGTATAAATTAAAGTGTACATCTTCATTTTTTGTTGTTGAGGCTGGATTTGACTATGTTTGCTTATAAATTTTGGGTTGACCCAAACAGTGACAGGTTCATCACAACTCAAATGTAAACATTAGCTTAGGAGTAATTAATGGTCATGGAGGACCAAACATGAGCAAGGATATTTTTATTTCAGTCCCATGTTTTATTTATGTAACCTGCATAGCTGCATACAACAAATCGTAACATACTCAAGTTTATTTAGCTAGTGATCAATGATCTTGCTTATGCTTGAAGTGTTGTACAGCAGATGTACTAGATTAGAATGTATTGGTTATATGGTTTTCACATGTTTTTTTTTTCTTTTTTTTTTCTTTATACAGTTCTCATGGTATGGGGACGTTCACCATGGCATGGATCAAGTTTACAGTCAGAGTGGGGAGCCAGGACATCAAGATGAGAAGACCATACTTCCCTTCCATCACAACTGAATGCCAAAACATTCAAATGTTGTGTGGTATACTTTTTTTGGTAGCAGTGACCACAGCAGAGCCACCCTTCCACAGACAAACCTAATGAGGACTTTAAACCTGAAGACTTCATGTGTAACCTTACAACTGGTTGACTGTTACACAAATCCCTTTAGCAATACCAAACAGTTTTTTTCTATAAGACAGTTTTCTATTTCTGGTTCTGAATTATTTACACTCAGTTCACACTTGAAATCTACACGGAACTCATTTCAATTCAATTCAATTCAATTTTATTTATACAGCGCCTTTTACAATAGTATTGTCTCGTGGATTTGCCACGCACCATCCCTAACTATGGGAAACAGTAAAAAGTTTTAAGTCTAGACTTAAAGGTATTGAGAGTGTCTGCTTGTCGAATGTGGGGGGGGGGGGATTGTTCCACAGGAGGGTAACAAAAGGCTCTTCCTCCTATCGAAGATGTTGATATTCTTGGGATTACAAGGAGACCAGCATTTTGGGATCTTAGAGTTCTAGGAGGGTGGTAAGGGTAGTAAGTAAGTCTTTAATATATGTTGGTGCATCGCCCTTGATAGCTTTGTAGGTTAGGAGGAGTATTTTAAAATCAATTAAACTTTAAATAGGGAGCCAATGTAAGGAAGCAAGGATAGGAGAGATCAATAACACGGGGTAAGTGCAGGAATCCTAGAGCTGAATTTACTACCTTTTACAATCTTTTTTTACAACCTCCACAATATTTTTTTACTACCAACACAACATTGAGCAACAATAGTCGCAACAAGTAAGCCCACCTGCCCGCCACAAAAAGGCCTTGTAGTCTGGACTGTACAGTACAGTATTTCTGTACAATATTGTACTGTTCTGTACTGTTCCGTTCAGTATTTCCCCTTGAAAATAACCCTTTAGATGGTGACGTCTTGGGGTTTTTATGAAAATAAAATTTAGATTTTGAGATTTTTTTGGGAGTGTATGTCTAGGCCAGTCACATAATCACACTGAGCTTCTGTGATGAAAAAACTCACTCCCAAAATATACTGGGAAAAATGGCCAGTGGCTGAACCATCTTCATCAACTAATGCAAAAACTACAACATGTTTGTCTTCTCAGGGAATTCATTAAAACATTTTGTTGGCTTGTCTAAATTAAATTCATAAACTGCCATTACTACAGTCACCCGTCTACTTGCTGAAAGATTTTGACTAGAAAGGACTGATGGATGTCCATTCATGCTAAATGTTGTGCTAAATGTTTAAAAGGCTTGCCATATGCGCAAACAAGAGTAATTTTAATGGAGGCCCAGAGTTATTTTAATTAAAAGTTGCACATTGACTAAACCTAATGTTTGCCAACTTTTTACAATAAAACAGTAGTACTATAATACAATAAAACAGGCAACGTTGGCGCTCATGATTGATCGTTGGTGAAACTGTGTGGTATTTTTATTAAAAATACAGAATGAGATGAACTGAATTGCATGATAGGCTATGCATGAAAAAAACAAATAGCCTTGTTTAATTCTTGAGCAGCTCTGACACATGGAGATGCACTCAAGTTTAACTTTTCCTTGCACACTCGCCTGATTGCCACTAGCCATACCAGATGAACTACATGTTTTCAGTGTATGAATTCCAAAAATTCGTTATGAATGCTACTGCTGACAATGATCAGTTTAGTTAAGTTGACCGAGCGGACAGTGTAACGTTTTTATATTGATTCTGGAACCGCACACCTCCTCACCAGTGCTGTCAGTGTCACTCTGATAGGCTATTAACTATATTATATATTTATTTAATTAGATGAAACATGTGGACCCAAATATTTAACACAAACGGGAAAATCATAATATTTGAGTTAGTGATGAATTTACTACCAAATCAAATTGCATTTGTTACCTTTTACTACCTTTCAAGGGCCTTAATTTTGCCTAATTTCATTTACAACCTATTACCACCTTTTTCTACCGCATGGACACCTTGAAAAATCAACTAGAAATTGCATCTTATTCCAACTTGAATTTCTGATTAACAGAAAGTATTTAACATACCAACAAGGAATGAAACACAAATGTCATGGTTAACAGCAATGCTTTAAATAATAAAAAAGGTACAAAACATACACAGGAGTTATTTACATTTTTGTAGATCATACATAAATTGGATTGATGTACAAAAATATAAAGAAGCTGACTAGTTGTTGTGGAGGATGTTACAGTAAGAAGCTGTACTAGAAACCAGTGTACAAAAAAGTCAATACAATGTACTTTTGGTTTAAGAAGCTATCTGTGAAAAGTTGCAGATTTGTAAGACAATGTTATGTTCATTCCAGTAATTACTGACCATTAACAGCTAGTGGAATAACCATGGTGAACTAGATCATTTAGCCAATTCAATCAGACCAAAAACCATGAAAGGTGTGATGAACCCAGATCAAGGTCTGCACATTACACTTATGTCTGGAATCTATTGATTGCTAGATTTTACACTAGTCACACTAATGGGTTGGACTGAGGCTGTTGTAGGAGCAATTTTACAAATATGTACAGAATACCATCTCACTGTTTTTTTCAGAGGATGTTGATTGTCATGGGACCAGATGATTTCTACCACCACCTCTAGGTGATCAACTGGCTCAGTTAGACTTCAGCACCCTTCCATCTGGTCCACTGAGTTATACTGACCTTTTCACTATACCAGATCATACTATACTATGATCTTTCACTATACTATATCATACCAGATGATATCATCTAAAGTAACTTTTACCAACATGGGTCTTCTGTTGCTATATAACCTGTTTACCATATGTGGAACAGACAATTAAATATAATAGGCTGTTTCTTTAAATGTAACAAAAAGATCACATTCATCAATATGTAATGATGTAATTTGAAAATAGCCTCCTATTAAACTAACTCTGATACAGCACAGCAGTTACATGAAAATATATTGGGCCAAGCTGTCTATCATGCAAATGTTTTACTGTCAAGTCTGTGTTATACTTTATCCTTCACTAAATTCTGGAGTTTTCCGTGTGTGTCTATTCCTTGAAAATGGACCAGCATGTTTGATTGTCATGACGGGACAGGAGACTGCTCACACAGAGAACAGGGGTCTTATCAAATTACCAATATAATCATGCAACGGTGTGAGGCTGTGCTGACAACCTTTTCTACACTCACGCAAGAAAAACTAGATCATGACTGCCCTCACCTCTAGTACTATATTAGCTAAGGATGGACCAGATACATCTCGCCTATAGAACCAGACAAACGTGTTCCCTGAGGCCCAATTTGCAGTGTTATAGAGGTCCTCTACCAACACACCCCTACTGACACAACAATGCCCAGGATGTGGCCATGCCACATGTGGAGTGCCCTCTCAAGCCCTCAAGGCGTCCAAGATCCAGTGTGAAAGCCTTTGACAATACAGAGCCTTTCCTTTGTGATGAGTAGCCCATGACACAAACAGTTGAACATGCCTCCTGAATTCTGCTGTCCTCTGTGTATACACACGTAGTGCCCTAACAGTTCAGTTTCTGGTCCTCCACTTTAGGTATAAACCTGGGATTAGGGCAGGGACGCGCTCTTGTGTAGTCCTGATAAAACTGTAGGCATGAGGGTCTCACTGAGAAGGCCTGCATGTCACTCACCCACTTTGCTGTGGTCAGTGCTACAAGTAAAACAGCTTTGATCAAGAGGAACTTCAGACCCACCCCTTTTAGCGACTCAATGGGGTGAGAGAAAAGAGAATCCTGAACCAGAGCTAAGTCCCAGAGAGGGACCAGGGGTCTGGAGACGGGATGTTTACGGTGTCCACCCTTCATAAATTGGACCACCAGAGGGTGTTGCCCTGCTACTTTGTTCCAAAAACCTACATGACAAGCTGAGATTGCCGCTAGGTAGACCTTTATTGTAGAAAAGGCCTTGCCCATAGCAACAAACAAACAAAAACAACAAAATCTTGCAGAAAGCAGAGGAGCTCTACCACCGAGCACTTTCTGAGCACACCGCTCCTCAAAGATTTGCCATTTACAGCCATAGAATGCCTGTGCAGAGGAAGCCCTGTCCCCCTGTATTGTTTCGATGACAGCTGGGAGTAAACCTGCTGCATTCAGATTCCACCTCTCACAGGCCAGGCCCAGAAAGCCAGTCTGTCTGGATGAGGGTGATAAATTTTACCTCTCGCTTGGGACAGGACATCCCTCTGTAGCGGCAAGGGCCAAAGGGCCAAGTCAAGTCAAGTCAAGTAGGATTTTATTGTCGTTTCAACCATATACACAGTACATAGTAAGACGAGACAACATTTCACCAGGAACAATTGGTGATACATGTAACTGTTAAAACACAGTATAAGACAGATACGTAATAGTGCCTACATACACTATTGCGGGACTACACAGATTCACTCACACACGCACTCCCCACACACAACTACACACGCATGCGTGCACACTCTTGTACACATATGTACATACATTACAACACAGTTGTAAACAATTGGCAGGTCAAAATACAGGTGACCTAAAACAAACACGCTGGACAGGGCATGGCTTTTAGCAGAGCACTGTGGCTAGTGGCTGGTGTGATTTGTAAACAGAAGACTGTTCTATATAAATATAAGTAATAGCAGCAAGGCTAGGGGTTATGATTTGTAAACAAGAGACTATTCTACATAAATATAAGTGATAGCAGCAAGAAAGTGCGTGGGGCATTAAGGTGCAGTGTGCTGTGACACACTGGTTTGCATCCTGAGTTACTAAGAAACTCAGTCCAGTCCAATTGCACTACAGTTGTTCAGCAGTCTGACTGCCTGCGGGAAGAAGCTCTTCCCCATTCTGGAGGTGTGGGCAGTGATGGTGCGGAACCTTCTGCCAGATGGTAGTAAGGCGAATAGTCCATGGGAGGGATGGGCAGTGTCTTTGGTAATGTTCTTGGCTTTCCGCAGACAGCGGTTGCTGTAGATGTCTGAGAGGGGGTGCAGTTGCCGAACCACGCTGTGATGGCGCCGCTGAGGATGCTCTCAATCGTCCCTCTGTAGAAAGTTGTGCGTATGGAGGTTGGGAGATTGGCTTTACGGAGTCTTCTCAGAAAGTACAGACGCTGCTGGGCTTTCTTTGTTATGTGTGTGGTGTTGAGTCCATGAGAGGTCGTCAGTTATGTGTGTGCCCAGAAACTTTGTGCTCTGGACAATCTGTACTGGAAGGTTGTTGATGCACAGTGGGATATGTTTATGCAAAGTCCGCCTGAAGTCGATGACCAGTTCTTTTGTTTTGTCCACGTTGAGGGACAGGTTGTTGTTGGTGCACCAGTTGCTGAGCTGAGCCACCTCTTCTCTGTACAGGGCCTCGTTGCCTCCGCTGATCAGACCCACCACGGTAGTGTCATCAGCAAACTTGATGATGTGGTTTGAGCTGTGCGTTGCTGCACAGCCTTTTTAACTGGTCAGTTAACAACAGAGCAAGACATGTTGGATATGATATTTTAACAGAAATAGTAAAATACAATTGTAATGAGGAATGCAAGGATAAGCCATCATCAGAAAAAAGACTCAGTGGAGATGACGGCGTAATGACAGCTGTCAATAATCTTACCCTATGGTCACACGCACTGGCGACTATGCAATTTGAGATGGCAATACTTGTGGCTGAGGTTGCGTTGCTAGCTGATAAACAGGCAGTGGTAGTTGGTTGCTAACTTGCTAGTAGGTGGCTGGTAGATACATTGTATATCAATACAGATGTATTTTCTGGTTATAAAACCTATGTTTTCAGATTTAACAGTCAACATTTCTCATCTCTCTCAAGTCATAAATCCCAAACATTTTCAGAAATAGTGATTGTTGTATTGAGAATTTTTTGAGCAATTTTCAGTTTCAAAGCATCTCGTCACGCATTCTTTCACTCAGATTGGCCATTTTGAAAAATCACCTGGATTTGTCGCCCAATATTTGCATAAAGTAGACAGGTTTTCTATTTTGTCCCTGCCCACCTGGCGATGTGTGGCCAAATTGTCTCCACTTGCTGCCAGCCGCCAGCTGTCATTGAGAATTAATGGTAGCTTGTCGCCACACATCTGTGTTTTTGTTGCCCGTGTGATCAAATGATTAGCGACGACCACAATTAGTCATAAAACAATGCTCATCAGTGCGTTAAACAAATGGATTTTGAAAAAAATTCACCCCCTCACAGTTGTTATGTACTTGAAAATGATCAGAATGCACCAAAACTGTAAATATGTTTTTTTCTGCTGTGAAAACATGCTTTTAAACATGGGGGTTTATGGCAATTGACTCGCTTTTGCAGCCAGCCCCAGTGGACCTCTGTGGTATTGCAACTTAGAATGTTCATTTTTGGCTCCATTGTTTGGCCTGGAATGTTGCCACTTGGTGATACCCCTGAGCGCTGCAGCAAATGTTCCAACAGCTGACTCCCATAGCGAAATCTGGTTTATAATATTCCGTTGTAAAAATCTTAGCTTGCTATTGGCTATACTAATATAGATGACCTCAACATTTGCCCGTACCACTAAGTGTGAATAAAATTCAGTTAAAAAATTATCTAAAGAATTTGCAACAGAACAACAACAACAACAAGTGGCACTAAAAACAAGGCTCAGTCGCCTATTTTGGTCAATATACTGATTTTCAACCTAGAGTTAATTGAGTTTTACCTTTCTCCAGTTCACTCAGTCTTTCTCTTAGTCTGATGGTAGTGCTTTTAGCTCCAACCTAGCATAGATCATTGAATCTGATTGCACCACTCACATCTCGCCTGTTAGCATCTCGTTCAAAAGTAACTAAGAATTCTAGTATTTCTCCTTTTCAAAAACTTGACTCCTCTAGTTACAAAGTGTAATGAAATTGATAGAAAATGCAATGTGGCGATTTTCTTGGGAGACATGTAACTATTACATGGCGTAATAATAAAATTTTTTAAATTTTTTACTGAACATAGTCCAAGTAAAGTAAAATGTAATTGAATTCTTACCAAGATAGAGTAACATAACACATTACTATTGGAGAAAACATGATTAGTTCCGGTCTGCATAAGTGTCAGCATCACATTATGTCACAACACTGGTCTGCATAAAGGGGGGAAATAAAACACAGAAGTAAACAAACATTAGCACCTCTCACTCCGCTTCAACCCTCTTAAGCAGTGCAAGCCACTAATGTCATGGTATGGTAGCAAAGTTCCTTGATTATCATGCTGGAATGAGAGTATAGTTCCATGTCATCTGCATCTTAAACCAGCATATGTTTTTTTTCAGCTGGATTTTTCTGCAGAGTTGAAATGGTAATATTGCGCCATGAAGCTTAGTGGGAGTTGTGTCTGGGCCTTTATTTTGTGGATCTTAAGGTGAAAACAGACATTTCTTTACCAAGCATTTTAAATCACTTACACTTACACTTACATTCTTTCAGGTCAATATCTGTTTTATTGACAATAAACACAACTCTCCACAATAGAATCTGTGTTGTATGCAGAAATGCTGTCTTGCTTCTGACAGGTATGCCCTTTTGGCCTCTTCAGATTGTATGTTGGAATGACTCATTCCAAGGCAAGATAGCCACCAACTGATGCCAAAACTGCTTTGTGATAAGTGTCCAGCACAAAGGCACAATGACGTGTCTTTACCTGTGGCTCCATTAGCATGACTTCACAGATCCACCTGGTTGCCCTTAAGGAAGGAATGTTGTAAAAACAGTGTTGAGGCCTAAACACTAGCCTCAGGTGAGAGGTAAAGCAGTGTGTCACATTTCTTTACAATCATCTGTGGAATTCACAAAGGGCCACAGTGTGGGTGGAGTCCCAACTGTCAGCAACTCATTGTATTATCTATTCACCTTTGACCAGTATCAGTGTCATGACATCTTGCAAGATCTAGTTGTTGCAGTCACCTATAAAGTCTTTGGAAAGTTTGGAGTTTTGCATGCCTGTGACTGCACACAGTGTCCCAAGCAACTGAATTAACTCAACATAGCTTATCTGTGTTCCATAATTCTCAGTATTCAGAGACAGCTGTTTATTAAACCACCATATCTTGTTAGATGTTCAATATCTCATGGTGTAAACAAAGGTGAAATAGGAAGTAATGATTCCAAGGTTAAATGAGTTTTTTTTATTTGGAAATTCAAAATTGCATTAATCACTGGTAAGAATTAATTTGGCATATTTTAAATGGGACTTTGTCTCATAGGAGGAATGGCACAGTGGACATCTGGAATTACATTTGTGAACAGGAAAAATATCAGATTGGAATATTTGCTCATGCATAAGCTTAACCCTACACCATATTAGCAGTTAAAAATTAAGGCAAAATTAATTTGACTTACAAGCACCATCTACAGGAGTTTGATTGAATATCAAGAAAAAAAAGAAATTGCACAGGCCCACCCGTAGATTAAGTGGTAGGCAGAAATTGTACAAGACGCAAATGAGACTTAAACCTATCACTGATGGCAATCATTCAATAACAATGCGCTTTGCACTGCGCCACCACATTCCAGTCCTATTGAAAGGTGCATCATGTTTTTAAGAACATGGTAGTTGGTAGTTTGGCTAACTGAAGTTTTATTTGTATAATCTTCACACATTTAAAATAATAGCACCTTCATGTTGTAAATTCAATTCATCCTCTAAATCAAAAAAAATGTTTGGACGTTATATTTAAATTATGCTCATTTTCAGCCACCACATTTACCAACACCGGCTCTTTCTTACACTGGAATGTTGACTTTAACACTGTGTCTGGCTGCTACTACACTGTCCAGCCATAATTCTTGATGACCACCTATGGATTGACCATGTCATGTTATGGAATAATATTTTGGAACTATTATGATTTTAACTTAGGTAAAACCATGTACAATTTGGGGGGGTTAGCCCCTTGAGTTGTGGATCTGGCCAAGGTTTCTTCCTAGACTAACTAACATAAGGGAGTTTTTCCTTGCCCTTGTTGCTTGGATGCTCCTTGCTGTAAAGCACCATGACAATAGTGTTGTAAAAGGTGCTGTATAAATATAATATAAACATATTTATACTTTATTATACTACTTTGAAATTTGTGATCCAGTTTCATAAATCACATCTAAGTGTTGTTGTAAGATGATTCCTGCGCACACACTTGGGCTGCTTCCTATGTTTGATAAATGTGTCCATTGTCTGTTTTTGAATTCATGATATTAAAAGCAAATTAACATAACCCTTTTTAGGTCTTGCGTATCTCATTGATTGCATTCTCTGAGACACTGCTTAAATTAAGCTTGATGGTTATCCTGCTATGGAGCATGTTAGTTCAGAAAAACGCAAAAATAAACCCGCCCCTGGTTTCAGACGCCAGAGGACTGTCTGTTACTGAACCTTGTGTGTTTCATAGTGCTTGTTGCTCGCTTTCTGTTCTGACTTTCATCTCTTGCGTGTTATATTAATCGCCCTGAAATTGCATACAAGAGTCAGTTAAACAGGAGGACTTAATTAGGGCCGTGGACAAGTGCAGGGGATTAACTGAAATTAGTGATTTGAACAATATAACACACGAGTGGGAGTGGGGTTGTGGATATCGCCACCGCTGTGGTTCAGTTGCAGTCACCAGGCCAAAGACATCAAATTGTATTTACAACCATTTACTTTTTAATTCTGTTTGTTCATCCTCCAGTCCCCAAAATAGTTCCAAACTTAGCTTTGCGTCCCATTCCCATGCAGCACAACAGTTAAATCAGCTTGGAAGTGTAGAGAGAGTGGCCAAAATGCTCTGACTCTTATGAACAACGACCAAAAAGAACGAACGACAGCTTCAGTTTGCGTCTTTCGTTTCAAAGACTTGTTCAAATGAACCGATTTGTTCGTGACCAACCCATCACTAGTTACATTGTGACTGTATTGTGCCCTTCACATGACGTTCCCACTTTTTGGTTGTAGTCTTATTTTGAAACCATGTGGGAAAGTTCCTGGAAGGTCGTGTCGGTCCAGTCCAACAATTCAGCATATCTAAGTCCGTGGAACAATCAGACAGTTGAGCCTTTACCTTTAAAACGTGTAAGATATATATGTGTCTTGTACTGTATTTGTATTCAGTAAATCTGATGGAGTAGGGGTAATGTATCTGATTAAAATGTGGAGAACCTGTTTTTGCATACCATGTGATGTAGGCTAGGCTTTTTTTTTTCAAAACACTTAACCAAACTATTTCTGTAGTTGGGGCAGATCTAGTGGGTGGAGTCAGATTTGAAGGGGGAAGAGCTGGTACAGGGGCATTGCAGAGAATATTAACCTATAAAATTCTGTTAATCTGTTGACAAAACAATCAACTTTCTTCTTAAACCGGGCATGGTTGTTTATTATATAAGCTGATTTCCAGTCATTTGTTTCTTGAATATGAACTTATTTCTCACTCTCCAAAGAATACACCTTCTCCTGTTTCCTCCATCCTCATTCCTCAGTCCAGAACGCCTGTATAAGGACTTACATGCCAATGGGAGAATCAGGCCCAAAGTGCTTAATGGGTCTGCACCCACCAACTTGAAAAGCTTTTGTTACGCCCTGACTGCTACATTCATCAAAGGAATGCTATCTGCACTGCCAAGTTCAGTTCCATGACTGTGCAAAATGGAAAATACAATAATGAAAGTAGATAACCAAAACAATGGCCTAGTAGTAAGAGTAAAAAATGATGAAGTATAATAAAATAACAGATGGATAACACGAGAAAGTACAGTGCCACACTTAACGACGTAGCGATATAGATATAGCGATGGTCACATTTGAAAGACTAAATGTAATTGTTCAGGCAGACTGTTTTGGGGGTGCATTATATGAACACACAAGTTTTTTTAGCAAAAATAACTATTATTAGTGTTAGGCTTTTACCTGTGGCAGCCATTACTCTGAGTGACTGAGTGAACTTGTTAGACTTCCTCGTGCATATTAATGAGACTGGAATCCTAATGAGAAACGGCCTATTTTGAAAGGAATCAAAACAGAAGGGTAAAAATATAGGTTAAAATGCTTAATCTGAGAGGCATTTTCAGCAAGCTGCTGAAGAGACATGCGTGTGAAACTTAGTATGTTAACTTGCCCTGTTGTTGGAGCAGTTGTCAGTAGGAAGACAGAGAGAATTTTAGTACAACATAGACCAAATAGCTAACTGTCTAATGAGTTGATGACCCTGTTATGTACAGGCCTTAAACCAATAATTCCACTTAGAGCCCTGTTGTACAAACATGCTGAATGCTGGGTATTCGCTATTTGGTCTGTGTTGCTTCTTGCTACTGACAACACTCCACAAGCTCGTACAATAGAGCTATGACTGATGATTGATGATAATATGATGAATTATCGCTTTAAATTGTTCCAGACAGAGGACTTGAAACCCTTACTGTTCAGATGGAGTTTGAGACGCATTGGTCTAAGATGGTAAATCAGCTCATAGTTGAAACCCAGATGCTCCACTAGCAAATGCAAATTTAGTCTGCTGGTCTGTTTGACCACAAGCCATTCACCAAAAACTGATCACAACCATTTATCCAGCATGGGTCAGGCTTTATATGATTCAACTAAAGAAGCCAGGGGGTGGTAGTGGCTTTTGTTTCCCTTGGAAGCATGTTGCTTGTAAGCACATTGTAAGCGGAGACTGTAGGGGGAGCCAAGAGAGCCTTCATTCACCCCTTAATGAGTCATTTGGCCATAAAAGTGACAATGAATCTGATAAATTAACATACATTTCTTGCCTGGTATCCCTGGTATATAAGGGAGAAACAGAATGGAAAACCAGTTTTGCCTTGGCTTTAATGAGCTAGCAGATGTGCATGGCCATAGAGTGATCATAACCACGAGGCATGGTTGTGCCGTCATTCTTCTTCCTCAATCTTGAACTTAGAAATAACTTAGAAATAGCCATTAAAACATGGGTGAATTAGAACGAAACCTACAATGTGATGTCAAACATCACAAAGCAATTGTAGTTCAATTGTGGTTGCCAAAGAAGGCACCATTTAGCCAAAAGGACCATTTCAATATCCATCCTAAATATAATGTTTTAATAGGGCTTGTAAACTGTGTACTTATTTTTGATAAATCAAAGTAGAATATATTCTATTCTATACAAGGTACAGTACTCACTTCTATGCCCCCTTTAAAGGAAAAACTCTGTCAATCAGCCCACATCCTTATTATTTGAGGCTGCCAGCTGGTATACAAATGACATTTGTACAACGTAGACCGAACACTAACAAATGGGAATAAACTTCCTTTTGCAGAATCTAAAATTTCGTTCACCCCTGTAGTGGACTAAAATAAATGTAGGCCTACTGTTGTGACCTTTAAGCTTACATTATATTGTACTTCAGTTGCATCAAATGAACAAATGGTAAAGCCTTTTTACCCCAAGACTTTCACTGGCCCATTTTGCCCACCCTGTCATTTCTTTTCAGAGGGTGTCACTGCAGCACATCACTTGTGCAACTTGATGACAAATTGCTGGTTGCTGAACTGGTGCTCAGGATTTCCATCACCACTAGTGGCTATGTTTGATACTTTTTTTGAACATTAGTGAACTAGTAGCTACTAGTCTATATCATTACAGTTTATTGTGTAATATTCTATAGTAGCCTAATTGAGATGGTTGTTCAATGGCTGGACTAGTAACACTGGTAATTGAACCAAAGGCCATGGTGGATATTGACTGGTTGTGTGTGATAACAGAAAACAAGCTACTTCCTGGTAGAGTTTTGTGTGTGTGCAAAAAGGGGTTTACAAAATTGAAAATGAGTCAGGCCTGAGAGGTTTTTGTTGTTATGTTATGTTTTTACAGTGTCTGAGTGACAGGTTTTGGAAACTGTGTAACATCAAAATATTTTGTGTGTAATCAGTTGAAAAAAAAAACATACTAGAACTAGGGTAGAAAGGATATATTCAATTTTTCCAAAAATCTGTGCCTTTCATTTTCACCATTTATTGACCTCATCATTACAGTAATACAGGTAACAGGCCAGAGGACCTCACCTTGCTCAGCCCCCACCTTCCATATTATTCCATAATATGTATATTCAAATGAAAATATTGGCATGCTCAGTCTTTATATTTTAATAGCTGCATAGATTCACTATAGTGGAAATACAGGGCTTTATTGTCCATGGTATGGAGAAATTTTGGGGATGTCATCTCAATGCATGTGAATTCCCATTTTTAGATGGGGATTTTGGAATAGGATTCAAAACATATATGCTCTCAGAGTTAAGGCTAGTCAACTACCTTACCTTTAACAGTTGGTGACAAAATATGGGCTGTTCATTTGCTTCCAACACATGTCAATGTGTGCACTATGAGATATGTCTCAGTTGTGATTATAACACATGTAGAGCATGTAGAAATATATAGTTTAATATATTAAATAAGCTCCCCCCTAATAATAGAGGCCAAAATAAATTGATGTACACGTGGTTTAAAAATACACAATACAAGTTTATGTAAAAGTGTACAATCCTCTACTCACTAGATTTGATCAGACACATTTTTAGACATGTCCCACCTCTCCCCATCCAAAGTACAATACATAGCCCTGTACAATACACCCCACAAGGAAACTTGTGGATATAAAATGTTTTCAACGACGCAAGATTCTAAATTCCATGTTTAGGTGGAAGAGATCAGATGTTCTTAACTGTGTCCTAAATACAGTTTTGTCAGTTTTTGGTGGGGAATAACAACCTCTCGTTTTCACATATTTCCACTAACAGGAAGGTTTCATGAACGTAAACACCAAAAATAATTTCTCTTAATAACTTAACTTTTAATAACTTTTAATAACTTTTAGGTCAGACCTTGTTTTACCTGGTCAAATAGTGAATCTCTTATATTTCTGGCATTATTATGAGAATTAACATATGCTAGCCGAAAATAGTTGTTTAGTTCAGCGAAGCGAATTCGTTATTGGCTTCCTTAGACTTAACCTGACGTTACCAGGGGGAAGGGCGTGAAGTCATTCTTGGGCAAAAGGGCCTAGCTGGTTAACAACATCTCCTTCTTTGGAAAGGGTTTCAGGGGAACATTCCGGAGCATTACCTAGCAGTCATTTTCTACCGATAAGATAAAACGGATTGCCAGCTAACATACAATTCAGCAATGATTCAAAGATTTCTCTACGATATTTTTGTCATGAGTGGTCTATACCGTGTGTGACTCTTTAAATATTCTCCATTATACAGCCTAGTTCTTGTTTTAGGCCTATATTTAGTTTGTTTATTTCCCCCCTTTTTCCTGATCATAAAACAGGACTTGTAATCGAACACAGTGCTCATGGTGCATACGACCTTCGATGGATTCAAATGCAGCCAACAAGCGCAGGAGTTTAAAATCAAGTAACTACCAAGGTTTTTTATTATTATTATTATTTACACTGTGTATATATGCCTGTTTGGGCACAAAATACCGGTTACTTAGAGAGGAGTCTAAAAGAAACACTGAAATTCATTATTGCCTTCAAATGAGACGAATCTAGTGGATGCATATCACATACAGTCATGATCACATACAGTCAACTAGCAAATATCTTCAAATTACGAGCTATTTGAAGCGATTCAAAGTCGCGTTTAGGCGATCGACTAATCGAGACTATTGCCTCCTACGACAGCAAGAGAGAATTCTATTTGTGGATGGTGAGAAAATTCAAGGAGAGGGCGAGATTCTTCGCCTCCTCTTAATGGACACAAATCTGCCTGAAAACAATACATCGCTGAAATCTGAGATGAAAATACACGCTATAGGAAATCGCTGTTTTGGAAAGGTAAGATTGACAGTGTCTGCGGTTGATCGGATAGCACGTTACATTTTTCTGAGTCGAGGTTAAAGTGGGTTTGATTAACGATATGGCTCTTGCTAAGTCTGCTCGCTAGCTTAGGCACTAGCAAGATGACGCCAGCTAAACTCTTATTTTCTTCCCCTCAAACAGGTGCAGTGTAAGGCTGTTGACCATAGTTGGGGAACGGGTTGAGGTTTGAGTCTAAAATGTCGATGGTGTGGAAAATAAACCGTTTCCTTGGCGATTGAATAATACTGACAATGCTACCAATACCGACACATAGTTCAGTAACGTTTGCTATGTTTTTTGATGAACATCTAACGTTATGTTCGGTGCTTACGATATAAGTTAACGGCGATTCCGTCGCGCCGTTGACGATGCTGGTAATGATGAACTGGTAATGATGAACTTCACCTCTCCTCACTAATCTTTAATAACTGAGAAATAAATGTCATAGTATGTTTGTTTGATAGTAGTGGTCTGTGTGCAAATAAGAGAAGGCCTAAAGCAGGCAGGCCTGAGCGTGAACTAGCTTAACATGGAAGTTTTCCTCTGAATGGTAGCGCTATCTATATCTGTCTATGTCTATCTATATCCGTATCTATTTTCGTAACGTTAATGTAAAGTAGTAATGACGGTAATATAAGAGATGGTAACCAGTCGCATGATTGTCTAATTTCGCTGGCCCCAAAACCAACAATCGACCGGTTTTGGGTGAAACATTACTTTGACCTAAAGTGATGTCTGTGATACAATATAATAACTGGATCGCAGATAAGTAAACGGACAATGTCGTTTTTGTCGTTTTCTGTGTAAAGCAACGTTATGTGTACAAATTCTTGCAAGCATTGGCCGAACTTGGCGGTTGTAAGTTACCAATCACTGTCTTGATGGAGCTCTTTGCCCCTTGGTTAAGTTGTAGTCTATGTTATTCCTTTGTCTTTTAGAACACAAGCACTATTTGGCCAAGGTGTTATTTCTTCTCTTTTGTATTTATTTACTTACGATTGATTACATTAAGAGTGCTTGAGTTGCATCTAACATTAATGTAATATAACGTTTTTGCATTTAGGCGACGTTACAGCCAAATGCGGTCCCTTTGGGTAAGGGAAGCCAACCAGGCAGTAAGCTCACAATCGAATCGAGTTGGAATTTTATGATGTGTACCTAATTACTTTCTTTAGAACAAGGGTTCTCAAACTTTATTGGGCTGGGGACCCCTCATGGAGCACATTTTTTTTTAAAGATCTCTCATAATCGCACCAAAAAATTAACCATATAAGATTATAGCCATTTGTTCTTTCAGATGCCTTTGAACTCTTATTCTAAAAACATTTTTTGTTAATACCACAACAGTTTTAAATAGGTTTGTTATTGCATTTGGCAAGCTTGACAGTGCAGGAACAGTTTTAAAAGCACTGATTTTGTTTTTGTCAAATCTAGGGCGACTGTGTTAAAAATAATTTCACATAAATAATACTAACTAATATTCATTTTGCTTGCAGTTAATGTTAATGCCTAAGGAAAGTGTTTTGACAGATTGATGTAATGTGTTGTAGGCTAATTTGTCATTAATGTTATGCCAGTGGGAGTAATGAGCACAATGTGATTGGGCTCTGTAGTGATCTCTAGTATTTCTCCCCCCATAAGACAAGTTTAAACTTTTATAAACTTTTTCACAGACCCTCTGGCAACGTGGTGCGGGCCCCTAGGGGTCCCTGGACCCGTTTGCGAACCAATGGTTTAGAATGCTCAAAAAGTTCCTGAATTTGATTAATTTAAGTGTTTGGGATGTAGGTTACAAAGCAGGGGTTCTTAGATTTCCATGGAAAGGTACTTCACATAGCACTGTTTTCTGATTGCGCCCTGGCATAGTAAATACAGTTGTTTTGGTTCTTGAATCTTGCACGCAGCTTTGCCGTGCATTCCGTTACATTAGCCTATATTTGATGAAGACTTGGGTTAAAGAAACCAACGAGAGCCACAAAAGGGCATCAGACAGGATGATGTGAAAAAAGCGTCCTGCTACCAACAACAAGTCAATATCTCCAGTGCACTAGGCCTGTGTACATGAAGAATAGTGGTTCTCAATAATGTGTGCCAATGGAAACAACAAAATAGAACTCACTCATGTTCAAAGTCAGCTTTGTTTACCTGGCCAGTTTTTTGTAAACTTCACTAAATACTAGAAAAAGTATTTTGTTCAATAAGAAATTAAAAGTAAGGTAATTGTCTGTAGTAATGAAAAAAATGTTATATTGATAACTCTTATATTGAATGATGAAATGTATAAATTTCAGCTGACGCACCACACATTCATATATGAAATAGCATAGGAAATCAATGCGGGTAATTTTTGACTGATGTCGGCAAAAATCAGTGTAATGATACAAAACCGTGTTTGTTCATAAAGTCAAAGAAGAAAATTTTTTTAAATATGATTTGCAACAGTCCATTTTTGTCCCATGTCTGCAAAATTAGATTATTATACAAAACCAGTGTTTTCATAAAATGAATAACATATATGATTTGTATCAGTTTAATACGTGATTGGAAAATTTTAGCATAGAAAGTAGTGTATATATAAAACAACAACAACAAAGAACCCACTGTAATGCATGACATAATGACATGACATGACATTTTTGACCCATGTAGCACGTTAGAGGAGTAGTGATAAAAAAATGCTAAAATAAAAAAAGTAAAAATAAAAATTTATAAAAAAGGACTTATAATCAAGTTAATTGAATAAGCCTCAATGGATAAATTCATTAATTGAAAATAGAAAATCATCTGGGTCCCTTATATGTTATCATTCGTTATTATTCATGTTATGCCTGATCTGTTACCCTAGTGGCCCAGAAACCAAGCACACGTGAACCAAACAACCTTTTGAGAGAGAAAGAGAGATTAGTTCTGTAGTTTTATCTCTCCTGCAAACTAATATTGATGGAAAAAAAATCCAAACATGGATTTAGATTTAGATACTGACCATCAAAAATTTAATTGACATGATGACATATGCGATGGGGCTGAAAAACTTTGTTTTTGGCAAAGTCCATCATTCATCGGTTGCTGCAGTTAACCTGACAAACATGTAGGCCTCATAACATTTGAAAAAGCTCCTCAGAATGGTGAATGTATAGCAAAAATGACAGCAAAATGTGGTGATCTGTAACAAGACGAGTCATGCAGAGTAAGAAAATTGCATTTCGTAACCTAGACTATTTCATAGGCTAGTTATTTTGGTATGGTGATGTAGAAATTTGACCATTTCAACAACTATGGTTACCTTTGGCACTGGGTGTCAGGTACTTTCTCATGCCATATTGCTTAAAACAATAGTCTGAAGTACTTCTAACCATGGCTGTATTGATGAAAATCAATAGTGCTGTTGGTAGGAAGAAGAAAGCTGCTAGTTCAATATTCTGTGTACCAAATTCCCTCCTCCTTCTTCCTAACGACGGCATTTGGTGAGTGCGAACAACAGAGCTGTTGAAATAATCTGGACAATTGGAAATCATTTTTTGGTCTTCAGTCCAATCATTCACAGCCCAAACTGAAATGCTAGGGTTGTTAGTTTTCCTATCAATAGAAATAATGGCACTTCATTTCTTTTGTGTAATTAAACCTTCCTTAGATCTTGAGGACTGAAGGTCTATGCCAAATTCCTACCTCATGATGTGACATGCACGGTCTTGACATGATTGGATTGCAGATAAGCTACAACTTGAAAAGGGTAGGCAAGCAAGAAAATTCCCATCCCTTACATTCCAGAACAAGCTAAGACTTCTCTGTCTGTCTTTTGTTTCCTCTTAGTGTTAACATGTAGGCCTACAGGCCATGTAGGCTAGCTTTTAATAGGCCTAAATTGTTTGTGCATGTTCAAAGTTCTGTCTGGACCTAACTAGATTTAGGCTTTTAGTAGAAATTGTACTACACTTTTTTATCAAAGTTAATGGGATTTTGGTAGGTGAACTGTAATTTGACATGTTGACCTGTTTGTGTACAAGTTATGAATTTCCTGTTTCTAGAAGGAAAAGAATTGGGTTATCATTTCATGGTTTCTGGAATATAAAATCATACATATAAAGGGTCCATAAGGGAAAAGAGGCAAGATCTCATTTCATCTGTTTTCCTTTGGAAATTGGAATGACTACCCTCATTTTTTGCATTTTCAGCATGGTGTGCAGCTACAAATGGTCAGTTTAAAAAAATTCATCCAGCTGTTTGCTTCCAGTGTGGTGTGAAGTACCACTAGCCTTCCACACTCAATGACTATCCTGGCTCCGCTGTACTAGGCTTGGCATGGCACAAAATGACTTTTGTGCCATGCTGCCCAGCAAGCTTGGATGTCAGTGTGAACTTCATCTTTTAGGCGTAGGTTAATATGATGAAGTGAAATGTTAAATAGCAGTATTAGGTCTCAGCTTGTTAATGCAGTGTTCTATCCCATCGGTGTATAATCCACTGAGCTAGCTTGATTGGAAACTTGGACTCATTAGCCTAAGCATGAAATCAAATCTCCTCTCAAGTTGTCTTTTCAGACTACTTGCTGCAATAGGATTGTATTGGATGTAAATGAGCTACTAGGATGAACACCAGAGAATCTAGTATTTGCTTTTTGGAGTGGGGTTGTGAGGTGGTATTCTTATGCATAACTTAAGTGGAGGTTTTTCTTGTGGGGATGTAGACAGACTCTAGCAGGCAGTTTGGTGGTGGTGGCAAATGGTGCTAATCGTCCACCATGTGCACTGAAGCATCTGATGTAGTAAACTAAACCAAATGTTGTAAAATGGAAAGCAGAGGAACAGGGTTGTGCTATTTCTCACAGTCAAACATTGCATACCTAGTTCTTTGTTGACATGTCGACACTGAACTTTTTTTTTGGGGGGGGGGGCGCAGAGGCTAGGGCTAATGTTTTACCATGTTCTCACTTGGAGCCCATGTGTGTTTAGCAAGTGTCTTGGAGATTTTAATTTGTCTGAATGGGTGCTGACAGCAGCAGCTTTGTGCATGGGACGTATATATCTGGTGTACAAGCACGCAACAGCGATGGTTTACACTGTTTTTATGATGTGACTTGGGTCTCAGCAAGCTAGTGCCAATTGCATCACCAAGGAGTTCTGTCACAATGATCAAATTTATCTCAATCCGTGCCTCCTAGCATCTTGTATGGGATTCTTAAATTTCTGGAAAAATACTTAAATAATCCTTGAATCTGACATAAGAAGAACCCTGCTAAAAACTCCCCTTAGTTGTAAAATCCTCACAAGCTATGATCATCTTAGCTCAGCCTACTTGTCAGCTAAATGGAGATATTACCTGTGTAATCTCGGCAGAAGGAATACAATGCATAATATTTATTTTTCTAAAGCTTGGGGTTTCCAAAAAATAATAAAAAAATAAAATAAAATGCTTTTTTCATAAGCGTTGAAAGGTATAATGTTGAGTTGAATAATTTGATTCATTGCGCGGCCCTAGTACTGAGGGGGTAATCTGATAATGAAGTGTCTGTCTGAGGTTGATTTGTAGGCCTAGCCCTGTAGTTTGCTGTTGGAAAGTTTTAAGTTTCCAAATGAGAGTAGCCATTTGGACAGTCAGCCATGACCTCGCTCTTCAGCTACTTCCCACTTCCTCCTCACTCTTATTCTCACTGTGGATTAACTCACATTGAAGGTCGCTTACAATCAATTTGGTGTCTGAGTTTCGCCTTTGTTTGTTCAGGGAATTTCTTTGGTTAGCACTCTCCTGTGTCCTGCTATTTCCCCCCACATTGACAGTGCTGAATTCCACTTTCATCTCCTTGTCCTAATGAACTGTAAGCATTTCTCTGTCACAGTGGCACTCTAAGGAAGATACTTTTTAAAAAAAACTGAACCTCAGTCATCCAACAGTGTTCTCAATAATGATTAGGTCTAGTCTTTGCTTATTGTAAGCTACAGAGCTAACTTTAGTCTTAGACAAACTCTGCCAAAACCACTGAGACACTGGTACCTAAACATGTGGTATACCAAGAAAGAAAAAAAAAATTCAGAGAAGCATTAATCTTATCAATTTTATTTTTACCAGTGTGTTTGACCTCTGAGGAAGCTGTGCAGTGAGTGACTATTTCTATCTGGCTATGTCCAGGGGTCGGAAGTACTTTAGCAGCATATGCTTGTTATTAATAGAACAGTTGGAGATGAGGAAAGTGAGATGGCAGGGAAGAAGCGGTAGACTGCAGATCCAATAATATACTGTATTTCTGTCTGCTCCGTCTGCCTCATTCAGTTTGTCTCAGATACATGTGATACATGTATCTGATGAAAATAAATGGAGTGGAAAATCATTTAATTATGTATGACTAAAATATTTTGTGAGGTTTAAAGGGATGGGGTATGAAGGTTTGAACTGCTGGAAACCCCCAGTTGCCATACTGACTTGAAGAAGTGGGTTTGAGCCCAGTGCTGTAATGACCGTCTCTGGCAAAGAGGATGTGAGGTTGCTGTCTGCATGTCTGTTGAGTGGTTGTTTAGTTGAGAGTGCCTGCTGGGATGGGAGCTCCCACTGCAGCAGTTGTCATTCACATCATCTCCCAACTGCCCCCCAGCTGTCAACCTGACCAAACATGGAGGAGTTTGTTGGTGGTCTGCTGTAGAGACCAGATCTGCCATGTGATGTCAGGCTGACGAGAATAACTTAGCTCAGCAGGGGACTTCTCGCTATTTTTTTCAGTTTCCCTTTAGAGAAACGGTATCAGGTGTTCTGTGCATTAGGCCTTTTTCTTTTTAATGTGTTTTGGCAAAAAAATGTGACCAGCTATTGATGTGTAAAAGCAGGTGTAGGCCAAATCCAAGTTGTCAAAAACTAGAAACTTCCAGAGACAGTAATACAACATTCGTTTTTTTACCCAGAAGGCATGAGACGTTAAAAAAAAAACAATGGCAGTTTACGAGTCAAAGGATTTTCTAAAACTGTTGATAAATTCGAAAACAAATTTGAAACACATTTTGTTTCTTATCCGCAAGGCTAACACTAACTTCAGTAATCTAAGCCGATATGTCTTTCTAGCCAGGGGTCCTTTTAATGGATCAGGGAGGATTAACATTAAAGTTAATAACTTTTATATGCACAGTCCAAGTAGGGTATAACTAGGTTAACTCAAGCAGGTGATCTCATCTTGAAGAGCTGTAGAGGGTGAAGGAAATTAAGAGCATAGTAAACAGGCAGAACCTATTTTTCAGCAAACGACCCTCTCCATCCCCCTCTTCTCACCTACACCCCAGTCCAGGTTTCTCATGTTGTCTTTTTAGGTTTCCTTTTCAAAGACCTGAATGAATAACAATCCACATAGTTCAGCTTGCAAACCCACCCCCACCCCTAACAATAGAAAGGCATGTACTCATTCCATGCCTTCTAGAAGCAATTCAGCTGCCTCTCTACATGTACTGGTTGGCTGTCCAGACATATTATAGCTTTAGATTGTCTGCTTCTTATCATAAAGACTATTCACAAAGCAGATGACACAAACTTTTGCCAAGTAAAAGCTAGAATTCTAGTACAAGACACTGAGTTTTTTTTTTACATCAAGGTTAGAGGTCGCTGTGCCAGTGAGTAGGCATGCACTTCATAGCCTATCACATAGACAGATAAGTAAGGCCATGAATGAGGGGCCAAAGATAATAACATAGTCGCCATACTCTATGAGTAGCCTATTTTGCACCTCTTATATACTGCCATATTGGCATGTTTTTTTTAGTAATTCTGTTTTCAGCATTGCAATATTGGGAAACCATTAGCCTACCATTTAATCATGAAGTTTTAAAAAGTTACCCAGGAGAAGCCTTCTTAACTAATAGTCAAAGTTGACTTATAGTTAGGTGCTAGTATTGAGTAGTTGTAGCTGACGTGCTCGTACACATTTGTTTCTCTTAAATTGGCATGTCTGGAATTGTTTTTATTTTCAAGATGCTTATTGTGATGCTATGGGTAGGAGTTGGCTGGATTTTAACAATATTGATGCCATTGTCGACTGCTTATTGATCCAATTATTGTAGAACTATGTTATCTATTTCGATTTTGCTTCCAGAAAGACCCACTGACCATGGGTAGAAAAACATGCCAGCATTGATAAGAGGAACTGATAAGGTCAGAGGCATGCAATTCCAGTGAACTGAATCATTTGATTCTCAGTTCTACTCAATTCTCCTCAATTTTTCAATGCCCATTCTTAATTGATAGCAATTCAATTCAGTTCAGATATATTTATACAGTGCCTTTTACAATAGTATTGTTTCATGGTGCCTTACAGCGAGGAGCGCCCAAGAGCAACAGGGGCAAGTAAAAGCTCCCTTATGTTAGTTAGTCTAGGAAGAAACCTTGGGCAGATCCACAACTCAAGGGGCTAACTCAACTGCCAGGAGTCATGCAGGAAAAGTACAATCAGTAAACTTCAAACTTGGTAAAATTGGTAAAAAAATAAGTAAAATTGTCCAGTCATACATATTTGAATTATTTTAATGTAAAGAGACATTAAGACATTGCACCTTGTTTTTTTTTTTTTTGTATGCTTGTTTGTTAAAAATTGCCTTTTTTCCCCCCCAGGTCTCAGAAACAGCCTTAACAATGGAAACTGAGAATTACTGAAGACAACAAAAGACGGCGAGGGTTGAAACAGAGCAGGAAAAAAAAGAAGAGACGCAAAAGGTTGGAAAACAAAAGAAGAGAATTGTTAGGGAGATTGAGCTTTCAGTTCCCCTCACCCTGCTTCTTTTCTTTGTTGGGGACTTTGCCAGTGTGCATGCAGCCTTTCTCCTCTGGACATCATTCCCCCTTCTGAGTGAGAGAAACAAAAGCAAAAATGCGCAATAAACAGAGAAAGCTGGGGCAGGGGGTCTGCCCCTTGCTGTGCACTGGCAGGACTACTTTGGTGATGGTGGTGGTGCTGCTGATGGGAAGTGTGCAAGCCAGCTGGCCTCAGGGACAGGCGGAGTTACATGATCAGCTTGAGGCCTCTATGCACTCTGCTGTCATCGCCAAGCTTCAGGAAGCTGAGACAGTAGCTATAGCCACACAAGCTGCTAGCTTCCCAGACTCCTCTGCAGTGGTGGGAAGAGTATTCCAGATGCATGTACCAATCAAGATGGATGCCAGCACCACTGTAAAGGTGAGCAGAGGTGTTAGCCCTGCAAATTCATAAGAATAATTTCATGGCTAAGCTTTGGTAATAAGGCGAATTATGTTACATTTTATAACAACTCCACAGTTCTTGTTTGCAATACAGTTTATGCCTTTATCATGTGCAAATCTCTGACTGAACAATGTCCCTGACACACCTTGACCATAGTGCTTGATGCTGAAATAGAGGTTGACCGATATGGGGGGTTTAATGGCCAATGCCAATACTGATATTTAGGAGTCGGGGTTAGCCGATGTTGATATGCAGTGTTTTATTTTTGTATATCTGATTTTTAAGGCCGATTTTAGGATGCGATTATTCAACACTTATTTCCGTTGAACTTTGATTTTTGATAACCAGGAGCTAAAGCAGGGCACTAACTTCTGAGCCAGCTATGCATGTCACATTCTCTCAGTCAAGGTCACATGGAAAATGTTTTGCAGTTCTTTTTTCTCTACTTAATAATAAAAATAATATAATAATAACAATTATAATGTACCTCATTTTGATAAGTTAAGTTATTTATTTGTGAATAATTTGTTATTTGATGCAGACAAACTATAAAACTTCCCCGTTGCCATGCAGTCCTGAGAATGTGATCTGCAAAGCAGACGCAGAGGCTAATAACCTGTGTTAGCTAGCAGACCCTAGCATCATTTAGCTCTTAGCAGGTAGCAAAGATCACAATTGCCATGCAGAAAAAGATGACAAAAGTGTGTGGGACATCTGGATCCCTGACTTCTCTTTGACCTACAGTTTGAAAGCAGTGATTATTCAATAACCTCATGTTAAATTGTTTTTTGGCATGGAACAAGGGACATTGTTGAGATTGTTTTGACAGTGTCAGTCTATTGTGGTCATTAGCTGCCAGGCTATAAATCCACCTATAGCTCACTTGTTGCTAGATAAACCAGATGGCAGAAACAAACAGCATAATTACCCAGATTAATATGAGATTGTAAATTGCTGTAAAAGTTGCATAGCCTCTATTTTAATGTCAACAAACAAAGTAAAAAAAGTACAAAAGTAAAGTAAGTACTCAGAACTAACAAAGTAAAGTAAGTACTCAGGAGATTAAGTGTTTCCCCATAAAACCACTTGGTCAGTACATGCAGACTTAGTCCTGCCAATATGCATTTTTAGATATAAGTAAACTGGCATAATTTTTCACTTAAAACATATGCGAAAACAGTTGGCCATGAATTGCACTATGTGCCCAACATGCTCCATTATATGCTTGACAAGCTTCCACCCCAACCCGGATCAAAAATCTTTCCCTACTCATCATTGTGTTCTCCTGGTCCATGTCAATTACATGCTTCTCTTCCAGGCTCACAAGGTAATCCTATATTCACTGGACCCCTTCTGCTCTGTCAAGCGCATTTTTGAAGTTGGAAACCAGAGGCCCTTTGTGCATACTTGGAAAATTTTGTCTGACAGCTATACCAGAGAATGTGAACACCCAGCACTTTTACAAGCCTGTAGTGATTTTCTGCTCCCCAGTATCTTGCTATAAATTAGGGTGTTGTATTGAATAGTCACGGTATGGAAGATATAGTCGTGTGAAGATATATAGACACATGCAGTGCAGTGTTTCCTACAGATCTGGATTTTACTTGTGGTCTACAAAACTGGATGTCATACAGAGATCAATCAGGATACTTCCCCCTGTCATTTGCTCTTAGGTACGCGTCTGTGAATTGTATTTGGACTTTTATTCTGCCAGGATAAGGCAAATCATAGAATGCAAATTACTTTCAATGATTCCTAATGAATGAAAAAAGATGTATTGCAAATTTTACTTGGGTGGGGGTAATTTACCTTGGCCAATGTGTGGGGAAACCCTGCAGTATTAAAAAGTAGGCCTATAAAACATAGGTGCGAAACATCTATAATTTGTATTTTTACATGAACAAGATTTTATTTGTGTCTGGCTCCTGGTATGTTGACAATCGATATGAGTGTTTCAGGAAAGAATGTGCAAAATGTGAAAAAATGTGAAATGGCATACAAAGATCTGATCTGATACTTCCCCTGCCATTCCCTCTTGCTACGGTTGTCCCTCACTCGCAAATCATGGATCAGGGTCCACAAAAACTATAGCTGACTTGGTCATGGGCAAAAATATCCCATGGCATCAAGTCACATAGCCTACCAAACCATAATGATGTTTAGGCAATTGTATCTGTGGTGCATATAACTTAGTTGGCAATTGTTAATCCTATGGGCACAGTCAAAGGACAAATTGATTAAAAATATCAAGTGGATGATTTTTCATGCTTATGAACTGACAGGAGTAATACAATTATATTTATAGAGTGCCTTTTACAATAGTATTGTCTCATGGCTCTTTATAGCAAGAAGGACCCAAAAGCAACAGGGGCAAGGAAAAACTCCCTTATGTTGGTTAGTCTTGGATGAAACCTTGGGAAGATCCACGACTCAAGAGGCTGACCCAACTGCCAGAGGTCATGCAAGAAAAGTACAATCCGTAGTAACCATGATAGACTACAAGTATAAGTATAAGTCAGCCTCAGGGTAACTTGCCTTGTTAAAGGGAAATGCCACCATTTGGGGAAAGTCCACCAAGCAAAGTCCACCAAGACTTTTAATGACCGGGTCTAAGATAAAGGCCAGGGTCAACCACCTCTACAACTTTAACATTATAAATGAAATATTCATTACATGCTGCTTTCAGCACTTGTGTGCGTTATATTTGTTGATTCAGGCAGAAATAGTAGGTCCTGCTGACGGCACAATGCAGCACAACCTTCCAAACTAGTTCTGAAAATGCCAGTCAACAATACGGATAATCTTGCCATCAGGTTAGATTTAGGCTGCCTACATATATTGTCAAGAAGATGTTTTTTGACTGTTAAAGGTTAATTACGGTATTTTGCACTTTTCTGGGTTGTTTAGGATGCAATAGAGTGATTGACGCCAAATTTTTGACGATTGGTCCTGTCTCTGCTATTTGGCTCATTTAGAATCACCTATGCCTGCTTCAGAATGGCATTTGGCATATTGTGCCAAATACTGTTCAAGTGTGTTTTACGGACAGAATTGTGAATGCCCATAGCTAGCCATTCTGGAGCAGGCAGAGCCAAATAGCTGACACGGGACCAATTGACAAAATTTCGGTGTCAACCACTCCTAGACAACTACCTAAATTTACTCTGAAATACCGTTGTTGGTCATTTTATAAGCTGCAGGATAATTTCCTGAATGAAATAAAGATGGAAGACTTTCATTATCATTTTTCATTATTATTTTCATTATATTTCCTGCAGCTGTTGACTGTTCCCACTGATGTGAATTGTTTTTCCATGACATTATGCATAGCCAGAGATAGGCTTTAGAGGAATTGCCAGTCAATAAAAAAAAATTTATCTGATTGATCACAACAGAAAATTTAAGGTAGTCATGAGTAGTCACAATTTATAACATATATGAAAGAATGTCACACATGACCCTGGTTCGCGCAGGCTTCAGCAAAGTGCTGCTCCTCGGATTTCTACACACCCAGTGTGAAAGAGTGTAGAAAGTGTAGACAGGTTGTCTGACAGTGGAGCCCAGGGCTGACTGACCACACACGCGCATCCGAGGCATACAAGTTCTGCACATTCCCCCTTGCTTCAAATCTACTATGGTTTGGCTTTTTCCTTGTACCCTCATTCAAAGTGTCCGTCAGCACTTTTAAAATTGCATTATGAAGCAATGTAATTATTCTGCTGCTTGTATTTGTCAAAGACTCTTTCATCCCTGGACTGAGCTCTCTGGTGGATTTATGGTTGCGTTGACTCAACGCATAGGGCACTTATTGCCTTGTTGCCGTCGTTTTCCTGTTATGGTTCTGCATCAAGTGTGTTTGCGTTTGCGTAGCACAGTTCACCAAATTGCATTGAGTGGAACTATCTACCCTTTAGACCATGCAGTCGAGTCTAGCCAATTCCTTTGTCATGCTTCTTTTTTTTTAACATTACTGTTAAGAGACACTATATTTCAACAACCTCGTTGTTACAAAAATATATCAGAAGTATTTACAAGGTTTCTGGGCAGTCAGTTTATGTTCTGATAACAACCAAACTTCTTAGGGTTAGGATGACAAAGTGCTGAATTTAAAACATTATCGAAAGATAGGCACAGTACAATCGGGAAATCCTGACACTGAATTCAAAACAATGTCTTTTAATTAGTTACAAAGTCCATAAAGTGGACTAGCATGTTGCTAGAAGTACCTACAGTAGGCTGCTGAAACACACCGGCAAACAAAACAAAGTGAGTAGATGAACTCAACCAGTCGTGTGCAGTGTGTGTAAATAAGGAGGGAGCTGTGGGTAGTGTGACATGCGTCAGCATGATTAATTAGTGATTTTCAAAAAACTTGTTAAACTGTTTACATTAATCACATGCATTAATGTGTTGATAGTGACAGCACTACTTCAAAGTAAAAGTTTTAAATAGGCTATTTGTTCCATCACAGATAATCTGGTTATAATTTCCAGTAAACTTGAGAAAGCTATGCATTACTGTTTATGTATACAATACAGAAAAGTATGTTGGGATCTATTTGTTCCAACTAAAAACATTGGAAGGCTATGTAGATGCTCCCTACATCGAATGTGCAAGCACTATATCCATCAAAGGATAGTCTACATCTAGAGATAAATGCCTGCCTATTATTTAAGGAATTACAGTATAATGCATATGATGTGGAACTTCACATCTTAAGCTTTCCAGTTATTATTGTCACTAGGGTCTGTGATAGATGGTTTCTGAGAAATATATATGTTTTAGGAAAGTAATGATATTTTGAAAAATTGTTTGGGCCATAGCCTACCCAACCATCAAGATTTATTTTTTATCTGGCATATTTCTTTATGGTGTCTGTTTATGGTGTCTATCTGTTTTTGATTGATTTATTATTATTGATTATTTATTTATTTTTAAGCTTAAATTTCTAACAGCTGCTAACAGCATGTAAAAGTTGAACAAAGTTTCAACAAATTTAACACCAAACAAAATTAAACAGCAAAAAAAAAAAAACACCTTGCCATCCTCCAGCAGAGTTGATCAGTTGGACTGAGTTTACCCCGCACCATCTCCTTGAATTCATATTTGTTCTCACATCATAGACATGCCTGAACATATTCCATCAAAACCATGAGTCTTATCTTTCCAGCTGTCGTCTCAACCCAACAGTGGGCTCTTTCTCCTCTTGTCCCCTCCTGAAGTTCACTGTAACAATGGGATTCTTTATAGGCTGTGTCCTAGGCTGTAGGTTTGGTTAAATTCTTTGTGTCAAAAAGAACGTTGTACTCCCCCTTACATCTGTCTTTGGCTCACAGCAGTTTGTGCTCCCTCTCATTTGTATCCATGATTTGTGTAACTAAATAAAATGAGGAAATGTGGAACATTGGTATATTTGTGGCAAGATGGAATATGTGTATAATTTAATCAGACCTTTGAGATTAATGTCAGTTACTCAGAATTGGATCAGGTTTGGGTACATTTGCTCGTAGACTGGACATGGTGAGTGAAGACTATGGAAAGTAGGACATTGACGGATACTGAGCTGCTGTTCCAATGCTCTTCCAATAGAGAATCAAAGGCAGAGAATGTGGTTTAAATAATTCAGTATTTATTGTCAACAGTTCAACCGCGTTCAACAGTCCATTTGAACAACTGGGCACATGAAACTTTGTGGGCATAGCCTCACTAGACTGACAAGGTAGTAGACATCAGTCCAGCCTAGCCCACTGCTAACTTATGATGTGCCACCATACGTGCATACGTACAAAAATTGGGTGCTTCTGTCATCATTTTTTTTCTTACACAGATTATCATAATTTACACACATACACTTTCACATGCATTCCAGAACACACACACACCGCGTAAAATGAGATGAACATAATAGAACTACTTCACAGTGCTGCGTACTATCCAAAGAAAATAACTCTCACTTCTGGGTGCATGGAAAATATAAGTTTACATTGATTTAACTACAGCACCATCTGTCAGTGCCACCACCATAGACATGGATTTTGCCATGATTTTTTTTGTTTTATTCTTTACCACAGTACAGTTTTTGCACAGTTTTGTTGAGATCCATGCCCTGCAAAAAATATATTTTTCTGTCTGATAATCCCAATCATTTTTAATGTTGAACAAACATTCACTCAAGATTGTTCATGGTGTAAAATACAGGTAACATTTTATACAAGTTATGGAAACTATGGTGCTGTCTGATAGCCAAACTGTCTACCAGCTATGTTGGCTGTAGGACGAATTCAGTCAATTTCTAAGTTGTTATAGCACTTGATCAAATTTCCTATTGTGATGTGCTATTCTGAACATGCAATATTTTCAGATAACCCCACCTCTGAAGTAGTTCCACTTTTATGGCTGTATTACACTTGCATGTCAATTCGCCCAACTCACTGAAGTTTTTAGACCGTCATGTTAACACAGGGTTACAATTTAGCGGCTTGAAAGACATTGGCAGCACCTCAGCATTTTAACTTGTGACCGAGATTTGACTATTGCTATACCTTTCTTATCAGGAAGCCAGACAAGACTGCAGGAATCTCTCGTCTCGGGTCTGCAAGTGTGCACTAAAGCAGCTAAACAACTGACAATCTGTAGTTCGCTATATTTCCTCCTTAAGCTTTTTTTGGTCAAAAATCGAATTACATGTATTTTAACTCGGCCGACTGAATGCCGAGGTTGTCTACTCATGTTCTGTTGCTCACACCTTACTTGCAAACAACATTTTTTAAAATCATTTTCCCATAAGATTTTCACTTTACTAACCAGGGGGTGAAAAACTACAGGCTTCCAGGTTTCTTGCCAACTCTATCTGTACCTTGGGTCATTTCTCTCGTTTGGCAGCATATGTCCTTGTGATTTGTTGCGTGTGAATGTACGTGGTCAAAATTATCCACTGAGATTAAACATCTTACCCTTAATGTGAACCCAACAACATTGCAAAGTTGCCTCAATAGCAGTAGGGCTTCTCAAAGAATTGTGGGACATGGAGTTGAATTGGCGGATTTTACCGTGAATGGCCATTCTTTTGTGCATCCTCTGCATTTGTTGTTTATGTGAAATCCTCTGAGGTTCAGGAGGAGTTTTGAAGAAACTGCAGTAATTTGAGATAATTGAAAGTGAAAGCATTTTTGTGCAAGAGCTTACAAAAACGTGGTTTTATTGAATCATTCTACGTTCTTGAAACATTGCTCAGTTCTGACAGAGTTTATGCTTTGAATGCTCTTTAAAAAAATGCATCTGGTTGTTTGCATTTGACAATTGAAGCTCGACCAGTTTCTCATAAGGAAGTGTGCATAACTTGACACAATATTTTCCAACCTGAGCAAGAGTGATTTTTTTCCGTCTAAAATAACCACTTCTATGCCACCATGCTTGCTGAAGAGTAGCTTATATATAGCCTGGCCATGCCTTCCGCTTGATTATCATCTCCCTACAGTGCTAGTCTGGATTTGATCCTATTGAGCTTGTTGTCTCAGGAGGCATTTTAACATGTGCAATCAGCGTATAGAGGGAGGCATTGTAAATGCAGAGCTAGAATGCTATCAGTCAAGGCAAGCTATCATTCGGTGGCTGATCCAATCTTCAACACTTCAAGCCTGTAATCAAATTTCACAATCAAATGTCTAGACCCTTTGTATGAAACGAAAATTTCCAAAGTGGATATGGTTTTATTTCCAGGCCTGTAAATCTGGTGAAACATCTCAGAAAATGAAGCAAATTTGAATAGGTTTGTTTGCTTGGATTCAGTAAAGAAAATAATTTTCTTGCATTTCCTGTCTCAGAACAGACAGTAATGTCTGGGTTAGGGATACACCGATCTGCCTTTTTTAGTTCCAATGCCGTTTCCGATACATGGGTTTTGCATATCGGTTGATACGCAATGCCAATCCGATATCCGCATTGAATTAGGAGATGGGCATCCTCCTCAGCCTTTATTGCACCTAACTGGGCATTATTTTCCAAGCCAAGACGAAACAGAACAAAACAACATAGACATTAATATAGTAAATTGTTATTTAGAATATGATTAAAAAATAAACAAGTGTGTGCCAATGTAATTGCACCTATTTGATGTTTGTAATCATGTTTGATGTCTGCCTAAACTTCTCCAACTTGCTAACCTGTCGCCTTCTACAGTCTATGCACATCTTCCATCCAATCCATCCTTCAATCTATCATCCCAAAGTGGCACTGCTGACACCTACAGGGTTAATTCATCAGTACATTCTCTGTTTACAAGCCTGATATTTATGGACAAGCTTCCCCAGATTGTCCCCCAGCCCACCTTGTTGAAAATCATAATTGATGTCTATAGACGTCATTGGCAGTCAACGGTTGTATTTAAATTGACGTTTATAGACATCATTGGCAGCCAAGTTTAGGAAACGGATCGCCCATGGATCGGCTAATATTTCTGATATCCGAATCCAAATATCAGATTGGGGCATCCTTAGTCTGGATTCCTAATTGCAGGTTGAGCAGTCTTGTCTGGGACATATAAACGTCACTATCGCTTTGAAAACGATATGGCTATATCCTAACTAACGGTGACTGCTTTCTCCATTCTACTCTTTGAGAATGCACTTAACAACTTAATTTCTCAGCACTATTGCACTTTCAACTTAAAATGGTGCAGTTTCTATGTTGGCTATGTTAGTTCTTTCATTGTGTCGTAGCTTGAATGTTATCCTCTTTTTGTAAGTCGCTTTGGATAAAAGCGTCTGCTAAATGCCTAAATGTAGGTCACTTGGCAGTGTTTTATGGACAATTACACCTGACGTGTTTGTATTCATTCTTTCCTTAAAAACGAAGCCCTGTTGCTTAAATTCTTAGGTATGCTGGTAGTTCATATTTTCAGGTCCGACTAGAAGAAGCACTTAGGCCTTGGAACTTAGGTTCCCTGTTAGTGCTATTTCTTTATCCTTGGCCATAAAAACCCAATATCGGTTCACCTGTGTGTATGAACTGAGTGTGCGTGTGTGTGTGGTGGTTGTTTATTATAACTGGCAAACCCTAGTCTTTTTTTCAGGCCCAAATAAGCTAGGAAAATCTTGTAATGTAATTATGATGTAGCAGTGAAATGAATGACTAACTTACTAACTTTTATTCCCTTCCTCTTTTTTCCAAGATTGTTGAAGCTGGCAAGAATGACTTACCAGCATGGTTGCACTGGAATGTGGAGAGCAGCACCCTTCAAGGCCTTCCTCTAGAGGCAGACAAAGGTGTACATTACATATCTGTTTTCATCTCTAATGGAACCCAGGTTCCACCCCATCCTGATGTTTTCTCTATTGAAGTGCATCCAGAGGAGCATGCTGACAGTGACCCTATTCAACTGGCAATTCAAGGGGCAAGCAACAATGTGCAGTCCTTTGTCTGTGTTAATGAGGAGCCTGTTACAGTGCTTACAGTTATCCTTGATGCTGACCTTACAAAGATGACTTCAAGGCAGAGAGTGGAATTGCTCTCAAAGATGAAGAAATTTTCAGGAGTTGGGCTCCAGCACATGAAGATCTTGCCTGTGGTGAACAACCGTTTGTTTGACATGTCTGCCTTTATGGCTGGGCCTGGAAATGCCAAAAAAGTGGTTGAAAATGGTGCTCTTTTGACTTGGAAACTAGGCTGTGCTCTGGACCAAAGCTCTGTACCCAACATCAGCCGTGTCCAGGCACCAGCAAAGGAAGGAACCATGTCGGCACAGTTAGGATACCCGGTTGTAGGATGGCACATTGCGAACAAAAAACCTCACGTTCCTAAGCGAGTACGTAGGCATATAAACAACACCCCAACTCCTGTACCCTCACTACTTCCACCAACCACTTACTCTGAACCTCCAACCCGCATTATTCCCACTCCCACATCCCCTTCTATTGCCCCCACAACAGACACCTCTTCCTTCCCTGTGAGAGGACCTGTGCCCTTGCCTGTGAAGCCTACAATTCGCACAAGAGATCCAATCGCTCATACACCAACAATTGGTCCAGTTCCCCCAACAACAATTATGGAGACAACCAGCACTATTGGAATCCAGCCCACCATGACCAGGCCAATGCCTGTTGGGCCTTCTGTTACGCCACCAACACCAACAACCACAAAACCAACCAAGAAACCCAGGAAGCCTAAGACCACTCCTGTGTCTAAAATTACCACAACAAAACCACCTAGGCGAACCACTCCCTCTCCTGGCACAGATAATCAGAAGCCGGAACTTCACAATCCTATTGACCAGGTGAATGCATGGGTAGGCACTTACTTTGAAGTGAAAATACCAGGAGATACATTCTTTGATGATGAAGACGGCACTACTGATAAGTTAAGATTGACCCTGAGAAAGAACCACAATGAGGTGGTGGGAGAGGACTCCTGGATCCAGTTCAACAGCACAAGCCAACTTCTGTATGGATTGCCAGACTGGCAACATATTGGTAAACATGAATACTTCATGCAAGCAACTGATAAGGGCAGTCTATATGCAATAGATGCCTTTGAGGTTCATGTCAATCGCTGGGCTACTAATGACAAACCACCTGTTGTGTTTGCTGCTCGTTTCGAAGGGGAACCACATAGTGTAACTAGCAACATCCACAAGAAAATTCTCCTTGTCAAAAAACTGGCTGTGTCCTTTGGAGATCGTAATAGCAGCACAGTGACTTTGAAGAACATCACCAAGGGCTCCATTGTGGTAGAGTGGACCAACAACAGCCTTCAGCAGAACCCTTGTCCTAAGGAGCAGATCCAGACAATGAGCAGCAGGATTTCCAATGCCAAAGGTGTACCTTCCAGACAGTTTACAATGATAATGGAGCCTGACTTCAAACCCTTAAACATCACAATTACAGGAATTGGAAGTTGCCGTAATTACATGTTTGTTCCTCCTGGTGAAATCCCTGTCCCTGTTCCTCCTGCTGTCACACCATCATTAGGCGGGAGCCGCCAGAGCACTGATGATGTTTACCTGCACACAGTTATTCCAGCAGTGGTGGTAGCAGCCATCTTGTTAATTGCTGGCATTATAGCCATGATCTGCTACCGTAAGAAACGTAAGGGGAAGCTTACTATTGAGGATCAGGCAACGTTTATCAAGAAGGGCGTGCCAATCATATTTGCTGATGAATTGGATGACTCTAAGCCACCTCCATCATCTAGCATGCCCCTCATTCTACAAGAGGAGAAGCCACCTCTTCCTCCACCAGAGTATCCTAACATGGCCAGTCCAGAGACCACCCCTCTGAATCAGGACCTACTTGGAGAATACACTGCTTTGCGGGATGAGGATCCTAATGCGCCTCCTTATCAGCCACCTCCTCCCTTCACGGCACCCATGGAAGGCAAGGGGTCCCGCCCAAAGAACATGACCCCCTACAGATCACCACCACCATATGTACCCCCCTAATATTTGACAGTGGCATCACACAAAACAAAGAGGGGACTTTCTGCAGTTCCGTGCCAGTGTTTTCTGTTTGGAATTAAAAAGGGGAAACAGAGGCGCATTACAATGTGGGATTTTGGGGTGGGTTGGGGTGGGTTTGGGCCAGGCTGGTTTGTCAAAAATGGTGAGAAGAAATGATCATGGACATAGCCTGCAAGAGTTGCCAACAACCACTTGCTCGAGTGAGTTCACTCAAGCTACTGCTGAACCGCAAGTTGGGACACATGCCCTTCTGTCCCGATGCTTCTTTTCCCCTCTATGGGCTTGTAAAATCTCTTTTCCATGTTTAATTTGGTTTTTAATCATCATTTTAGTTGGGTTTCCCCTTTGGATGATTTCAAACTATTTGCCTAACAGCACTCTTTTTAACTTCTGAACTGTTACTTTTAAATAATATGAGTAAATAGATGTACTGGTTGAAGGAGCAAGGATTTCCTAGAGAAGCTACAAATCAAGAGGAATGGTAATCATGAAAAAAGTTGGAGAGCCCAACAGGCAACATCTGGATTGGGTCTCATTTCATAAAGTTTGCCTTGACACTAATTATACTGTTTCATTCATATTCTTGTGATGATCATAACAAGAAGAGGTAGCCAAATAGTCTAAAATAGTTTTTTTTCTGTTTACTTCAATGTATATTTGAAAGATGTCTCACTAGACTGAAATAGTGTTTATTTTTTATTATAATTTTTATTTCAAGGTTGGGAGCACATGACTGACATAACCTGCATACATGCACATATGCATTCATACATGACGTGTGTGTGTGTGTGTGTGTGTGTGTGTTAAGCAGTAGTAGTAATAATAGTAATAGTTGTAGTAGTGGTAGTAGTAGGTTTTTTTTTTGTTTTTTTTTTTTGTGTTTTTGGACACCCTACTCAGAAATAAAAGATGGTACTGTATGCTGAATGGACTGTATCTGTTTCATGTTCTTATTATCAAAGGCCTTTTGTAGTCATCTCCTAGGATTTTAGAAGAGTGCGATTCATGTGATAGATGTTATAGATGGAACACGTTTGAAATTAATTATTAATAATATTAATATTAATAATAATAATAATAATGGTTAATAATAAAAGTTCTTTTCAGGATGGGAAGATGGGGAATATAGAAAATGGATATCGCTATATGCAGTGCTGCTCCCTTTGATGCATTGATGTACAAAAGTATTACTGACTATATGACAATTAGTTCGAGAGTAATCAGTTACATAAATAGTACTGGCTAACTAGTCCAGGATAAACTGAGAAGTTGCAACAGTCATCTCCAGTCTTTAAAAGAAATATGTGAATTCTCAGTCTATTTTTTTACAGTTTTTGATACAAGAAACATAATGTAGGTGTAATTGCTGATGATGATTGATGATGATGATGATGATGATGATTATTATTATTATTATTATTATTATTATTGAAGATATTTGTTTTCATTTTGCCATATTAACAGATACCCCAGTACTTAGCATTCTCCAGAGAGATGAGCTCTTGCAATAATGGGAGATATACAGAAATGATACCGAGCATGTTTACATGGACAGCAATAATTAGAATGTTTAGCTTATTCTGAATATGACAACTTATTTTGAAGAATATGTTCAACTGTCTTTCAGGGTTACCCACAAAAATTCTAAAAGGATGAATAACGCAATTAAGGTGTTGTATGTGTCCAGACTGCACTTCAGTAATGAAACACTGATCTGAATACATCCTGTATCTTAATTTGATTATGACATATTGAAATGAAATATGATATGACCTTATTCGGGTTAAAGTAATTGGAATATTCTGTTTGTGTCCTGTTCAGAATATTAATATTACAATATTACTTGGAATAAGAATGTCCATGTAAACATATTCATTTTATGATAAGATCATGGTGCTGTGCTGTAAACAGAGGTTTTATCTTTTTCTTTACCTTTTTTTTTTTTTTTTTTTTCCCCCTCCATAAACTTAACATGACCATGTGGGCTTGTGTCACCAATACATTGTGTAAGCCAATAGATTTACTGCAGCATCAATTTAAAATTTTAAAATGCCCCTCCACAGCTACAGTTGGGCCATTTTCAGTCCTCAGATGTTTCTAAATATGCGTCTGAGACATTATATTTACATTTAGTTTATACTTCAGATGTGGGGTAATATTTTAATTTGAATAAGGTGCTGAAGAGTTAAATAAAAATCGGTACTTGTTAAGGTTTGGTGCAGTTTTACTGTTTGGCATACTTGTCAACTCTTTCCCTGATAAGTGTTTTAAAGTTGAGAGTGGAGACAGTGCTTCAATTTAATTGTGATATGTCTGCTAGCTTAATGCAGTTACATTTTTTGTGGCTTTTTATTATGTTTAGAACTTACATCTATTTGTGTCATTGACCATAAAGCTCATATCACAAAGCAATGAATTTAGATGTTATTAACACTCTACATTCATAGGCTCAGTCACATGGTGGGTGGAAAACCAAAGATGCAAAGTGTTATTCACGTAGAATATGGCTCAGTTTTTTGGATGTAAGTTAGACAAACAGTATATGATATGTCTTTAAAGTACTAATTCAAGTGATTCATAATATCATATAAATAACATATGAATATACATTTTTGATGATTGTTTTTTTTTAAAGTGGGAAATAGCACAACACAAAAATGTGTTAATACACTCTACTTCATGTGTGACTACTGTGGCGCATATCGTATGACAAAGGCAGTTTTTCATTTACTAAAGTAATTCTGTGAGACTTAAGAACTTATCCAGAACCTTGGAACAGATACAGATCGATATCCCTGCTAGTTTTCATCTCAAATCTGTTACTGTTGTACCTTTTGTTGCCTTTTGAATATAGTTTGTCATTGGTGTGTCAAATCCCATGGGCCTTACGCATGACATTAGTGCCCTTGCTTCAACCAAGATATATATTTTTGCGTGTGTGTGTGTGCGTGTGTGTTTCTGATGGAACAAATTAATCATTACAACTGGAAAATTAAGTCTGACAATAACTTTTGCAAGGTTTTAATGACTGGAATCACTTTTTTGTTGTGTGTTCACCATTTTGTTGACATGTATTAGAGGCATCAGACATATCAATGGGCAAGACCCAACCTGCGATAACATCCATCAACAACCAGCTGAAATGGGAGGGCTTCACAATCCGGAGACTGTTATAAAAGCTAGTGAGTGAAGGAGTAACTGGACAGGAACTGGAACCTCATCTGAATCTTTTTGAAGCCTGACCAAGTCAGTTTCCATGTTGAGTTTTGACTGAAATCAGAGATCAAGAGAATGGACAGAAGAAATCGATTATTTTGTTTGTGTTTTACATAATTTTATTTCTGCCACTAGACACTGTATGTTCAAATCTTGTATTAAAAAGTGTTTTCACCAAGATATGTTTGTAGAGTTGTGTCTTTTTTCACTACGTCACTTGACATATACAGCTGTTTATGCCGTTTTGCAGTTCTGGGGCCTATATTACAAAGCAAGATTACTAGTTAAACCAAACTACTGTAACCTTGCTTTGTAGTATAGGCCCCAGAATAATAAACTGGTTCAATAGTGGATGGATCTGAAAGATGTCTGATTTTACTTGAGGTTTGAGCATATACTGGTATAAACATGTAAACATAATGCTACCCACAAAGAGATTAGCAAATATCTTCTGATTACTGTCATTGTGCTAGCCTTTTTCAAGTGTGAAAGGTACATAAATTGTTCATTTACCATCTTTGCCCTTATGGCAGTTTGCTAAATTTCTACTTAAATGTGCCAAATACTGGCAGAACAGGCAGATTAATTTAGCATATGCCCTGTGCATTAACAATGTAGATTAAAGGTTAATTTACATATACGTGTACAATTTACATATTTGTGTTTAATTTGCTGGAATGGATGCTGTAAAGTGTCACCTTCTTCTGCATGAAACTTATTGGAATAGCCTAGTTTGGTTTGGAGCATCACGTAAGGATGGTTGGGCTGATCAATGACCATAAGCTCACTTATACATTTCTGTACAGCAATTCTGTAGTTATATCAATTTCATTCAGCATTAGCAATCTCTCTTATGAGAATATTATTTTCAGTTTAACTAGGTAATTTCTCCATGTTATGGTTGTTAAATGAGTATCATTTCAATTTTTTAAATGTATATGCTAATGATCACTACTCCACAGCTTCCTCACCACAGTAACACAGACAAAACATCACTAACCCACAGTTTCCTCACCATAGTAACACAGCATCACTATAGCTACACAATGTTGCAGTTTGGCAATAGCCTACCTAATGTATTGAATAAAAACAATAATTGTATCAGTGCATGGTTTGAATAATAAAAAAAACTGTCTGATACTTTGAATACTTTCAGTAGCCTACCTTTCAGCTACTGTATGACAATTTGAAATGATCCTCGACTGATCCCCATTTGCGTCATTGCTATTACCACGGTGACGGATATGGCAAATAAAAGTTTAACTGTCAGTCATACCGTATCAACAACGCGATTGGTTGCTTTCACAGGACTTCCAGTTTCTCAACTTTGCCATATTTGCGTCACAAACGGCCGCAACAGATTTCTATGGGAGGTCTTTTTAATTGTATGTGCTGTACATAACAGAGACCTAATGATGACAAATATGTTTGCCTCTAGGAACCTGGACCCATTTCTACCTAAAAATTATGGTGGATATTTGACAGACCAACCCTACTGTTTTTGTTCTGATTATTAGGGGTCCAAGCAGAAAAGTTGCGTGGAACCCTATTATTTTTGTTCTGATTTTTTTTTTTTTTTTTTCTCCGCTAAAAGTCATCATGGATCCTAAACCGTATGTCCCAGAAACATGAAACTTTAGGGCCAAGTCCCAAATTTCCCCCACTACTCAGAGACCAGTGGTACTGCACCAATAGGTGGTACTATAATAATGCAATTTCCATTCAAGCCCATATCTCAAGACCAGATTGACATAGACTCAAAATTCCTAAATTACATTAATCTGTACAGTCATCTGCATGTTAGAGACCAAATCCTGAAGTACAGCACCTATAGGTGGCTCTATAATAATCTCAATACCAGATTGACCTAGACTCAAAATTATTTAAACCATGATACCAGTGGAAGTACCTTTACAAATTTTCACTTGTCTACTCTTTGCCAAAATGCATTAAATTTAATATGAAAGTCTGTATATTGCAACCTATTGCTGAAGTTGTAGTTTGAGTAGGTAACTTACTGCCAAAAGCCTTGCAGGTGCCTTAGCTCAGTGAGTTAACATCTGTCTCTTTGAAGCCAAAGGTCATAGGTTCAAATTCTGTTGCGTCCACATGACTGTATCAACAAGAATCAAAGTGCTCATTCTCATACTGGTATGTATGTGAGAAAGGCTTGGATCCTGTCATTGCTTTGTTAACCAAAAATAAGTCCCACAAACATGAAAGTTTAGTGTTATGTCCCGAATTATGCTCACTACTTACAGACCAAATCCTGACATACTCCAACTATAGGTGGCAATTTATATTTTAAATCCACCATGACTATATCAACAAGAATCAAAGTGTTCATTGTCATACTGGCATGTATGTCATGGCCAATCACATAATTAACAGAGATCCTCAAGGCTTGGTTCAAGGCCCATTCATTGCTGCTTGCAGCTATATTTTAAATAATTTTTGAAATTCAACATCCCTTTCCCAAAGATCTGTTAAGTGACATAAATGTCACATTGGGCGTTAATGGTAAATTTGAAATGTTACATGGATGTCACATTGTAGTTGTTTTATTAATCGTTTGAAAAATGTCATTTTAACAGTTTTTTTCCCCTCAGAAACTGATTGTTTCATTTATTTTCTTCACAACATATTTTAACATTATAACATTAATATTTAACTTTAACAAACAACTTGAATGCATACAAACACACACATTTGTTTGTTTTTTTCTTAACAACACTGTGAAATAAAAAATGTAAAATCACTGCAAAAAGAACAAAAATATTGGTACTCTTGAGTAATTTTGCCTCGTGCAGAAGACTTGAAGCAAAACAAAGACGGACATCACATTTGTCACAGAGAGTGGTGGTTGCATTAACTTTACACACTTTGCAGCGGCCTCATGTGTCACTTTTTGTAGGCCAGTGTGCAGTCCGGTGCGTACATCCTCTGGAACTCCAACACGAACTCTCTTGGGTGGTGGTGGTGAAGACATGGTGAGAAGTGCAGGGCGACCCCTTTATGACTGGACGAGGATTAGACTTGTGGCTACCTCTGCCTGGAAGCTTCTTTGTTTCTTTGTGGCTTCTCAATACCAAGTAACTTACAGTCACGGCAGTAGAGCAGCCATGCATTGATAAGGCCCATTGTGATGGTTTGCCAAAACAGGTAGACATACCACCTACGTGACCTCATGTGGTATTTGTAACTTGCCACACATGTGTCAAGGAAGTCTATTCCACCCATGAATTTATTGTATTCCTTGACAATGTATGGCCTGTTGACCTCCACAAATGTCTGACTTGCTCCATCGTCAAGCTTTGTCTTGAGGCTCAGTTCCACAGTAGGAAGATATCAAGGTAACAGATTTGTTGTCATACCACCTAACAATTACCATGCTGCCTTCTTTCTCCACCATAGCTTCAACAGATCCTCTGCCTCATCCTCAAGCTGACAACCAGCCAAGTGATTACTACGGAGTGTTCCTTAAAAGTAGATTTGTGGCTCAGAAGCTTCTGAACTAGTTCTGTGGAGGAGAACAGGTTGTCAGCAAATACTTTGTAGTTGTTATAGGATGGGAGAATTTCACACAACTGCATGACAATGTCTCCTCCCATCCCAAGAGAGGTCTTTTTCCTAGTGCTCACTTGATAAACAGCAAAATCACCAAGAATGCCAGAAGAGGAGCAGCAGGTGGGTTTTGCCCTTCACATACTGCCTTATGAGGCTGTGTGTCCCTCTGAACAGCACCATTTGTTCATCAATAGAGTTGTGCTCATCTGGGGTGATATCCAGACACTGTTTGCGAAACATATCAAGCCATGGTCGAATCTTCCAACATTTATCCTCTACTTGCCTGACGAATCGGACAAATCAGTGTTGTCAATGAAATGTAGAGATGCTAACAGGGTCTTGAAACGGTTGCGTGCCATATGGTCAGCCACAATGGGACATTTCAGTGTACAGTGTCATTTTCCCAGTATGCACAGACTCTTGACATTTGGCAAAAACCCATGCGCAAGTAGAGGCCAATCAACACTTCCAGTTCTTTAACAGTAGTGATAACGTTCTTGGTAGCTCCAGATTTTTGCACAATGTACAAATTTGTTTGTTCCTTCAGTAATTCAATTCATTTATTCTGTTATGAACTGCCTGAAATACTGCAGAGGAGTGGGAAGATTGTCTGGAGGTGTGGCTGTCTTCCCTTTGAATGTGCACTCTGGGGTATCAAAATGTTTGTTTCTCCAGACAAATTTCTTTTTTTCCTGGATGGTGGTGTCTTGCTGTCTGGGGTTCATCTCTGGTTGAGATTTTCATCCACCTCACGTATTTCACCATTGACTGAATCACTTGACAAATCACTTTGCATCTCCATGTTGTTGGGAATGTAATCAGGGTCAATAATTTCATCATCTAAATCACTATCATATCCATCAAATTCATTGTCTTCTCCTTGGATGATCTTCAGTACGTCCTGATCAATTTTTTTCTGTGCCTGTCCATGTTATTCTCACAATAAAAGATGGAATTTCATCAAAATAGGACCAATATGTGTATTTATATTTGTATTTATAAAATTCAGCAGTAGTCTATTCGTGGTACGTCTCTGTCCCAGAGATAGCGACAAGCGTCAATGCACAATGCACAATGCACAGTGTTTGTTTCAATTAATAAAGGGTTAATTTTACATGGTTTTATGTTTGTATTTGTGTAAATGTACTTTGAATATATCAACAAAAACTAAATCACTTCAAAGTTATTAATTTAGCTAAATTTACTGAGGAAATATAATACTTTCAAGTGACATATATCTTCATCAAAATTTGACAGACTGAAATGAGGTTAAAAGCCTGATGTCACATATGCGTCACCACAATCTTTTTGTAATTTATTTTATGTTTCTTGCAGAAATTAGCTCGAAGCTATTTAAATGCAAGATAGAACATTACAGTTGTAAAATGTTTTGAAACTCACCTTTAAAGCTAGTTTTTATCTTTGTGATTACCTGGCACTTTGACGTGTGTTCACCTATCACACCACCCTTTTGGAATTGTTGTCATGACAAACATTACACAAATCACATGATATGTGACAAGGATGTTTAGTACAGTATATGCCACCCTGGGACTTCTGAATCATCTGAATATTTTGTAACACCTGTGTCACTGTGGGTTTTTACGGGTTAGCCTTGCCAAAGTAAATGTTAGCCGCCCGAAATGCGGTCTGAAATGTCCTAATCTTTCATTCCTTGAACAAATTTCAGGCACGGGTATTGTCTTCATTATCTATACTAGTAAAATGCATTGTTTAAATATCAGTAATAATGAGCATTCAGTAATGCCTGAATTAATGGTTATTATAATGGTTATAATGGTAATTAATGGCTACGGCCGTAATCAGTTCACTGAGCATTTCTTTTATGTTTTAAATTATTGTTTATTATCTATACACATGACTTGCAACTGAGTGATAAGCAGGATAACGGCCTTCGAGGTATAATGAAATAGGGGACTTGGCGTAGGCAACAGCACTCTGCTTTGGCATCGCGCTGTTCTTCGCCTACTACACACCTCATCCATTATTCCCCTATATTGGGACACCTCGGCAGCCGTTATCATATTCACCCTGTTTGATGCACGGCAGTTCTGCATCAACACTAAGTGTACACAACTTCCAATTCATGCATGTCAATTTAAAAATATAGCCTATATACCTATATTTAGGGAATGACCACTAAACCCATCCAAAGTAGCCTGTTTTAGCAGGTAATTAGTGGTGTACCTGATTTAACCACTTGCTTTAAGCTATAGGCTTTGTAATGTTAATTTGAAAGTTAAAGTGCGTTCTTACTCACGCCCCTCTTCTCCCTTCATTTCTCTGCAAACAGCAACCATATGGTGTTATTTTTAAGACAATATAATATGAACACATGTGAGCAGATATTGATTTCACTGACAAAATCCCTGCGTCCAAGACGCCATACAAGCAGCGTGTGAAAGGGTGTCACCACTCTGTCCTGTCCTTCTCTGTTTCCTCACGTTTCCTCCCTGCCTCCTTCGTTAACAAGCTTAATTGGTTTCTATCACGTTATCTCACTTCCTCATTTCCCCGTTAATCACCGGATTGTCTTCACCTGCTTTCACTGGGTGTTCCCTATCATTCTCCCCAGCTGTGTCTTGTTTTCCCCTAATCTCTGTGGGTATTTATCCCCTCTGTTTCATCCACTCCTTGTCAGTAAATTATCGAACCTGCACGTGTTATAGCCGAAGGCAAGCACTGTAATTCTGACTCCCGTGTCTGCTTCCCCGTTCCTGTTTTGATAACTGTGTCTGTTCCAGTCTGTTTCCTGTTTCCCTGTCTGGTCCCCTGTCTGTCTCTGTGTAGTCCCTGTTCCTGCATGATCATCCGCCATTGCCGAAACCCGGACCGTCTTGACCTACGCTCTGCTCGCCTGCCCTGGTCGCTGACTCGCCGCCTGCCCCCGACCTACGCTCGACTCCTCTGCCCTGGCAACCCGACCCGACGTCTGTCCATCCCCGAGTCCTCTGCCTGCCCTTCCCTGCTCTGTGTGACTCCTGCATCCCCGCGCCGAGGGGGCACTTTCGGAGAACAGTCCCACTACCCTTTCCCAATTCTTTAAATAAAAGACTATTTACAACTGATACAATCGTGGTCCATTCTGTCTGTTCCGTGACAAAATTTACTGACCATCAACATGGACCTCTGCACCTGGAGAGCACGGAGGAAATCATCCACCGTTTGTCGGGAGATGTTGCTTCCCTTCTGCAGCTCGGTCACCATCAACAACAGCAGTTCCAACAACATCAGCAACTAATTCAGGCACAAGAACAACTCCAACAGACACAGCAGCAACTCGCCCAGGTCTCTCAACTTCCTGTGACACTGGCGTCATCTCCTGGTTCCCTTCCAGACAACCCCACAGACAGCCAGCCGACCGCTAAGGTGGCTTACGTAATTACCCACCTGACGGGCCGGGCGAGGCTGTGGGGCACGGCGGAGTTTGAGCGCCAGACCCCAGCGTGTGCCTCATTTGAACTGTTTTCCCAGGAGATGCTCAAAGTATTCGACACAGAGTCGTCCTCCACCGACGCCTCCCGGGCTTTGATGAGCATCCGGCAGGGTCGAAGGTCAGTTGCGGACTATTCCATAGATTTCCGCACCTTGGCTCGCCGGAGCTCGTGGAACATGGAGGCGTTGGTGGATGCCTTTTTGTTCAACCTGGCGGATTACATGAAGGACGAGCTGTTGTCCCATGAGCCCCTGTCTACCCTGGATGAGGCCATCGCCCTGGTTACCCGTATTGACCGGAGGGTCCAAGCTCATCGCCAGGAGAGGTCGCACCGGTCTTCCACCACGGAAACCACGCTAAGAGGTCCCCCATCCGGAGCAGCAAGAATTTCACCACCAACCAGTCCAGCTGGCCAGCTCCATCCTCCCGAGCCCATGGAGGTTGGCCGCGCCGCACTCACCCCTGCTGAATGTCAGCGTTGTCTCACATCGGGCCTATGTCTGTACTGCGGGGGTCATGGACATCGTGCTGCCTCCTGTCCAGCAAAAAGCCAAGCTCACAGCCCAGCCCTCCCAGCCCTCCACCGATCGTAGGCCTCTGCTCCAGGTCCATCTCCACCTCCCGGGTGCCATCCATTCTCTGGTGGCTCTGCTAGATTCTGAAGCAGAGGCCAACATAATGGACGTTCAGTTTGCCAACCAGCTGGGCCTGGAGGCCCATCATTTGCCTTCTCCCATCCCTGCCCGAGCACTGGACGGGCATCATCTCGGCCCAGTGACTCATGTCACCAGCCCAGTAGAGATGAGGACATCGGGCAATCATTTGGAGACCATTGAGTTCCACCTGCTTCACTCTCCTGGCCAGCCCATCATCCTGGGTTACCTGTGGCTCCGTCGCCACAACCCCCACCTTAACTGGAAGACCGGGACAGTCCGGGAGTGGGGATTGGAGTGCTACCAGACCTGTCTGCTTGCCGCCCAGTCTCCAGCCTGTTCCGAACCCTCTAGCCCGGCCCCAGACCTCTCCAACGTGCCCAGTTGTTATCAGGACCTGCGGGAGGTTTTCAACAAATCAAAAGCTATGTCCCTGCCTCCCCACCGGCCGTACGACTGCGCAATCGACCTGCTCCCTGGCACGGCCCCTCCCAGGGGGCAACTCTATTCCCTCTCAGCCCCGGAAAGACGGACCATGGAGGACTACATCTCCAACTCACTGGCAGCTGGCATCATTCGTCCGTCCTCCTCTCGGAGGCCGGGTTCTCATTCGTGGGGAAGAAGGATGGCTCCCTGCACCCCTGCATAGATTACCGTGGGTTAAACGACATCACGGTGAAGAACTGTTACCCCCTCCCTCTGCTCGCCTCAGCCTTTGAACTGCTTCAGGGGGCCACGGTCTTTACCAAGTTGGATCTCCGCAACGCATCTGGTGCGCATCCGGGAGGGCGACGAGTGGAAGACGGCATTCAACACCCCGACCGGCCACTACGCAGATCTGGGTAACGGTGCGGTAGCCCGTTACCAGTTTTACACCACACTTATACACTTAACACACGAACAAACACCACGCCAACACACGCTTTAAACACAGCACTTTTATTTTTTTATTACCACCGCACGTGAGCATGCAGCTGGCAGTCACGGGAGAACAGCGTCTGCAACACAACACAAACGAACTTTTATCAATAACATGCTTTTACTTCAGGAGTTGCCAAACTGAAGATAAAGGACTATGGACATTACAAACATTTTACGTTTGGCAAATAATAGCTAGCTAGCAAGCAAACTGGTGAGCTAATTACAAACAAAGCAGAGCTTACCTTGTTGCAGATCAACTTCCTCGTGTTGTCTGAAGGACCCGACGGGAGCTCTCGAGGGACAATTATAGTTTGGAGAGTTCACATCGGAGTCATGCATGTTACACCAGGGTGTGGGGAAGAGGGGTGTTTGTGTGTTTTAATATTTTATGGCGTTTATGAAGGGTGTGATGTATATACTGGTAAACCGGAGTATTTATTGTTTTTAAACAGAGTATTTATATATTTTTTTGTACGTGTTCTTAGCTTGCGAAACATGATTGATTTTGCCCATGGTTTGGTTTGACCCTGGGGCTAGAAAACCCAGGGGAAACCATGCAGCAGGGAGATGGTTTTGAGGTGAGCTACAGTAAACACCTGACTAACCAGAGAGAGAGTTTGGGATTATAAATATTTTGATATTGCTTTCTATTATTGAATTTACTTTATCGTTAAGACTTTTGTTTGCATTTTGAACACGTTCTGATTGATTTTGTTCGGAGTTTTTTTTTTCTTTTGTTTTTTTTTTTCCTCTGGACCATTTTTTCCTGCTTGGGAAGGAAAATAAACAAATTTTTACCATCAGCATCCGACTCGCTGCTCTGCCTTTCAGGCCGTAAGGCTAGCCTGACTACAATCTGGTTATGCCATTTGGACTTACCAATGCCCCGGGGGTCTTCCAGGCCCTAGTCAATGACGTGGTGCGTGACATGCTAGATTGGTTTGTCTTTGTGTATTTGGATGACATCTTGATATTCTCCAAAGACCTGGGAGCATACAGATGGATCCAGCCAAGGTGTCGGCGGTCGCTTCCTGGCCAGTCCATGATAGCAGGAAAAAGCTGCAGCAGTTCCTGGGCTTCGCTAACTTTTACAGACGTTTTATACGGAATTACAGCTCCGTTGCCGCTCCACTCACAGCACTGACCAGCACAAAGCTGCATTTTGAGTGGACCACAGCAGCGGATAAGGGATTTAATGTTCTAAAGACTCGTTTTACCTCAGCCCCCGTCCTTCTGATGCCAGATCCTGATCAACAGTTCGTGGTGGAGGTGGACGCCTCGGATGTGAGAGTCGGCGCTGTGCTCTCCCAGCGATCACCTATGGACCAGAAGCTCCATCCATGTGCGTTCCTCTCCCGCCGTCTATCCCCCCCTAAGCGCAACTATGACATAGGGGACCGGGAGCTGCTGGCGGTGAAACTCGCCCTGGAGGAGTGGCGTCACTGGCTGGAGGGGGCAGCGGTTCCGTTTCAGGTATGGACAGATCATAAGAATCTGATATATATACGCTCCGCCAAACGCCTAAACCCCCGACAGTCCCGTTGGGACTTGTTTTTTACCAGATTTAATTTCACTCTGTCCTACCGACCCGGATCTCGCAATACCAAACCTGATGCCCTCTCCCGTCAGTTCCGGAAGGAGGACACCACCCCCCAGGGGCCAGCATCCATTCTGCCTGGACCCTGTGTCGTAGGAGCCCTGGTCTGGGAGATAGAGGACCAGGTACGAGAGGCCCTCCAAGGTCAGCCAGGTCCCAGCACATGTCCAGAGGATCGCCTGTTTGTTCCCGAACATCTATGGTCCCAGGTAATCCAGTGGGGTCACAACTCCTGCCTAGCTTGTCACCTGGGCGCCTCTCGCACCCTCCAATTACTCGCTCAGCGCTTCTGGTCGTCAACTATGAAGGGGGACGTCCAGGAGTTTGTTTGGGCCTGTCCTGTCTGCAACCAACACAAATCCTCCAACCATCCGCCAGCTGGCCTCCTCCAGCCTCTGCCGGTTCCCACTCGTCCCTGGTCCCACATCTCACTGGACTTTGTTACCGGCTTGCCAGCCTCAGAGGGGAAAACGGCAATCCTCACCGTGGTGGACCGTTTTTGTAAGATGGCACATTTTATTCCTTTGCCCAAACTCCCATCGGCTCGAGAGGCCGCACAGGAGGTTTTACACCATGTCTTTCGCCTCCATGGCATCCCCACCGACATAGTTTCTGACCGTGGCCCTCAGTTTACCTCCACCTTCTGGAAGGAATTCTGCCATCTTTTGGGAGCCACAGTCAGTCTATCCTCCGGTTTCCACCCCCAGTCAAATGGTCAATCCGAGAGGGTCAACCAGGAGTTGGAGAAGGCTCTCCACTGCATGGCCTCACGAAATCCTCTTGCTTGGGTCCGGCAACTCGTGTGGGTGGAATACGCGCACAATTCCCTCTCCAGTTCGGCCACTGGAATGTCACCGTTTCAGTGCGTCTACGGCTACCAGCCACCCCTGTTCCCTAGCCAGGAGAGGGAACACCTAGACGACGGACCAGTGTACATCCTGCGCAGTCTGCTCCTCATCCCACAGGATAGCCCAAATGCAAACATAAATTCATTAACTAAATAACAACATTATGATCACCAAATACTTGGTTTCGCCACGATAACCAGGAAGTTCGGATAGTGCGGTGAGTAACAGAAAACTGTTGTTTTTGTAAATGCTAAATACTAATAAACTTCATTGTTTTAAACAGCCAGTGCGTATAATTGTGATTCTTTGCAACCAGACATGCTTAAAACAGATGAGAGACGATGATGATTACGAATATGAAGTGTGGATGGTAGAAGGTAGATGGTCCAAACAATTGCTACTTGAAATGCCGGTAGGCCTTTCCCTGCACCCTCGTAACAATGCAAGGCTGATGAAAGGTTATTGCAAATGGTGGGGTATGATATGCTTTGAAACCAGAATTACGAACAGTACAAATGGTAATGCGAATGAAGTTGAAACTCACAGCTTAGATGTTCAACATTGCCGGCAAATGGCTGCCTATGCGCCGTGCGCTTGCGTGAATGAGTGTCTGCGTGAGCGTCATGGCTCAGTCCGTGACACAGGGTACATGTTATCTGATTTATTCACAAGAAACCACCCGCACACAACCACCCTGCACTCACACAGCCCACTGCGCAGTCCTCTCTATGGCCAATTTAGAGAATTTAAGAGAAAGACTGGCCATTTACCCTAGCTTGAGGCTAAGTGACCTTATACCCACCACACACAAGCACAACACAATACCTAGACAATACCCACAAACAATAACTAGACCAACACAAACAATGAGTAGGCTGAATACTCAGTGAGGAGGCCTCACTAACTGGCTTGCAAGGAGTAGCCTACTGGCTTAATCTGGCTTGGAGCACACTGATCATAAAAAGTCCAACCATGTCAAACTCGGACTTGGCTGCCTTTATTCCCAACTCCACACAACAACTACACTCACACTCCCTTGACTGGCTGCTGGTGTCTCACTCTCCAGCAGCCTGCAATTAGTTCATTGCTGGGGGTGTAGGCTATAGCCGCTGCGGCCAGGAGCCTAAACACGACAGTAGTCTACTACGCTGGTATGACATATTGGCCCTCATTTACACAACGATCGTATGACTGTGTGTATGCTCTTTCACACACAAATGTTGCTATTTATAAATTTTAATCTCACATCAGGTCCCGACAAGGTGTACACAACTTTTTGAATTGGCTCGGACTTGCACAGCATACAACAAAACTATTATGAAGGCATACGTTCCCAAATGACACGTTCCCAAATGACAAAATTAAATAGGGTAGGCTAGGTGAAAATAACCGGTATGTAAACCTTTTTGCAATATGGTTAGCTAGATTTTCCTCTATTTAAAGAAACTTTGACCGTCATGAAATTTTGGAAATGGCAGATTATTGGAGGACCTCCATGCACATCTTAGACGTGAGAAGATTTTTCAAGACCATACAGATCTCATGAATAGCGATAAGTGGCTTTTAGGTCACTTTCGACTGCCAAGGCACCTCCTTCTGGACCTATGCAATTTTTTAGAACCCAGTTCAGAAGAGAAACTCTGCATTCAAATGCCCTACCTGTGCCTGTGCAGGTACTCACCATTCTGGGATTTTTGGCTACTGGGACCTTTCAAAGGGAGATATGGGATAGGTTTAGTATTTCACAGCCAACAATCAGCAGAATGATGTTAACGGGTCCCTTTCTCATCAATACATTCATTTTCCCTGTGATTTCCCTGTGTGTGGCAAACTCTGATTGAGAGATTTTTGTGAGATTGCAGAGTTTCCTAATGTGATTGGAGTAACTGACTGTACCCATGTATGTCTGAAGCCATCCTCCCTGAGAGCATACATCAACTGTAAAAACTTTCATTCCATTAATGTTCAGGTTATTTGGGATTCCATAGTTGCCCAATGGCCTGGTGGTACGCACGACTCCTTTATACTGTTAAATTCCTTTACACACTACAGTATGACTTCTCCTCCTCGCTCTCTCTCTATCCGTTGCCCGGCTTGTCAGATGTTTAGCTACTCCCCAGCCTCCTTTAGCGGTTATGATACGTGTAACACTTGTAGACAGCTGGCTAGTCTGGAGGCGAGGATCACTGAGTTAGAAAGCCGCTTCCACACATTAGAGAAGACTTACTCAGTGCCAGATAGCACTGCTGCCCCCTTAGCAAGTGTGGATGCACCAGAGAGATCATCCCCTAGCAAGCTAGCCAGTGAACCGGCGGCATCTCTCTCGCAGCAGGGAAAGTGGGTTACGGTGAGGGGCACTAGTCGCAGAACGAAACCCCCTGCACACCACCAACCACTTCATGTTTCTAATCGATTCTCCCGATAACTCCTCCAACCAAGACAAAACTCTGGTAATTGGCGCTTCTACTGTACGAAATGTGAATCTAGCGACTCCGTCAGCTGTAGTCACTTCAATCTCTAGGGCTAGAGCAAGCGACATCGAAGCCTATTTAAAAGTGCTGGCGGCTAAACAAGTAATGAAGTACCCCCGGATAGTTATGCATACTGGCACTAACGACGTCCGATTAAGGCAGTCGGAGATCACCAAACCGAGTTTTATTTCTTTGTGCAGGTTGGCACAAACGATGTCAGACTCTGTAACTTTCTCTGGTCCCATACCTATTAAACGCGGTGAAGAAATGCTCAGCAGAGTTTTTTCACTGAACCGATGGTTGTCAGGATGGTGTGCCGATAACAATATGGGCTTCATCGATAACTTCAGCTCCTTCTGGGGAAAGCCTGGACTTCTGAATCGAGATGGTATCCATCCGTCTCGGATGGGTGCTGAGCTCCTTTCTAGGAACATTGACCGTCACTTAAACTCAGCTTGTTCCTGACAAACCAGAGTTTGGTCCAGGTAGCAGAATTACTGTCCTACACAGTTCTCTGCGGCCCCGCCGTCACCCTAGCAGCAGACAGACAGTGAGAGTGTCCGCGACGAAAACGTTTTCAAAACGACCCGGTAGAGGTATAAATTATACCAACCTCACAAAAATAAAACCAGAAACAAAAAAAGAATATAGCCAGAAATCACAACTGAAATTTGGCTTATTAAATATTCGTTCGCTCTCCTCAAAGACAACGTTAATAAATGAACTTATTTCTGATAATCAAATTGACATACTTACTTACAGAAACCTGGCTAAAACCTGATGAATACCTCCCACTAAATGAAGCTACCCCCCCTAGTCATCTAAATTATCACATACCATGGAGTAGCCACAATTCACAATTCAATTCTCACTATGGCCCCTAAGCTTGATTATATTTTAAAATCTTTTGAAGTTCTTGTCCTTAACTTGATTCATCCTGATGGGAATGGTGCTAAACCCTTAACAATTGTAACATTATATAGAAGTCCAGGCCCCTACACTGAATTCTTATCAGAATTCTCTGACTTCCTGTCCTCTCTAGTCATTAAAACAGAAAACATAATCATATTAGGTGATTTTAATATCCACATCGATGTTGCAAACGATAGCCTGGCAATTAGTTTCCAATCTCTGCTTGATCACATTGGCTTCTGCCAAAATGTAAACACACCTACACATCAAGGTATCCCCACTCTTGATCTTGTTCTGACACATGGAGTACAAATAGAACAACTTACAACCCTACCTCAACACTCTACACTAACTGACCACTACTTATTAACTTTAAAAATCACATTAGACTATGTAGCACCTAACTCAGTCTACTACTACACTAGAAACATAACTCCCAAAAGTACAGATGACTTCATAGCAAAAATTCCATCTCTCCTTGAGTCTCTGTTGAGCCAATATAGCCCTGTATTAGAAGGCTCTATACCAAGCCCAACCCAAGTTGATCAGTTAACTGACAGTGTTGTAAATGTACTATACTCCACATTCAACTCAATTGCACCACTCAAAAAGAAAACTAGGAAACAAGAAAAAATTGCCCCATGGTATACCACACAGACTCGCTTACTGAAACAAGCTGCTCGTAGACTTGAAAGGAAATGGTATGCCACTAAACTTGAAGTGTTCCGCCTTGCTTGGAAAGATAGCTTAAAAGAGTACAAGACAGCACTTAACAATGCCAAATTAGCATATTATTCCTCACTTATACACAATAATAAAGATAATCCAAAATTCCTTTTTAACACTATATCCCGTTTAACAAAAAGCAGGATTGAGGTGTCCCATTCCATTCCAATAAGTCTAAGCAGCAAGGACTTCATGGACTATTTTAATGACAAAATTGAATCTATTAGACTTCAAATAAACAACTCTCTTGTAACCTCAAATCCAGTTGGACCACATGTAATGGTTACAGCTAGCTCTAGTCAACCTGTAGCATACTTTGATTCATTCACACCCACCAATATATCAGAAATTACATCTTTGATCTCTTCAGCTAAAGCCTCAACATGCTTATTGGACGCTATCCCAACTGATCTTCTTAAGGCAGCTCTCCCTATATTGGCTGAGACGATTCTTAAAATTATAAATGACTCACTCATAGCTGGGCATGTCCCAAAATCTTTCAAGACATCTGTTATTAAACCATCAATTAAAAAACCAAACCTTGATCCTGATGTTCTTGCTAATTACAGACCCATATCTAACCTCCCATTTGTTTCAAAAATACTTGAGAAAATAGTGTCTAAGCAAATCTGTAGCTTCTTAAATGCCAATAATATCCAGGAAACCTTTCAGTCAGGCTTTAGAACTAATCATAGCACAGAATTAGCCCTAGGTCTTCAATGACCTCCTTATCGCATCTGATAATGGATATATATCAATATTAATCCTACTGGATCTTAGTGCTGCCTTTGACACTATTGACCATGGTATCCTACTACACAGACTTGAACACATGATAGGCATCAAAGACACTGCATTAGCCTGGTTCAAATCATACCTCTCTGGTCGCTACCAGTTTGTACACGCTCATAATGAGTCATCAACCCATACTAAAGTATACCCCAAGGCTCAGTGCTAGGTCCCCTGCTGTTCTCCCTGTACATGTTACCTTTAGGATATGTTATAAGGAAACATGGTATTACTTTCCACTCCTATGCTGATGATACCCAGCTTTACCTTTCTATGAAGCCTAATGACTATATGCCAATGACTAAACTTGATGCATGTCTCCTAGACATCAAAACCTGGATGACTAATAATTTCCTTTGTTTAAATTCTGATAAAACTGAAGTTATGAAGATTGGCCCTAAACAGCTGACCAAAACTCTACCCCATCACCAAAACTTACTCAGTGGCCTGTCACTGTCATGTAATGCAAAAGTTAAAGACCTCGGGGTAATTATTGACCAGGACCTCTCTCTAAATAGTCATGTAAAAAACATTTCAAAAACATATTTTTTCCACCTACGAAATATTGCTAAGGTAAGAAAGTTCCTATCCTTTGAGGATGCTGAAAAATTAATACACGCATTTATTACTTCCAGGCTCGATTATTGCAATGCTCTGTTCTCTGGGTGTAGCAATACTTGCATCAAAAACCTACAACTAATACAAAATGCTGCGGCCCGAACACTGACCAGGACTAAAAAATATGAACATATCTCTCCTATACTTGCTTCCCTACATTGGCTCCCTATTAAAAGTCGAATTGATTTTAAAATACTCCTCCTAACCTACAAAGCCCTCAAGGGTGATGCACCAACATATATTAAAGACTTACTTGTCCCTTACCACCCTCCTAGAACCCTAAGATCCCAAAATGCTGGTCTCCTTGTAATCCCAAGAATATCAAAATCTACGATACCGTGATTCTGTTACCGTGCACCCCTCCTGTGGAATAGTCCCCCCCCCCCCCCACATTCGACAAGCGGACACTCTCAATACTTTTAAGTCTAGACTTAAAACCTTCCTCTTTACTGTTTCCCATAGTTAGGGATGGTGCATGGCAAATCATCACTTCTCATGGGTCTTTTGGAAGGGACTGCCTCTGCTGTTGCCCCCACTTGCGAGGCATGGCAGCCACTGACCATCCCTGCAGTGGTGCTGGGTTGCCATGCATCATACCTTAGTTATGCTGCTATAGCCTAGTGCCGCCACACAACCTTCATGTGTCATGCCATACAACTCTCTCTCTCTCTTTCAGCTCTCTCTCTATTTATATATGTGTGTGTGTGTGTATGTGTGTGTATTTATGTGTATATGTATGTGTATGTATGTATGTATATATATATATATATATATATATGTATATGTGTGTGTGTGTGTGTATTTGTATATATGTATATTGATGCGCATATAGGTTTGCCCAAATTACTGCTTTCTGCTTTTTGCTTCTGATGTGCGAGCCTGGCCTAATTTACTATTTTCCTCTGTCCACAATTATCTTTGCTGAGTGTCATCCCTGCCTCATTCCGGCGGACTCCTCTCACCCTCCCCTCCTGAGTGGACTACAACCAACACTACGGGAGGCACATCTCACGACCGACTCCCCATCACAGAGGACCTTCCTGGACGCCGACGCGACTCCCCTTCCTGAGGCTTTGTGATTGACCCCCCCTCACAATGGCGCTGTCAAATTGACCCTTACTGTTTCCCACATGACCCATCTCATTCCTTTGAGTTTGTCACTATGCCTGGCCGCTGCTACATTGTCCAGCCATAATTCTTGATAACCACCTATAGACTGACTACCAGTATTGTAAGAGTGGGGTAATACTCTATTATGAACTATTATGAACCTTAGCTAAAACCATAGGCAGCTTATAGTCTGTCATGATTACTACTGATTGTAATTTTTCTGCATGACCCCTGGCAGTTGGGTTAGCCCCTTGAGTCGTGGATCTGCCCAAGGTTTCTTCCTAGATTAACTGAACATAAGGGAGTTTTTCCTTGCCCCTGTTGCTCTTGGGTGCTCCTTCTGTGAAGCGCCACGAGACAATACTATTGTAAAAGGCGCTGTATAAATAAAACTGAATTGAATTGAATTGAATTATATTTCAGGATAGCATCATAGGGATGCGCCTGCAGGAGGGTGCCTTGTGAGGCCGAAGTTAACTCCTTGGTGAGAAATTACCGTTTTAAACATTCACAAGCACAAGATTTTCAGATTTTCTTTCTGATTTATGAAAGGCTACCTCCTCATGGATTACCTGGTTACTCCACACAAGTCCACACACGGAGAAAGAGCGCAGGTTCAACCTTGTGCACACTCACACGTGAGCTACAGTGGGGCACTGCATCGGGGTTCTAAAGGGCAGATGGCTCTGTCTTGGGTCAGCAGGAGGAACTCTGCTTTACACGGCAGAAAAAGTTTGTGAAATTGTCTTGGCCTGTGGAGTTCTGCACCACATTGCACAGACAAATGGCGTGCTATTTGAAGTGCAGATGCCTGCAGGAGGACCAATCCCTAGCTCAACCTCCATTGAGAGCCATCCAAATGGCGACAGAACCTCATTCAGAATTTTTAAAATGCAACCTCTAGAATAGGTGAGCAAGCAATTGAAACGACAATAAATGTTTTGTAAATGTTTATTCACTTTGAACACTTTAGGTTCTCATTTATAGCTATTAGAGAATTATTAAATTCTGTCTCTAATATCTCATCTTGTTAAACCATGACTGCTGTGAGGTGTGTTGGATCAGCTCAGGGAGAGGATGAGTGTTGGCCGACTTGGGTTGGTCATGCCTTGTAGTTGAGCTACACAGGTGCTTGGCAATTGTTGATCTGAAAAAAATTAAATAGATTAACTTAAACAAGGCATCAGTATCGTCATACTCAAACACCGTTACCAACTATAAAGTTTTGCGGTTTTACCTTCCTCCTGCTCAACTGGTGCTTCCATATCTCTTCTACCACATACTGGTATGCCTGAGATTGAGGCTGAGCTGACGGGCGAGGCCACACGCTTCTCCACAGGGGTCAGCAAAAGGCTGGGGGCTGGCCTCCTCCAGTCAGCTGGGTGCTGCGCTTTAGTGCTTTAGTGCAGCACTACACTTTTTAGTGGCCAGTTTTAGGTCAGACCATTTTGTTTTTCAGAATATGGATGTAAATAATTTTGTAAAACCTCCGAACCATCCTCCGAAATGACAAACATGACAGGGAATTCTATTTTATTGAGAAAGATTAAATGAAACCTCAACAGGTGTTCTCCTCACAGCACCAACACTGTTGACCACAGCTGCATTTTTTTCCACACTCCGTCTTTTGTGTCCCCTTGATCCCGGCCTTTGCGCTCTCAAACAGAACCAGCTGGTTTTCTTGAACTCCACTTGTTACAGTCTCAATTTCCAATTGCGAGAAATTCCCTTTCTTCACTGCTGTCTTTGGGTTCACCATTGTCAGACACAGACGGATGGAGGCAGAGGTAGATAAACAAAGGAGGTATTTAATGGGGTAAATCAATGAACAAAAAAAAGTCACGTCCACTTCTCAAGTGGAGGGGAAATCAGAAAATCACTAACTACACAAATCAATCTGTAAACGAAAGTCACGTCCGTTACTCTAACGGAGTAAACAGAAAATACTAATACTAAGATTAACAGAAAACTAGAAGACACTGGAGTATGAAAGTAAACACTTAGAAACTGACGAGGAATATCTGAAGGAACAAGGGTTGACAAACCAAACAGGGAATCCAAAACTTACGGAGCGGAGAACACGGGAATACGTGGGACACGGAGAATACAAATGACAAGCGGGGAGTCTGAGGGAATAACGACGAGACCAGACAAAGGGTGAAGTGGAGGGGAGACTTAAATAAGGTGGAGACCAGGTGATATTAATTAGAACTCAGGTGAAGGAGATCGAGTGCGAGTCTGTGGTGTTGTGTGAGGGGGCGTGGCCGTGACCAGGTCCGATGCAGACCTGACAACCATGTCGTGAAGCCTGGAGGCAAGACTTCTAAACCCCCAATTTATATGCGCACAAAATTGCGCTCGTTTCCACGTTTGTTTGATAAATGAAGACCACTATATGAAGCCTCGATAACCGGCTTCCAAGAAGTAGGCTACTGGTTTAGTCCATAGACCAGCTCCAGCGTGGAGACTTGAGTGTAAATAGTCCAACAAAGTTGGTTCAGCACAGTTGTAGGTTCTGTACCTGGCTGCATTAATCTGTCATGCTGATGCACTCAGACTTGACTGCCTTTATTCCCAACCCCACACTCAACACGCTGAAGGTGTCTCACTTGCTCGCCTGGGGGTACTGTGTTCATGTGTTCCTCTGAGTTCTGGTGTTTTCTGGGTTGTCCTGCTGGAAATGGACAGTACAAGGACATGGGGGGCAGTGATTTCATGCATTCTGGTGGATTTTAGAGTGGTCCGCTGGAGATGTGCAATATCTAAATTCATTCAGAATAATAGCCTGTGACTTGTGACTGACAAAAGCACCAAGTTTGGGCTTAGCAGTCCCCACACTAGAAACTATGCTTATGTGCTTGTAGCCTACTTTACACACCTGTGTTTCAGATTTAAAGGCAAGTTCATAGTTGAAAATATTTGATAAGCAACACCTTCAACACCTTCAAACTAAATGTCAGCGAGGGACATTCATTCTTCATTGAAGCACTTCTTACCACTAGGTTTAACAGAAAATTGGCTTGGGGAAAAATATCAGCAAGAGCGATCATTAGATCATTAGCAAGACCAAACAAATAAAATGCTTAAACATGTAAGCAGATGTGTACGTGTCAGGTCTGCATCAGATCTGGCCACGACCACGCCCCCTCACTCTGCCTCACATACGCACAGCTCGTTTCCCCGTTCGCAGTCACTTCCTTGTGCACGATCACCGTCACCTGAGTTCTAATTAGTATCACCTGGTCTCCACACTATATATGTGTCCCTCCTTGATTCCCTGGTATCTGGCCTCGTCAATCCTGCCTTGGATTTACTCCGCGTCAGTTGTGTTCCCTGTCTGCACCCACAGGAGACTCCTCCGTGCAAGAACAACTGCACAATCTGAAACAGGGGAAGAGCTGCACAACGGAATACACCCTCCGTTTCCTTACCCTCGCCGCGTCTAGCGGATGGAATGAACCAGCACTACTGACCACCTTTCGCCTGGGACTAGAGCCCTCTCTGCGGTTACACCTCGCCGCCTATGATGACTCCATGGGCCTTGAGCGGTTTATTCAACTCACCATCCAGGTGAGTTGCAGGGAAGGATGTCTCCAATCACAGCCCAGCGAGTCACACCGAATTCCCCGACCAGCCCCACCAGATTCCTCACCTGAGACACCCATGCAGATAAACTCCGTCAAGCTGAGTGCCACCGAACGGCGCAGGCGGTTAGAGCAGGGGTTGTGCTTGTACTGTGGAGCTACCGGCCATCGCATCCGCACATGCCCTGTTCGGCTGCCTCGCGTCCTGGTGAGTGAGGTCTGTTTATCACCATCAGTGTTACCCCCCTTAACGTTACCCATAACCCTCACAGTGGCAGGTGTCTCTTTCACAGCCTGGGCCCTCCTCGACTCCGGCTCCGCAGGGAACTTCATAGTGGGGTCCACCTGCCGACGCCTGCGGGTCTAGCGCCACGACAGCCAACAACCCTACGCGGTTCAATCAATCGTAGGGCGTCCCATAACCCGCCGAGTCGTCCAGCATGCAGTAGGCCCACTAATGCTCCAAGTGGGGTTCTGTCATCAGGAAGAGATTGATCTGCTGGTGCTCGAGGGAGCCACGGTATATGTGGTATTGGGGCGCCCCTGACTGGTACAGCATGCCCCAGTCATTGATTGGGCCACAGGGGAGATACTGATTTTCTAAATGTTCGTCTTGTCTTCCTGTCCCTAGGTCCCGGCATGATAACCCAGCACTGGTGTTAGGCACCACTTCGGTCGAGAGCCCGCACTCCACATGTAGCACAACTGTCCCTCACGAGTACCGCCACTACTCCCCACATCGACCCTGGGATTGCACAATCAAACTGCTGCCCGGTGAGCCAGTGCCTAGAGGTAAAATCTACCCATTATCTTTACTCGAACAAAAAGCTATGGAAGAATATATTCAATATTCTATATATTTACATGTGTTTATGTGTTCCGTCACTTTGGTCTCCCGGAAGATGTTGTTTCAGATCGGGGCCCCAATTCATCTCCAGGTTCTGGCGGGCCTTTCTGGGACGTCTGGGTGTGACCGTGAGCCTCACTTCAGGATACCATCCACAAGCCAACGGCCAGACGGAGCGGAAGATTCAGGAGATTGGGAGGTTTCTCCACATCTACTGCGCACATCAGACCACCAGTATGTGCTACAAGAAACATTTTAATAAAAATCCTTGGGCTTGGCCATTGGTGGGAATGTGCATGCAAAGTGTGTGCTTTAAAATGTTGGTCATACATAGGCTAGTCATTTATTTCTTGTTGTATTTATTAGGGCCTGTTATCTGACTAATTTTCTCTACCTGTCCTGCCCTCTTTGAAACCCCATGTCTCCTCTCCTAACTCCTGAGGATAGGCCTATTGTCTAAATAAGTCAATATTAATAGCCTACATGTTTGAGGTCATGTTTAGGAAAAAAAAAAACATGTGCTCATTAATGCATTTAGGACAAACTAAACATGGAATATAATTTATATAAACTTAAGTGTCTCAAATCGCACTTCAATCTTTTTGGCTTGACTTGTGTTGGAGCAGAAATATCATGCAAGTAATTTTTTTGCTGCATTAGGCTTCTTAATTGTACCTAAATTCAGCAGGTTATATGTTCAAATGCTTATTTTGATATAGGCTACCCTATGGTTTGTCAACTGTTGAGTAAGAGTTTGTGAGCTATTGCACGAAGAAAAGTGGGTGTGTGATGGATGCAGAATGTATTAAGAAATGTAGCCTAAGTCATAAGCTATTTCTCACAAACTGTTTACAACAGCAATGTGTGACACTGGAAAATTAAGATGCGCAGTTTGATTTGATTTCATTTGCAGATGGTATCTGTGTGACAACAACTCCATGAGCAATTTAACTGAGATGAATAGATGTTAATTTACATGCACTAGAGGCATAGAGATGTTTTGCGTGAGGAATTGGAGGTGTGGCGTGAGGGTGTGTGAAGGCAGTCAAATGCGTGTGTCTCATGCTCATTGTGTGAGAGTTGGCAACTATGGTGTTTTGTCTTCTGTCACAGTGTATGATGTGACAGGCAGCTACAGTTATTTTATAAATGCCTTCCCAATTAACAAGATATGGGTTCAAGATAGTTGACGGGCACTTTTAATGTAATTATAAACTGTAAAACAGCTTTAACAGAATGAAAACGACCCATGTATACATCTTGATTTGGAATTGAATTTTTGATCTAAATAAGATTGTAATTGGATAATTATATGCCAATTTAATTTATCCCACAGTTTGCATTAGTGCTAGTACAAGTAGAAAAACAGAAGGGAATTAAAGTGCCTGTATACTATGTACACCGCAGTTTAACTAATTGTGAATGAAAATACTAGGTCTAGTTTGGGCCTGTGAGAGACAGCATCCGTACATCTATGGGAGAAAGTCTGACCAAGTCACAGACCATAAGACACTAGAGGTGATATATGGTCCCTGATCCAAGCCATGCGCACAGACTGATTTTGCAGTGGATGCAATATTGAGAGCACTTACCACCAAAGGAAGAAGCACCCAACCAAGCAAGGCCATTGCCACTGTGTGCCATATGTGTAACCCCCCCACCCTTGACCTTTGTTTATTATATTTAGATCTGGCATCACTGGACCGACTGTCAACAGTGACAGTCATGGCATGCAAACTAGTGAAGCATGGCAGTTGCTCAGTGCTTGGATGTACAAATGAACACAAACATATTTTTTAGTTCCTTCATCTGAGCCTCTGAAGAACCAGTGGGTTAATTTTAAATGCAGCGACACAAGGAAATGTTTGTTTAGGGGACTGACAGAACGTCTGTTATCGCTTGGTCTTACCGACATTTGTAATGGGAGGGTACCAGCAGCAAAGCAGCATTTTTTTTTCCTGCACAGCAAATATGACTTAACTTGACTTGGTTTAAGATGGGTAAACCTTCGGGAGAGTTTGAGATTGGCAGAGGAACCAAGAGGAACCAATCCCGCTTTTTTCTTTTCAGCTGCCCAAGTGCTGCTGGCCACATCAAGCCGGCTGTGTAAACACAACCTCAGGTACGTTAAGTTTGTGCAAAATGCTGCAAATGATTTTTACATTTGGAAGAATGCATTGTCACAATCCAGTGTAGGCTAACTTTTTGGAGACAGTAACACACGTGAACATTTCTCAAGCTATCTAGTTAGCTGCTAACTTGGATGACAAAACATAAGTAACAAAACATGTCTGTTGTAGCTTTAACACTTTAACTGAATGTGTTTTCACTATATGAAACATTGGGTGGGTAGATTTATGCAAAGCTATGGGTAGTTATTGTTAGCATTAGCATAATTAGCTTGCCACTTCACCAGCCATAGCAGGTAGTCATAGCGAAGGTGAAGTTCAGCACACTGGTCAATGTTGCTGGTTCAGACCAATGACTATATATATATATATATAGATGGACAGCACATCTCAATTAATGCCTCCGCAACCGTAAAATCTGCAACCGGAACAACGTACTTCTTGCTACATAGTGCTTTGAGTATGCACAGTGAGGAGGATAGTCATCGTTAGACACGCCCACTTAGTGTGCAGACCCGCCCCCTCCCCTGTAGCTTCCTTTTGATTACCTCAGGTCAACTTTGGTTCGGACCAAGAGCGGACTAGTCGGAGTTTGTCAGGTAAGTGTGATGTATTAACTGTGAAGCTCTAATATGTTTGTAATATAAAATACACATTATACAGGTAATAATTTTGAATAGTGTCATGTCAGTGTAATAAATGCAAATACCAGCTTAGAAATGAACTCCAAAAACGTGATAACTGTCTGGCTAAAGTTAGCAAGCAACTGTTTTAACTCAAAGTGCTAGCTTGTTGCATGATATCAAGCACACATTAGCATGGACAGAGACAAAATCTGTTGGTGACTACCTTGGTTTTCTTTGGATCCTTCATTCAGTTTTCCCATCCGTTCCTAATCCTAACCTTACGTTCAATGCTGCCTCTTGATGAATAGTTTCAATGCCCAGTAACGCTAACACTGTGTACTGACCGGTAATGTTAGCTAGCTGCACAAGGTAGATTGCTGACGTGAAAGTAACAACAGATATTTCGTAACCCTTCTTGCTGACAGTGAATGCTAATTTCTCTTGGGCTGTCATTGTGTATTACCAGTAGCTTTGTAGTTTTAATGTTAGGTGGAGGACTGGCCGAAGTGGCAGAAAGTTGGCAGGTAATTGTACTGACTGTTGTTGCTGGGATGTGCCACTTGCTTGTTTCCAAATTAACAAAATTGAATCTGTACATATCACTATTTCTAGATTATGAAGCCTCTCATAACTTCCATTTGGATGTCCCTGAACTCAGCTGAAATGTTTTCACTTTCCCTGTTTCCCTGTTTAGATCACCAACCTTAACCTTAACCCTAGGTGAATTATGAATATGGTGAGTTTTTCCCCGGCAGTATGTTCTAATACTAACATTAGCCATCAAACTAATTGTTTTCCCCACTACAGTGTGATACAAGCCCACTGCCAGCTTGACATAAGCTACTAATATCCACCTTGTTTGTTGTTTCTTTGTTTATTTAAAAAAAAATAAAACCATAGTCCATACAGATTAATTGGGCACAATGAAGCTTATGTTATCTTATAATTCCTATTCATACTCTAATGACTATGCTAGCGATTGTCTGGTGCTCATGTTGACTGGTGGCATTTGCCAAACTTCACTGAATATTTATAATGCCTCTGGAGATCTAAATGGGCAGTTGTAGCGGATTCCTCATTTTCAGGAAGCGTTTGCTAGTGACACAACATAATAAAAACCACTCCAAAACTAATATCTCATACATGTCCCTCCAGCAGTATCCACTTTAACTGAAAATGGAGTGGATTATAGGAGGTGGCAGAGTTACAGTTACACCTCACTAAAGATCTGCGGGCAACCTGTAGAGTCACAAGTTTTAAATACTTAAAGACTTAACATGGACTGATAACACCCTACGTGTTCTGAGGAAGTCCAGACAATGACTCTTCTTCCTTCGTCAGAAAAGTAAATTTAAGATTTCCACATCCATCTTAAAGGCCTTCTACACTTCAGCAGTTGAGAGTGTTCTAACAGGTAACATCATCACCTGATATGGGAACTCCACAGTCTGAGATTGTAGTACTCTGCAGAGATTGGAACTCAACTCCCTGCCCAGTAAGACATCTATTCCAGAAGAGTACTTCTAAGAGCCTAAAAGATTCTGAACGACTCTTCTGATCCAAATATTGGACTGTTCAAATCACTAAGATCAAGAAGACGCCTATGTAGTCATAAGGCCAGAATTGAGACACTCTGGAGAAGCTTCTGTCCTCAGGCCATCCAAACTATTATCACACACTATACTGACTTTGCATACACAATCACAGACACTTTGCACACACTACTTAATGGACTTGTATAACATCTCTCCACATCAACCTAAAAACCTTGTTTGCTCTGCCTTTCTGCCCCCCCACCTACACATGCATACATACCCCCCCCCCCCCCCGGATCAGCCCAAGGTTTGCTTTTGGGTGCTCCTTCCTATCCCCCCACCCCATCCATAAATAGGCTGACAAACACTCTCTCTCACCAACTTGTAACCTGTAACCTTGTAACCTGTGCTGTCTGCGAACAGAATTGGTGATTGAGATTGAGAAGGATAAAAAAATTTGTAACTATTTTTGATCTCATCTGAAAAGGTCATGTTTGTAGTATATAGAAATACATATCTCAATACAATAAATTATGATATTTATCAGTAATACTGTCTGGAGAAAAATCTGATTTGATTCAACCCCGTCACATTGAATTTTTAGATAGAAATGCCCCAGAATGCAGTTTAATTTGATAACATTTTGGCTTGGCTTATCTGTCCTAATCAGTTCATGTAATGCAAATATGTAACAAAAATGAGAGAAAAAGAATCTCAAGGCTATTCAACAGGGTTGACTGCACTGTAACAGGGTTGAAAATTATGTAATGGTTGAATGAAGAAGCATCGCATGTATCTCATTTCTTTCCTTTTGTATGAAATCATTCACATTTTGTCCGGTTTATAAAAGGTGATGAAACTGAATTTATGTAACCTTTAAAGTAGTAGTGATAAAATATCACTGTCAAATAAACATGAATTTCGAAGTAAATCCAAAACATTACAATGAAAACAGGAAAGAGAACAAGAACTTTTGTAACTTTTACAATAGGAAATTCTTTTTTTCAAGTTGGTTTAAAATCTGTTGTTAATTCTGGATTGTGTCAGTTGTTATTGTACCACACGGGGTGATTCAGTATAGACATGGTTTATGCCATGGTTATATAACCACTTTTTGGTAAAATCTTTTTCCTGTAACAATGTTAAAAGCCTCAGCTTGACAAATCCTGTATGTGAAAAGAAATCATAAAATATGCATAGAGGATTAAAAAAAGTATACCACTCTTCACACCATACCATTCTTACCTTCATGATGGCACTTCCTCTCAAAAAGGATGTCATAAAGGTTAAAGTATTGGATGATGGAATGGTCACTTTACAGGGTTCAACAACAGGCAGGGACAGGGTTAAAAAATAATTTCCCCTAAAATTCAAGTACTTTGTCGTCGCCCCCTTGTCTAATGGGGATTTCTCATTGCATAACTTTTGCTGGGCCAATTGGAATCTCAGCACTTGCTTCAGAATCTTCAAACACACTCCTGCGCCTTTGATGAGGCACCTGACCTTGAAGAAAGAGAGACGCCTGATCTGATCACAAGTTTTACGTTAAATTCGCGGTAAGTCAATCTTTTGGAGCAAACACTGCAGCTATTTGTTTGTTTGAGTCAATTAACTTTAGCTATCACCTATTTCATAGAGTTAGCCCCTACTTTACAAAATGACAAAATGGTATTTAGCAATACAAGCTGACCTGATGCTGGATTTTACATTCGCAAGATTGAAGATAACAAACTTTCTAGCCATCTAACATTAGCTAGTTGTAACGTTAATTCCAGCATTGTCTGATTGCCGTGCTAACTAAAGTTAACCATTTAGCTTGCTATGTAAGGACCAGTGATGCACGGGTTGATCCGCGGTCCCCCGTGGTTAGAGTCACCAAAAAATATTTTTAATGATCGGGTCACGATCGGTCGGGTCGTTTGAAATAAAGATGCCGATTAAACTTTTGTAATCTATACACACTGGGTGACTGCATTGGCAATGTGGATGTTCAGCAAGAGGTTAGCTGAATAATGCACTTCGTGTTAGTATGTAATGTTTGTGAGTCTTGTGTGGATACTTTTTATATTTATTTATTTATTGTACTGTTTATTTCTTGACCCTATATTTTGCTGCTGTGGAGGTTAAATGTTCCTGGTGGGATCATTAAACACATCTCATATGTACACATACATACATCATATACAGATCTGGCATGTACACATCATATACACACCTCACATTGCATCGTAGTGAAAGAAGGGACATACCCCCCCAACCCCTCCGCACCCACACACATACAGGCTGTGTCTGCAGTTTGTTAGTTGCCCATTCCAGGACACTTAAGCGCTCCACTCAATCATGTTTCTCTCCTTTTGTGTAGCGTTAAAATAAATCACTTTTTAACATTTTCTAGTGTTCTATATACAGGAAACATAATACATTTTTAAATGCAGCTGTTCAGATCTAGTTTTCTGAAAAGTTATAACAGAAGTAGGCCTACTTCTGGGGACAGTGACATCTAAAAGGCACCAAATCTGTGGCATAAGTAGGATGTAGTGTGTGCACAACGAGACAGGCGAAGGCAAGTCTGGCTTATTGAGACTAAGGTTGGAGTCTCTTGTTAACTGTATACACGCATGTTATGGTATGGACAGCTAACGTGATTTAGACATCAATTTTTTATATTAGTTTATTTCAGCGAGATCAGAAGCTATGTCGTCTCGTTTTGAAGACACGTACGGATTCATGAATCATTGAATACCATCTGAAGCTCCGCAGGCAGAGGCAGAAGCCGAGTAAACAGGGCCAGATTCAATATTCAGTGGATATACGCAAATCTCACCAGTTGACCTGTCCACTATCCAACATGGAACACCGACTCTCGTAAAACTGGCTTTGCCCCTATTAAAACTGACTTGATGGCTTTGATAACATCACACACTTCCCCAATGAAAAAGCCTAATTGCCCCCCCCCCCCACAATGCATTGCTTTCAGTCAGCCAACCAGACAAGTCGAACAAGCTCAATGAGGTGACGTAATCATCTGCTGTTTCTGTGAAATCGCGTTCGTAACATAAATATGACAAGAAATGCAATTGAACAGAAATCGTTACTGTATTAAACGGTAGGTTTGTACTTTTGTTCATAAATAGGTACGCCACAGCTTGTTAAGCGTTGATCGTAGTGAACAAACCGATGTGATGCCTTCAGCTAGGCGTAGACGTAGGCTACTCATTACAATTAGAAATGCGGTGTTGCAGACTGTCAAGCTAACTTGTATCTGTGGCAAACTGTATTGTAACTGTATTAGCCCTTTAGTCTGTATGGGGTTATTGTCTACAATAGCCCTTTGCGTGAAAGACAAAATAACGCAGCATGATCTGATTTTGGTGGTGATGTTGCACACCCGGGTCGCTGTTGACATTAAACCATGTTGAGCCTGATCAGAGTCGGTCAACACGCCTATATGCATGTATATTCAAAGAAATTTACAACGCTTGAATTGATAACACCAGAGAATGTTTAAACGGTCTCTGTCATAAATTCAGGGCATGTCATTAGCATCTGAAAACCACATTTTCAGAAGGCAGAACACCATCACAAGTTTGGATATGTTAAATACAGATGTTAAATACTAATCGTTCTAAAACAGTAAATTTTATGTTGCTATTAAGTTTTTTTTGCTATGACATGCCAAAAATGTCACCAAATATATTTTTAAACTTTAATATCGGCCCTCTCTAAATGAATGGAGAGATATCCATAACTCCAGATCGGTGGTGCATACTGATGTGACTGAAGTGTATTGTGTGAATCCCTGTTTCTGAAATCTGAATTGAGTGAATATCTACTCCTTGATTGCTCAAATTACGTTCAAAATAAAAAATAAATGTAAACACCTGTGCCAACATTCAAGGCATGGCTATTACCATGGTGATGGAAATGGTAAACAAAAGGCTAAAAGTCAGTCAACTGCTGTGATACATTACTACGGAGGACTTTTTAAGTGATGTGTCTCCTCCAATCAAAATGTTTCTGGATACACACACATCTGCTGCTGTGTGAGAATGAAATGTCCCGTGAAATTATCTTGATCCGACCAACCAGAATCCTGTTTCCCCGGGATTAAACCCTAGGTAATGCATAGTCTGTGTGAATTAAAGTGTTAGCCTGCTGGTAATATTCTGTTGTCCAAGTCCATAGAAAGGAACAGAATGTAATAAATGACTAGGCCGAACACTGAATAAGAAAAATGTTAAATGTGCAGCCATTGATAATAAAATTATGGTTTTGCTTGTAGTAGACACCATGAGTAATGGACCTGTGGACTGCGTGGTAAAAACTCCAGTATCGCTGCAGATTGGAGATACAGTGACTGATAATCTACGACCAGGTGTTTATGTGACAGACATTGTCTTCCCAAATGGAAAATCCATAAAGGTAAAAAAAAATCACTATCAATCAAAATTCAACTATGTGCCAAAACCACATTGTCAAAATCCTTAATGAGGCTGAATTTAAAGCTTTTGGAATTATGTTTAACATTTACATGCTGTGCTGTAGTCTAGTTTGCTGTGGTGTGTATACTGTGATGGTCCCCTGAGGCATTGCCACCACTGCAACCCCTTCCCCCAAATAAACATAGCTGAAATAAATACATTTAAAAACATACTACTGAATACAGATTATCTTGAAAACTGCACAAGTGGGTTTTAGGAACAAATTTCTTATGAAAATCTTGAATGAATGAATGAGGCCCATTGTGAATCTTATCCACAATTTAGATACATTCTGTCCGCCACACAGAGAGCAATAATGAATATGAAAGTGGTGGATGTGGATAGGGGGTGGATAGCCTGTAACAAATTTTACTCAGTAGGCCTAGGCCTATTCTCTGCTTTCCTTTGAGTGGTGTTTTCATTTCACCCTACAGCAAAGGAAAAAGCTATAGCTCTTACTATTCCTTTATGGTTGTGTAAATTAGGGATCCTAATAGGCATACCGATAGATGAAGAGTATACAGTGCATCTAGCAATGAAACTATAAGAAAGCTAGAGCCTAGAGGACTAGCATCTACCTTGAAAAAATTGGCATCATCAGTCGTGTAAAGGCCTACTGTGCCTTTAAATGCATCACTAAACTGATGGCCAGGTTAAAGTTTTTCTACTCTGATCACCCAGCAACACAAGCAAGACTAATCTACTCAGAGCAGTAGACGCTTTGAGTCTACTAAACTAAAGCTTTTAATCAGTGAAGGCACGGTCATCAGAAAATTGTGGTGTTCAAAAGGCTATGCCAAAGAGGACAGGGCCAAACTGAAAGTAAGGACTTGCGCGTTGGTTAGACAGTGGGCATGGTGTTATGGGTCTGGCGGTTCTATGCCTACCCACTTTTAGACAGGCCCATCCTAAACATTTAGTTGAAAATAATAAATTGTGCATTTTGGCACTGCATTACAAATGGCCTTGCAGCTCCACAAATGGATATGGCCATGACAGTGCAGGGAAAGTTGAGGACAGAATACTTCAATTACAATGGTTATGATTTCTGTGTAATGTTTTTTGTTGTTAATGCAAAACTAATAGACTGTAGCATGTGTATAAAGAGGCTAATTCCCTTTGTGCACGGGGAAGTGTCAGAATGGTCGACTGTTTCCAGTAATTAGCTTTTACGTTGGGAAACAATTGTAATGAGGCTATAGCTACGAGCTAACTACGAAATGAACCCTGAATTGGTAAGGAACATGGAGAGCTAATTTGTTAGACTTACTTTGGATGGTAAACTACTATAACTGCACTGGACAACTAATACTTATGCCTAATATTAATCTAGTTTATTGTACATAAATAGACGTTTGCTTGAAAAGAATGAAAACATCCTGAAACAAATGTCCTTCAGGGACTTTTCGTCCTCCATGCACAGAGCCCATTAGGTAGATTGAATAGACTAGCTTTGTTTGCATAAATGAAAAAATGCAAACTCTCGGGAAGGTCGGTTCGAGGTGCTGCAGCACCCCCTAGAACTCATTTCTATTTCAAGTTGGCAGTTACCACACAGAAGCCGCACAGAACATGTGTGCGGTGTGCATGGTCTAATCTGTTAACATGCATTGTAAATGAAAACAGACCAAAAATGTGTCTGCACCGCGAACACACATATTCCAGGTCGAATAAGGCATAAGGCAAAGTGCAACCTTTTTGCCCACCTTTAAAATAGGAACAGCGTGTAATGTCAGCGTTTGGACCAGACAGGAGAATGCCTAATTAAATCAAGACAAGGGAAAAAAAAGCTATTATACCACAACATGTAAATGCAAGTGGATGATGCAGACAGTGCCTGCCACCATTATTCATCTCTATTGTAAATTTGTCTAGAATTTGGCCTTAGGCTAAATATATGTCAGTGAACAATATGATGGCACTGACTGTTTTAGAAAATTGTAATATAGACTACATTTTGCATTATGTTGGATTCATGTTAAAACCCTGAGGATAACTAACAGGGTAGGTTTCTCTCTTGCCTCATGGCAGGGATTTAAGACAATTTGTGACACATTGTCATGTTAATGTGTAGTATTAACATTCTGTTTATAGTGGACTCCATAGCAAACAGCCATCCTGTGATGCAATGTAGTAAGCAGTCTCATCCATATCCTGATATTGCTGTGCATAAGTTTGGAAAAAAGCGCCAACTGATCCAGACACACAAAAAAAAGGTTTGGATACAGTGTGAGGAGGTCATGCATAGTTTAACTAATTATATTATAATATGTAACATACACTAAATAGTGAATTGACAGCCAACTCTAACTGATTGGGGCACAGAGACTCACTTTAAGTTTAATTTCGCTATGCCCTATTCAGATAACATTAGTTATTGGTTCACGTCAACATTTAATGTCTGCAAATGGTCTACATAGAATAATGGTTATGCTCAATACATAGTCAACATAGATTTTGACCTTTTTAGATATAATTAATTAGGCATACATTTTCAGAGAAGAAAACAAAAGTAAAAGTTTTTGTCCCTTCCTCTCTGTCAGCAACGAAATTCACAAAGAAGAAAAATAGTCACTTGATAAATACTTGATAGATAATAACTGCGGTTAATATATGAATTTTGCAAAACAGCAGCTCTGAGGTTAATACTCAGGAGCGGCATATCTAAGGCAGTTTTTTTCATTATTCTCACTGATCACATTTAATTACTTCTTTGGGAAATCTGAATGGTAATAAATGTCTATTTTGGCCACCGGGTGGCGGTAGTGCACTGGCTCTGCTGCTCTGAGCTCTGTTTAATGGGTGAAAGCAAGCATATTCATCAATTTTGAACTACAGTGCTGTTTGAAACGTGCCAATAAAATATAAACACGTTGATTTTATCTAAATCATCTGTATGACCACATGTTGCAATGAGCAATTCAAATAAATGGATAAAAGTGATAACTATAGACGAGATCCAGGCAGTTTCTTATGGGCATGCTGAATGCTAACATTACCTATTGTAGGTACAGTCAAGAAGCTAACATTAGCATAAAATCCTTATCCAGGTCAATGCTTATCCAGGTCAATTGGCCAACATGGTACATTCATCTGATGGCATTTTAATCGATCTGCCATTTGTCTGTGATGCTTACTTGCAAATGACTTGCAATTGCAACAAGGTTAACCTAGCTTGTAAAAGCTGGCTATAAGCTACGTCTCAGACTAGTTAATGTTACAGCTCGCTAAAGTTCAACACATTTGTGCATGTCTGACTGATTCAGTATCAGTTTTCCTAGAAATTCTTTTAATTGATATATAGCTTTACAACTACATCCATAAGCTATGTCATGTTCCCATTACTGGGTGGTTTCAGTTCTAAAACATCACAACAGTTCTATCTGGCATTCTAACCTTTTTGGTAATTTTCTACAGCCGTGTGCCATTTAGTTTCATCTGAGAAGGGGCAACGTACTTTCTGTAAATTATATTATCGTCCTATGTGGGACTTCAGGTGGCATATCTTTCAGTTGTAGTGAAGACGTGATAGTGGACAAATAGAGCTCTAAGTCTGCTCTGAGCCTGAGTGCCTGCAGCTGGCTCAGTAGTGGACCTCAGCAGAAATGACGCTAATAACCACTTTTATTTTTTATTTTTTGACACACTTGTCAAAAGTGCGGTTAATACATGATTGTGGTAAATATACAATTTTATTTTTTATATTTTACACTAAAAAGTGTCACTTATTCACGGTGTATCTAATATTCAGGAAATTATGGTAGCTTAATTTGTCAAATGAATTTCCACGGAATCAAAAGAAGACAGTAGCCTATTCGAAGATCTTTCCTCCTTTCGCCCTAACATCTTTCTTCTATGCGATGATCGAGGGAGAGATGCACTTGACAAGGCTCTGCAGACTAGACTATTTTATGCTGCCTGTTAGACTAAAAGATGGTGGGGAGATAGTGGCGCAGGTGGTAGAGGTGCCGTTCGGCAACTGGAGGGTTGCAGGTTTGTGCCCCCCTCTGGCTGACCCCATCTAAGTGTCCTTGAGCAAGATACTGAACCCCAAATTGCTCCCGGTGGCAGGTTAGCACCTTGCATGGCAGCCTCCGCCACCGGTGTATGTGTGTGAATGGGTGAATGTGGGGCATACAATGTAAAGCGCTTTGAGTACTCGTAGGAGTAGAAAAGCGCTATATAAATGCAGTCCATTTAAAAGGCGTCTAACGCGACATGTTTGCTGCTACTGAACATTTTAGTTGATGTGTACTGTAATAATGGCAAAAACATATGACTTATATTTACCCAGATCAGCATACATTTTAATGTACAGAGGACAAAAAGTTTCATTATTCACACATTTTTAAATGCTTGATATCAATTTTTGACCCAAGTGGCAAATTTCAATTATTAGCACTGTTTTAAAGCCCGTATAAGGTTGTGGTAGCCTATAATATTCTCAATATGAATTTTCATCTTTGAAGATTGTGATTAAAGCAGACTGGGGCCTAATACCTCTATTTAAATTGTTAATTAATGAATTTTATTAATTTATTTAATTTAAGTAAATATGCATTAAATATTTACATTTTCATGATTAAGTATTCATTCAAATTCAATGGGATGTGTCACTGTGTGGTGCTGCAGGTTCAGGAAATTTCATTTAAGAATTACTACTCAGCCTTCTTGTCAGTGCGTTTGCTAAGAAGAGAGGAGGGAAGTCGAGAGGGTGCTGGCTGTGCTAAGTGGGTCACCTGTCTAAGAAACTTCCCACTTATGGCCAACCCTCACACTGAGGCAGGAGCACAGGACTATTTCTCAGTCTTCAGACAGCAGGTTAGAGGCATCTTTTCCCATTTCAACCAATATCCTCACTTGTACTTGTACATTCTGTCAGTTGTTTATCTCAGTATTTAAATTCTGACTTCCATAGACATGTGAAAGTGACATTTTTTATTTAATTATTCTCACTAAATTACTAAATGGTTGGAAATACAGGTATTGGCTATTTGATAACAGTAGTAAATTGCTTAAGTGACACTTACATAACACACATGTCTAAGTATGCACAAATGATTGTTTTCATTGTCATTGTATATGTGCAATATAATAACAGTTAATGCCATTCATTTGCTGTTAAATGAAATGATGTAAAAACTTGGAATAATACAAATTTTAGAACTTTGGAGTTGGAAAGTCTATAATGATTTTAACGTTTAACGTAAACGTTGAATACATAAAGACAGGAAACGTAATGATATCTATGTCTGCATTATGTTGATATTGGTCCACATCCAGTGCTGAGAAGGTTACTTTTAAAGTGTATTTCAGTACAGATTACAGAATTCATGCCCAATACTATTACTTAAATTTTTTGGCGAAAGGACTATGGCTGGTTATTTGGTAGGTGGTGCGTGCCCTACATGCATGTTATGCATGTGTTTGCACAGTGTTTTCTTCATAGCCAAAGTTAGAATGCAAGCAGCTACAGTAAAATTATTGAAAAAATTGCTAGTAGGCTAGGGGGGAAGCTGTCAAAATGTAACCAAGCAGAGTAGCCTAGCGCGTGGGTTAGAATGGAATGGATCTGATCGCACAAGTATTTGTAACATCATTTGTTCCGTTCTAAAAATGTGCCATGTGAACACAAAACAATCCCGGAACAATGGCATGAATTTGTATCAGTTCAGGGTTTGTACAAAATAGGTGTGAAAGCAGCCTAAGTCTTGCTCAGTGCCCTAGGCCCAATGTAGACCAAACCTGTTGGAAATTTGTAAGTAAATTTTTCAAGAATCATAGAAACATTAAAATGTGAAAATTAGTCGCATTTGCTGAAGTGCAAATTGGCTTACTCTTCAGAATTGCTGCCAATCAAATTTCATCAGTCAATCTATTGCAGTGTAAATGGCCGATTCTCATGAAACTTGACTTTATTGTAAAATTACCTCTACACACACACTCATACACACTTGCACTTGAGTCATTTGAGTCAACTTGTATGAAATAGCAGAAGTATTACTGTAGAGATATGAATGCACATGCATTCTTGTTGTGAACACAGATGTTTTGGAAAATGCTTTGGCTATATGTTGGATTATTTTGACAACACCTGGCCTTATATACTATTTTGGGAGTATTATCATGCCACATGAGCCAGGCATGTGGTGTTTGAGCAGTCTAGTTAAGTTTAATCACATTATATCTTGCACTTTACTATCCATTAAGTACTTAGTATACACATACTGCTTGAATTTGTTTCTTGTCACAGATGTTAGTGGAGCCAGATAATGTGTCCTCTGTTCGGCTTATTATACGACAGCCATCTTCTGCTTGGCTGAACTTCAGCATTGAAGAGATCAAAATTTATGACTGTGGACATGAGGTGAGAGTTGATGCACACAGACTTTGCACAGCAAGACTACTGTGTTCTTTCTATTCAGGACAGGCATGAAGATAATCCATCTGTTTTTATTGTTTTGTCATCTTCCAGGATGCTCAGAGAGGTGTTACTACTTGGTTTTCAACCCTCACACCTGCTGATGAACCTCCTCATTTGCAAGTAAATTATTGTTGCACTTTCATTTTCCTTTACCCTCATATAGAACAAAAACAATGTACTTTGTGTTTTACCAGAGGGATACATATTACAAGAATTAATGTAATTAATAGTTCAATCAGGAGTTTCCTGGTTAAATTTAATCAGATTTTATGAGCTCATGTGCTCACATGGCCAAAAATTACAACAGCTAACACAGCAACTATTGGGCTACTGTACAGTTTCAAAAAGTTGGAAGAAGACTAGAAACTAAACTTATATGCCGCAACACCTGCCTGTTGAATCTGTTATAAGTAAATTTACACCATAGGTTACATTATTTTTTCATTTATACATTTTAATGTCAAAGAAGGGGAATTTCAACCTAACATAGTCTTACTTTTAGCAGGTAACATATCATCAGCATTATATAGACACAAGCAAAGCTAATGTTACCCTCTGGCCATCACAACTAACATTACTATCACTGCAGGAATTCAGGGATTTTTTATTATGGGACATTATATTTTCTATGTAAAGTGAAAGTGGTGTAAAGATGCCTAAATGTGAGAGTTTCAGAAAAGTTCACTTGGTGTGTTTTTTTTTCCCAGAATATGCCGTTTTTAATCAGTTGTTATTGTTACTATATCACGATGGCAGCGTGTTGACGTTAGTTTGTGTTAGTTCACGTGAAGTCATTCTGAGTATAGAAATGAATGGGATAAACGTTTCAAAATGTTGCCACCACTCAAATCGGTCCTTTACTCCACCCTCCCTTGTCATGAGATAACCACTCTGTCCATAAGGAAGGCTGCAGTCAGCTGCGGAATAGATACTAGGCAAGATCACTGCGCAGGGGCACTGATCTCTAAAGAATACGCTTAAGCGTATTTAGTTTAGGTCAGTGCCCCTGTGCAGAGCTGCGTGATCTTGAATTCACCTAGTAAGCAGTCATTGAAGGGAGACAACAGAGAGCGGTACAAGAGGGCAGCTCAAGTTACAATGATAATACAATTATTTTATTTTTCGTGCAATCTACAAAGTTACAGTTGCTAAAAGGTCAACAAAAATGCCACACATCACTGCAGTCTTTAATCACAACACCAGAGACAAGTTACCCACACAAACCTACACAAGGAATGTAGAGTAACAAGCCTTCCTGGAGACTAGGATTCCCTTTTATACACCCGAGAGCACACATCACATGTAAAACAAATGGCAGACCTTCCTGCCCTCACAATGACATTTGACTTCTTGCCCTTCTGTTGTTTTAACTTGTCCAGGTTCAATGTCCACTCCCTCTAAATTCCTGGTGGAGAGAGATGTCTATTTGGTTTTCATCAGCACTCTCTGTTTCCCATGTTCATAACCATAATTTGCTTGGTTGGTCGTCTTAGCCCTTTAGACTAAGGTTTTACACATGGCATACATTTGTATCACATTACTATTCTCTTTTGCTGATATACATTTCTAAGATATTACAATTTCTCCTACACCTGTCCTGAGGAAAAACGCAGATTTGCTCATGCACTATCCATTCATGATGCATCATGTAATAGGCTATAGTCTGCTGTTTTCAGTAACAGTGCATTTTCATGTATTAGGCCATGAGTTGCTGTCAAGTAAAGAGTGACATATTTGATGTGTGCAGCAGGGGTTGGTAATCGAATGTTGTATTGTTGTACTTGCCTTCACTCTTTTTGTTGATTGATGCATGCGTGCAAATGTCCAATCACGGGAGTAAATTAAATAAATGTAGGCTATATGCCGTAAATACATCATGTTGTCTTTTGGTAGGCTAAACTATACTCGCCATACCATCCATACATCTCCACGAGAGAATATTGCTGTTTCAAATAGGCTACAGTATTCCTAAGAGTGAAGGAAAATAGGCTATTTGAACTGGTATACTTGCCTTCCTTTATTGCTTATGGGGAAAGCGCAACTGTATGATATAACCGTGCCACACAGAATGTCACTGATAGGCAAGTAGACATCCCAAGAAGGCATCTCCACAAGTCCTAGTTTTGCCGTGATTGTTATTTACTGTCTGTGAAAATTGATCATCTTAGGGTTTGATCAAAGCTTAAGTCAGGTAAGGTCAGATTTTTATTTTTACTGTCCTACATGGAGTTGTAGGAGTTATCGCTCAACCCGTAGGTGTAGCCTAAAAGTTCAAGTGCAAATTCAATTGCATACGAAGATGGCATGTCCTCAGGGAAAAAGATAAAGGGAATAGTGCAGCCTAGTCTAGTCTAGTACAACTGGCTCCGTTTAGAGAAAGTAACCTAATCAAATTTGTGAGAGCGTCGGAGGGCTTTCTCCAGAGGCATGAAACCTTAATTTTTATTTAAGGATTATCTTTGAGTACAGTGCAGTTATGCAAAGGCCATTAAGTCCCTCTGATAAGCTATAGCCTATTTCTTGTTATTTTGTGTTTGTACAGTTGTTAACAATCTCACATATGCCTATGAATGTGTCAGTGCTGTCCCATAGTTGTATTTGTGTCCTTTGCTGTGAATGTTCTATGCAAGTTGATGTTGTTTGTTGATGGATGTTTCAGTACAACCGTTGCTGTAGTTGACAGTATATTGCCTAGGCCTCGGCAAGCCTACATATTAGGAATTAAAATACCTCTGTAAACTATGTTTTAACTTGGCATGGTCCCTCACAACTGAGCTGTCAGTCACAGTGGTAGCACTTTTTGAGGTGCATCATCCATAAATCTGTGGATCAAAGCAAGCTCGAGCACGGATTCCAGGATGTCATACAATGTGTTAAGTCGAATATTGCATAGGGAGGGGTTGGGATACTGTACATTTGTACTCTGTTAAGTTTTATGAAGCATAAAAGTACTCTGATTGCTCTAGTGCCTTTTCACAGTCAAGGTGCCTCTGTCCCCCATTGGAAATGCATGTAATAATAATCAAGATATAATGAAGACCTGTACAGAGAGGAGGTGACTCAGCTCAGTAACTGGTGTGTTCTCAACAACCTGTCCCTCAATGTGGATAAAACAAAAGAACTGATCACTGATTTCAGAAGACCTCCAGGCAAACACACCCCAATGTCCATAAACAACCTTCCAGTTGAGACTGTTCAGGACACAACGTTTTTGGGCGTACACATCACAGACAACTTGAGGGACAGCAGTCATGACATGTTTATTCACTATAAACACTATATTCTACTCTATTCTACTATGAATCTACAAACAATCAGTGCTCTGTTACATGTCTACTTATGGTATACTTACGTATATTTATATTTATATTGTATGTGCACTAAAGGTAGCTTAATTGCACTAAATGTAGCCTGGTGCACTAAATGTAGCCTGTCTCAAATGTATTCTATGCATCTTAATGTGGCACCACTTGAATCCATGGTAAAACATTGTTTTGTCTCACTATATACAGTGTATATGGCTGAAATGACAATCAAACCCACTTGACTTGACTTACACATAGCAAAAATAAGCGCAAAGCCCCCGCACAGGTCTGTGTGTATGATGTATAAATACATTTCCCCGCTCACACACTCTTTTTTTACCCCTGACCAGTTTGCATGCCTGGTAACTTGTGATGGGTCAAAAAAAGGCTATTTCATGATTCTGAGTTGACTTAAAGCTACCATGATGGATGATGAGCACATACAGTTCTGCAACCTCACATGTCATATATTCATATATCATATATATATATATCATGTCATATATCATATATGTACAAATGTGACATGTATGTTTGAAATACCATGACAGCCAGATGGATGCAATAATTCAAAAAAAGATAGCCTGAAGTTGCCTAAACCCAGTGTATAATTATTGATGATGCATGCATGATGTTTGGAAGTTTGATTGTAAAGAGTTTGAGAATGTGGAAAGTGGCACAATAAGCATGTGATCTGATTAATTGAAATTCAGGCCATAATATGGATTGGAGTGGTGTGTGTGTGTGTGTGTTTGTGAGAGAGACAGACAGTAAAAGAGACAGTGAGTGTGTGTGTCATCTAATTTCTTCATTCGCATCCTGAAGATACAAGACTTACATCAGTACCTTCATCTAAGGAATTCAAGTTGTCTATGCAAAGGATTAGAGAGAAAATTGTTTGTGTGTGTAGGCCCTATGATTTCCCCAATGCAGAAAATCATCTCCAAATTTCCAGTCTAAAATCCTATAACAAGCCACCAATTCCATGATGCATTCCATGATGCATCCATGATGCTTGTAATTTTATATCTATATAGATTGATAGGCGACCCTATATCTGGTATAGGCTAAGAGAGGGCAAGGTGCATGGGCATGTGAGTGTGGGAGAGCATGTAGATTGTGCCTTCTGTCTCCAATAACATCTGACATGAATGGGAGTGGTTAAAAAGACAGAAATCCAAAATGTCAAAAATTAAATAAATGCAAGTTGAGAAAAAATAAAACAGATTGTGTGTGGCTGCACATGTATTTCTGTATATAAGTCTGTGTGTGTGTGTGTGTGAAAGAGAGAGAGCGAGAGAGACAGACAGAGACAGTGAATGAGACAACAGTACAGTACATCAGCACCTTCATCTAAGAAAATCAAGTTCAATCAAAGAAAGAATCTATGCACATGTATTTGTGCATGTGTGTGTGTGTGTGTGTGTGTGTGTGTGGTTTACAGCAAGGAGCACCCAAGGGGATGCCCAACGGGAAAAAATGTCCTTGTTAGTAGTTGGTAGTGGTAGTTAGTCTAGGAAGAAACCTTGGGCCATCGTGAACTCTCCTGCTATGACTTGGATTGAAGATTCATCTAACTCATGTACAGAAATACAGTTTTCTTTATTTGTTTCAAGAGAGGAGTTTTGTGTGTGATGGCTAATCAACAAGCTAAATATCGAACATGCTAGTTAACGTTAAAAAATTGCAGTGGAAGATGTTGGTGAAATGTTTCATTTATTTAACACTTTTACATGAAATCAAATGTTTGGTAAATATAGAATAATAAACTAGATATTTCTTATAGTCTTTACAGTCAGTCATAGGTGACATCTTTGTCATTTTGTTACTAATTTATAGATGCTCCGGAGCGGCACACAGATGCACCATCTTTTACCGTGTGTGTGTATGTGTGGGTGCATGACAGGAGAAGTCTCAGAGGGCACACAACACACTGCTGCACGTTTGAAAATAGCTTCATGATTATTTTTTCTACACCAGTTTGGGAAGGGTATCGTTTGGATTTTATCGGTACTGATATCAATACTTGTACTGCTTATCAATCCCTGTTACTGTTGATACTCTTATCGATACTTAACTCTGTAATAAAGAATGAGGACATTATAGGTATAGGCCTCTCTCTCTCTGTATATATATATATATATATATATATATATATATATATATATATATATATACATATACACACACACACTGTATAGCCTACAGTCTAATAATGAAATCACAAAGGAAAAAGAAACCTTAATTTAAGAATCTCAAAAAAACTATTACCATTCATGTCATGTCAATAGCATAAGAATCAGGCTTTCAGAAAGGTTTACAGAATGAATACAGCATAGGCTCCTACCATATTGAAAAGAATTGTGGGAAATGTGGCACCTGCTGTACAGATAGGTTACTGTACAACACTGTAATTTCATACAGTTGAAAGAAGACAGTAAAATTTATTTAGCAATTTTGTGTGCCTCAGCAGTTAATTTACACTTGGTAGATTTACTCCCAGTATTGTTTCCTCAGTACTCATGTTCATTTTACTCTCAAAGAATTAGAATTTCTATCTAATTATAGCCTGGCTTACAGTGAGCAGGTAACATGTTACTTAGGGAGTAATAGGGATAGCTAATGCATTAATATGCTATCTTCCTCTGACTTTACAAGCTAACTATCATCACTGCAATCGGCACTGTTTGTTATAAGGTCAGTACACAGTTCAGCTGTAAGTCTGATTTCAACCATAGAATTAAATGTAAATGTGAAACTCGTCTTATTTACTTTTGTAAAGTGCACCATTGCACTAGATTCCCCTTCATAAGCTACCTGTATGTAGCTAATGTTAGCAGATATTACAGTAAATGACCAAGTGCTTTTTTTAGCCATTGATAGGTTATACAGTTAATTTAATGTGGCCGCTTACATGGAAATGGTCTCTGCGACCAGTACAGTCCTAATGCATTGGTGTTCTGACTTCCTCACCACTTAATTTTCTCTTTCTTTTTCCTGTCGGTAAGCATGATGCATCTCACCCTTCAGTAGTGATGCAATAACACATAATTATGTTGCGCATTATTAAAATAATTTTCAGACAGGACACATAATTACAATTCTTTGTAGGCATTTTGAATTGGTCCACATGAAATGATGTGAAGGGCCGGACCCAGCCCCCTGGCCTTATGTTTGACACCCCTGGTCTAGGATATCCAGATCTGATGTGATATTTTTGGTCATATAATTTATTACATTTTTGCAGATATCTCACCATTGGAAGCACGCCAGTACAAATATCTTTATAAATAGATAGGGAGTAATCTAATTGAATTTTTTATGAATAAAGTACAGATATATTTTGACAATGGTTGGACAATGGCTGCATGTCTTGCAAGCTGAATATTTATTCCCTGATGACAGATACCTGTCGTGACCCCACATGTCCATTTCAAAAGATTATGGACATGCTACATACAAAATTGCTGTCTTCGGATGTCTTGCTGTCTTCGGAAATACTGTAAATACTTCTGAAAAAAGGGGGGTCGTCTTATATTCACGTACTAGACAAAAATAGTGAAAAAAAATTTGTGTTAAATGAACCAGCAGCGTCTTATGAACCTACAACTGCCACACACAATGGAAAGGTATGAGACTGTCTTGAAAAAATTAAAAGGTAAAAGAATGGGTTTAGATGCACTTCAGTATCCCTTGACCCGGTGTTGATAAATATTCGGGATACAGTGTTTAAATGTGCTCAAATCTGGTCATATTCGGGATACAGAAGTCTCTGATGCGTCGCAATGGACTGTTACTGCGTGACTGGATGAGTCTTGTCCAGAGCCTGCACAGACTTTGAGGAGAAACTGTCTTTTCAGCGGTCGTCTATGATCAAACTAAGGAAAATTCACTCATACAGATAGGCAATGCTGAGCCAATGTCAGTGTTTTTCGACATGCCAACACCTGTTACCTGCAAAGAAAGGTTGAAAATTACTTACTCAGTTACTGTGTGGTAGAAATGAGAGAAGCGAATCATCGTTATGTTTAAGTGTGTGCTAATTAAGAGTGTGTTAATTATTACATTATCAGCTGCAGTTATTACATTTATTCACATTTACATTTACATTGGTTTTATTCATCCTGCCAATAACGTAATATCAATCTAATGACATAATAACTTATTACATTATTGGTAAAAAGTATTCGTTCAGAAATCCTATTACATTTTTGGCAAGTTATTACATGATTGGCTTTATTACATTAAAAACTGTTAAAATTATCACGTTATTGGGAGTTATTACATTATTGGCTATTATTACATGCTACAGCATACCAAACAACACACATTCAGCCTGCGCTTGCGACTATAGTGACATTTGCGTACTTGCAGGCGATTTTGAGTACATACCCCAGAACAAATCTGAATAATGGCCGCTTCAAACCATTAATAATGTTTTCAATTGTAACAGGTTTTTATTTCTCATATTGACTGAAGGGCAATACATTATCCCTTACATCATTTAAATATTCAGAGAAATTTTGGGAAACAAGGGACAGTGCAGAAAATGGGTTGAATGGGAATTATTATTATTAAATGGGCCTTGATTACCTGTTTCTATAAAGCGGACACGTACAATAAGCATTGTCTGTGGACAGAGTGATGTCCCATCCACAAATTCTAGCTAAATCTACACTATGCAAAGAAGAAACCGTGGTTAGACATAGTGTAATAATGCCAAGGTCTTATTTGTCTGTGAACTAAGATGGACTGAGTTGTACTGAAAAACTGTCCTGCAAGTGACAACCTGCTTTTCAAATGTGGTAGATTAGCATTTTTGAATGTTGTTTTTTGTACTAAATGAATTGGGTTCTGAGAAAATGGCCGAACTAGATTTGTCACATTTTATGCATAAGTAAAAGGAAAACTTGACAGTGTGGGCACTTATATTGTTATAGTTATGTATATGTGTGTATGTATGCATATATCTATGTATGTATGTATGTATGTAGTATAAGTAGTATAAGTACCGCATCTAATTTTTAATGTCACACTATAGTCACACTAAGTTTATGGTGTTGTTAAAGGGACTTCCAGATCCTGAGAAGGTGTCTTCTAGCATTCAGCAGATGTGGGCTTTGACTGAGGTCATGCAGTCCAATCAAACAACTGCATCTGTTGGCCGTTTTGATGTAAGTCTTACAAGATCTAAAACCAGTCTTCGAATTACCCCTGCACACACCCAGGCTTAAATCCATACCTCACAGCTACTAACTGGTAGTCCACTAGCAAGTTTCACTTATGCAAATCTCTTAATGGTGCCCTGCCACACAAAACCATTTTTACCTGTTGTTTTTGAAATATGATAGGTCTATGCAAGTTTGAGTAATATGGTGCATGTGAAAATCTAATAAGGTCTTCGCTGTCTGCACTAGCCAATGGAAAGAAATAAATGGAGAAATCAGGCCAATCCAAAAAGCTGATCATGTTTACGCAAGATAGACCACACTTGAGCCATTGGCAGGCACTGCATTATTGCCCAATCCATGCTGTATTTGATTAGCGCCTGCCCCTTGAAATCCTAATTAAGCGAGATCACTGAATATCCATGAAATAAAGATAGCGGGCAGAACAGCAGCGTCTCATTTTTTATGCTGAATAACAGGAGGTTAGGGACAAATGGCTGCATTTCGAAAACAATGACTTGTCAACTTTGGCGAATACAACGGGCTTTGAACGTTTCAACCTGTGGTTGAAACAATAACGTAGCAGTTATCTTGTTGGCTACTGTGAAACCCTACACATTACAAGCTTACTGTTGCAAAGTGTCTGTTTACAGTCTCCAAGCAATTCGTGAATCTGCTTATCTTAGTCTATGTCTTCCTTCATTTCCTCTGAAATATAATATTCCAACTCTTAGTTCTTCGACCCTGACATTAGCAAACTAAGGTAAATAGTCTATTCACTTGACATGCCTTGCTATGCTGACATGCTACTGCAGCGAATCAGAGCACAGCTCATTATCATAGGTGTAAAAATGAGGCGCTTTACACTAGGGCTTTTTGATTAGGTTGCATATAGCATTATTAAGGTCTCCTTGGACCATTACCATTACTGAAGTTACATACCATCTTTGGAGACCTCAGAGAACAATCTGAAATACCATGTCGATGTATGGAAGGGCACATTTAAGCCTCTGGAAGGGAGGTTTGTACATATCAGCTGGCTGCGGTTACACAATAACAGTTAAATGTGTGTAACCTCTGTTAACCAGCGCTGTCCAGTGCGGTCCTCTAATATAGGGATGGCTAGTGTGACGTCACTAGTCACTTCCGGGTCCAAACCTCCGCTGCGAATATAAACAGCAATGGTTGCAGCCTGTCTCTACCGCTGGATTGTGAAACGCCTGGTAAGGCTATGAAGGCATGGAAAACACAGTTTGAAAGGTGAAGCTGTGAGGATTCATCCACATTTTAAAGTAAATTGATTGTACTTTTATATGCCACACTATGAACTCCAAAATACAACGTGACCAAGCAGGGCCCTGGCTTGTTTAAGCTAACGTGAGCCACAGGTGAGGCACCCGTTCGAGTTCCCTTTGAGTTTCCCCTTCAGAAACAAGTTTCTTACGTAGTTGCTGTGCGTATTCATTACTCTGCATGAAACTAACGCAAGTCAAAAACAACTGGGTGTTTTTAGTTGTGCTGAGGGTAGGGTCACTCTATGCAGCTTTTGGAGGGAGAACAGGAATTCCAAAGAGGGAACACGACCAGGTGCCTCTGCAGCTAACGAGCCAGTCACCTTTTTTCACGGTGACATAGTATTTTGCCAGTTACCCAAACTCTGTGAAAAAAACTCTAGTGTCATGGCAGGTGGCAGCCTGAAAGGGAAAGTCCAGGCTTCCATGAAAAAGTGTATGAAGTTGAGGTGAGAAATAAACATAAGGGTGCCAGCAATAAAGCTAATGTTACTGTACCTGAGTAACATTAACTATTCTTTAATTATCTATTAGTAAGGAATTAAAGTAGGAATGTCAGAATAGGTACTATGGTTAGTTGACAACATGAAAACTGTAAGCCTACAGTGTAGTTGGTAGCGCTAGTTATGTTGCCTAAAGTAAACAGGCCCAAAATACATCAACTTCCAAGATTCTTTAAAGCAGAATACAACAAAATTAAAATGTTTAAATTAAAGACATTCAGGACATCTTAAAATACAAAAATACAAAATACAGAATTAATTAAACTAAAGAAAATCTGTAAATAATTGCAAAGCAGTTTAAGAATAAAAAGCAAACAGAGATGCCCCAAGATGTTCCCGCATCCATCCCCCTTGATAAAGGGAGCAACTGATCGTGGCTAGGGAATATTCAAGCTTGTGGAACGTTTCACTCGGGCACCACCAATTGTAACAAACATGTTCAAATTCGTTATGTGTGAGCACAGCATAATTTGTTATGCTACTTTGCTAATACATAGGTTGTAACATTGTTGATTATCACACTATATAGTATCATAGGCTAATAAATAATATAAAAAACATTCGTAATGTAACAAAATTTGATATTTGCATTTTAGTCATGTAAGACATATAGTATTGTCTATTACATTTCTTATACACCTATTTGTCCTGTGTGTTTACAGGTGGACGGCTGCTATGACATTAACCTACTATCTTACACATAGAACATGTATATGATGGATGTAGATCTTGTCTAAAAGGTATGAACACTCATTCCTGGAGCTAAAGTAAAGTTAAAAGTTTTTCATTATGCATCATTGAGTGCCAGTGGAATTTATTTAGTTACAATCTTGTATCTTTGTAAATATCTGTATACTCTCTGTTTTATGGGACATATCTGTTGCAGTTGCATACCTAATGGCCAAACACTATGACACAACTGCATTCTACAGCACTCTCTATATTCTTAGTCATGGCAAAACAAGGTCTGTTCATTTGTGTAGCAGAGAATTGATTTGGCATTAGATACAGCACTCATATTGCTAATGAAAATAAAACATGTTTTAACATCAGTGCAGCATCTGCATGTTCTTCAGATATCTCCAGTTTTATGTTTGATTGGCTTCACTTTATTGGTTTAGTGATGAGCTCCAGCACGTTAGCTAGGCAAGCACCGCCATGGTACCTCTGCTCAATTTAGCATTTTACTACAGTTCAGTACTGTCCTAAGACTTGATTTCCCCAACTAGATTTTCTAGCAACAAATCAGCAACAGAAATTGAAGGCAGAACTGGGGTCTCCAGGGGTCTCCAACCTTTTCTTCTCCATGAGCTAATTTGACAAAATTAACATGGCTGTGAGCTACTCTACTACTGTTTTACATCTGTAGTATTATAAAGATTAATATTACATCATTTTCCATCCTTAACACTTACAGTGTGGAACAAATACTTGTAAATTAAAGTAAAGAAAATATACAGCATCCCAACCTTTTGACTGTTATTTGGTCATAGACAATTCTGGTGTGCACTTGGTCACCTGCTAACATCGACACTACTGACTAAGCAAACTAGGTGAATAGTTTTTACAGTGTCTGAATTTGATTTCACAGAAAATAGGTTATTGTGACTATGTTAACAGTTGTATGTACATTTCCTCTGACCCTGTGATGAGCAACTCTAAGCAGGTGGTGAGCTACCCATTGGAGAGTGTCACAGGCGTTACAAACAATTCAGATGACCTGAAAATATCTTTCTAATACTACTACTCTGATTTTTAACCCACCAAGTCCCAGGGTGACGTATACTGTATTAAACATCCTAGTCGCATATCATGTGATTTGTGTAACATTTATGCTGTCATGACAACAATTCCAAAATGGTGGTGTGATTAGGTGAACATGTCAAAGTGTCAGGTCTCATCACAAAGATAAAAACTAGCTTTAAAGGTGAGTTTCAAAACATTTTACAACTGTTTACAAATGTTTTAATAGCATGTCCTATATTGCATTTAAATAGTTTTGAGCTAAATTCTCCAAGAAACTCATGAAACAAATTACGAAAAATTGTGGTGACATATGTCAATTATCAATGTGACATATATGTCACATTGCAAAAATTACCATATTTGCTCAGTAAATTTAGCTGATTTAATAACTTTGAAGTGATATAGTTTTTGTTGATATATTTAAGGTACATTTACACAAATACAAACATAAAACCATGTAAAATTAACCCTTTATTAATAGAAACAAACACTGTGTGCAATGTGAACGCTTGTCGCTATCTATGGCAAACATTATACAGAGACGTACCACAAATAGGCTACTGCTGAATATTATAAATACAAATATAAATACACATGTTGGTCCTATTTTTGTGAAATTCCATCTTTTATAGTGAGAATAACATGGAAAGGCACAGAAAACAATTTGATGTTCAGCACGTACTGAAGATCATCCAAGGGGAAGACAGTGAATTTGAGGGATGTGATAGTGATTCAGATGATGAACTTATGAATCTGGTGATTCAGTCAATGGTGAAATACGTGAGGTGGATGAAAATCTGCAACCAGAGATGAACCCCAGTCGGCAGGATACCACCATCCAGAAAAAAAAGAAATTTGTCTGGAGAAACAAACATTTTGATACCCAAGAGTGCACATTCACAGGGAAGATGGCCACACCTCCAGACAATCGTCCCACGCCTCTGCAGTATTACAGGCAGTTCATAACAGAGGAAATGTTTGAATTACTGAAGGAACAAACAAATTTGTACAGGGTGCAAAAATCTGCAGCTACCAAGAACTTTAGCACCACTGTTAAAGAACTGGAAGTGTTGATTGGCCTGTACTTGCGCATGGGTCTTTACCATATGTCAGCTATCCGTGCTTGAAGTCTTTCCATCTGCACTAGGCAAAATTACTCAAGAGTACCAAGATTTTTGCTCTTTTTGCAATGATTTTACATTTTTTATTTTACAGTGTTGTTAAGAAAAAAAAAAAACAAATGTGTGTGTTTGTATGCATTAAAGTTGTTCTTAAAGTTAAATATTAATGTTATAATGATAAAATATGTTGTAGTGAATAAAATAAATGAAACAATCAGTTTCTGAGGGAAAAACTGTTAAAATGACATTTTTCAAATGGTTAATAAAACAACTACAAATACCCAATGTGACGTCCATGTAACTTTTCAAATTTACCATTAACACCCAATGTGACGCATATGTCACTTCACAGATCTTTGGGAAAAAAAATGGGTTCCGCATGGTCCATTTGGTTTGTCAAATATCCACCATAATTTTCCAATAGGTAGAAATGGGTCTGGGTTCTTACGGGCGAGTGTAATATCCCTGCAGCAGCTGGCATTTGTGGCCACTGTCTCCAACTGACATAGCATCTTTTAGACTACCGTGCCCAGTATACTTTGCATCCCTTACAAACTCACAGTAACAGGCAATATTACTGTAACCACTGTACTTTCCTATTGGGCTATTAGTCTTTGAGCTAAAGGATTTGTCGATACCATCTGAGGGCAGTAAGGCACATAGTGATTTTTGGAATGGCAAGTAAATGGGAGGTGGGAGGCCATTTGGAATGGCAAGTAAATGGGAGGTGGTATGATATGGTGGGCTAATATACTAATTCTCAATGCAGTTAATATACTAATTGTGCTATACGTAAAGTGGGCTATTAAGCTACTTGTAAAAAGTGTGGTTTCTTGAAAGTGAATTTGAAATGTGTTAAAAATATTTGTATTTTTCATATAAAATATTAATGAATTTGAACTGCTGCACTCATTTTGAGAACATTAATTGTACCATGAAAAGATAGGCTATTGCAGGCTCTTTGGCAGAGGTGGAAAGTAAGAATTACATTTACTTGCATTACTGTAATTCAGTAGTTTTTGTGAGTAATTTGTAATGTCTAAGTAGTATGAAATAATTAATTTTACTTTTACTCAAGTACATTTTGACCCAAGTTTTTTACTTTGCTACATTGGAACCCCCACCCCCGATTGGAAAATGTTTTACTTTATATGCGGGAAAAAATTAAATCAGCCTGAATTGACAGGAAATTGTGTGGGCACATGCGCACGTAGAATTCACAGTATTTTAATGTAGCCTATTGTTGGATGATGGCTGTGCTGAGCAAATGATAGAGGTCCTGAAGAAGGCTGAGGATTGCTAAGCAGAGACATTGAATTCCCTTGGAAGAGATGAATTGGAAAGCGAAGGAAGTCCCTGACCATATCTAAGCCAGCTCTTTGTGTTCAAACTAGGATTGCCAACCGTTCCATAAATTACAGATTTGTCCCATGAGTGAAAATGGACATGTTCTGTATTGAACTCATATGAAAACAGTACATTGAACTCATAAAAACAGTAAAAAGAATATGAATATAAGGCTGCTTGAGTTGTATGAGATAAAAGGCTATAAGAAATATTTCACTATATAATGTACCAGTTTCACGTTTTACATTGACGAACTGAAATCAAAGAATTTTTCCACGGTATTCAAATTTTTTGAGACCTACCTGTCAACCTCTTTGCAGGCAAATTAATGAGGCCGTGGAATTGAAGAGTAGGTGGAATCATGCTGCAAATTCAATTCAATTCAGTTTTATTTATACAGCGCCTTTTACAATAGTATTGTCTCATAGCGCTTTACAGAAGGAGGTCCCAACTCCCTTATGTTTAGTTAGTCTAGGAAGAAACCTTGGGCAGTTCCACGACTCGAGGGGCTAACCCAACTGCCAGGGGTCATGCAGGAAAATTATAATCAGTACTAACCATGATAGACTACAAGTTGTCTATGGTTTTAGCTAAGCTTCATAATAGTTCTAGAGTATTATAGGTGATTATCAGGAATTATGGCTGGGCAGTGTAGCAGTGGCCAGACATAGTGTTAAATGGGTCATGGGGGTAACAATAAGGGTCCAATAATAACTTCAATCTTATCATAAATCCATTATACCATTGTTGTATTACACAATTCAGACATTAAGCATAATGTCAACAGAAACAAAGCACCATGCAGCATATATTAATTACACATTAATAAACCAGCCAATGACAACATTAGACCGGACCTTTTCAACAGCCGCCCCCAAATGAACACTGAATTTGCACCTGAACAGAAGGTCAACAAAGGTCGACTACAATCATTAACACGATACAATCACATATGAGATCAACTCTCCTCAGGTAGGGCAGGAAGTCGAATCAGCCAGGCAACCAGCCAGGTATAGGTCCTGCCCTTAAAATTCACGTGGGGTAAGGAAGCATCTCGCCACTCAATAAGGAAGCAGTTAGGAGTGATTGGGTCTGGGTCTGTTGCATGTGCTGATGCATAGCCAAACGGCTTTGAGTTGAGAATCACCTCAGTTTCAACTAAGACTGCTGGGCTCTGAATGACTCCTGCAACTCTTTGTCCTCCTCTAAAATTTGTACCTTGGTTGCACAAAATCTCACAAAATTCCACGCCTGGAGATAAAACACTGCAGAGCGGGGAGTTGGTGTCTAGTTGGAGTTGGAGTCTAAGCTGCAGAGATCAATGTAGACTGCTCTAATGGTCATACCCTTGAACAGAAGCCCCCACCTTTTCTCGCTCCATCCAATCTTAATGAGGTAGGGCCCAAAGCAGCAGCTGCTACCAACTTGCCTGCCTTCAGATGTGCCATCGCAGTAGGAAAGGAGTCTCCGAGCTTGATGAAGGGCTGCTTCTTTGGTCCTTTGGTAGGAGTCGGAGGATAGAGTCTCAGAGAGGTCTGCCACCCCATACAGCTGGTGAGCACAAGCTGTAATGAACTCATGGAGTGTGTTGTATTGCTGTGGGTCTGGCAAGAGTGGTTGGTTGGTGGTTATCAGTCCGCAGATGGCTGATTGTTTCAATTCAATGTCTTGGCACATAACGCCATGTTGCAATGTCTGTCAGCTGTTATACTTCTGCTACTCACATCCCAACAAATACTTTGTAGTGGCAGGAGGGGAGAGCAGCCATCTGAGCACTGTTGTGGAATCAGACCACAGTGTTCTGGAAGAAATGGGCACTGTGAGCTCAGTAGCCAGTAGTTTAAACAACTGGGCACCACTAAGGGATGCACACAGCTCTAGACAGGGAAATGACTGCTGTTTCTTTGGCGCAACACTCGCTGTCAGGAAGGCAACCCCCACTTTGGTGGGGTAAGTGGGGGTCATCCCAGTCACGTTTCTTGTCCACAATCTCTGTACTAATACTTTGGCTCTTGTTGTATAGGGCACAATGTACCCAAGAGGGACATGCTGGCTGGCAAGGACTTTATAGATGTTACGCAGTGTGACAGTGGAACACTCTGTGGACCTTTGCTTGTAGAGCAGAGTGTCTGACTGACTTTTTAGATGTCTGAGGGGTAGTCAACCTTCATGTCCTGCCAGAGGTAGCTGAGGAGCGGCTTATCTGGGAGCAGCCTCACCTGGTGGAACATCCCACATGTATCACTACTTAAAATGATGGCATGCTCTCGGAATCATAGCAGGACAGCCAGGAGCGATGGGCCTAGTGTTGGGCCTAGGAGAAGCTCATTCAGGTTGTGACCAGCATGCATAAAGGAGCAACTGTACACTGTCCTGTTCTTGCCATTATGTTGAAACATATGGTGGGGTATATACCACAATTCCTCTGACTGCTCCACCTCCTCTGGTTGCAGTTTCTTTGACTAACCAACTTGTAGCAGCCTCTCCACTTCAACTTGACTTACACTTCAACTTGCAGTGTCCTGTTCGGGGTTCTTGGCTAATTTCTGCTCAGTGCTTCTCAGCTGCAGTAGCTCAGCCTCTCTTGGTGTGTGCAAACATGGCATATTTTTCATCCATTGGGGGCCCATACAGACAGATAGTGAACTCCTTCTGAGGCTCAGAGAAAGTGAAGACACCACCGCCCCGTGAAGCACTTGTTGGTCCTGTCTTACCGCCCAAATCGCTGGGCTCACCTTTGAAGCTTAAATTCTGGGCTGCTTAATGGAGGAGGATGGTCATTTCAGACACATCATCCAAAACTGCATATGCCTCCATCATCCTGTCTCCATTCCTTATTAGGACTTTGCCTGACCTTCAGTAAGACTTTACGACTGCACAGGTCGATCCTCATTGGACACTACCTACTACCAAGTAGGTTTTCTCTGTTTTGGTGACCACAGCCTCCTTATCCTTCTCTCTGTCATTCACATCATGAAGGATGAGCAGGTGTTTTTTTTTCGCAAGTTGCTGCAGCCATTAAGAAAGCTTTTGTCATTGTCACAGTAGGGACAGGGTTGGGGTTTCCTTTTCTGCCCAGTAAGACTAGCAGATGCCTCTAGCTTTGGCTCACTACCAGCCTCACCCTTCTCCATGCTCAGCAGAACAGTGGTGGATTTAGCAGCAGGCTTTGTGTCTTTGCAGTTTTCTTTCTTCTTTGCTGAAGAGTCCTGCCGTGATGAGTTGGACACCTTCATAGTATCCTCTTGGACTTGCAGCTCATACTCGAACCAGTCTGAGGTCTTGAGGTCATGGGGGAGTTTGCTCTGTAGTCTGGATACATGGGACCCACACCTTAGCTTTACGTGTCCATTTAGCCCCAGCTGCTGTAACATACTGACCAAGGAGCACACACGAAGTGCAAAAGTTCTTTTCATCACCCGTGGGGCCATCCATGACCTCAACGATGTAACCGGAGGACCAGTTTATGAGCTTGTGCATACATTGTTTTAAGGGCTTGCATGGTGTCTGTATGCGGGTGCCTAGAGTTGCAATAAGAGTCTGCAATTAACAATGCCTCATCTAACTTTAAATGATCAGTCAGAATCTGGTATTTAAATAATTCTGTGGCATCATTAGGAAGCAGATTTTCCAGCACCATCCTCAGTCTGGCAAACTCTCGTGGATCTGTGTTCAACAACTAAGGGATGCTTAGTTTCAGACCTCTGTACCCTCTCTCTTTTAATTGGGTGGCGGGATCATATGCTAGCATATCAGTTCTGTGGTGTGTTCTGAAGGCACCAGGAAGAGATGGACCACCATAGTCATATGATGGAGGCCCCTGTATATGCAGGCCACTCTGCCTACTATCACTTTGGCGTTAGGGGTCACTTTTCATATGATGAGGGACTGATGGGTGGGTGAAACACAGTCTGACTGTCTCTGTCTGGACTGGTACACCAGTGGGGGAATAGCCTGAGACAGGGTAGCCTGGCTCATCTGAAATGCTGAGGCCCATCGACTGCTCTGTTAGCAGTGAGATAGGTGTCGCTGGAAACTGGTGCCTTGTGGGAAGTGGCTCAGACATTAATGGTGGTGAGTACGGCCTGACCGCTCTTTGTGCATGGGGAGTATGTGCTGCATGTGGTTGTATCCCTCGAGGTACTGGTGTTTTGCTGACTTAACAGCCATCTTGAGGGCAGCATTCTCCTGTGTCAGACTCTAGCATCGTCATGATGTCTAGAACCTGCTGAACATGGTTTCGGAGCTGCTTGTTCTCCCTTTGCATCCCCATCCAAAGCAATTTTTAGCTGAGGTAACTGACTGAGTACGGAGCTCCTTGTTCTCTTGTTGCATTTCCCCTAAGGTGCAGTGCCACTCTTCCCACAGCAAATCACTATTCTGTGATAGCTGACTAACGGAAGAAGGATTCCTGGATATTTCCTCAAACCCCTGCAGGCTGCGCAAACCTACTGGAAACTAACCAGGTGAGTTTGCGTAGCTGTCCGATATGGTGATTTACCCACAATGACAACATTACAACAGGCCTTTTGAACACCAGGTACACCATTTCTGTCAAGAGGAATGGGCTAGTATTTCAGCAAACTATCCTGAGAAGCTTGTAGAAGGATGCCCAAAACCGTTAGACTGAGTAATATACAGTTTTAAGGCCATTCTACCAATTATTAATTATTAATTAGTAATTAAGTAACTTTTACTCAAGGTTTTTTTACTCAAAGTTAATTTTTTACTTTTACTTGAGTAGATTTTTAGATGGGTTCTTTTACTTTTACTTGAATAGAATTTAAGCAAAGTAGAGATACTTTTACTTAATTAATATTTTTCAGTACTTTTTCCACCTCTGCTCATTGGTTAAGAACTTAAATTTAAAAGACTATAATATTTCCGACGTTTCAAACATAATAAGAAATTAACATGGAGTGTGCTGCCTATTAAGTTTAACATGCAAACTGCTACAAAATGGGAGAACTACATAGAAGGGGGCAGACATGATGAGAGTGAATAACAGGGACAGCATATTGATTGTTTGGATACCTCCCTGACTTACTTTATACATGCCACACATCACTCTTTAGAACAACTGTGACCTTTGGCCTGAAGCTGATGTTGTTCTCTGAGTGTTTTGACCCTTAACTCTCCACTTGATGGGTCAGCAGTGGTGGCCAGGTCACAGCCCATCATCTCCAGGCCTCCAGCCCCACTCCTCCTTTTTACGCCTTGCCTGATACTCCATATGGAATGAGCACTGATCATGCAGACTGTGCCAGGATCCCTCTACACCCCACCTCCACCGGAAACAGCTAGGCTTGCCACCCTTTCTATCTGCACTCAATGATGAGGTCTTGGTATTTTAGGCTCTTCCTCTCATGGGCCTCATCACTGCCTTCTTACCATGGGACAGTCAATTCCACAAGGATGATCATCTTTGTCTGTTCTGACCAGATGACTATGTCTTGCCTCAAGGTGGTCTGGGCTATGGGAGGGAATTTGCCATCCTTGTGCCCCCTGAAGGATGTTGGTTCTGTTTTTCCTAGCAAAGACAACTGCTCCCCTGCCCTGCAATGGTTGTGCTTGTGGCTTGTGTGGTTGTGGTCTTTTTCTGGTCTTTTTCCAAGATGTCTGTGGTCACACTGAGCACCTAGTCATACCACTATCTGTAACTCCCATGGGTCGGACCTGTTTGACACCCAGCCAGGATGTGGAGGTGTGTGCCTTTCTTCCCACATAGTTTGCCAAGTGGGTCTTCCTTCAGACCCCACCTCGCCAGGCACACACCTCAAGAGGAAGCTTATGCGGGCAGTCTCCAGAGTTTCTCCTTTCCCATTTGCTCCCATTTGCTCCCATTTGCAACCTTCACCTTCTGTGTCTCCTGAAGTGGTGACACACTTCAGCCTGAACCATTCCTCTCCTCTGCTGCACACTTCCCTTTCGGTTACAGGACAAATCAGAAAGTTGCAGGTGCAGACATTGTCAATGATGGGAGCTTTTGGTCTGCCTGACTGCAGTGTCTGCTGCCCACTTACAGACCGTTTTTATTGTGACCCCAGTATTGCTGACTCGTTCATTTCTAGGGTCTCTGAACATCATTGCCACCTTGCATTTAGCCACCTTGAACACCTCTAACATAGATGAGAGTAGAAGCTGCAGCTGACCTGACTGAATACAGAGCCCCACTCCTGTGAAACTGGGAGGGATACCAAGTCACCGCCTCAGTTGTTTTCTTCACCCCCTCCACTGCAGTTATCACTATCTTATAGACTGTCAGTAGCCACATCAGCCTTGGTAGAAGCCCATACTGGTAAGTCCATGACTTGAACCACGTAGCTCCAACTCATCAATTCCTCCTCACCCACTCATCTGTTTTTCAGTGCAACAGATATTCTTCCTGTCACTGAGGGTATCGTCATACCATACAACTAGTCTCTTAGATCCATGACTCAAGGGGCTAACCAAACTGCCAGGGGTCATGCCACCACACCACAGTGGAGACCACACGACACTCGTAGAACTCGTAGGAGTAGAAAAGCGCTATAAAACTGCAGTCCATTTACCATTTACATGAGTGTGGGGGAATCAGTACTGGATTGTGGCACATTTATTATATTTTACAATAATTGATTTTGTACCTTTGGTGCGCAGTGCCCACTACAGTATTTGCATATCTCAAAAAAATACATATGGAAAGAAAAAAATTTCATTTGGAGAAAAAAAATCCACCGCAGTTTTCAATGGTTCATGCATTGAGGGGTTAAAGATGACAATTCAGAAAATGTTTAATACAAAAATGGTTAACACTTTCGGATAACAGATTAGGACGCATTAGTAACATGAACTAATTAAGAACAAAATATTTATATAGATTTGTAAATGATGAACAAAGAAATGCTATGTTAGAATTTAATATGTGGATTTTCTTCATTTAAAAACATTAAAAATCACAATTAGATAAATAAAGACTAAACTTTTACTAAATGTTTATATATGTTTGTTCACATTTGTTAAATGATGAAATTATTTTTTAAAAATAAGTAAACCCTTTCTAGATAACTTATAACTATGTTGTATGGTATGATTTCCTTGTAAACCATTCGATTTGATTTAAATTAAAGGCTAGCCTTGTTTACAATGAACTAATTATGAACAAAACATTTGGAGGGGTTTTAATAAATATGATATTTTGAGCACTGGTAAAAGGGGGTAAAAGAGTTCTCATGGTCCCAGAAGGTGCTTTATGGATGGAGCACAGATTCACCTCACCTGTTCATTTGTAAATATATGTATTTGTAAATATATGCACCACATCCACAAAGTTTTTTTCATCTCCCAATCTGAAGTGTAAACATGTCTCTATACAGAAACAAATGCCTTTGTAAGTGTAACTCACCATTACCTTTTACAAATTATCTGCTAATGTTTACAGTTTATTTTCAAACTTTTCACATCCCTTTATCTAAAGTGTAAACATGTCTATATATACAAACACCTGAACATATGTACCTCACTATTTCCTTCCACAAGTGATCTGTAAATGTTTACAATTTATTTATAATGCTTTTTGCATCCCCTAATATGAAGTGTAAACAGGTCATTATATACACATGATTACTTAAGCAAGTATAAAAGTCTGTTACCTTTTACAGATAAACTGTAAATGTTTACTATTTACAAAATGTTATCCAAATTCCCTAAAGTGTAAACATATATTCTTATTCACCTCATACAAAGAAAATGGAAAAAAAACAATACATGCATTAACTAGGCCTACCAAGTTGAATTCAAACATGTCCAAATTGCATTAAATTATTTCAGTAGCAAAGTCATTTTAGTAAAAGCAATAAAACAGAAGGGCAAATGTTCAAAATCAATACTGGCTAGATCACAAAACGTAACACACAACACAACAATTTAGGAACCCCTAGCTCCCTTGGATGTTTTCCTTTCAAGACATTGTTTACTTTAATGCCAGTAATGCAGAATTAGGTCAAATTATAGTCCTCTTTATTTGATGAAATGTTAAATGAAATGAAACCTTAATTTCACTTTTACTCTTACTTCACTTTTTTTACTCACTGCTTGAGTAACAGTTGGCTACAACAGCTTTGCGCCATTGCCTGAAGTCACTGCTGTGCGCACATAGTGGGTGTCAGTGGAGCTCGTTGAAAGAACAATGGCCGACAGTGGCTTCCAGTAGCTTGCTCATGTAGTCCTCTGCCTAGCTCCTTTGGGCTGATGTGCATGCTCCTCTGTGGTAATAATGGGCTACTATTTTTGTTGCAGATGCTACCGCACTAGCAATGTAAAGTCTCATTGTCCATTTGTCTAAACACATTCCTAACTGAGTACATTCACTTGCTGATGTACCTACTAAATTGAAAAAGTGTAACTGCATGCTTATCCAATTTTCCACTGGTGTCCAACAAATCCTGATCTGTCGTCCCTCTTCCTTTCCTGTCATTTTGCATTCTCCCCATGTGACCTAGAACTTCCTGTTTCCTTTCAGCTGGTTGGTTCTACACAAACTCTCATTTTAATTGTTATATTCATTTTTACATTTTACTGTAGACTCACTTTGAATTGTATAAAATTAAGACTCCAGTAGAAAATAAATAAAATAAAAATATATAATTCTAAAACTCATGGAGACATCAATATCGTCATGGACACAAGTGGCCTACCTTAGACTAAACTTAGCTAGCTTTCGTTTTTAAGATGTTCCTATGACCTTGGATCATGTGAGAGTAAAACTTTAAAACAATATCACACATCAAGTAAATGTTTAGTTGCATTATTAAAGTTTGTATTGTTTCTTCAGCTTTCCTTCAAATCATTTTGTAATTATTTATCTAAAGATGATTACTTATTAATCTTTTTCAAATGAAGAACATTAAATATCCACATATTAAATATGAATATAGAATAAATTATATACAATTAGTATAACATCATTTCTTAAGCATTTACAAATCATATAAATGTTTTGTAAATGTTTCATGATCAATTCATTACATACTCTATAAACATGTTATTCTAAAGTGTTACCAAAAAAATGTTTCCTTAATATTCATTTTGATCAATTTCAGTTTTGATTCAAGGGGTTTTATTAGCATGACTGTAAAGTTACACAGTATTGCAGTAAACACACACACAACAGATGATCTTATCCTAAACAATTTGGTGATTTAGCTTATTCTCACACTGGGGAAGGCTAAACATGTCCCAAAATTATTGTGTAGACCATCCTTTTTAGAAGTTATCCAGATTGTCCATATTCTTTGTGCATTCTTGTGTGTTCATCCTTTCCCAGGTGTCCAGGATTTTTGGAAGAAAAATGTATTTGGGTGTTTGATGCAAAGAAGCACAATAAGATTTCTGTCTCATATTGTTATAGCGTATCCATGCCTCCTGAAAGTTCATATCATACTTTCTAGCCACTGTGTGAAGTCGATATCAGCATATCGATGCATTTTTTTTCAATTTGAAGCATATCATCTCAAAGGTGGAGAAATAGGCCAGCAGATGGCAGTATTCTCTTGCAGTGCAGGAGAACAGGGGTGAAGTTACTTCAAATACATATGCTTAGATGTAAAAAGCCTTTTGACTGAACTATTTGCAAATCGATTTCTGAATTTGATGTTCAATTTTTTTTTTGTCATGTGGCATTTAACCAAAGTACACTTTAAGGATTACTTGGGTTTCCTCACAAAATTATTTTGTGCTTAGTATAGTTATTGCAGTCATAACCTAATGAATGTCAAGATGCATGCAAATCCTTCCTCATCAAACACCTATCAGAGCCTTATGCACTGTGAGAATAGCAACTCATCAATATCAATTTTTGATAACAATATAGTAATGTTGTAAAAGTAAATAATGTGCTGTGTTTTTTTCATTTTTGTATTGTGTATCCTGGAAGTCTGATGGGAATAACATGTGTTTCTCTTCCCTACATATACCACCAAAGATGATATGAAGTTTTGCAGTGTGCTATATGTATGTAGTGTCTTTGCTGCTTGCTCTGAAATTATCATAATTTTTTATTTATTTCCACTTTTATTAATTTATCAGTTACCTGTCCACTATTTTTTACTTTTATGTACTTATTTGATTTCATCTGAACTTTTAAGGGCACTTGCACATATATTCAAAAAAATGTTTAGGAACAATTTTGTCTTCTCTTTGAAACCTCATTGTCTTTCATGGTGGGGTACGCTTGCACAAGGCAAGCCCCATACCATGCCAGCTCTTACCCTAACCCTGAGTGGACCCATAGTCGCGGGCCCACCACACAGGGACCAGGGCTGTCTGCCAGCCCTTATCCTAACCCTGAGCCCCACCTCAAACATCAGACTAGCTCTTTAAGGGCTAGGGCTACCTGCCACCCCTTACCCTAACCCTAAGCAAAGCCCCATGACCCAGGCTCTCAACACAGGGCCCAGGGCTGCCTGTCAGCCCTTACCCTGACCCTGAGCCCCACCTCAAACATCAGACTAGCTCTTCAAGGGTTAGGGCTGCCTGCCACCCCTTACCCTAACCCTAATCAAAGCCACAAGACCCAGGCTCTCCACACAGGGCCCGGAGCAATCTTCCCACACTTAACCCTATGGGCCTGACACACATGAAGAGCATGAGAAGTGCATGAGAATTCATACCCCTTCTTCTGTTAGTTTACTCACAGAGTCTTCATCACACAGATGCATACGTATATCAAACTCAGCTTTCTAACAGTGTTACTTCAGTCTCTAATGGACTTTATCAGTCTTTAAAACCACCTCTCGACTTTTCAAATGCATATTCTAGTAACATCAGTCGAAGTCCTTTTAACATATTCCTTGCTGCTTGTCTTGTAGCTTTTGACTGTTTAAACAACTCTCCTCTTTATTCTACGTTATTTTCTTTTCGTAAGTGGATTTAAAAAAATAATAGAAATTTTTGCTTTGCATGCACTGTATAATTCCTGGGAGTTGCAAATCTAGTAGCAATATGGAATTCAGTATCTTGCTCAAAGACACTTTGATGGGGTCAGGCAGAGTGGGGCAGAGAGGAAAGCATTGTACTGGAGGTTATTCTGTGAATGATTACTGATTGTAAGTAAGGTAATTGTGATGTTTAAGTAAGTTGGAGAGAACATTGAAGTAGAAAAGCCAGAAATTACCTAAGGGTGTCCCCCTGACCCCTAAAGCTTATGTAATGGTAGACATAGCTTGAGATAAGGATGTCCACTCCTTGTTCTCTTGGGTTGTAGTAGCCTGTCTTTTGATTGCAGATGAAATAGTCTAAAATGGCAATTAAAAAATCACCCTGGAACTCCACCCTCACACTGTTTTACTCCTCACGCATCCTACGAGATTTCTGAACTATATTTATAAACTAGTAGTCCTAAATACGCATGCAGCAAAACATGAGGAATCCGTTCTCCTTTTTTCCCCCCACTTTCATAACTTCTTTGCACATTACAGTAGGCTTACATTCAGAAATGCATTATACATATATACGGCCTGCATTATGCATTGCTGCCACCCACTGGTGCATGTTGGATTTAAAACAAGAGTTGTGTTTTCTGTTTGTCTGTAATGAGCCAGTAGATGTCTTGGTGAAAGTGACCATTTTTGCCAAAACAGATAAGTCAAAGTCAAAGTCGCTTTTATTGTCAATTTCGTCACATGTACTTGACATACAAAGGAATCGGAATTAAGTTTCCCACTATCCCATGCGTGTACGTGGACAACCCTAAAGTACAGATGCGCAACAAGACAATTCTAGTCCTAAGGTTGTATAAATAAATAAGTGCAAGTAGCTTAAGGCTACTTTTGCCTAGTACTACTACCTAACATAACAGGTATGACAAGACAAGACATAGAGTACCCTAAGTACACTACTAATGTAGCAGGGCATGACAAGACAGACAAGGCATGAGGTGAAGTTCACTGAGAGCTCCAGCTTTGTGCATTTAGAGGTAGTTGTAATTGTGTTTATTTAGTGCAAAAGTGCAATGTACAAATGTCCATAGGCAGTACTTACCACAGTAGCAGTAATGATAATAAGTGGTGAAAATATAAATATAAAAACATAACAATTAGCAGCAGATGTGTGCAATTTGCATATGCAGAGTCTCAGTTGGGGGGGGGGGAGTCCAGTGTCTTCCTAGACTCCTGCCATCCTGGTGCCTCTGCTGGCTCTGGCTGGGAGTGGGGAAGGGAAGAGTTTAGCAGTCTCACAGCCTGGTGGATGAAGCTGTTGGTGAGTATGGCTAGTGCGGGAGCAGAGGCTCCTGTACCTCTTTCCAGAGGGCAGGAGACTGAACAGACTGTGTGCTGGGTGACTTGCATCTCTGACAATTGTGATGGCTTTGTGAAGTCAACTAAATCAATGATTTCTAAACGGTTTTATGACTATGAAAATGCTGCATAGGATGTCTTTAAGTGTTGCGAGAGAGTGTGTGTGTTTGTAAGAGAGAGAGAGGCTTAAGTTGTCATTGTTTCAGTGTTTATAATCCTTGTCACTTGGTGGAACTCTTCTGGAGTCTGGGGGTCCGAGCCTTAAGACTATGATATTGCTTGTCAGATGGCGGCAGCTAAAACAGTTCATGACTACGATGGCTGGTATAGGCTGGTAGATCTATGCAGGTAGACGTGTGCTGTGCTATGTTGTGCTGCTGCATGAGTACCTTTTGAGTGAGTGTGGGTGGAGATCACAGGCTAAAAAGGCAATGATGACATAATTAACTGTGGATTGACAGAATATTTTCACTGCATTTATGATGACACGTTTGCATTGAAGTAGACTAATTGAATTTGTTTATGAATAAAGTCCTGCATATTTATTCCCTGATGACAGATACCTCAAGTAGCCTATGTGACCCTGCATATGCATTTGAAAAGACATGCTACATAAAAAGTGCTATTGCTGTTACATTGGTTTCAGATTAAATATTTGGCAGACATCCACATGAATGGTTTACAAACATTCAAATTGGTCAATACATGCCTGATATTTCTTTGTGTTTTACATCTTAAGTATTCAATGAATTCACATCATTACTTCCACTAGTCACACCCCTTCTAATACTTTTAATCTTCCATGTTTAATAACGCTCTAACGAAAAACAGAGATGTTGCAAACTTTAAGAGCCTATCGCCTTGCAGTACCCTTTACAGGTAAGGTATATCCTCCATAAAAAGCTGCTAATTTATCTAGCAGGTAGCAAGGTGTGAGCAAGCATGACAGAAAAATGGCCCAGACATTTTATACTTCACCCATTGGGATGAATGGGAAACTCAATTTTGCAATCTGCAAATTGGCTTCACACAAACAATGTATCTGATTGGTTTAAACTTCCGAGACAGCCACGCAGCCTAGGCGACTTCAGCAAAAAAAGTTATAGCCTAATACAGATAATGGCTGCAACTTCTAGTGAAGTAAAAGTAAAAGTATTCATAATTATTTCTACTCAGGTAAAGTACAGATACGTGAAAAATGAATAACTGAATAACATGCTAATGTAAAACATTAGCTACATGCCACAAACTTTATAAATAACTTTTGAAGTCATCTTTTTATAATTCCTCTAACCAATTTTGCACAATTAACATGGTTCGAACCTCTTAACACAGAAGATTCAAACTGAGTTACTGTCATGGTTCTTCAAGGGTAACGACCCAATCACACCACAAACTTATAACTGAGAACTGAGAATGCTTTACTAGTAAATACACTGGAGATTTACACAGGAAACGCAATAGCATGAGCATTAATGGAGTACAACTGACAGGGGACTGAGGAAACATGAGGATTTAAATACACAGGGCTAAACTAGGGAACAGGGTGCAGGTGAAACAAGGCAGGGACTACCAATAATGAACATGACAAGGTACAGGTGAGGGGTGGAGCTAGGGACAGGGACACAGGGCAAGGATAAACAAAGGAGCACATGAAGCACAGGACCAGGAAGTGACGCAAGGAGACTGAAGAATCCAAACTAAGATTACAAGGGGACGTTACAGTTACAAAGATCTCCTTAGGTAGCCTGATAAGCGAGACTATAACATCAAAATGTGTAGATGGACATGACATGGCATTACTTTCCACTCCTATGCTGATGATACCCAGCTTTACCTTTCTATGAAGCCTAATGACTATATGCCAATGACTAAACTTGATGCCTGTCTCCTAGACATAAAAACCTGGATGACTAATAATTTCCTATGTTTAAATTCTGATAAAACTGAAGTTATGATGATTGACCCTAAACAGCTGACCAACACGACCCCTTCACCAAAACTTACTCAGTGGTCTGTCACTGTCATGTAACACAAAAGACCTCAGGGTAATTATTGACCAGGACCTCTCTCTAAATAGGCATTTCATTTTCCACCTACGAAATATTGCTAAGGTTAGAAAGTTCCTATCCTTTGAGGATGCTGAAAAATGAATACATGCATTTATTACTTCCAGGCTCGATTATTGCAATGCTCTGTTCTCTGGGTGTAGTAATACCTGTATCAAAAACCTACAACTAATACAAAATGCTGTGGCCCGAACACTCACCAGGACTAAAAAATATGAACATATCTCTCCTATCCTTACTTCCTCACATTGGCTCCCTATTAAAAGTCAAATTGGTTTTAAAATACTCCTCCTAACCTACAAAGCCCTCAAGGGTGATGCGCCAACACATATTACAGACTTACTTGTCCCTTACCACCCTCCTAGAACCCCAAGATTCCAAAATGCTGGTCTCGTAATCCTAAGAATATCAAAATCTACAATAGGAGGAAGAGCCTTTTGTTACCGTGCACCCCTCCTGTGGAATAATCCCCCCCTCCCCACATTCGACAAGGGGACACTCTCAATACCTTTAAGTCTAGACTTAAAACCTTTCTCTTTACTGTTACTTTACTGTTCCTCTTTACTGTCCCATAGTTAGGGATGGTGCGTGGCAAATCATTACTTCTCATGGGTCTTTTGGGAGGGACTGCCTCTGCTGTTGCCCCCAGTTGCGAGGCATGGCAGCCACTGACCATCCCTGCAGTGGTGCTGGGTTGCCATGCATCATACCTTAGTTATGCTGCTATAGCCTAGTGCCGCCACAAAAGCTTCATGTGTCATGCCGTACAACTCTCTCTGCCGTACAACTCTCTCTCTTTCTCTCTCTCTTTCAGCTCTCTCTCAATATGTATATACACACACACACATATATGTATGCCCAAATTACACATTTGCTCTCTGATGTGTGAGCCTGGCCTAATTCACTTTCTTCCTCTGTCCACAATTATCTCTGCTGAGTGTCACCCCTGCCTCATTCCGGTGGACTCCACTCACTCTCCTCTCCTGAGTGGACTACAACCAACACTGCGGGAGGCCCATGTCAGGACCGACTCTCCATCATAGAGGCCCTTCCTGTACGCCCATGCTAGGCCTGACTCCCCTTCCTTGAGGCTTTGTAATTGACCCCCCCTCACAATGGCACTGTCAAATGGGTCCTTATTGTTACCCCCATGACCCATCTCACTCCTTTCAGTTTGACACTATGTCTGGCCGCTGCTACATTGTCCAGCCATAATTCCTGATAATCACCTATGGACTGGCTACCATGTAATGTAAAGTGGGATAATATTCAATTCAATTAAATTCAGTTTTATTTATACAGCACCTTTTACAATAGTATTGTGTCGTGGCGCTTCACAGAAGGAGCACCCAAGAGCAACAGGGGCAAGGAAAAACTCCCTTATGTTCAGTTAATCTAGGAAGAAACCTTGGGCAGATCCACGACTCAAGGGGCTAACCCAACTGCCAGGGGTCATGGAGAAAAATTACAATCAGTAGTAACCATGACAGACTACAAGTTACCTATGGTTTTAGCTAAGGTCCATAATAGTTCATAATAGAGTATTATCCCACTTTACATTACATGGTAGTTAGTCCATAGGTGGTTATCAGGAATTGTGGCTGGACAATGTAGCTGGACAATGTAGCCAGACATAGTGCCAAACTCAAGTGAGATGGGTCATGGGGGTAACAATAGGGGTCCATTCATGCATTAAGGAAACATGATGTCACTTGCATACACAAATATTATCAGCTACGCTTATGCTACAGTAAGAACCATGTGACTGCATTGTGACCGTGTGACTCGCCGTGTGTAATTTGTATTCACCTATATGCCCATAAGTGTTGATGCTATGTTATTTGAAAACAATGATGTTTTATAGGGCTTTAGTGGTGGTGTTGAAGCATGGAATAGCCCAATGTTTTCTTGTCAAGTGCTCTTTTTTTGCCATTTGTTATGATAAAGAGCACAAAAGAAATTACTGTTTTAGATTAGGGTACACATATTCTCCATTAACTAGCAGCTTATTAACATGCAAATTAGCAACATGTTAGTCATGTGTTATACATTACAAAACTAGTAGAACTCTCATTCTTCCTGTTCTTGTCAGACCTGCCCTCCTCTTCCCTTCCTAGCTCCTCATCATCCAACCATGCAATTTCTGCTAGGTGCCCCTGTGTCTTATATTGTAGCTGTCTTGCCTCTTCTTCTGACATTTCGAACCTCCTCTTTGGTTCCTCCAATACTTCCTTTTGTACTGCAGCTTTTCCTGGCTCACCACAGTTTTTCTTCTTCCTATACCTCTCCCTCTGGTCTTCTTGGTTTTTTATGTGTCGTGCTGTCATCAGATCTCTCTCTCAATCAATCTTTGCAGATGATCCTTGAGTTCTTGGTTCCTTCTGGTTTCCTCTGCAATTGACATCAAACCCTCTTTTTCTCTAACTCTTTGTGCAAGTTCCTCTACTGCAGATCCATATACAGTCACTATGTCTGGCCTCAAGATCCTTTGGGGATTTACAGCCTTCCAGTAGTACTTTCTTTCCTCTGTCCCTTCCCATCGATCTCACCCTGATCATCTGTTTCTTGCCCCTTGTCTTCCTCTCAGTTCTTGGCTTGAACCTTGTTTTTTCTGCGAGCTCCTGTCATTGAAGTTTCTAGTTTGCCTCGACTTTGGCCTACTGGGCCTGGATGCTTGTCCTGTCTTGAGGGTTGCATTTCACCCCCCTTTTGCTCTTGTGTCAGTCGAGGTTATGCATACCCCTCTTCCTTTCATGTTGGTCTCTTTTAGTTTTTTTGTAGGCCAAGAAAGTGTCTATTCCAGAGCTACTCACTTTAACTCGTATAAGATGGCCCTCCTAAATATAATCAATCACTTACCTTGATTTTGGGCCCAGGAAGCACTTCCAAGGTTCCAAGGCCCAAGGTAAGCTTCACTCCCGTTTCCCATAAAATATATTAGCTAACTGTTCTCCATTTATTATTTTGTTCGCAATGGCTGTCTCCAGGAGTCTGCCTTTTGCTGCAGTCCATCTTCCTCAAATTGGACCTGGCATGGGCCTCCCGTAAAGTTGGTCAACCACTGAGAGGCAGGGATGACACTTAGCAAAGATGATTGTGGTGTATGTGGGCAGAGGGTTATGTCAGGTCAGTTAGGTCAGTTTAGGTGATTCACACTTCACAGATCAAATGTGTCATAAGTGCATAAATGTAATGAGAGCAAGAAAGAGTGGTTTGTGGCAGAACTAAGCATTAACAGCACAGCTAATGTATGATGCACGGCAACCCAACATCACTGCAGGAATGGTCAGTGGCCACCATGGCAGGAGGCAACAGCAGAGACTCTTTTCCAATAAGACCCTTGAGGAGTCATGACCAACATGGCTATCCTAGCAACCACTATAGTAAATGCCACCATGGATACCCTAGCAACAACCTAACAATGACCTCAAGTCATTGACTTGATGATGACCACTTTCATGATGACAATCTAGCAACTAACAAGATTACCAGCAATCAGCATAACAAGTATATTATTTACCAAGGCAACAACCACAACTAACCTAGCAACTTACATTTCTATAGTGCTTTTCAAGATACCCAAAGCACTTAGGTAAGGTGGACCTCACTACCCACCACCAATGTATAGTATGGCAACCATTATGCACCAGAATGCTCATGACACACCAGCTTGAGGTGGAGAGTGAGGGAATGGATGAATGAGCCAGTTACAGTGGGGGATGATTGGGGGGCAGATTGAATGAGCCAGTTTGAGACTTTAGCCAGGACACTGGGGAACCCGCTACTTTTTGCGACACATGCCATGGGATCTTTTATGACCACTGTGAGTCAGGATCTTGAGGCAGCTTTTAGCATCTATGCAGTTCAGCACTGGAACAAACTCCCCGACGACATCAAAAATGCTCCCACAGTGTCAAGTCTTAAATCCAGACTTAAGACTAAGCTTTTTACTGAGGCATACAGATAAATGATTTCTCACAAACTGTTGCAAAATCAGCTTAGTTTTTATTAAATAATTTTATTTTTGGCCTTTTGCTCTTAGCCTTTATTATTATTATTTTATTTTTTGTATGTTTTACAAACAAAAACATACAAGCCAAGCGAAAACAATTTATGCTACATAAATGCAGTCCATTTACTATTTCGAGGTTTAGTTCAAAATTTAAGAAATCCATAATATTGTCAGGATTAGTCATCCTAGGGGCGGAATCAGTGGTTGTAGTGTTACGTCCAAGCAGAGTAACATTGGCAGAAGAGAAAATATGTCCTCTTTTGAAAAGAATGACATGAGTGCCTTTTTCTGCTCAACTTTTTAAAGCCCAAGTCTAACTCTTACAAAGTCAGATGCAAAGCCGATTTAAATGACAGCTATTTCTTGGCCACTTGATTTGCACCATCACAGCCCTGTCTTTTTTGTGCTAAGCCCTCCCAACGGCTCTCTATAAAGACAGAGCATTGTGACTGGTCTTACCAAGCCTTGGTAACAGAAGTGTCTTTGTCATTTTTGCCATAATAATTCATTACTTGTTAGAATTTTTTTGCAATTTTTGTCATTTCAGTATGTAAATTTAAAATAACTCTAACTGTACACATTTGGCACTGTATAGAGCATTGCAATCTGGTTTGGTTGTCATGGAAACTAACTTTTTACTCCAAGATGTAAGATGATGTAGGAAGTGAAGAGAGTATTATGATGCCATTACTGACCTTTCATGTGTGCTGCATAATCTCCAGGATTTATTTGAGGATGTTATTCATTTGGCTGCATTCAAACCAGAAGTACTTGACGTGGTGACAAGTGATGCATGCTACAAAAAATCCATCTATTTGTTAACACCATCCACCTAAAATAATATTTGAGCACACAAAGTACTCTAGTCTGAATTCCAATCTAATCCCCCATTCACCATTTATGATTTGAACTTTTTCAAATTGTGCAGTCAGTGCTCATTGATTCACATAACATCCACAATGACTAGATCACTCAGAAGGAAATGTTTTTGTCTTTATGTTTTTAGAAATGATGGAAAATTTAAACTGCTCAGTTTTATTTACATGCTTACAAAAGACAGAGCCAACACAATAAGGCCACAGATGATCTGTCTTACCTTGAAATTGTGTGAAGGGCAGGGGCTCAAAAAATGTTATTCAGCCATCACATTAATACAGCATAGAGCCTACACTATAGGTTATGTGGATTTCCTCACATATTTAAAAAGAAATTGTAGGCAACACAATAACTGCCATTATTGGTAATGGTTAATGAAACTCTGAAATGAACATAGGCGATGAGCAATGTACTTCGTGAAAAAGTTTGAGATCCACTGGTATAATCTGTTGTGTGATTAGGAAAAAAAGACAGTTATTGCCCGATTATTATTAAACATTTGGACTGCTGCTAACTTGAGCCCTGTTGACATGGAGTACAAATGTAGATGTAGTTGCCAATACTCTTAGTGACTGTTCATGCACACAGCACACTGTGCTTTTGCAACTGATGGAAGCTGTCATTACTATTTTCGTAGGAGTGCATGACGCATTTTGTCTAAACAGAAGATGAACTTCTGCCCCCACTGGCGTCAGCTAAAAGAATATGTGTGGTCAAGTGAAAAGCTTATTTTTTGCTATAATCATGACAGAGAAATTGACTCCACCACTAACCGGGACAAATTGGATTTATAAGTCTGTTGCTCATTACTAAAAAGCTATTGTATGGGCATAAAACGCTTGGGGATGTAGAATAGAATGGTGCACATATTAACTGTCATATACAGGGTGCTTAGCAATGCTCATTCATGCAAAACAGCTAATCAGGCTACAACGAAAAATATTACAATAAAAAAATCTTTATAATGTCCATGAAGATGTGCTTCAACATAGGCTACACTAAGCAAGCATGTGATAGATAGATAGATAGATAGATAGATAGATAGATAGATAGATAGATAGATAGATAGATAGATAGATAGATCTAAAGATTAAAATGTCTATCTGGGTCTGTGTATCTGTTCCACACATAACTCTCGAACCATTCATCCGACTGACCTCAAATTTCATATGTCCGTGCTTATGGCACGAGTGAGTGTAGTACCAAGTATGGTGGTGTCTGGACATAAAATACAGTTTTTGCAAGTTTGTGACCAACACACAGGTTGCTTCATACTCATGTTTTGAAGAGTAGGCCTTCTTTCATGTAGTTGTCTCTGTAACATTTCCTTACCACTGAATCTGACCTATACAACAACAACAATTTCAATGTGTATTTTACTGTTGATATGAAAATGCATTAACAGGAGGTTTAGCTTGTGACTTGCCAGATGTGTGACCTGTATCTGGTTTTATACCTTTTAGATTTTATTTCCTCATTGTTACTGGGATGTTTTTGTTCAGTAATGTTTTCAATTATATTGTTGTTGTACAACAATAATAATGAAATGAACTTTGTGCTTCTCAAGGAATAATAAAAAATAAATAACCAAACTCTTTTATTTCATGTTAATACATTCTTGGACAACACCACAGAATAGTTGCATGAGTGGCCAAATGTAAATGTCTCCCACAATATTGGCACATAAGCTGCAAGGGCAACATGGATATACTTAATACAAACTGTATAAAACATACATGCTTTTATTTTTTCTATTTTCTTTTTAAATATATATATATATATATACTCATATTTTCACAATTTCTCCTTAGTTGCGGGGCAATAAGAAATTCCAAGACAAAATTAAAGCCATATTCTGCCTCGAGGGATAAAATTCAGGGAAATGGAAAATAAATATGAATCCTGTAAAATTTCTTGAGAGCTGTTGACTGAACATCCCTGTTGTGAAATATTTACTCCTTGATTTATTAACAGTACTGCAACATCAAACATACCAGGCATGCATTGACAACTGGGACATGTACACCTTGTTAAAACTGGAACACCATCAATCACGGGGGTTTAGATAGATCCAATAAAACATGAATGGGTGCTCTCTTGTAGTCACTGACATTGCTGATGGCTCACAAACCCTGACAAAATACCTAAATATCTATGAGAAGAGAAAAATGTGACCAATATTTGAATAAGGGCTGAGTCTCAGGTATAATAATGATAAAAATGAACAGGAACATAACATCTCAAAAGAGAAGAATATGGCTTTAACATTATGTGCATTCAATAAGCAAAGAAAAACATTTAAGTTTAAAATTAAAATTGAATAACAAAGGTAACAATTTACCAAAATAACCACAATTTTACACAAATTTAGGAGAACTTGCAATTGGAAGTACAAGTAAAGACAAGAAGGAGAAAGGGATCTGTGTGCTGCCATGGTTCTCCCATCAGACAGTGAGTGAAGCATCAGTTCTGTGACAATGTCAGTGCCCCACCCCTATATCTGGTTCAGAGGCACGGCCAGTATCAGACACTAATGGGGTTAAAGCTCCACATCCAAAACTTCATTCTTCATTTTTTCCTACATTACAGTGACACTGGATTTTTTTAATTTCCTCTCAGTATTTCTTTTGCCCCAATTATATTGTTCTTTAGTTCCTGTGAAGAGTGAACACATAGCCTATGTCCTCAGATGACGGGTACTCCTAGAGGTGCCTGTCTGTTGTAGTTTCTGATGTAGAAAAGTAGCACAGCACAAGAACCCAACAAGCCTTTTATTCACTTTTTTCCTGGTAAAAGGGCAATCAAACCAAGTGTCCATGTCACAACTTTCCAATCCCTCTGACAGAGGTCTTTAAATCACCAAGTCATTGTAGCTCACATACTTCTTCTTTGCTGCTGGACCTGTATAATGAAAACAACAGTGTCATGGAAGCTTGTTTGGAACTTGTGAGGTAGACAAAAACAGATTAAAAACAATACAAATCAGTCATTTATAAATCATGTTCAGATGAAAACATAATGGGTATTCACATTCAACAATTTATCACCTCGTTACCGAAATGACAAATAAAATCTTTATGTATTGCATTTAGTAGATGTTTTGTGTAGGCTGTGTAGGCCTTTTATATTTGTGATATACATAATATAAAAGGCCTACACAGATAAATAAAATACCGCTTCTTGTAGAGGCCGGAAAACTCCAATGAATGCCAGGTGCTCTTGAAAATAGAAAAGTCTCACAAAGAATGTGGTGGCCACTGGGCCTACTTCAGGCAACTCTCACATTAAGCCAAGGAAGAATAATTAAAAACCCTTGCTGGGGCATAGTAAAAAGACAGCAACCGGTTTCAACTCACACTGGGTCTTCGTTGTGGCGTGATAGGAAAGAGCCTTATTCAACATAAAGAGCAAAGTCTTATTTGACATGAGTATTGCCTATTGGATTGAAGGGGAGTGTAAGTTTTCCTTAGTTTGATCATAGGCTACTGCTGAAAAGACAGCTTCTTCTTGAAATCTGTGCAGACGCTGGGTAAGACTCATTCAGTCACGCAGTGACAGTCCATTACTTCTGTATCCCAAATATGATCATATATGTGTCCTGTCTTTCTGGCCATTTAAACTCTGTTACTGTTACTGTAACGCTATTATCAACTCCAGGTCAATGGATACTAAAGTGCATGTAAACCCAGCCATTCTTTTACACACTCGAGTCTAAGTGAACTTGTTCAAACAATCTCTTACCTTTTCGCGTATGTAACTGATGTAGGCCTATGAGATGCTGCCAGTCTATTTTAAGTGTAACTGCACCACATTTTTTTTTTTTTTGCTGCTGACTGAATACAATAATTTATAGCACACTAATATGAGTGTTAATGTAGGCAAAAATCGTCAAAAATGGCATTTTGTGGCATTTTACATGTGAAAAATAGCTCCTTGCGTCCTCCACAGCTTCAACTGCAACACTACATTTGATGACAGCGTGCCCCAAAAGTAATAGTTATAGTTAGCGTGCCTGCTCAAGCACACAGCAGCCGAAGGCTGGTTACATTTACCCCTTGTCGTTCGCCCTTTATTGAGGTTTTTCAGATGACGTATTGACCCATTGTGATGTCCGTCATTTATCCCTTGGTAGGCAAAATGTCAAGCTGGTCAATGGTCAAGCTGGATCAACAGTGGTTTCTATAGCTTATATAGTCATTTCACCACTGCCAACATGTCAAACCTTGGTAAAAGTGAAAATTATGAAAGGCTTTCACATTTTGTAGCATTCACAATATTACTTCGGTGGGCAGACTGAGTGATTATTGCTTGCAGCCAGAACGATAGGCTGGACGTACAAATGTATAGTGATAAGTTGCGTTAGCGTTGAGTGTAATAACTATCTTAAAGTTCATCACTGACGTGCTGCAATGTATGTGCTGTATAGTCTTTAAGTTCCATGTTATAATTTGTAAGAAAGGTTAACAACCGTTTGCAAAGTAGTCATGTGGTTAAATTAGCATAATTTTTTTCAGGCATCACGTTCGTGGATAACGCTATTTAGCTGTCAAACAAATAATTTCCCCCACTACAGTGTGATACAAGCACACCAACACCTTAACATAGGCTGCTAATATCTACCTTGTTTGTTGATTCTTCATGTATTTAAAAACATACAACCATAGAGGGTTCATACAGATTAATGGGGCACAATAAAGCTTACCTTAGCTCCTAATTTCTACACATACTCTAACGACTATGCTATCACTTCTGCCTACCAGCTGTCTACCAAGCCTAACAGGGAGCATTATGTAGGTAGGTAGGTGGAAAACCTCAATTCCCGTTTTTCGCCCAAAATTCTGTGAAATGAATGGGTAGAGTGATGATGTCTTAATACACTCCTCCACTCTAGATGTTAGATCAGGAACACCAGAAAAGGCATTTAACACTGGGATTTTAGAGCTAAAATGCATGTTTGTGATTAAAGTTGAAAATCATGTCAAAAGGAAGATGAGGAATTCTTCTTCTAACTATCTAAAAGAGACTTCTAGCCACAGAAAAGACAGAGAGCCAAAGCCATTCAAAATGATCATTTAGAACACCTTCTTCCATGATAGTGTTTTATAGTGGGTAGGGTAGTGATTGAATGAGAGAGAGTGAGAGAGAGAGAGAGGTAAAGACTGTGGCAGTTGACAGCTGAGTGTAACTGTCATCAGAATGTTTGGTTCCTTGAAATAAATGGGTAGAACTTTGGAGTGATGATGTCATAACGCTCTCCTCCACTCTAGGCACAAACGATGTCAGACTCAGGATGGTGTGCCGATAACAATGTGGGCTTCATCGATAACTTTAGCTCCTTCTGGGGGAAGCCTGGACTTTTGAATCGAGACGGTATCCATCCCTCTCGGATGGGTGCTGAGCTCCTTTCTAGGAACATTGACCGTCACTTAAACATGGCTTGTTCCTGACGAACCAGAGTTTGTCCAAGTGGCAGTCGGTCCAGGTGGCAGAATTACAGTCCCACACAGTTCTCTGCCAGCCAGACAGACAGTGAGAGTGTCCGTGATTTAAACGTTTTCAAAACGACCCGGTGGCGGTATAAATTATACTAACCTCACAAAAATACATCTAGAAACAAATAAATATAGCCAGAAATCACAACTGAAATTTGGCTTACTAAATATTAGTTCGCTCTTCTCAAAAGGGACATTAATGAACTTATTAGTGATAATGAAATTGACATACTTTGTCTTACAGAAACCTGGCTAAAACCTGATGAATAGGCCTACATTAGAAGGCTCTACTCCAAGCCCAACCCCAGTTGATCAGTTAACTGATAGTTTTGTAAATGTACTACACTGCACATCCAACATTGCGCTAGCACACAACTTAAAAAGAAAAGTACAAAACAAGAAAAATTGCCCCATGGTATACCACATAGACTTGCTCACTGAAACATGCATAGACTTGAATAATAAAAATAATCCAAAAGACCCAAAATCTTTCAAGTTATTAAACCACCTAAAAAACCTAACCTTGATCCTTGATGTCCTGGCTAACTACTGACCCACATCTAACCTCTCATTTGTATCAAAAATACTTGATACTTGAAAATCTGTAGCTTCTTAAATGAAAACAATATCCAGGAAACCTTCTAGTAAGGCTTCAGAGCTAATCATTGTACAGAATCAGCCCTAGTTAAAGTCTTCAATGACCTCCTTATCGCATCTGATAATGGATATATATCAATATTAGTCCTGGATTTTGGAATCTGGAACTGGATCTTACTGCTGCCTTCAACACTATTCACCATGACATGCTACTACACAGGCTTGAACACATGATAGGCATCAATCACTCTAAGCAGCAATGACAAAATTGAATCTATTATACTTAAAATAAACAACTCTCTTCTAATCTCACATTCAGTTGGACCACATGTTATCATTACAGCTACCTCTTAGTCAACCTGTAGCATACCTTGATTCAATCCCACCTACCAATATATCAGAAATTACATCTTTGATCTCCTCAGCTAAAGCCTCAACATGCTTATTGGATCCTATCCCTACTGATCTTCTTAAGGCTGCTCTCCTTCTGTTGGCTGAGACGATTCTTAAAATGATAAATGACTCACTCATAGCTGGTCATTAAACCATCTATTAAAAAACCCAACCTTGATCCTGATGTCCTTGCTAATTACCGACCCATATTATATACTATAACCTCCCATTCGTATCAAAAATACTTTAGTGAAAATAGTGAAAAAATAGTGTCTAAGCAAATCTGTAGCTTCTTAAACGAAAATAATATCCAGGAAACCTTCCAGTCAGGCTTCAGAGCTAATCATAGTACAGAATCAGCCCTAGTTAAAGTCTTCAATGACCTCCTTATCTCATCTGATAATGGATATATATCAATATTAATCCTATTGGATCTTAGTGCTGCCTTTGGCACTATTGACCATGGTATCCTACTACATAGGCTTGAACACATGATAGGCTGCAAAGACTGGTTAGCCTGCATTAGCCTGGTTCAAATCATACCTCTCGGGTCACTACCAGTTTGTACATGCTCATAATGAGTCATCATCTCACACCAAAATAAAGTTTGGTGTACCCCAAGTACCTCAGTGCTAGGGCCAATGCAATTTTCCCTATACATGTTACCTAAGATCTGTTATAAAGAAACATGGCATTACTTTCCACTCCTATGCTGATGATACCCTTCTATGAAGCCTAATGGCTATATGCCAATAACTAAACTTAATGCCTGCCTCTAAGACATAAAAACCTGAATGACTAATAATTGCCTATGTTTAAACTCATGTTCAAACTGAAGTTATGATGATCGGCCCTAAACAGCTGAACAACATTCTACCTCATCACCAAGTTGCCTTTCACTGTCATGTAATACAAAAGTTAAAGACCTCGGGGTAATTATTGACCAGGACCTCTCTCTAAATAGTCATGTAAAACACATTTCAAAAATATCTTTTTTCCACCTACGAAATATTGCTAAGGTTAGAAATTTCCTATCCTTTGAGGATGCTGAAAAAATGTATTTATTGCTTCCAAGCTCGATTATTGCAATGCTCTGTTCTCTGGGTATAGTAATACCTGTATCAAAACTCTACAGCTAATACAAAATGCTGCGGTCCGAACACTCACTAGGACCAAAAAATATGAGTATATCTCTCCCATCCTTGCTTCCTTACATTGGCTCGAATCAATTTTAAAATACTCCTCTTAACCTACAAAGCACTAATGGCCATGCTCCAACATATATTAAAGACTTACTTGTCCCTTACCACCCTCCTAGAACCCTAAGATCCCAAAATGCTGGTCGTCTTGTAATCCCAAAAAGATCAAAAACTATAATGGGAGGAAAAGCTTTTCTCATGAGTCTTTTGGGAGGGACTGCCTCTGCTGTTGCCCCAAGTTGCGAGGCATGGCAGCCACTGACCATCCCTTAGGGGTGGCAAAATTCTCAGTTTAAAAGCGAACCGTACGATAAAATTTTGACAGTTGGGTACGTCCATGAACCGTGGTATGTTTAATAAATAATTTATAGTTTGATTAACAGTAGGCTAAAATGAGTTTATCACTGTTTGTGTGTGTGCCGGGAGCCTAATGCACTCTGCTACAACGCACCCCTCCCCTTCCTCACCCAGAGTAGACTAAATAGCCAATCACGTTTGGCCTGACGTCACTCATTTGAGATTGGAGTTGAGCTTAATTGCGGAAGCAGACAGACTAAACTAAACAGTTATGGCTAGCGAGGGTAAACCGAATTTTGAGGATGCACCGTCTTTATTCAAATTGGCGGTGTGGGCGCATTTTGGGTTTGCAGTTGAATACAATGACAAAGGAAAGAAAAACGTTGACAAAAATAAGAGGGTGTACAAACACTGTTTTACTCATATCCCATCCGCAACAGGAAGCACATCCAACATGAGCATGCATCTTCGGCGTCACCACCCCGTGCTGTCCCTTACCGAGTGCATGACGGTAGAGCAGGTAACTGCAGGGAACAAAACTGCGTTCTCTCTCAGATGCCTTTCAGCAAACATAGTGCCAGTTCAGAGAAACACAAGAAAATAACCCACACTGTCAGGGTGTTCATTGTCAAAGATTTGCAGCCTTTTTCAGTGTTTGGAGACATTGAGTTTTGACACCTAATAAAAATTAAGCCACGTTACACCATGCCTCCCCTTATGCATTTCACCAGCGAGTGAGAGGATTTTTTCTACTGCAGGGGACATTGTCAGTGCAAATCGTTCTTGCCTTGTTGCAGACTATGTTGACAAGCTTCTCTTTTTACAGAAGAATCTGACAATAGAGGAATAAATAGCAGCTAGCACACCTTACATCCTAAATGGCACTTGTTCTGTAAATTAGTTATGTGTAAAATGTAAAGGTTTTTTGTTGTTAAAATTGTGGTCTTCATGTTGAGAAAGTGCACTTTTTATTTTCAATTTTCTTCACAGTCTTTCTACTGTGGTGTATGGAGAAAATTAATGGGGATTTTTTCTTTTCTTTTTATTTTTTAATTTTATTACACCACACCAGGCTTACTATAAACAGTTTCAAAGCTTTTATATTTGATTCCATTCATATTTTCCAATTAGCAAAAAAAAGGGATTTTTCATTTGAAAATCTAGAGTTTTCTGTTCTTCTAATGCACAATGCCCTAAAAGCCGAATCGTGGGAAAACTGTATCATTGCACCCCTATCATCCCTGCAGTGCTGCTGGGTTGCCATGGATCATACCTTAGTTATGCTGCTATAGCCTAGTGCCTCCACAAAACCTTCATGTGTCATGCCATCCAACTCTCCTTCTCTCTCTTACCCTCTCTCTCTCTTTCCCCTCTCTCCATATTTATATATATTTATATACATATATGTATGCACAAATGACACATTTGATCACTGATGTGTGAGCCTGGCCTAATTCATTTGCTTCCTCTGTCTGAAATCATCTCTCCTGAGTGTCATCCCTGCCACCTTCCAGTGGACTCCTGTCACCCTCCCCTCCTGAGTGGACTGCAACCAACACTACGGGAGGCCCTTCCTAGATACCCATGCCAGCACTGAGTCCCCTTCCCTGAGGCTTTGTGATTGACCACACAATGATCACAATGGTACTGCCAAATGGACCCTTATTGTTACCCCCATGACCCATCTCACTCCTTGAGTTTTACACTATGCCTGGCCACTATTACACTGTCCAGCCATTATTATAACCACCTATGGTCTGACTACCATGTAATGTAAAGTGGGATCATACTCAGTGAACCTTGGTGTTTGAGACAGACAAAGCACAGCAATGTGCTCAGGGGGTGACAGACGGGAAAAATAAATACATTCATGTTCTTGAAAAAGAATCCCTAATTTTGTGAAAAGTGATGAGCAAATTGTATATAGATCATAGATTACTGATGTAATGTATGACAATAAGTCTGATGATAGATGTGTTTGGAAGTCTTCCTGTTATTTTTTTTTATTCCAACAGAAATAATAAGACCTACAACTTGGTCAGGTTGGTGCACAGTAGATATTATCAAGATAGGTATGTATCTCAAGGGTGACAACTTCTGAGTTCAGCTTTGATTGAAACAAATAGCCTATGACCACCACTGAGCTGCACTGCACAAGATGCGCAAGTCACACTGATCTCCAATGTAGCATAGTTGCCAAAATCCACTTTGTAAATGCATGGATCTCTTTCTAAATAAAAAAAATCAGACAATGAAAAGTTTAATGAAAAGTTAAAGGAGCAGGAGCAGGAGTTCTTGGACACAGTCCTTCAATGAGATGTACTGACAAACGTGTACAGTACAGTGACTGACCAACTCCAATTCTAAAGTTAATATGTAGCTCTGTTTTAATATATAGGCTAATTGTGTTTTAAGCACTTTAAGCTATTCCTGGCTAATGTCCTCTGAGTCAGTAATTCCCAACCAGGGGGGTACGCAAACACACTGCAGGGGGTAGGTGGAAATATTTAATAATAATTTATTTCCAAGATGATAAATAAATACTCACAGTCATTTCATATTAAGCCCATCAATAAAATGGTACGTGTGCGCCACAATTACTTTCCCTGGGGAGACTAAAAACCTGTGGCACTCCGCACCAATAATAATCAGTTTTGTTACGTTCTACTTTTGGAGAATCATCAACACGTAGAGTGAGAAGGTACTCACGGTAAGGCAAAAAGGCTCAGGGGGTACACAAGACAAAGGTTGGGAAACACTGCTCTAAGCTGACTAACCTGAAGGATCGGTGATCCTGACTGACAAGTCATATTCCTACTTTAAATTTTTGTGAGATTCTGACTCACTGTTTAGGTGCAGATACAATCTTGTTAATAAAGTGTTGGGCGTTTACACCAAGCACCTTCAAAGCTGCAAAATTTTGTTTTCTCATAATGCACAGCTGCTAAAATGTTTGTGTTCACTAATGTCGCTGTAATCGCTCATGACGTGTCCACTGACATTTCATTTACAGACGAAAGTAGCCTATTGGTAACATAAGTTGTGTTGTTGCACACTTTGCACTGCACCCCCAACATACAAACACACACACTTTCTCCTAGTCTTCCTGCAAACTCTTTGATGGGGACATTCCTCTCTGCCCTCGTTCAAGTTTTCACTGATATCAGCTAGCTACTAGGGCTGGATTGAACAATTCAGCAATTAATATAAATTCTTGTTCAAAAAATTTGATACCAATTATTTTGTGGATCGATCTTTTGTCTACAGTATGTCTGCTTAATATACCTGCTATTATCACAACCACTCAGGAGATGTGCATGTCAGAGACTGGTCAATTAAACCAGAGGCTGCTCTGTTGAAATCAGTGTTAGGGCTGTCCAAATAATGTGTGGCTGAGTTCAGTATTTTAAAAGTTAGGTGTCTGCAAGTGAGTGTAGGCTTCAGTGTAAGCCAGCATTTCTCAACCGACAGCGAATAATCACAGTGCAACATTTAGCTCATGCTGCAGTTAAGCCATGTTTATTTCATTCCACAAAGTGTACAAGAAAACACCAAAGGTCTGGGTGCAATTCAGACTTTTAGTGAGTGGTTTTCCACTTGTGCGCTGGTAGGCATTACTGTATGTACTGTACTGTATGTACTTCTATGTATGTGACATTAATATCCTTGAATCCTTACGCTATGTAAAACTACTTTTAAATAAAAAAGTGGTTCTGGTATTCTTCCTCACTGTTTTAAATTTTGTAATGTAATGGTGTAATCATTAATTGTTTCATTTTATATTATTTAATTGAATGATGAAAATTATAAACCAGAATTAACACAAATAAAAGTGAAAATGACATTAACTTTCTTTAGAAACTGGGGGAGGAATACATGGCAAAAAAAGGTTGAGTTACATATTGCAAGTCTTTTATCTATGTAGCAGCTGATAATATAGCTGATGACATAATAACTGCCAATAACAAAAAATGTGGTAAAACCTGCTGTCAAAACAAAGTGTGGTGAAACAGCTTTGGAACCAACTTCCTTAACACATCAAGCCCCTACCCCCTGTCCCCACTGCTGGCAACTTCAAATCTAGACTTAAAACCAAACCAATCTCAGATGCTTTCTACTAATGACCTATTTATACATATATATCAGGCTGCAGAGTCATACCTACCACTGCACAACTGAGTGCTGAAGTTGTATTTCATTCCAAAAAAGAACCCATGAATTTCAGATCTGTGGTGTTCTGCTGTCAAAATCAACATTTAAGCCTTTTGGGTGGTTAATCCAAGGTAAGCGAAGGGAGGAAACACTATACGCATATTCAGTGAAGTGACAGGCTAAATGATAGTTAGGATCTGCACGTCTGATTGAGCTTTTATGTTCACTGATCCTTTGTTTTAAGCAGTGTGTGGTTTTTCACACATACACCTTGTCACAAGGGCACTTCAATATATAAAGAACATAATTGGTATTAAAACCCTTTACAGAGAAGCTCTTACCTTTTTCTAGGATGTTTAAAATCCCTTGTCTTATTTGAATTGTTACACTGGACACAATTTTCACATGGACAGTTTCCACCTGTAAGTGGTGTCAAAAGGGTCTGCTTTGGTCCGGTGTTTATACTCGCCTTAACTACCATGTTAAGAGATTAAGACCACATAACACAAATAAAGGAGAATTCTTTTAATTTGTTTTGAAGGGAGGGGTCATCTTAATTAGGGGCCAATACTTCATGATGATATTTTTAATCATATGAACAGATGGGCTATAGGTTGTAATACATGGAACTGGATAAAACTGAATTTTTGGGAGGCCATAATTCAACGTCTAGCCAGAAGGAGTGTATTACGATCTGTCTCTTTCTGGTAGAGGGAGGTAAGAAAATTTACACATTTGGAATAAAATTCCACTGAAAATTTTAGATCTGGACTCATTGTATTGAGATAAGTTGTGAATTCATACAATTTGGCTTGTGACCCTTTGAAAAGGCACAGGGCATTATCAAGATATCTGTAATATCTGATTAAGTTCTTATCAAAAGGAATAGTGTTGTCTGCCTTGAATAGCCCAAACATTGATTTCAAAGAAGCAGCCTCTGTTTTATCTGACCAGTCTCTCACATGCACAGAAAATATCTCAGATAGGCTTTATTAAGCTGAAATAATGCAGACAAAAAAAATCGAACCACTAAATTATGCATTGATATTGCATTTTTCAAATGAGAATCAGTTTTAATTAGCATCATTCAAAGCATTATTATAAAGCACTACCATAAATACAGCACACTCCCTGGGCTTTAGTGGGAAAGGATAAGGTGAGAGGGTAAGGTGAGTGCTGTATAAAGGAGCAGGAGTAACCCAACAATTAACCCCAACCCATCACCTGATAACCCTGTGCTGGGCCTGGAGTTTTTTTCCCCAACCACAGTAAGAAAATAAAATAAGTGGGGCAGAGGTGAGAAAAGACTTACACTGGCCTCATAAATTCCTGCATGTTCTTCCTCGTCCCATTCTCCTAGGCCACCTCACCTTGTGCGTGTCCCGTTCAAACCTTGCTACAACTGCTTGAAATAGATTGTCAAGTTTGACTGTCTTCTCTGGGCTCCACTTGGGCCCATGAGAAGCCTTGGTGCAGTATAACCAAAGAACTCATTATGCAATCAATAGAAGAATGGGCAATATAGACCAGGGATGTTGTTAGGCCTTGACATTTGGGGCTCTAGCCCCAGATAATTTCATGAGCTAATAACATAACTAAACAAACATACACACACCAAACCTTCGACGAACTAAGGGGGGGCACTGGGCTGTGCCCCGGTTGGGCTCGTCAAAGCCCCTGATGTCTCTGATGTAGGCATACATATGATCTCACACACACACACACACAAACACACAAAAAGCAAAAGCTACAACCATAATAAAATATCATGAATAGTCAGTGCCGGTAGCTAAAAAAGTATATTGTTACATTGCATCTTTTTAATTAAAATAATTATCCTGAGGACTCTTAATAGGGAGTCATTCCATGGTCTAAAAATATCTGCAATGCAGTAATTCAGTTATAAAAGGGGTGCAGTCAGATCTTTTTGACCTTCTTCTCCAACAACAGAGCGACTGAATTGAAACGCTGGTCAGTTAGGAGGAAACTTTGGAAGGTTAAAAATAGTCTGAGTTCAGTAAATACGTTTTGTGGAGAAATTCTCGCTTGATGTTTTGAAAGCAGGCACTGACATTACATTTGTAGTGACAAGTTGGCAAAAAGTCCCTCTCTCACCACTCTGACTCTTCTGAAACTTACTCAGGACTTAGGAATAGGCCTATTTTCACTTTTCCAGCATTCAAGAAATCCTCAATAAATATGTTTACTTCATGCACTGCATATTTGGAATAAGGGCAATATTCTAGTTAAAGCAATATCTTGGTAAGGGAGGTTACATAGTCTGAAGATATGGGATATTTCTATTCAAATGAAAATGAAAACTATGCAGAGCAACTTGGTTGTTTTATACCTATGAGAACCTGCAGGATAGTTACCTCCTCTCAAGTTAAACAATTGAGTTTCACCTTTTACCTATACTCTCATTCTGGCATAGTTATCAAGGAAATTTGCTACCACATCTGAATATATTTGCTTTAGTTCAATGTCATATCAGCCTGGAAAATTGCCATGTGTCATTTTCCGTTGGTCTTAGTACACTTTGCAACTACAGAAGAGTCAAGTATTAATCAGGAGAAATACCGGAATTCTTGGTCACTTTTGAGCAAGATGCTAATAGATGAGATGCTAATGGCTTAATGGCTGGATGAACTGGAGAAAGATAAAACTTGTTAACTCAAGGGGAAGAGGAAATTGAGCGTCTTTCCCCAAATGGTGGTGTATCCCTTAAATTGCACTTTTTTCAATTGCAATTGCAATTTTTTCAGTATTGATTTAGAATATTGACCACGCGTAAGCATATGATCTAACAGGCCCTGTGTAGGCTGTACTTGTATTCGGTACAAAAACAGGGCCATTTACGCTACGCAAATTACACGACCGACTGTTGTCTTCTGTACATGAAAGACGTCAGCTACTGTGGATTGGAAAGACCCGGTTGCGTAAAAACTGCTATAGTATGGCTGAGAGAGCATAGCTGCGGAAAGTTGTGTGGTCCAATTCATGGTGATCGGATAAATCATAAATCAACCTCCCATCAAATCTATAATCCAATATTAATTATTCATCCACAAGAGTGTCCATTACAGTGTTCATACTTGATGATGTTTGTGCAACTGAGTTTAATTTAAGGAACCCTTAAATCAGACTTACTCTGCTCTCTTACAGCCTGTTAGGAGGCACTATTCAGATATTATGCATTTAATCCATCTTGCACTGATTTAAAATTTTTACCACGATAGAGAAGAGAAATATATTAACAACTCAGAACGCAATTTGGTGCATTACCTTTATAGCTTACGTAAATTTACAGCAGAAAAACAGACATTCTTAACAGACAGATAGTAGCCTATTTTTGCTTTCATTAACAGCATATAGAGCTGAATGTTTTTTTTTCAGGTAAAGAACAGTTTCAAGAAATTAAATTTAATTGTATTTGTCTTTTTGGAGACTAGCACACGGTCATGAAATAAGGAGATTAATTTAGTCTTACCTGCTACATGAAATTTAGCCTGTTGGGAAAAGAAAAATTACTTGATGAGCCTCTGAGTCTCCCTGAGATTACAACAGAAACCTAAAAAGGTCTAAACCCAAGTTTACAGTTTCACAACAAAATGATGGGTGAGTATCACACTTTGTAGTTCAGCTTGATTTTAGGCCTCAAGCAGTGGGATTGAATTCATAGAGAAATAAGGCAATTTTATGAGGAAATTTGTCATGCCACTTTTCATAAGATAATCCCTGATTAAACTAGTAATGGCTATGTTTTACAACCCATCATTTTCTTGTAATATTTTCTGAGTGTCCCAGTAGGGGGACTGTGATCCCTGTTGGTGAGTCAGTGCAGTTCATGCCAAAGCAAGCAAGACTGGGGTGACAGGACATCAGCCAGTGAGACAGTTGAGGCCAACCGTCAGCAGTGAAACAGGGATGATGGGACTTACATAACGTCATGTTAGTACAGCCTGTTGACGCTGTATTATCACTACTTCATAACTGTTGTTGATGATGCCACTTGTGGTGGAAGTGATTGAACATCTCTCATCCCTACATCCACGGCTAAGATTCCCTTGTGCATGGCACCTAACCCTTCACTGTTCTACGGGCGACAGAGAGGCAGGCTCTGAGTTACTGTGTGCTTCACCTCATTGTGTGTTCACTATGTGCTGTGTGTGTGTCACTAACTCATGGATAGGATAAATGCAGATCATGGGATCAAAACAGTGCTATACTATATACTCCACTTCCTAAAACTGTAACACAAATCTACATTTGAACTCAACTCCTAAAATCTAAACCTTCCAGGTAAAACAATACAGTGAAACCATAACCAGACCAAACCAAAACCAATCTTTGTCAACAGACAATCATCAATTATCATGCAAGCACTTACACAGTACAACACAATCTACATACTCAAGGGGTTCAATTGAAAACACTGCCACAAAATCTGGTTGCTGCAATAAAAAGGCCTATAAGTTACCGGTTGCAGAAAAATCTTACTCTGCTATGTTAAGTCAAACAATTTCAACACATTTGTAAAACACGGATATGTATTTTTCATATTGTATTGGTCATATGCTATGAATTCTCCACAACAAATTAATCACATAAGATTTTTTGGAGATACTGCACTTTAAAAATGTTAAGTTCATCAAAGAAAACATTGTTTCATTGAAGTTATTAGCGTAAATTCTGCTGAGCTCCACTACTGATACTGATGTCCAACTGCAGTGCTGGCACTCAGAGCTGCCATTTCCCCACTATCACGTCTTCACTACAGAAAGATACGCCATCTGAAGTCCCACACAGGCTGATAACAATTTACAGAAAGCTATATATTAACTGAAAGCATCATTGAAAGATCAGAAAAAACACTAACACTGAATGAGCAAGACATGCACACGGTTGAACTTTAACCTTAACTAGTTTGAGATAACATTAGCTTATAGCCAGCTTCTACAAGCTAGGTTAACTGTGTTGCAATACCCAATGAGTCATTTGCAAGTAAGCATCAGTCAAGAAACAGATCACAGATCGATTAAAGTGCCAGTAAGGTGGGCATGTAAGATTTTTGGCAATTGACCTGGATAAGCAAATTCATTAGCATAAATTCTGTCATCAAGGACGTTATCTGCTAGCATTAGTTGACTGTACTTACAATAGGTACTGTTATGCTCATATGAAACTGTCTGGATTCTCATCTATAGTTATGACTTTCATTTATTCCATTTGCGCATAGGACTTCATTTATTCCATGTGCACATAAGCACATTTCTGTCAGCACTGTAGTTCAAAATTGACAAACATGCTTGATTTCACCCATTAAACAGAGCCTGCAGCAGCAGAGCCGGTGCGCTACAGTGAGGCCAGAGAAGGAATTAAACATTATTGATTAGTGGGGATAATGAACAAATTGCCTCAGAAATCCCAAGTCCTGTCATTTTGCAAAATGTATATATTAACTGTGGTTTATAATAATCAGGAAAAACGGGAACACATGTTTTCCACACAAATGTGGCATTTCTACACTAGAACTTACAGTATTTGACAGTAGCCAGTTAGTGAGCAAGTGAGCTAACTGCTTGGCCAATGCTGTACTGTCACGGCAAATTAACTCAGCTTTTCTTCTTCAAATAGACAACTAGGTCTAATTTCAGACTGAGATTTAGTTTGTTACTGTTTTACATCCAGACTGCACAGCTCTTTAAAGTTAGCTCGCCAAGCTGCTGTCAGCTAATCATTGTTCACCAGGATTTAATTATTTTCCACAAAGCAGACACGTTGTATTAACACTATTTTAAGCAGTTCAAGGTTCGTAAAGTATTACTGTGAGACAGGAATACAATATATACACCGGATAGATTGTGTAAAAACCATTAAACACTAGTTTACTTGAGGATAATGGCAATTTCACATTAAAATGGATTAGGTAGGTTGGCTTTCTGCTCCCTGCCCTACAAGACATCCAGAAGAGTACATCTAAGGGCCCAAAAGATTTTAGACACAATAATGCCCAACAGCCCATTAATGGACAGCCCATTATGCTGGTAGCTAGTTTTAGATGGTCCAAACTGGTCTTTGATGGTTTCATACCAGTTGTTACCATCCTACCAAGCTAGTCATGCTTATATGGCTGGCCTGTCAGCGATGGTGGCGCTGGAGGTAGAGGTGCAGTTTGGTAACCAGAGAGTTGCAGATTAGAGCCTTTCATTGCAGCCTCCACCACCGGTGTGTGAATGGATGAACGTGAGGCAAATTGTAAAGCGATTTGACTGCTCGAAGGAGTAGAAAAGTGCTCTATAAATACAGTCCATTTACCATTTAGTGTATAACCAGCAAAACCAGAAAGACTGATCATGGTCAAATCATCAAAACTCATGCAAAACATGCCATAAACCTGTAAAACAAAAAACATCCTAAACCATCTAAAGCAGTCCATGCTGGCTGAGGGGAGGTGAGGGTATGCTTGTCAAGCTAGAGACATATTACTTTATTCTACACTTCCCTATACCACGAAGACACAAACTCCCTATCTGCTATCTAACAAAAAGGATCAAAAAGGGTGCATGCATGTAATAAGACTAACAAGAAATATGAAGAACTGCTGTACTGTTGCTGGTTGTCCATATACAAATGTAAACATTCCATTGAAATAGTTGGTCCTAAATCTATTTTAAATGAATTAATCTTTGGGGTTACTTTGGCCATGGCCCAGCTCAGCATATTATTGCATATTATGGCTATTCTGGTATTTGTTTCTTGTCCATGAACAACATCATGTTGTATGATGTATCCAGCTACGGACAGGTGTCATGACTTCTCACGTGCCTTTGCTATTTACATTCACTTCATAAAGACAACTTTTAAAGGGGAAACCAGGCAAGTTCTTATGCTATTTTTAGATTTACAGGCTTCATAGTTACATTGATGGTAAAATACATTTTTATGGAAAATGTTGTGCTCTGAAAATGACTATCTTCAGCATTCAATTTCTTTGCAAGTAAGTAAGTTTTACAGGGCATGATGATATTTTGATATTAGACCTAGGCTTATAGCCTACTCAAGTTGTAGAGTTATAACTAGCTTTATTTTGCATGCTTGTGACCCACGAAATCTGCGTTCATGATTTAAAATTTGAGGTTTAGAAAATGTGCATAAAAGATGAGGGTAGGTGTGGTCCTGATGAGCTTCTCTTGATCCAGATAACTCTGTGCTGGCAGAGCCGGCCCTGCGAGGCAGGACCAGATTACAAGGTATAACGGCAGATCCTATAGGACTCACTGTGGTCCGTCGGGGTCCCAACACAAAAGCAGAAGCTCCAGCAGGTAGGCACGGAATGAGATTCCAGCTAAATAGATGAAGGGGGCGTGGCACATGTTGTTGCATTCCTCCTGAATTTATGTTTCCATAACACCATTTTAAATCTAATCATTTTTCATCTTCAATCTACCTAGCGGCCAAGCATTCTTGAGATCAGGATAATATTTGCATGAAGCTGCCAGCGGAAGCCAGTTGCCAAATAAATATTCTGATACTGATGAAATGGTAGATCTGAGCTGGATCTGTAGGCTGGAAATCCGCTGCATATTTCTAAGCAATGAAAGCCACCATCTTAAACATTCCTCATTCCAGGTCACTGAATTCCAAGACAGTAATGAAGGTGGGTGATATTTCAGGGCCATGCATGCAAGCTTTGCAAGTGAATTTAAGTGAATCAGTTCTTCTAACAAGACTCAGGTGCTTCAGTTAAACAAATTTCTACACTCAAAACGATAAATAAGGTGCATTACTCACTGTTTGGATCCACATTTTCGCACAGTTCAGTCTTTGCTTCACCATTGGGTCTGTCACTGGGTTTGTGAGAGAGGCGTGAGGACATTGTTGCAGCTGTCACCACGGCCTTGAAGCTGCGCTTGCGCTTCTGCACATTCAGCTCTGGGTGGAAAATAATCACATAAACTTTGGGCATGTAGAGCATTCCCAGTGCAACTGATGCACTCAGGTTCATGGAGATTGTAAGAGTTGTTGTCTGGATGTATAGCTGAGAAGGCGAGAGAGAGAAAAAAGAGATTGAGGGAGAAAGACATAAGACAAAGACAGGGTAAAGTATTACTACACTGGTTTTCTGGATAGTAATACAGTTCTGAACGTCATCATCACGTTTTCAAATGAGTCCTTCACATCACCACCTACTACGCTAAACACAATGTGACAAAACCATTTTAGTTCCTCACTGCTCACTGCAGGAATATAATTACAATGAAACATTAGTGTATTTTATATTGTTATAATGTTTCTGGCAAATTTGTAGCATATGTTTTCTCAAAAGAGCTTGATGTAATCTGAAGTAACCTTGATGTACACAATGGTAATCTTTCACATAAATAATTTAGACTATAGAGACTGTATAGGCTATAAATTCTATAGCTTTTGCACATTTTTGTGCTGCATGTAGTCTCTGATGGCCAGACATAGCACAAGTTTCAGATGTTAAACCGTTACAATTATCAACATTAAACATGACATGATATGTGTAAACAGACTGCACATCAATAAAATTGTATTTTGTCTTTTACTCGAACATTTCATGGTATATTGCGTTCATTGCATGTATGGATATGCATTAGTGCAGTGGTTCTCAAACTTTTTCTGTCAATCACCCACTTTAGAAGGGAGCGAATTTTCACACCCCACCTCCCTCCCAAAAAATGGTAGTAAAACAGGCCAAAACTCCACCAGTAATCTGACAGAGAAGAATGAGTATGAATTCAGTGGGCACAATTTGGCTGTCGGTCTCCAGTTTAGTCTAACATCTTGTGCCCCACAGTTTGAGAAATACTACATTAGAATGTAGGTTAAAAGAAAAGGAGAGGTTTGTGCAAACACATTACCAGCCATTAATTAGCTCCAGTTTATGTACCAAACAATGGGGTGAGTGCACATCATTTTGGCAGATAAATTTGACACTTTTTAAAAGATGTTGTAATCCATTTATATATATTGTATATATATAATATATATAAGGCACAAAAACATAGTGTTGCTTTAATATCTTACTTTCACATTTTCCTTGGCTTTTAGTGTGTGGGTAGGCTAATGCTCCCACATTGGCAATATAAACTTACAAAGACTCTGCTACTCGTGAACATAAAACAATGATTTTGATATCAGCTTCAAGGGATGTTTTCAGCTTCTAATGCAACAATGACGGCTAGTTAAAAAACTGCTGAGGTTAAACTCACACTGGACCATTCTGGTGCAGCATTATTGGCGCAAGAAAATATTATGACCTTATACTCTATATGTCCATATACTCTAATAAATAAAATAACTAATTATGTAAATAAAATCACATTTGAATAATAATAATAAATTATCTGAATAATAATAATTATAAATAAATTATTATTATTATTATTATTTGAATTTTGTAAGATATGACAGTACAAGTGTCAGGTCTGCATCAGATCTGGTCACGGCCACGCCCCCTCACTCAACTCGCAATCTCTCTCCCAGATCACAATCACAGTCACGTTCTCCTGAGTATTGATTGGTGTCACCTGGTCTCCACTCTACTTAAACCTCCCCCGTGCTTCACCTGGTGTCTGGCCGCGTCACTGTTCCATTGGACTTCTCCTGCGTCAGTCTTGTTCCCTGCGATCTCCCATGTTTCCTCGTCCTGTTCTTCCCGCGTACCCAGACTTCCCATTTGGTACAGTTATCTCCTGGTTTTTCCTAGTCAGTACTTTTGTGTTTGTTTCCTAGTTCCTCTAAAAGTAGCGGACATGACTTTTGTTATTTCCCAGTTTGTTTTCTGTTTAATAAATACTTTGTTGTCGGACTCCTGCCTCTGTCCCGTCTGTGCCTGACAGAAGGCCAGACCTTTAACTAGGCATGGAAGCCGGAGCCCCTGACCCGATTCGGGCGTTAGTTGACGAGCTACATCAAAATTTATTGCCACACGCGGTGCCACAGGTCAGCTTGTTATCCACCACTCCTGACCCGCCTACCTACTCCGGGGACCCGGAAGCATGCGCCGGTTTCCTGCTGCAATGCACTCTCGCCTTGGAGATGGACCCACGCCATTTTCCCACAGAGCGTGGGAAGGTGCCGTTCATCATATCACGCCTGAACGGCCGGGCCCTCCAGTGGGCTGAGAGTGTGTGGCAGCAGGTGGGACCTACCGTCAGCTTTTGTTAAACACTTTCGAGAAGTGTTCCAGGCCCCAGCGGGTGACTCATCAACTCAAGAACAATTACACCTCAGGCAGGGTAAAAGCTCTATATCAGAGTATGCCCTCCGCTCGAGATCCTCCGCTCGAGACTCCCATGCAGGTGGACTCTATTAGGCTCAACCCCGCTGAACGACGCAGGTGGTTTGAACAAGGGCTATGCTTTATATTGTGGGGCTTCGGGCCACCACATTCGAGCATGCCCAGTTCGTTCGCCTCGCGTTCAGGTGAGGAGTTAGTCTTAGACTGTTTTATCTCCATTGTTACTAACCATAACCCTCACAGCTGCAGGCACAGCTGGAGGAATACATCCAGGAATCCCTGCACCAGGGATATATCCGCCCATCCGTTTCTCCCGCAGCCTCCAGTTTTTTCTTCGTGGCAAAGAAGGACGGAGGACTCCGGTCCTGTGTAGACTACCGGGCCCTAAATAAGATTACGGTAAAGTTCCGTCACCCACTTCCCCTGGTCCCAGCCGCCCTGGTTTCGTGGCGCGGTGGTGTTCACGAAGCTGGACCTACGGGGTGCCTACAAACTCGTCCGAATACGTGAGGGGGACGAGTGGAAGACTGCCTTCATCACACTGAGTGGGCATTACGAGTACCGAGTCATGCCCTATGGACTAGCGAACGCCCCCTCCGTGTTCCAAGCCTACATGAACGAGGAGACATCTTGGATCCCAACCTGCTCACGGCGTTCCACACGGAACATCCGGACGATCCCGCTCCCCGTGGTCGGGGTCGTCCCAGGTGGCGTACCCGGCGCCCGGGCCGTCGTATCCCAGGAACGGCCCCTGAGGGGGGGGTAATGTCAGGTCTGCATCAGATCTGGTCACGGCCACGCCCCCTCACTCAACTCGCAATCTCTCTCCCAGATCACAATCACTTCCCAGCGCACGGTCACGTTCTCCTGAGTATTGATTGGTGTCACCTGGTCTCCACTCTACTTAAACCTCCCCCGTGCTTCACCTGGTGTCTGGCCTCGTCACTGTTCCCTTGGACTTCTCCTGTGTCAGTCTTGTTCCCCACAATCTCCCGTGTTTCCTCGTCCTGTTCTTCCCACGTACCCAGACTTCCCATTTGGTATAGTTATCTCCTGGTTTTTCCTAGTCAGTACTTTTGTGTTTGTTTCCTAGTTCCTCTGAGTGTTAGTATTTAGATTTCTCTCCGCTAGAGTAGCGGACACGACTTTTGTTATTTCCCAGTTTGTTTTCTGTTTAATAAATACTTTGTTGTCGGAATCCTGCCTCAGTCCCGTCTGTGCCTGAGTATCAATGTAAAAACAATGTACAACAGTTCTATGAACCTATAAAATGACAGCTTGCTTGACACTGATATATACCTTGAATATATTTTGTCCTTGAGCCAAACCCCCAAATTTAGCCTGTCGGTACCACTCAAGGGCAGTAAATCTCATTGCGTTTTTTGGCAAGATGTGCCACTCTGGAGTTTAGAGTGACACGTTTTTGTTATATTGTGTAGCCTAGGGAATGGATTATCTTATTTTTGTTATATTGTGTAGCCTAGGGAATGACACTGCATTTTGTTCACGCAAGGATATGCTCCTAATTATAGCTAATGATCAGAGATTGCAAAAACAACAGCCAAAAGTAACATGTAATTGTAAAATGTAAGGCTAGCCTGGGATGCCAACATGCCAACCTCAACAATAATATGTGAGTAAAGTGAATGTAATGAAATTATTTTTTATTTAAATTGAGCTTAAACACAACTAGACAAAAACCTCAAAATCCCTGCACAGGGAGCACTGACCTCAAAGGTAGGGATAGAAAAGGTATAGAGCTTGCCAGCATGAAGCCAGGTGTTTTTCCTATTCATTTTCACCATTTAGAAACAGATTATAGCCCATGCTATATAGAACCACACAATGTAGATTTGCATTTCCTTTTTGTTAACAATATTTTGTCTTATATTTGGAAGGGCATTTTTGTAGAGTAAGTCTTAGTAAATCTATTTTTTCTACAAAAGTGTAACTAGAACTTTTAATCTTAATATAAGCTGAATAACACTAAGTTAGACATTAGTTCATACAGCAGTTTTGCAGTGTGTAATGAAAGCAACTGGAGGAATGGGCAACTTTGGAGGCATTACGAAGGCTGCCCATTCAGTCAGGGGTTAGGAAAGGTATATTTTTGGTATTATTGTCCTGTTGGATGGACAATGTTTGGGTAGGCTCCACCATGCCCTCTAAATTGCAAAGAATGGGATGTGTTTTTGACTGACTTTGATTCACTGTGCAAATTGTGATTCAGGCAATCTCTTCTAGTACATGGGGACACAGTACATTTATCATTACTCTAGCAAAAACAGAAACAGTCAGTGTTCTCAAAAGGGAAGTGAAAGGGGAGGGAGAGTATTTGCATTTATATGCCTTCCTATGATTTAACAAAAAGGAAAAGGGCTGGGTTACTTTATAGTCATTATAGTCATGTACACTAGTTTTAATGCACCTGCATTTACCATGATGTTTTTAAAGCTTCTGAAATGCTCTGATGACCAGACTGCATGTCAAATCTTGAAAACTTAATTTAATACATCTAGCATCTATGTAAAGGCCACAGTGACCTCTAAATAGACACACTGCTGAGTTTTTTTTGGTGTTAAAAGAGAATACTTTTAACAAGAGCAGACGTCTGACCCTGTCAAATCCCTTCGGTCACACTCCACTGCAGAGCCAGGAAGACCCTCCAGCATTACAGATGTCAGCCAAGAGCAAACACACCAAATAGTAATGCTGAACATGTATCAGATTGAGCGTTGATGTTCTTTTTGACCTATGGTGCAAGGTAGGAACTTTTCATTTAATCCCAACACAAATGTATGTGTGAAACTTATGTGTATTTGAAATGTATGTATGTGTATTTCAACTTACTATTGTAGCTCTAGCTATTCTTCTCTACTGAATTCCATAAATCATCAGAGCTTACAGGTCTAGTTCCCACCAGAGTCGGACATAGACAAAGTTCCAGTTGAGTTTGAGCCAACTCAAATCATGGGCCTGGGTCATGTTGTGACCCTTTGATCATACTTTTTGCAATGTAGTCCTATAGGATGTCAGTTTAAAAAAATATTTCCACCACTCATAGGCTAATAAATGCAGTTATGATTTCGGAAAACATGAAAACAATCCCTAAAGAACCTGTATCTATGTGCTCCAAAGAAGTGTTTATAAGTGGCATAAAATTAGCCAGACCATATTTTAGCATTAGCTCTTCCTTGTGGTGGCGTGTGTTGCCATAACACCGACCCAATCTGAGGACTTTAGGAAGAAAACTTTGCATCTACTTGAACAGTAAATTAACAACATGATTGTAAAATGGTTTCATTAATATTCATTTGTGGAGTAATCCTCAATATGTATCCTCAATACTTTCTGGTTAGTGTGTGTTGGTGTGTTTATTACTAGCTTGTTAGTTAAGGTTGAGGTTTAGTTTGCTGTCTCAACAGCAGACACTACAACTGCTTTCTGAATAGTAAAGCAACACATTGCTACCAACATTGCTACCTTGTCTGAATGATAGAATGGTGCTTGTTACCTTTATTCTGCAAAATAACATAAAAAAATCCAGAGTGGGGACCTGGACATCAGAAGGATTACAACATGGTGCCCATGAAACACGTGATAACCTGGGCCAATCAGAGGGCAGAACCGTTTAAATGAGTTGGCAAAACTCTATATACGGCTCTCATTCCCACAAGCCATTAGCTTACTCTAGATGAATTGTCTGGGTATTCACATTCAGTTAACTACAGTCTGTAAGTTACATTAGTTCCCCAAAATGGCTGTATCCCTCAACATCAGATTATTTGCATTTTTCTTAGCTACAACAAACCAACCAAACCGTTGACCTATCTTGCCTGCATTAGCTTATCAACGTAAACTCCTTATCAGCACTAGAGATCTTTAAAATGACAGCTAGCAAAGTGCTGACATGAACACACCTTCTCAATAACTGCACTTTTAAACCCTTTAAGGTATGAATTTAGTCACAATTTAGTAAGAATGTGACAGTGTAGGCTTTTACTGTCAAATTATGCTGAAATGTTGAATTCAACTTTATTAGTGCACACATTCCATATCTCAAAATATCTCAAAACCAAAGGTTGCCCCTTACCGACTGCTTGACTATGCACTATGACCCTATTTGGCCCACGGCCTGATAGTCTTCTTTATGTTGCCTTATTTTATAAGTCATGTAACTAGCTGCGACTCAGCAAACAACTATATACATTTCACTTTAAATGCCTCAAATAGTGCACCAATTATTAGAATGATATGCCAGTCAGTGACTAGCAATTGAAATAGTGATGTATTGACAGATTTGTTGCATTCAGATTTCTTTCAACAATGACATGAGAATACCTGTAAGTAATTGTAATGTTTCCTCTAATGTTTGCCAACATATGTGGTGCATAATTTAGTCTCTGTAATCTTTCAAAAGAAAAAAAATTACAGATAACTTCACTTTGTTTGGTATTGAGTCAGTCAATATTCTGTGTAGCCTGTATCTCAAGCACAGCACTATTTTGACAGCATGTGTATGTGTGTCTTTCTGTGTGTGTGTGTGTGTGTGTGTGTTGGGGGGGGGGGGGGGGACTCTTTCTGTGTGATACAGGCAAATGCCAAAGAAGGTGTAGTGTCCAATAATTGTGCGTTCTGCTGTTAATGAACCAATTGCACCATATTTAGTTCCCAAGGTTGTATCAAAAGGACACAGGTGATATGAGTAGATATGAAGCATTTGTATATTAAAATAATAAAAAACTACAGCTAATAAATAAGAGTAACACTTACTTTGACGAAAAAATATGAACATATATCTCCTATCATCGCTTCCTTACACTGGCTCCCTATTAACAGTTGAATTTATTTTAAAATACTCCTCCTTACCTATAAAGCCCTCAATGGCCGTGCTCCAACATATAAAGACTTGTCCCTTACCATCCTCCTAAAAACCTAAAATCCCAGAATGTTGGTCTCCTTGTAATCTCAAGAATATCAAAATCTACAATAAGAGGAAGAGGTTTTTGCTATTGTGCACCTCTCTTGTGGAATAATCCCTTCATATCCAGCAAGCAGACACTCTCAATACTTTTAAGTCTAAACTTAAAACCTTCCTCTTTATGGCTCCCTGTAGTTAGGGATGGTGCATGGTAAATCATCACTCCTCATCACTCTTATTGGGATGGGTTGCCTCTGCTGTTACCTCCAATTGCAAGGCATGGCGGCCACTGACCATCTGTAATGTAGTGTTGAGTTCCCATGCACCATACCTTAGTTATGCTGCTATAGCCTAGTGCTGCCACAAACCTCTCATTCGTCATGCCATACAGCTTTCTCTCTCTACACTTATGTATATATTTATATACATACATGCATGCACATATGACACATATGATCAGTGAAGCGTGAGACATTTGCTTCCTCTGTCCGCCTCCTCCAGAATCATCTCTACTGAGTGTCATCCCTGCCTTCTTCTGGCTGACTCCTGTCACCCTCCCCTCCTGAGTGGACTGCAACCAACATTATGGGAGGCCCATGCCAGGACTGACTCTCCATCCCAGAGGCCCTTCCTAGACACCCATGCCAGGACCGACTCCCCCTTCCCTGAGGCCTTGTGACTGAGCCCCCTTAACAACGGCACTGTCAAAATGGATTATTGTTACCCCTATGACCCATCTCACTCCTTGAATCACTATGTCTGGCTGCTACTACAGTGTCCAGCCATAATTCTTGAAAGCCACCTATGGATTGACTACCATATAATATTATGGGACAATATTTTGGAACTATTCTGATGCTTAGCTAAAACCATGGCCAACTTGTAGTCTATCATTGTTACTACTGATTGTACATTTCCTGCATGACCCCTGGTAGTTGGGTTAGCCCCCTGAGTCGTGATCTGCCCAAGGTTTCTTCTAACACTAACTAACATAAGGGAGTTTTTCCTTGCCCCCGTTGCTCTTGGGTGTGCCTTGCTGTAAATGTTATGTAAATGTAAATGTTGTAAAAGTTGCTGTATAAATATAACTGAATTTAATATAATTGAATAATTTCTGATCTGGAATTGTTATGGTTATGTTTCTTGAAAAAGGTAAAAATGTGATCTAGCTCTAAGGCACTCAACAATGTTAACACTTACCTTCTCAGCTGACTGTGCTGTGCCAAAGAATATGGGAATGAAGGCAAGCCAAACTATGCATGTGGTGTACATAGTAAATCCTATTGGCTTGGCTTCATTGAAGTTCTCAGGTACACCACGGGTCTTGATTGCATACACTGTGCATGTCACCATGAGCAAGATGCTGTAGCCAAGTGAACAGATAATCTGCAAGTCTGTGATGTCACACTTAAGGACACCCCGAGCCTTGTCAGGGTTTATGGTCTTCTGCTCATCATAGTCAATGACAGCATTTGGTGGATCCACCCCAAACCAGACGAAGACCCCCAGTAGCTGCACAGATATAAGACTGGAGGTGATGGCTAACTGAGAGGTGGGACTGATCAACTTTGGCGGCGTCACTGATTTTTTGCCCTCTTCAAAGATGCGATAGATTCGGTTAGTTTTGGTAAGAAGAGCAGCATAACTTATGCACATGCCCAGTCCTAGAAAGATGCGTCGGAAGGAGCAGACACCTACGTCAGGCTTAGCAATCATAAGGAATGTGATGATGTAGCACAGGAATATTCCAGTCAGCAACACATAGCTCAACTCACGGCCAGACGCACGAACAATAGGTGTATCATTGTATCGGATGAATGTTGCCATTACAAATATGGTGGCTATGATGCCCAACATGGCCAGGAAGACAGGAATGACAGCCCAGGGAGAGTGCCACTCTAACTTGACGATTGGGATAGGCTGGCATCCTGTGCGATTAGCATTGGGTCGCATATTGTAGGCACACAGTTTGCAGGTGGTCTCATCATACTGGTACTGATAGCCATCACACAATTCACAGTGCCAGCAGCATGGCATGCCTTTCACCATCTTCTTCCGCTCGCCGGTTTTGCATGGCAAGTTGCATACAGAGATGGGGATCTCCTGCTCACCACTAGGCCACTGCATGTCCTCAATCTACAGAGTCAAATGAAAACAGTCAAAATATCTTAATGAGGTTATTGCAAGAATCCATGGCAATTTGAAATTACCTGGACATCATCACAAGGATAATAAATATTACATTAATTTGAATAATATGTTATAATATTGTAAAAAGACTTTCAGATTGTTCAGATTCTACAAAATTACTGTTCATATTCAATTACAAGAGAGGTTTCTTTTGCCCATTTATTCCATGTGGATGGCATTAGGCACATCTGGACATCCCAAAATATCAATCTTTGTAATGGCAATAAGTGTAGGGAGAAAATAGCGTCACTGAACAAACCACAAATATGTGAGACAACTCTATGCTACATCTCAGTTTATCACTACATCTGCCAATGTTATGGCAATGACTATTTACCCAATAAATTATTTGCATGGAACAGCAAATATTAATCACAGACAGACACAGGACTCTCGGTCTGAATTATTGAGAGCAGTATATCAGTGATGTCACTACTGAGTTACATGTCTCCTGACAAACAATGGCAATCAACAATTCATCATCTGCCTTCTGGGCAGATTTCACCATTGTTTCCATTGACTAGTATCAGTCTCACATAACAGGAATGACACCCCTTTCACTTCTAGAAATCACTTTGTTACATAATTTTCCATCATCTTTAAACTGTTTTAGAATAACAAAGCTTGTTTTGCAACTAGATGTACCAAACAGTACATAATATGACCACCGCACACTGCAGCATGTGCTAATGAATCTTTATTACAACTCTTGACAAATCTTTTGAACTGCAGTTCTTATAGGTGCCTCTATGAGTTATACATACATGTCAACACGTATACAGTATACATGCTTTTTAACATACACTTCAAGTATGAGTCTGTGTGTGTGTATTGTGTGGTATGTGTGGGAATGGTTTGTGTGCTCAAGTACCTATGGGCACAAGAGCCTTATGGTGCCCTATTCTTTTGTGAACAGCAGGGTAATTTATCCTGTGTGCATTATTGTAAGACAGCACATTTTGGCTGCTGCTACTGGAAATATGCAAGATACCACATTGGAGATATGTAAAATGTTTGACAACAGGACTCACTAAATAGGTTTGAATAGCTTGTAGGTGTAAGTGTGTGAAAGTACAATTAAATTGATTTCTGTCTCCATCCAGTATCGCTACTGCTTTTTGCAAGGAGAAAAACTGCTTTTTGGTTTTTACAAAAAGGAGAAAAATATTTTGCTGACAAATATGACAGTATTTATTATTCTATCTCTGTGTTGGGTATTTTCACTGTGTTGCTCTCTCTTCTGTATGTAGCATCTGTCTTTGTTTGAACCGAAAATGTAGTTATCTATATGTTATACTGTATGTGTTTATCTATAATTACCTCTGTGTGTGCGTGCTTGAGGTGTGTGAGAGAGAGATGTTTCACGTACAAAACTAGATACTTTACCTCATCCCCACTGTACCTCTCTGTCTCTCTCTTTTTTCTCTCTGTGTATCTGTGTGTATTTATCCATGTGTATATCTTTTGCATATAGAATGGGCATGTGACAGCCATTTGTACAGTGTACAGGCCTTTGTGTAACAGCATGGGTTAATGACTGAATGTGTGTGTGGGTTGGAGAGAGAGAGAATATTTATTCTGTTTGTGTGTGTGTGTGTGTGTGTGTGTCTGTGTGTGTGTGTTGGGTACCATGGATGTTGTTTGGTCCATAGGGGGACTGAAGCAGCTTTGTCTGTGACAATAGACAGGATTTTTGTATCTTTTGCAATTGTTATCCAACTCAACACAATGAGCAATATATCAATCAACATAATAATCTGAATTCAGGTACAATTAAGTAGCCTGATCCAGCAAGAATTATAGCAAATTTCTGCATAGCCTAGTCTCATCCAATACAAGTCAAGCCATAAAGACTGGGATCTGAGTTTATAAGTTTATTATATGCCACATTTAGTTTGTCCTACATGCATTGATGGACTTATCTGCCTGCATCTTTTTCATGAACATGACCCTAAAACATATGACCTTAATGCCATATCATTGACTTATTTAGGCTGTAGTGATATATTTTTAAAAATAAAATAGAAATAGAGAATGAAGTAGGCCTATCTGGAGTAAGTAGTAGAGGAAAGGCAGGGCCTTTTAAAGAGAGCAGTTAGACAAAATAAGTCAGAAAATAGGCCCTGATGAACATTTTATACCTAATTAGACATAAATTAATGTAGCCTATTTAAAGGGAAAATCTGGTGTGAATCAATCCATAGCCCTGTCATTCAAGGTCACTGCGTGTTGTCTGTAGGAAAAAGAACCAGATCATTTGATGCAACATAGACAAATAATGAACCAGCAGCTAACATTAACTAAATGGGGCATAAGAAAATAAAACTGAAAGTAAGTTACTGTAAAACTGAAAGTAAGTTCCAGTGTTAGTTCAGATCCAGTACTGTATATGTTGAATCAAAGTTTCTTGTTCTACCAACAGCATTCAGTGACCTGAAACAACAGGGCTATGGATTGATTCACACCAGATTTCTCCTTTAAAAAATATAATGCTCTGCGCGTGCATTCACAACTATAACCGAGGGGCTAAGCCTCCCTTGTCTTTTAAAGCTAGTAGAGTCCCTGTTGGGTACTATCACTGTATATCTCTGTCTCTTCTTGTGTGTAGTTATTCATGTATATATCTTCTGTAAGTCTGAGTCTTTACAGTAAATGTCATTATGTCATTATCTACATCATATAGATATATGTTGTATGTCAAATTATACAAAGGAACTGCTCATCAGCTCACAAACAGGTAAAAACTTTTGCATGAAGTTGGAACATTATAATGCCATAGGCCTATATTTTTGTCACATTATGAAGTAGCTTGAGATGTAATAAACTACTTATGTCTGTGTCAGTGAAGAGAGAGTGAAAAGTGTTTAAAACTCCAACAAATGTAAAAATGAGAAGAATTTTGTGCTACCACAAAATGTGACAAATGACATTAAGTGAACTTTAAATTTTATGTTCTATAAAAAATGGTCTTCATATATCTACGCTCTGTTCTTGGCTGACGTAGAAGGAAACAAGCACTGAGAAAAAGGGGCGGGCTAAAGAATCTTATTCATTTGTTTGCGGTATACCACCTCACCGCTAGATGGGGGAAAAAGTACACAATGTGGATTTAACTCTTAATGTGTATACATTGTTGGATGTAATGTTTGGCAAGATCGCCATTTATACCACGTAATAATTTAACACGATTTCACGATTGCACACATAATGTTTCAGCGTCTCAGGAATCGAAAAATTCTTCACAAGGAAAACACCCAAAATTCCTAACAGTTTCCTTTTTTCTCTCTCAAAAGATGGCACTACATCACACATGGGTACCACTGGGACCAAAAGCTGCTAGACGTTAAAACTCAAGATGATCTACTTGCCCAGCTTCAAGTTTCACGTGGCCTGGTATTTCCGTGTCCAGGGGATGGACAACTAAAAATGTCCAGGAAAAAAAATTAAAGATGGGGAACTCAAGCAATACCTATATGACCGCCACTCTGCACTCAAAGCAGATCTAGACAGGTTGAAACTTACAGTAAAGAAAAATGAAAACCTGTAAACGGATGCTAATTATATGGACATGCTCGTTTCTGTGTTGGAGTCAATTTTAGAGAAAGGCAGGGGAGAGGTGTTTATACATATAGAGTGTGAGAGCCCTCATATTCTGTGGTTATGCATGCAGCTATTCTTAGACTAGTACAGACTATTGCTTCATCTTGAGCATTTAGCCCATCACACAATTCCCACAATGATTTCACCTGTCAGCAGTTGGGTTTATGGCTGCAGCACATTTGACATGAAACATGCCCACACTAGTATTCATGGAAATCCATTCATGTGTCTCTCTCTTACACTAAAAGAGAAAGGTTTTGAATTCAATGATCACAGAATTAATCATTGTACATTGACAATTCATATATCTAAAGGCACAGAGGCTTTTCATATTATCAGGGGTCTTGTTATGGCTCTGAAGCACTGTGCAGAATTTCCCAAGCAGTTGCTAAGATACCAAGAATTCAATCCAGCATCCCTTCTACTTTCTGGATTGGCTACTGGCACATTCTGAACCTCAATAACCTGAACAACCTGTACAGCATCTTGACCACTGAATCCACAAAAGTATGATATCTGTGACATCAACAGTCTCTGTGAATATATAAAACCAACCTTGTGATTAGGCCTACATCGTCTCAGAAAAACAAACAGTAGGAACTATTTCAATAGATTTATTCACACATGTCTATAAATGCATCTTTTATATGCAACAAATTATGCTGCAGTTCCAATGGATAATTTTGGAGGATTTTTCTTCTTTTTCTTTTTTCATCAAGTCAGGCATAGAAACAGTCAAGAGGCTATTGCTCAGGTTGCTATGGATACTGAGCAAGATATTTCTTCGATGCTTTAAGTATTGTACCTTCTTGCTATTCCTCCAGCATACATGGCAGACAAAAGCATATATGTGGTCAATTTGTGTCATAAGTACTGTGTATGAATGCTCATGTTTGCCTGGAGGAGGAGAGTATAGACAAATGTGTACACAACATGAAATATGTAACAACCCCATGAAATAATTTTGGCAGGAATTCATCACATAGCTATCAAAGACTTATACCACTGCTTGATTTCTTGTTGTGATGCGCTATTTATTATGCATTATTTTCAGATAACCGCACACCAAAGGCACATATTACATTTGCATATCAATTCGGCCAACTCGCTGCGATGTTAAAATTAACTGGGTTACAATTTAGTGGATGTTCACAGCATAGCAATATTGTAACTTGTGACAGAGATGGATTTCAGTATATTATTCTGTTACACTGCGTTTGGGAGTACGGGAAATGGTAAATTTACAAAAGCCAAGATGGGATAGAATCTTGAGTTGCAAAAATTTGTTCCCTTTTCCTGTCAAAGTTTTCCCTTCAGACTGCCTGTCAAGAAAATATGTTGGAACAGATTGAAACTTAAGTATTCAAAAGAGTAATGGTGGAATTTGGCCATTTCATCCAACTTTGAACATTCAGAATTCCTTTGATATGGCATGAACAGCTTTGCAATCTGATCTTATGATCTTGAATACTTGTGCAGCCCATCTAGCCTCTGTGTTGATGAAATGTGCCAAGTTTGGTAAAGATCCTTTAATATATTTAGGAGATATTACAAGTACACTGTGGGTGGATTGAAACTTTGATGGATTTTAGTGGGAGAACCATGAGGACATAGGGGCCATTTAATTAACTGCTATAAAAACAAGATATATAACAATCTGTGAAAATGCACCAGAATATTAGCCTGACGAGGCATCCTATAACATCAAAATGTATAGTCTGGGCACAACCAATAGACTGGGCTCCATCCTGAGGGCGAATCAGCGGTTGTCTTTCAAAATGGATAGCGCCACGACCAATCACAGCAACATCGGCAAAACAGCAAATAGCCTACATCCTTCTTTGAAATGCCTTTTTCTGCTCAATTTTCAAAGAAAGGCCAAAGTCTGACTCCAAAGTCGACGCAAAAGTCAATTCAAACAACCGCTATTCCTTGGCCACTGTTGACTGTGTTAATAGTTAATGTGATTAGAAAAAGTGTCATTGTTAACGCAGGGCATTTAAAAACAGTGCACTGGGCTCATATTTGGTAAGGAAACAAGGCAGATTTTCCACAGTGACTAGCATGTTCTAACATTAACTTTGTGGTAAAATGTAGCTCAACAACTGAACTGAATCAAATGAACCTACGTCAAGTTAGTTTGTGTAATCTGTACTTTCACTTTCATTAGTGAAAGAGCCATGTGTTTCATGATTTTTTCTGTTACATTACTTGTGGAGTTCACATCCATATCACGTGAAACTGCACATCCTCAACTTTCTTATGGTGATAGGATTCTCGTCGCTGTGATAAAGGATTTGCGAGAAAGTCTGCTTTGAATTTACATAAATTAATCATATTAATGACTGTGTTCTTCTGGGTGATTCTTCTGGGTATACTATTTCATGATCCCTTTTCTTAAATCTACCCGTAATCCGGTGTTACAATTACATCAAATTTCGGCATAGTCTCTGACACCTATTAATTACCCTCAAAACAGCATCAGGTTCAAAGGGTTAAACCCACCATGTTTGTGTGCGCTGTGTGTCACCTGTGTGATTAAAAAGGTATAGCCTACTGAAAATAGGCTGCATTAAGTGTTAGGAAGTTGCAATATATTCAAGGGAAGACTATTCCAGAGCCGAGAGGCAGCAACGGAAAAGGCCCAGTCTCCTTTAATTTTCAGATGGGAAAGTGAGACAGAAAGTGAATTCTGAGAGGATGACCTAAGTGAGGCAGAGTATAGACATAATAGCTCACTGTATTGAGGGGCTAGACCATGTAAGGCTTTGAAAATGAAAAGCCAAATTTTAAAATCTACCCTGTATTTCAGATAGCCATTGGAGTTCAGTTAGAAAATAGAAATAAAAGTAATGTGCTCCCTTTTCTTTGTTCCTGTCTGGCTACTACATTTTTATGAAGTTGATGAAGTTGAGTGGCTTGCCAACATATAAATAGTTACTGAAATTACATTCAGGTGAAGCATTATTCAAATGAGAAACTCTGGAAAATAGTTTGAAGCTTTAATTTAGCTTGTGTATACACTGTGAAGGCATAATGTAACTTAGGCTACCTAGGCCATCAGGTCTGGCTGACTTTTTAATGTTAACCACAACATGTCAAAATCAAAATAAATCCAAAATGGGAAAACGGCAAAAATTCACACAGAAGACTCGTCATTGTCTAGGCATTGGCTCCCAAATCTTTTATTGCCATTAACTTGTAATGCAATGTAAAGCAATACTGTCAGCAGACTACCTGAACCCCAGAAAACCCACACATAAGCAAAACAAATTCACCTTCATCTGGCATCTGCCATGTTTCTGCTGTGCTGTTCTGGCCAGACTTGTTAGAGGTAGATACATGTAACAATCAATGTGTGAAGGTAGACAATAAAAATTACTTGAATCCTTATAGATCTCCGTAGTTCTAAGCCTTAAATTGTCCCACACTAAGTTTCTCTGTGTGTGTGTGTGTATATATATATATATATATATATATATATATATATATATATATATATGGTTTAGGGCTCATAGTTGGTCCAGAGACTGTACTCACATTAAGTTGTAGGTTGTCCATCCATTGTCCAATAACTCTATAGCCGGGGGTACTATTATTCACCTGGTACTGGAACAGGTCATAACGTCCTGGAGCATCACCATTGCGATTGAATGTCACGGATGTCCCAGCACTTCCTGCAGAGTAAAAAATGTACTGTAATTCGAACTTGTTCAGTGATGTGTTTTCATGGAGGCCAAGGGAGGCATGGCCTCCTCATAAAAATGTTGTAATACAGAAGTGTATTCACAACTGCATATTTTATTTCGCTATTTCTCTTGTTCAAATAGCCATATCAGGCAAGGCAATGTAGGGAGTAAAACAGTGCCCATCACACTGTGCATACCAAAGTTTGCAGAGCCTCCTTAGTATACACAGTATAATGAGGCTTCCAAGTGATTGTCATTGTAAAAATTAAACTGCCAACCAGTCACGCTGCTGTTGTCCTGACTCAAGTGAGCTAGAAAGTCAACATTAGAACACACAGTAGAGACCTTGAATTTTCCATTTAAATGAAACCAAACCTGAACTTCCACTGAAAATCAAACAACAGTAGGCCTAAACTACTTTGAAGCTGGATAGTATTCAGGGAAAAGCTAAGGATATGGGAATCCAGGGGCTATCCAGGGTACTTTATTATGGCAACCTTTGGAAAGTTAATGCTAGGACACTGAAAGGAAATAATGTTATGTCGATATTGTCCTTCGTTTGCAAAAGAGCCCACTGTTGCATGCTTGAACTGAATGGGCTGTGTGTGTGTGTTGTATGTCGTTGGAATATTTTTCCAATTACCTATGAAATACATTTAGCACATTTCAGCTGTTGGATCAGGGAGAGATTATAAGGTCACAGTTTTAAATTTAAGGTCACAAAATTTTAAGTGGCATAATAGTGGAGCTAGATGAAGCAATAAAACAGTATTAGAAATGGCAAAAACATCAATAAACTGCATCCTTAAGAATGTAAATGTATATAGCAAAAGTACATGCATTGCTTACTTACTGTCAATACACGGATACACAAATGTACTCTATTTAAATTTCACTCACTATCATTGCAATGGTACAAAAGCAATAAATGTTGGCCCTGTTGTTAACTCACCATTGAAGCTGACACTGCGGATGTATTTTAGAAGTTTCTTCCCTCCAGCCACCTCCATTTCTGGACAAATTCCAGATGTATCTGGGCAAAGCTCCTTTTGCATGTTGTGCAGGGCATGGGCCATTGCATACACTGCATCAATCACAAATTGAACTTTGCCTTCCTGTTCATACTTTGAGTCTATCCCTATTCTTTCTTGACCTGTGAGAAGAATAGAGAGAAAAGTGAAAAACTGCCTAGGCAGACACATGTAGTTCTATAGGTCTCCACACACTGGCACAATCATTAATATGTTGACACTTTCTGTCACTTGCTCATGAACATCAGCTCTTTTAAAACTGAAAACAGATTGAAAAGCATTCAGCAAACAATGGATTTTACACTCCTTACAGAAAAAAAATCACTTTCTAGGCTATCTCAAAATTTCTTCTGTTACATCATTTCATACCCCCCCCATACTCCCCACATCAGGCATTTCAGACACAAGGTAGTAAAACTGCTAACAATATTTTTTTTGATGAAAAAAAAAATCTATAAAAACATTACCATAGTTATTGACACATTCAACATAATGTCTTTATCAATCATTAAAATTCTCATATACTGTGAGTTGGATGAGGTGGTGGTAAGAGAAGAAAGGCCAGGCCTTCAAGGCCTTCATCCCATAGATTCACCTTTCATTCTTAGTGCTCTGTCTCACTGGCTCACAAAAAAGGAAAACACACAAGGCCAGCCAATTACACCAATTACCAATCACCAAAGCAGACTTTGCAGGGGTGAAGGCCCAACCAAGATCCAACAGTTATAATCTCACACAAGAAATGCATGACTCACTTTAAGCACAATATGTCCTGTGTTTTAACACACACAGACAAATTAAACATTCCTAAGTTACCAAGGTGAAACGTAATGTGCAGGCATGTGTTAATATCCTTGGTGTAGTGAAAACAGAAGTCCAACAGTTTTTAAAGTTTAAGGTACACAGTGGAGAGGTCTCCTTTTCACCAAGCATTAGTTACATACAAACAAGCATTAGTCACACAGTATAATCCATTATGACCAGCAAACCTTCTTATAACTACACTACCTGCTCACTGTGCCAATGCCTTTCAATAACCTATGCTGAGCTATTTCACAAGGATGCCATATCGTCGTCTGCAAGGATCAAGGAGTTTATTTGTAACACACATTGAAATACTAATGTAAGAGATGTAGTAAAATTGCATACATTAGAGTATAGGACAATAGGACATGTAAGTGCCATAACAATCTAAAGTATCTTCACATAATTTCATTATTTCCAGAGTAGTGCCTCAAGAATAGAGTCTCATTGACAATAATACAAAAGACCAACAAAGAAAAAATGCCTACCAGCTGCCTACCAAGCCTACCAGTGAGCATTAATGATGTACAGTGGATATAAAAAGTCTACACACCCCTGTTCAAATGCCAGGTCTTCGTGATGTAAAAAAATGACAGCAAGACAAATAATTTATTTATAAATAACTTTTTCCACCTTTAATGTGACCTATAACCTGTACACTTGTTGTGTATATTTTTTGAAAACTTAAACATGTCACACCCATAATGCAAATATGTCACATCCATAAAGCAAGTTTTCCCCAAATAACTCAAATTAAAACAAACTTTTTTATGTGTTCACTTAAGTGTCCTGCTTGGTATACAGTAGAGCTAATGATCTCGATGTTTCAGAGTTTTGCATCTGAAGTCTTCATATATAATGGGTGTATATATACTGTATTAAAAAAATATTGAAGAATTTCTGGAAATTAGTAAGCAATTCTGGTTTATTTTCTTTTTTTGTATTTTGGACAACTGTTGTATAGAAAATCAAAAATACTCTGATGAATCATAAATAATTTCACTGAATCGTATTTCGCTCCATTGGATCAGGACCTTAACAATGGGAAAAGCAAGACTTTGTGAAACACTGAAACATTTGAAGCAAGCAAATTATGTCATAAATACCTCACCATCACCCCAGAGTTGCATATAATATTTCAAGTAATTGGAAGGAGGACCTCTTGGAATTACTTATGTAATGTTTTTCTTTGATTCTATCACGTTTATCTTATTTAATGACATTTGCTTATTACAGCATTTTAGTAGGCTATATAAAACAAAATAAATGTTTGTTAAATTTTAACAAACATTTACATGCACGTCTGTGAAAATTGAAAGAGAGAGCGCTTGAACCTGTTACTGGGCTTGTTTTTGCTGCGGGTATAAGTATAGCAAACAATAGGCAGACAAGGCTTAAAGCTAAGGATATAAAACATTTTTGTTGCCTAAATCCTAGACTAAATCCTTCCAACCTGCTAATTAAAAGGTGACATCAGATGCTGCGTTCATCACAAATAGGCATAGGCCATTATTGATGTCTTCAAAGCGCACACTGTTTACAAACCATATTATTTTGGGCTCTGATTTCTCCAGCAACTTGCAGTGTACAATGCATATGACTCTGAGTAAAATTATAGGAAACATCTAAATCAGACATCTGTCTAGCTGGAGGTCCATGGGTCTCTGGTATTTAGGCTATGGCTCCAGGGTGAACGAGTAGGACAAACTCCATTCTTGCGCATTTTTATTTTATTTATTTATTTTTTAGTGAATTGAAGAACCTAAGACCACGGATACCATGTTGGGAGGGTTGATGGCCCACTATGATTTAACTTTGTCCCACGTATTAACCATGTTCTAGATCCACCACTGATGGGAAGCCACTGCAACATATGGGGTTCTAGAAATGACAGTTGGGAAAAGGGAATTAGCCACTTACAGAACTGCTTTGTTCAGTCATTCGCTCCTTCTCAGGATAGTTTCAGGCTCATTACAGTGTTTTGTGATTAAGGATTCAATCATTACCTCAGTCAGCATCTGATGTATTACCTGTGCATTTTCTGCTGGTCTCTTCTTTCTTTGAAGAACTCATAAGTTTGCAATTAAAGTTTTCCTCCCAGAATTCAGCAAACCATACATTCCTCCGATTGTTCTCCAACGACCGTGATGTAAAATAGGCATCAAATCCTGAGAGGAAAAAGAACAGACTTAGCTGGGCTTGAATATAGAACGCAGAAAAGGCATCGGCCAGATTCACATGGCCATGGCATGCAAAACCATATATCACTGAGTGTATTTGAATTTCTGCAGATCCATCTTGTCCTCCAGCAATTCACAGGGATTTCAAAAATCACAGAAAACCTGGGAACCAATAACAACTACTTATTCAATTTTGGAAACTTTATAATGGCTGAATTCCAATGTCCCCTAATACCTTATGACTTCACAGACTTGACCAGCATTAATCAACCAATCATGAAGCTGATTCATGCCAGTTAAGTCTTTGAGGGTTCAGGGCTTCGGACATGGAGATTCAGACCATGATAGTGCCCCCCCCTAATACAGTATAGTACAGTGATTCAGCCTTTTACAGCAAGAGACAGAATTACAGCCAGTTTGAGCCAGTCCCACAATGAGCTTTCCCTAGGAAGTGCCATATCTGTGTCTGTAGCTTTCAAAGATAATGAGAGAGGCGGGCATGGTGGACGGTGGCCTTGACCAGCTTGTGCCACGGTACCATCTGCTAATGTTTACAGTGGATGTATCGCTATGGTAGTAGCAGATTGTAGAAATTTAATGTATATTCAAAGTTTCTCACAGCAATGAATACCTGACATGATTGGAAATCTCAGATTGCATCATTTGATAGACGTATGGTATGTGTGTGATCTTTGTGAGCAATTTAACCAAGACAAATAGATGTATATCTCCATGCACTTAGGTGAATCAGGCAAGCAACCATATTTTGTTGAATTCTACCACTCCAGAAAAGATGACGGGCCGAACTCATTTGGGAGGGAAAAACTCCCTCAGATCTGATGCAGAGGATGCATTCTGTTATTCCTACTAATTGGCCCAAAAGTGGAATGGAAGCAGAATGACTCTCCCGATTAGCCTCTCTGGGCCTGCATACAAACCTTTGACAAGTTGTGTTGGCATATTTCCAGAGAAAATAAAATGAACCCACTGGTCCTTCAGAAGCTCAGATGAAGAAACTGAAAACATTTGTGTTCATTTGTACATCCGAGCACTGAGCAACTGAGCAGCTTTGCTTGTTTGCAAGCCATGATGTCTCTCAAGGAAAAAGTTGTCTCTTGTCATGATCGCATTGACAGTCGGTCTAGCTAATATTTTTCACGGGTGGGACAAGTTCTCTGTGTGGGCAAAGCACGAGAAAGGCTAGGTAACCTGACGTAACCTTTCCCCATCTGACGACATATGGGTAAAATTTCAGATTGGCCTATCTGAGCTGTCATTTTCTCAATGGCGGAGCAGGATATCCAAGGCCTGCTTTACACCTAGCGGCATTTCTAGCCACAGCAGGACCATAGGCAGGCTAGGGGAACTTGTATTAATGTTAAAAAAAAACTAAAAAAGTGACATTTTTATGCTATGGGACCTTCAAATGTCACGGACATTTATCCTTTAGGCAGCTGCATTTACAGTCTCAGTTTACAGGACAGCTGCTTCCAAAAAGACTTGATTATAGTGTAATGTACCAGTTTAAGTTTAATTTCCCAGTTTATTGCCCTCTTTCTTAACAAAGGGTCCCCAGATTGATATCAGCCAGACTAACTCCTTGCATGGTCTTATTGTTATTTCTTTCAGAAAATGTGTCAGTAATAAAAGCATTCAGACCGAGTACACAGTTGTGTCTCTTTAAAGTGCAGTGCCAGCAGGAACTATACCAGTAACAACACATTACACCATGTTAAAATGCATTATGTAGGCCTAATAACACAGCTTTATGTAATAACCTGACAAAATCAGATACATTTTTACATCTGCCTCATTATGTAATAAACTGCATGAACTGAGTATGTAATACATTTCTCTTCATTTTGTAATACATGATTACATATTGCCATGATTATTACAAAATGCAGGTGCTGAAATTTTGATGAAAAGTAATAACATGATGCATTAAAACCTTCTATGTGTTCCAATATAGGCTAGTTTCTTACATTGTTAATTTTTAAAAGTTGTTTTTAAACTCCTAATATCATGCTAGTATTTCAGTGAACTGACACAAGAAATGACACAAATATATATATATATATATATACACCTTTTCATGACTGCTGCCCACCTTCTGCTAAACTGAGTCTTTGGTCTCTTTTCTCTTCTAATGTAAAGTATACAAATCACTATGCATCACGTTCGATATGCGCAGGACGGGTTCACAGACAGCTGTTTGTGTTTATTTGAAGGTTGACTGCGCACTGATGTCAGAGAGCTGACAGTGGCCTAATCTCAAGTTCTTGTTAAGATTTTGAGAGCTCTGTCCGAGGATGAAAGGGTTTCTCTTTGACATTATTTGCAGAATACAAGCAGCATAATGACAGTTGTAGATGCTTCATAATATGGCATTTTTAAAAGAGCTGACAGACACGTTGAATGAGAGTACAAGGAAAAGGCTAAACTGCGGTAGATTTGAAACAAGGGGGAGTGTGCAGAATTTGCGTGCCTGGGATGCAAATGTAGGGAGCGTGAGGGTTACAAAATCATCATGAGATTGGTCAGCCCTGAGCACCCCTGTCATAGACATCCTATGGCAAATTTCTTTCTTCACAGTAATTGTGATTGATTGTGATTAAAATGTTCTAATGTTTTTAATTAGATTCATTTTTAGATCATTTTTTAACTGATCATAATTTAGATTTTTTTTTAATCTAAACTAGTTATAACATAATGCACCATGTTATGACATTTCTATCAAAAAAAAAAAAAACAGCTCTCGTATTTTGTAATAATCACCACTATATATAGTAACGTATTACAAAATGCAGGGAAATGTATTACATATTATGTTGACTTTGACTTTAACACTATGCCTGGCTACTACTACACTGTCCAGCCATAATTCTTGATAACAACCTGGACCATGGATTGACTACCATGTAACGTCATGGGACAATATTTTAGAACCAATATGATGCTTAGCTAAAACCATGGACAACTTGTAGTATATCATGTTTACTACTGATTGTACTTTTCTTGCATGACCCCCCTGGCAGTTGGGTTAGCGCCTTGAGTCGTGGATCTGCCCAAGATTTCTTCCTAGACCAACTAAAATAAGGGAGTCCTTGCCCCTGATACTCTTGGGTGCTCGTTGCTATAAAGCGCCATGAGACAATACTATTGTAAAAGGCTCTATATAAATATAATTGAATTGAATTAAATTGAATACACAAACAACAATTCCAAATTTACACAAGCAAATAGATGATATGAAAAGGCAAAATACAAGAACATACTAAGTATAATAAATATTATTAGCAAATTTATCAGATTACAGACCCACTGATTCTGAAAGTTTATTCTTTTCATATATTTACACAATCTGATTTATACCTGTAATTTTTTTCACCACAGATATGTAATGTCATGCATAAAACCTTTACACATCACCCTCCATTTTTTGCTAGAAACTTCACCTTCCCATTAATGCATATGCATGAGAAGGAAAAGTGCAACTTTGCCATTCTTACAACTGGTAGAATGTGTCTTTATCAAAAGGCAGCACATTTGTACATACTTGACATGTAATTTGGTGCACACTGTGAAGAACTTAAAACAAACATGCTAGTACATCTGTTCCTGATTTAACACTTGATTTAAATGTGGCTGCAGGCTCCTATCAGCCTGAACCTCTTCTTGGGGAAGTCAGAGGGAACCAAATCCAGTGACAAGTGTTGAGGTGGGGTGGAGTGTGTTTTCATGCTTTGAATGTGCATGTTGTCAAGATTGTGCACACAAATGCCAGCAGGCGACCGCTGAATTTATTTGTGCTAGGGTAGGTCTCCTGTGAATACTTACTCTTCTCCCAGCTATACTTCAAGCATCATTTTGACACAATGGAAGAGATCCAGCAAATGTAGCAGAATAACAAAACTATTGGAAGAATTTATATGTATGCCCCTTGGCATCAATATTCAATGCCATTTAAAACACCCCTCGGACAGTATCTCCTATCAACATTACATAGTGCAGTCAAGCATTCCAGACATGCATTGCCAATTCCATACACTTCCTTTCTTGTGTTACAATGCAAGTCAGAACGGATTTAAAACCATAACTAGTCTGCATTTCCTCGGCAGAAACTGCAGGAGTGTGCTTGCTTGAATCCGTCATAATGCTGCAGACGATTCAGAGGCGAAAGATTCAGAGATGCTGCTGTATGTCCTCATAGCGGTGGGGGAAATTTCCGATTCTTAGAAGCATCGCGATTAGGACGTGGACGATTCTAAATCGATTGACAAATTCTGATTATATAAGCCTATTAATTAGTAATACAGACGGTTCTATATGATAGAGGAGTACATTTTGACATTCCCTGCGTTTACATGACAGCTTTAATTCCAAATAAAACTAATTTAAATCTGCATAAACATTAACTCCACTTTAAAAATTTGTAATTAAATAGTTAAACTGAGCATTCAACTTGAAAACTTAGCATTCAACTTGAAATATGCGCTGCAGTGCTCTAAAGCAGCAGAGCCCACACTCAAACACAACTGAACTGACCCTTGTTTGTTCCAAAACAATAATAAAAACAATCATGTAATAATAAAAACAATCATGTTAAACAATAACTTTCAAAAAAGAGGGTGAGAGAGATTAGCCTACCTAACAATTCGGCTACTCAACAAAGCTTCATGAAAAATAACACAAACATACAGTGCCAGTCTTCTGATATTTGTTTAAAAAAATAAGCATGTTAACATGCTCTGGGGTCAGACGTGACCGCAGACCGTCAGTCCAGCCGCCGAAAACACCCTCTCTGACGTTGCCAGATTCCATAGGCAGTGGTAGAAGAAGTACTAGAACTCAGTACAGTAACAGTACAAGTAACCAGCAAAATATGTACTCAAGGAAAGGTAGAGCCACAACATTAACAATTCTACTTAAGTAAAAGTAATAAGTACTTGCTTTTAAATGTACTTAAAGTACTAAAAGTAAAAGTACTGGTGCAATATGTCTCTTAATGGTCTTTATGTTAATACAAAAAATAGGTCTATAGAATTAGCCCCCAAATGAAAGTGCACAAAATTTTTCCATGGAAATGCTGATAACCAAAGCTGCTTCCTGAAGGAAAAAGACAAAATGTCCACTAATTCTGATTCAGATATTTTAATGATAGGCTGACTAGAAAAAAATGGCATGTTCGAAAAATTTGACCCCTTACATGCAGTCAATAGTGTACATTTTTGGTCTCAAAATGGACAATGACCTGTCCATCTCTTTACTAGATAAGCTCATAGCTCGTTCTACCATGGGCTGCTCAATCACATCCAAATTCTCCGTCTCCATCCTCATAATTGTTCACAGCAGTGTTGAAAGTTTGTAAAGTGGAATAGGCTACACACAGCCACTTACCATTATGCTTGCCTACTGAAGATGCCACTAGTCACAACAGGTAAGGTGCATCGTCCATAAAAAGTCACTAATTGATCTAGCAGATAGCCAGCTGTAATTAGAAAGCATGATAGCTAACAATGATGATAAGCCCAGACAAGAGTGCCTCGACATTTTATACATCACCCATTGGGATGAATGGGAACCTCAATGTTGCAATCTACGAATTGGCTGGTCTCCAGGGGACTCATACACTTACTCAGTACTGGAGCATATCAACACCACAACTGACAGTGTTACTACAGAGAGACAGATCATTACATACCATATTCAGAAGCCATAGATTAACAACGAAGTGCGGCTTCTGCTGAAGGCACGCAACAAAGCTTTCAGATCCAGGGCAGAGCTGAAGAGATGCATCAAGAAGACCAAGCATGACCACAAGCTGAGGAGTGGAGGAACACTTAATCTGACCCCCGACGCATGTGGGAGGGCATCCAGGCCATCACAGAAAACTAGACCAGCAACTCCACATCAACTTCCATGGATGTGTCCTTACTTAACAAGCTAAATGACCTTTATGCTTGTTTTGACAAGGACAATAAAGACAAGGCTGTAAAGACCAAGCCCTCTGATGACCACCAGACCCTTACTCTGTCCCCCATAGACATGCAAAATGAGTCGAATCAACGCACGTAAGGCTGCTGGCCCTGGTGGCATCCCTGGACATGTGCTCAGAGCTTGTGCTGAACAGCTTACTGGAGTCTTTACGGACATCTTCAACCTGTCTCTCTCCCAAGCAGCAGTACCAGCATGATTCAAAACAACCTCTATAGTGTCAGTGCCAAAACACTCTTCTCCAAAGTGCCTAAATGACTACCGCCCTGAGGCACTGACACCCATTGCAATGAAGTGCTTTAAGCGACTGGTCCTAGCACACCTCAAGAAATGTCTACACCTCACAACTTGATTCACACCAATTTGCTTACCAAAGCAACAGGAGTACAGAGGATGCACTGCGTACTCTCACACCTGGACAACAACAAGAACACATATGCAAGAATACTGTTTGTTGACTTTAGCTCAGCATTCAACACAGTCATCCCCTCCAAGTTAATCACAAAACTTGGGGATCTTGGAATCAATACCTCCCTCTGCAACTGGATCAAGGACTCTCTGACCAACAGACCCCAACATGTTAGGTCAGGCCAAAACAGCTCCACCTCCATCACACTCCACACTGGTGCACCCCAGGGCTGTGTGCTGAGCCCGTTCCTCTACTCCCTGTTTGCCTGAACGTGTCTTCAGCCTCAAAGTCCTGGGGACCAAAATCTCAACCAAAACCTCCAGCATGGTCAAGAAGGCCCACCAGTGCCTCTTCTTAAAAACGCTAAAGAAGTACAACTACAGCCCTCCAACTCACAAAACTGGTAAGGAACTTGATTTTTTCTAATTTTCGCCAGGAAGTGTGCCGCTACATTGCAGTTATAGTATACTGACAGTTACTCCTCTACATCTATCTGACCATTACTTTATTCAGTCCAAGGTTTCCCTCTGTCAGCAACCATCTGCTCCTATTCCCACTGTCTCTGTCCGTCGCAATCTCCGGAATCTATCTCCCACTTACTTTTCCTCCTTGGTGCCGTCTGCTCTACCACCATCTAGAAGTTTCTCTTCTTTTGAGGTTGATGATGCCACAGAGTCACTCTGTTCTACGCTGAGCTCCTGCTTGGATTGTGTGTGTCCTCTGTCTACTAGACCCGCACAACCCACTCAGTCTCACGTGTGGCTTAATGACTCACTTCGGTCAATGCGCACTAACCTCAGAGCTGCTGAGAGGAAATGGCACAAAACCAAGAATTCGGCCGATCTAACACAATTCCAAATACTGCCTCCCTCTCATCCAGTGTCACTGCTGCGAAAAAGGCTTTCTATCACAACAAAATTCACAATGCCACGGACACCAAGAAACTCTTTTCCACCTTTAAATCTTTACTAAACCCACCTCCTTCACCTCCTCCAACTAACCTCACAGCTGACACTTTTGCTGCATTCTTCACAAACAAAGTTGCAGCTATTAGTAGTCAGTTCTCAAACCAATCCACTGAGGTTCCTTCTCCTAGCCTCTCTAAACCAACTGCCTCCTTTTCTTCTTTCACTCCTCTCTCCGAAGCAGAGGTGTCTAAGCTTCTCACAGACAGCCGGCCTACCTCTTGTCTTCTAGACCCTATCCCAACAACCCTTCTTCAGGCCATAACCCCCACCATTGTGACAGCAACCACACATGTGGTCAATGCTTCACTAACTAGGGGTACATTTCCCACCACCTTTAAACAAGCCCAGGTAACACCGCTGCTCAAAAAAACATCCCGTGCTCCCACTCAAGTGGAGAACTACCGGCCTGTTTCTCTTCTTCCCTTCCTTTCCAAAGCCATTGAACGAGCTGTCTTTAAACAGGTCACAGGATTTCTTACCCGGAACTGCCTCCTCGACTCCAACCAATCCGGTTTCAGAAGTGGCCACTCCACTGAAATGGCGCTTCTGTCTGTGACGGAAGCACTGAAAGAGGCCAGAGTGGCAGGTCAATCCTCAGTGCTCATCCTGTTGGACCTATCAGCAGCATTTGACACAGTCAACCACCGCATCCTACTGGACAACCTGAACAACATGGGTATTGACGATGCAGCGCACTCCTGGTTCAAGTCCTATCTTACTGGTCGGTCGTTCAATGTCTCATGGCTAGGACAGACATCGGCACTTCACCAACTCACCACAGGAGTACCCCAAGGATCTGTGCTGGGGCCCCTTCTCTTCGCCCTGTACATCACCTCACTGGGCTCAATTATCCACTCCTATGGCTTCTCGTACCACTACTATGCTGATGATACCCAGCTCTATCTGTCCTTTCCACCTGATGACTCCACGGTGTCAACACGGATCTCGGACTGTCTCTCTGATATATCTGCATGGATGAAAGGACACCACCTCCAACTAAATCTCTCAAAAACTGAACTGCTGGTCCTCCCAGCCAAACAAGCCATACATCCCTGTCTGTTTCTCTCACCAAAGTGGCAAGAAACCTAGGTGCCATGATTGATGACCAACTGACCTTTGCAGATCACGTTGCTTCTGTGGCTCTGTCGTGCCGTTTTTCCCTGTTCAACATAAGGAAGATCAGGCCGTACCTAAGCCAACATGCAACCCAGCTCCTGGTACGCTGGTTATCTCTCGGCTTGACTACTGCAATGTCCTCCTATCAGGCCTACAAGCCTGTGCGGTGAGACCGCTACAGATGATCCAGAATGCAGCTGCATGTCTGGTCTTTAACCAACCAAAAAGGGCACACGTCACGCCTCTGTTCATTGAACTTCACTGGTTACCCTTGGCTGCTCGCATTAAATTCAAGGCACTTATGGTGGCCTACAGGGTGAATGATGGCTCTGCTCCCATCTACCTGAATTCTCTCCTGAAGCCCTATGTCACCCGACGACCGCTTCGCTCCTCTAAGGAACGTTTCCTAGCACGGCCAACACCTTGTGCAGGTCAATCCAGACTCTTCTCATGTCTGGTTCCGCGCTGATGGAATGACCTCCCAAGTGCTACCAGATCATCTGATACCCTCTCCACCTTCAAGAAAGACCCAGCTCTTCCAAGAATATCTTCTAGCGTAAACTTTGAGAATGCACTTAACAATTTATTTCTCTGCACTATTGCACTTTTCAATTTAAAATGGTGCAGTTTCTATATTAGCAATATGCACTCCTTGTTCATTCTTTCATTGTGTTGTAGCTTGAATGTTATCCTCTTTTGTAAGTCACTTTGGATAAAAACGTCTGCTAAATGCCTAAATGTAAATGTAAATGAAGTACCACCTGTCTACTGACATCCTGGGAACTTCTACCACTGTGCAAGAGAGGGCATCCTAAACCAACTGTGTCACAGCCTGGTATGGGAATTGTTCTGTCACTGACCCCAAGTCATTGCAGTGGGCGGTGAAAAACGGCCAACACATCACAGGGACTCCACTTCCTGCTATTCAGGACATCCACAAGAAGAGATGTCTACGCCGGGCACGCAGCATTTTCAGGGGCTCCTCTGATCCAGCCAACAGACTCTTTCAGCTCCTCCACTCCAGAAGGTGGAGGTAAATAACTGCTCCCATAACTTATTCAAATATCTAAATTTTTTCACTTTTTTTTTTTTCAACGATTTTCCATCAACGATTGCTGGGACACTGAAATGCTGGGAGACATGAATCTTTGTAGGCATGTAGCCTTAGTAGGATGGCAACAACTAGAAGCTTTTGGCCCCAAAGGGCCACCCCCGCTGTGCCAGTGTCCGTCAAAGAGGGGGTGATGGCCAAAAGTTTTTGCTGAATAACTCAATGAACGTTTCATCCAACAGCATGACATTTTTGTTGATATGTCGGTGTTATAGAGGAGTATCGACCCAGCCCATAAAGACTCATTTGTAGCATAGATATGGGTAAATGCAAAAATTGGGATTTTGAATTGCCAATATCTTGGGCTGAGAAGGCGGAAACTGCACAAAATTTGTTGTGTACGATCAGCGCAATGTCCTCTGAAAGCATAGGAAGTACCATAAAATTTGCCCTATTTTTTTGTGTCGTGAAATCTATTGACCCTCACGCATTGAAAACACTGGTCGATGCCTTGTTCCAATAAAAAAATTCCAAGAAATTTAAAAATGTTTTAAATTTAGTAAAATAAGACATGTACATACATACTATGCCAACACCTATCTCTTTCACAAATTGCTCCTACACACTTCAAAACACACATCCATGCCCACTTCCAGCAAATCATTTCCACACAAATTCTCACCTCACAACACTGACCTAACACAAACTTATCATACCAACAGCTCCCACATTTCAATACACTGCGGCAGTCATACCATGCTGCACGGTACATCTAGTTTGTACATTTACATTTACATTTATGCATTTAGCAGACACTTTTATCCAAAGCGACTTACAACTTGTCAACTATGAATTGTTCAGGGCCAATCTCCCCTAGATTAGATGCTAAACTGTATTTTGTTACTCTGTATTTATACATGTGTAATGACAATAAAGTTGAATCTAATCTAAACAATGTAACTGGTTGGTTTAAACTTCAGAGATAGCCATGCAGCCTAGGCGACTTCAGCAAAAAAATGGTAGCCTAATAAAATGTAACGGCATGCATTTTAGAAATGTAGTGGAGTAAACATACAGATAATAGCTACAAAATGTAGTGAAATAAAAGTAAAAGTATTTATAATTATTTCTACTCAAGTAAAGTACAGATACGTGAACAATATACTTGTACTTTCCACCACTATCCACAGGTACCTCTACATTAACTCTCATGACCTCTTCATGATTACCTTTTAAATCTCGTCAGTAACTGAGAATGGCGTTGTAGTCAAATATTGGTGATAAAATGTTAAATTGCTGCCAAACTATGCAACACAACCTGCATTCATTTTATCGATTAAAATTTACGTGATCAATGAAATTCTTAACAATCAAATCATTGATTAATCATGCCCTTCTCTAGTATGTACCTGAAGGTATGCATTTTTTTAACAAAAGTCACGTTGCAACCATGCTTCCGTTTCCGTTTCTTGGCAATTGTAAATTGTTTACAGGTGCTTCTTTGACATTTCTATGCTTCTCCAGTGTTTCACGTCACATTGCTACAAACTGTGGGTAATTCCCTTTAGCAAAGTCTGCATGTGATGCCAACTTTAGGAAAGGGCTCCAAAAGGGTGCAAACATTTATCAGACGCTTTTATCCAAAGCGACTTACATTTTGTCAACTATCGGTTGTTCAGGGCCAGTCTCCCCTACTGCAACTTAGGGTTAAGTGTCTTGCTCAAGGGCACAACGGTGGCAACTGGGATTCGAACCCACAACTTTTTTCAGGCTACTTGCACGCTAGCCAGGTTCCTATCGTTGAGGAGCCGTCCTAGTGCCAGGTTGCTTAACCACTACGCCACACCTGCCCTTAAAGTAAGTTAACGTAAGAACTGAAATATACAATAACATTTTTTATGTTTACATTAAAAACTGTTGTGTAGTTTCACGGTGAGTCTAATATTCAGGAAATTATGGTAATCAACACTCTCTGGTAGTCTCTCAAGTGTGCATGATGGGTCTATTCTGGGTACATCAATTGGGCAAACAGAAGAGTATAACTATTTCAGGAAGTTAAAAAATTTAAATGTAGTCTTAACCCTATATATTGTGCACTGGATGGTAGAACAAGTCTTTGAATGTGTAATCAGCCTCCCTCATCTCTGCTTTGGTGGAGACCAAATGTATAGGGTTGCTCACTTGATTTGCCCATGTATACATAGTGTATACAGTATCTAGGCATTGGATGGATTAAGTGGTCATATATTTTATATATTTTTTGCTGTACTATTAATAGAGAAGATAATCGGCCTGAACTATATATTTAGAAAACCTATGCCGTCTAGATGGAAATGAACATGCTTATAAACACAACACGGCCAGTACATAGTCCTGTGTTGAATTGGCATTGTATTCAAATGCATCTATGTTCAACATACATCTATTGATGAGACTGGTAGTGCCTAGGGGTGGGAATCAAGAATCATTCCTCTTATCAATGTTTTTCGGACCATGTCAATAGGTCCTACTGAATACAGAATTGAAACAGGTAACAGTTCTACATGGTCCTTTGTAGTACAGGCTATATTATAGGCCTATGTGCTGATGAAAACAAAAACAGTGTAGAATACCTTCTAAACAGTAAGGTATAAGATAAGAGAATTGATAAGGAATAGGACTGATAAGCAGATTTGACAATGGCATTGATATTGAGAAAATCCTATCAATTCCCACCCCTGGTAGCCTGACAAACCAGATTATAACATCAAAATAGTCTGGCTATGATTGATAGACCAGGCTCAATCCAAGGGGTGGAATCAGCTGTTGTCTTTCAAACTGCCTCACACAATAGTAGCCTGATAAGCTACTGCTAGGGTACATAGAGGCAACTCTCTAGAAGAAAAGAGCGATGTGATCAGTCTGACCAAACTTTGGAGAACAGCGACTTAGGCCCTATGGTTTCTTTCTCAAGGCACTTCTTTTTAGTGCCTTGGCTTTCTGACCTCTTCAGACTGAACACCTAACAAACCTATCCTCTATGTAAGAATAGATCAGGCTACTCATACTACCAAAAGCCAAAGCACGTCTACTGCAGCAGTTTATTTCAAACTTTCTGACTTGCATTCCATCAAAATTAGTTAACATGTCATGTCTGTCTGTCGGTGTCACCCGTTCTCTCCCTGATCACTTGCCCCTCCCACTCACTCACGCTAATCTGGTTCAATCATCACTCTCACCTGTTCCTTGTTAACCGTTGTCTGTTGTGTATTTAAACCCCTGTCTTTCAGTGTTTCCCCGTCAGACCGTCCGTGAACTTACTGCTACCCACGCAAGGCAAGCATTCAAGACCCTGACTCCTGCTCCTGCATCCGATTCCGATTCCTGTTTCCCGAATATCCTGTGTCTCTGTCGCCTGTCTGTTCCCGTGTTCCTGTGCTGTTTCCCTGCCTGCCCCAATCCTCTGTTTTTTGCCTGATTGCTTCTCGTTGAGTCAGTCAACACAACACTAGTCAGTCAACACAAAATCTTTTCTTCATGTCTGCTGTCGTGTACTTTGACGGATCAGAATCCACCTATTGCGGACTTGGCATCATTTCTTCAGTTGTTTAGGTCTACATGCTCAACATAACATAATTCCAAATATTCCTGGCCGAAATATTGACAGCATTTAGGTTGCATGAGGGTCGGGTAGCCTAAACTCCTCATAACAATTCTATTGTCTATTGCAAATCTCTGGTTTCTAAAACCCTAAACATTCATGGCATAGCCTAAGTCTTAAACAGACAAACTGTGTTGCACCTCAGACTTTCTTTCACATCTTTTCATATTCAGTATCTGAGAATTTGTCATACACACAGAGTGGAAGTAGTTTGGAGGCATGAACTGTTGATCTAATAACCCTTTTAATCATTTTGGGCATAAACATGCAAATTTTATCTGCACGGTCTGCAGCTGAACTAGTCTATCATCCACGTGCTTCTCACAAGCATAAAACCCACAATATCTCACAGCTCAATTTGCAATTTATTTACGTTTACACAAGTGTTTTAGGCCTATATTGCAGTTATGTCATAGGCAGCTCACACTGTTCAGAACAGCCAACTGAACCAGAATATTCCCATATCAAACCCTCTTTTCATGATCTTGCTTTAAACAAAAATTATGACCTTATTCTGAATAGCCTATGCTGTGCATGTAGGTGAATAGTTTGCATCAGTTCCAGATTGTAGAACAGTCCTTCGAGTTTAAAACATCTGTAACGTTTTGTTTTTCCTCAGTGAATTAGCGCTGTTTCGATTATTTTCTATAGATCCAACAGTGTTAACTACATCTTGGCTAGCAATTCTGTAAATAAAAGCCAACCTCTCAAATAATCACTGGCTGCCTTTCATTTCAGGCGCTGGTGCATTCGCCATTACTGGCAACCCATTTTCCATTCACCCATACTGGTGGTGTGATTGGTAGGTAGCGCAATGAACCAAACCAAAAACCCAGAAAACAAACTGGACTTGTGGGCTGCAAATGCCAATTTCAGCAGTGGATTAACAGGCTGTACTGTTGTTGTCAGTGAAGATAATATTTTAATCTAATGTGATTATACAGATACTTTTTTGAACCAAGCAGTCAAATTCAATTGTTTTCCAGGCAACTAAAGTTTTGTTACGTGCCTTGCATTGAATCAAGGCGCAAAAAACTTGAACAGTACAACTTTTGAGGTCACTTTTTCCCCCCAATAGGTGATGGCTTAGTTGCCTGTCATATCTAAGTCAGTGCAAATGTGCATACTGCTGAAAGGTGAACGTCACACATGCACTGGTGGATTGCTTTAAATCTGGAAGTCACAGTCATATGCACAGGTGCACACATTCACACTGACAAACACCTAAAATTGTAGACAGAGAATGGTTGAGGTTAAGTACGTGGCCAATACAGATACAGATTAATATTTTCACTAAGGTATAAATTTTGTTCTCACTGCTCACACACAGACACACACACACAGACATATAGATGGAAATTAGCAGCAGCAGCAGCCACTGCCAAACAGTGGTAAAAAGACATGCAGGTTATACCAGCATGGTAAAGTTGAAAGTTGACTTCAAAAAGTTGGAAGCTGACTTCAAAACGATCTTGTTTTTTTAACACTACATTAGTATTGTTGTATCTTTGTTGTATCTTGAGCTGAGTGTGTTGCTGCAACAGTACAAAAGCACACTGATGCATACAAAATTCTATGTAATGCCATGTCAACATACTTATATATTTGTATATTTTGGTGGCAGAACAGAATACTGTGTGTGTTACTGTGTCTGACTGTTATTTGATTTTGGGAATCCTGACATTTGTTTGTTTTTGTTATTTCACTACAGCAGGCCTCAGTGAACAGTAAACAACCACAGCATTCAGCGTTCCTCTGTGATAGGCACCTATCATCCTTCAACCACAAGATGTGGACAGCAAAACTTGATTTTAGTGAATAAATATTTTTTAAAGAACCAACACGTCAAACATTTCATTCAATAAACTTGAACACATTACTTATTGCTTCTCTCTATCTTGGTGGTAATTATTTTCTAAATTCACAGATTAGGACTGAATGCAATGTTAATTTAAACTAACTGGAGATGTTGGTAATCACAAAGCCTATATCTAGGAGAAAAAAAAGTTAGTTTCTGTTGTTAATTTCATTCTTTTGTTAAGGATTAACAGTGTTTAGAACGTCATCACGTAATTCATAACAGTGGTCTAGTTTGATGGTGCAAAGTCATACAATTTTTGAAAACTGGCTAATGTCAGGAGTAAAATGTCACAGCACTGCAATGATTTTGTCTTCATTTCACCTACAAAATAGCACATAGGATTTTATACACATGAAATTCATTTTATTCACATTAGTATTTTAATAGCCAAAATGTGGAGCAAGTTTCATCTATCAGACATAGAACACTTTTGTCACTGTTGGCATTTCAAGGATGTAGCTAACATGTTTATCTTCTTTGTGTCCTACACTCTGTGCTCTTCAATAAAAACTCAGGCACATCAGCCCACAAATAACTTTCTGGCCAATTAAATTAACGGATCGAACTGGCCGCTGGAACAATCGGAACATTTTAACCATTATTTTAGCCACACCCTAGCAGATATGATATTTACACCACAATTGACCTTTCTTCCAAAATTTGATTGATGGGGAATCTGACCAATCAGTACGCTAGAATCGTGGCTTCTAGAAAAACATGACTTGTGGTCCGACATCCCTAACAACAGTGAACTGTCATCTGCAGAGGACAGCTTCTTCTACTGTCTATGGTGGACGGACGGATAAATTTAGCCTTCTCTGAGCCTGAAACTGAAACAGGATATATTGGCAATAGCTCTAACAGCATGTAATACCCCAACAAAAGTAAATAAGTCAATCAGAGTAATTCTGGCTTGCAGTAATGTTGTGTGCTAACACAACTATCAATAGTGTTGGCTCATCTTAAATTCAGTTAAAGGCTAATGATAACCATCATGGACAATAAATGTTGTCAATGTGTCACTAAACAATGTGCCAAACCAAGGCACAAAAACCTTGGTGCTAGGGGAAAAAACTCTAGTATCTTACTAGCATTGCCGTGAGCTAGCCTTTAATAATGCCATATCACAGGTGACACTAGCTATTCAAGCTAACTTTCAGCAACCGGCAAGTGGTCGACAGTGTTCATATCACACTAACCATACGTAACTATTTGATCAGAAAATGAAGTATGTAGGACAGAAACAGTATAGTGCTACTTTGAACCTACAAGTCACGTAATTGTAACCGTGCTATGGTAACTGTTACTATACAATGTAGTTATGTCTCTTGAAATGTCACTTTATTTTTACCAAGAATTGATGTTGTTGACATTTAAGCATGAGGTTTCTGCCAAATCAGAAAGCGCATTGTTCCCTCCCTGGAATTTGCATGTACTTCATGTATTTGAGAAAATACCATGGTGTTAACATGAATGTAGATCTAGTACATGTACATATTCTGACAAGGTTCAAGGGAGAACACCAGGATATTTAACTAGTCCCAGGTGGCTAAACAGGGAATTCAGAAAGTGAGGCAGTTCTGGCTGTGCCATGAGTGTAACCGTCTCTGACATTGACTGTGGTCCAGAGTCACTTCAAAAGCAAAAGGGAAACCTCTGGTGACACTGTGCATCAATGCACAGTGAGAGAGGTGTTAGGTCTGATGTGATGGCCCATGCCAGGTTAAATGGTCCATTTTGCCCAGGGGGGAGAGGGGCATGGAACAGATCACAGATCAGTGATGGCAAACTAGAGTTGTCACTTCACATCCTGCTCCAGAGTACAAGGTTTTAACGATGAATTAGGTCAAAGCCAGCTCAGTGCTTTTTAACTGGACTCATTACTCATAACTTTTTTGACCACCTTTCAGGTTGAAAAAAAAATGTTTAGAACATTGCTGTCCTTTGTTCCCCTAAAAGGTTCAGAGGCATTACAGATCTGCCATCTGAGCGTACAGTGAGTTTTAATACCATACCTTTATATATTTTATGTGGTGAATATGTATGGTCATGCTTTGTGCATAACCAGTGAAAAGGAGGAAAACTGTTTGCACAGCATTGCAGTTGCAGTGGCTTCCCATTATTCAAATGACTTCACAAGGGAAAGATGCTTTTGATATATCCACCAACTATGACCATAAATTCACACATCCGACAGTCAAGTTGTTGGGAATTTCCAAGTTGAATTTGCACAATGCATCAAATATTTTCAGTGTTTACGCTGCACTTGTAATAGTTCACCTCAGCTTTCAGCTGAAATGAAGTCTATCAAACAAGGAAAGAATACCTAGCACAGCAATGCGCTGAGCACCTATGGCCTAATGTTAAGAGAGCTGAGAATGACAGTTTTGAAAGACAAAAAACTCTTCCTTTTCAGATACATTGCATAAAGGAATTTTCTCCAGGACATACCAAAATAAGATGATTCTAACAGCCATGGATTTGTCACTTCATCACTTTTGATGTTAATCCACCCACCAAGTGCATATGCTTCTGACTACAACTAGCCTTTGTAAGCTATGCACTAAAAGACCATAACTAGCCATAAGGCAATTCCATATCAATTCAACACCAAAATCTTGATTTCGACACCATGGTCATTATATTTTCCAGATTTCTGTCCAAACATTCCTCCATGTCTTACTATACACTATAAATATAAAGTGAAAATTTCACTTTATTGGAGTTTATTCTGTATTTCCAAGGGGTTAATAAAAGTGCCACCTTCACAGAAAAAAAACTTCTGCAAGTTTGAAATGGTTACTACTTCAGACTCAAAATCACTTGTAAACTAAACCATGTATTTTATTTATGTCAATTTTTACATATGATGTAAAGAAACATGGAAACATAGAAAAGTTTTATCTAACAGTGTACAGCTGTTAACAGGATGGCACATCTGCAATGTTTTGATGTGAGTGTGTCCTGAATGTGAGTGCTCCACATGCAGGATAATATGAGAACAAAGTTAAGCTTTTTTTCTAGAGACTGAAAAAAATAATCACTGTTTATTTCAATGAATAACACATCAATGGTGGGACGGACTGTAATTCCAATGTGATATTAGACATCTGCACATGTTACTACCCCAGTGTGGAAATTTCCAGGACAAATGTCATTGCATTAAGAGAGATGAGTAAAAATGGAATTATTTTTTTCCTTTATTCTATTTTCTCCTTTATTCCTTTATTATTATTCTTTATTCTATTCTAAATCAGGGCCATGGTGTCGGGCCCATTTCAGCTGATTGAATTGCCCCTAAGAAGCATTTCTTACAATAACAATGCTACATTTTTTACTAAATATCTAAAAAAATAGTAATTTTATTTATTATATGGTGCATCACTTTGGAAAGAAGCTTCTGCCAAGAAACTATAACAATATGGTTTGCAAAATTGTTAAATATTAATCTTCCACATTTAACCTTTTCACTCACCTTACATTACACAAAAAATGTTACATTATAACCCTTCTGCAGGGTGTATTATAAAATAAGAGGTGTTGTGCAGGAAAACAGAGGTGGTCAAAATTACACGGCAACTGCATTATTGCATGCCATTTTATTTGCATTAAAGAAAAATGTCTACCATGAATGTCTGCTTTTGTCAAATTTGAACACACTTCAGGCTCAACATAACATTAATCTCGCTTTGTAGCGTACTCTCGAGACCCTCAATGAGATAAACAATGAAGTTGCCATCATGTACAAATGTGTAAGGTTCTGACAACACATTTCTCTGGCCACCAACCATGCTTTTAAGCAGAAATGGAGTGTAAAGTCTGTAAGAGGAGGAAGGCAAGACAGGGTGAAGTGGGTCAGGCCATGGATAAAAAAAAAAGGTAACATAATTACTGCCTGCACTCAAGCATCTCTTCCCAGCTCCTCTATCTCTTGTCACATCTCAGTAACAAAAGCTATTCATACAGGAAACATTTTACTGACAGGCTGCCAGCAAAATTCCAGCCTGAGCCAGCTGACTGGTACACAAGTAGCCACTGTCATGCAAACTACTCCACTTTACCAGTTGTTATGGTATGCTAAGAGAGAAAAATCAAGGAGAAAAATATAAAATGCTGGGGTAGTATTAGGTTTTAAGCACATAGGACATAGATGGCAATAGACATGTATCAAGCTTAGTCTCTGAGGATATTTTAGTCCAGTTTTAGGCTTAAATACAGAAGTGGGACTAATTAAAGTACACTGTTTTGGTTAAAATTACTATTTCATTTTTTTATCCCACTACTAAACTTTACCAGGGGTAATCAATCGTAAGCAATCGTGGATGGTGTTGTTTATGCACTTATGTTAATGTGTGCTAAGGACTGTGATTTATGTTTTGAATTCACACGCATGGTTTCCAGTGGAGCAGGACCAACAGTCATTTGTGTCACAGATAGCTGGTACAGTGCCTAAAGCCCTTTTTCATGCCACATCCCCCACGCCATTTAATTCCACACATCTTTATCCAATCTAATGAAGAGAGATAAAAACATGAAAGATATCTTGCTTATTAACCTAGATCCCCTTCTTTGGTGAATTGACACCTCTTCCCACCACATATTTTCCCCAGAGTGAAGATAATGTGTGATACAGATTATAAAAAATACAACTGCACATTTCAGCAGTTCTGTTCATTGTTATTTTCTCCATCCATTACCCTCTTTTAAATTCATCACCATCATATTGTATTCCCTTACATCGGTTACAGTCACAGTCCACCATTTCAGGGAGATAAAGACTTTCTATTATTTGTTGAGTCTTAGTACCATGAATTTATGGTGCCTGAGATCATCCCTGTCATGCACATCTCCTGGGAACAAGGGGGAGGGGAAGCATGTGCCCCTTTGATGTGTCATCATTTTACAAGAGCCTGACATCTTTGGGTGGATTACAGGCTGTTAACCTTAAACCTCATTACATGATATGATGTTTGACATGATTGCTCTTGATTGCTCATGCTAACAGCAAGACTGCACATAATCCTGGTGAAAATAACAATACTAATATATACTATTAACTAGTATACGACACCTACAGTGATGACCCATGATTGATGATGATATGGAATTGCCTTATGGCTAGTTATGGTCTTTTAGTGTATAGCTTACAAAAGCTAGTTGTAGTCAGAAGCATATGCACTTAGTGGGTGGATTAACATCAAAAAATGATGATTGACCCATGATGAATATTACTACTAATAATATTAATACTACACTGTAAACCCCAACTGCTCAGTGAACTCAAAATATTTGTGGAAACTCTTTTTCACTAACATTTCAACTTTTTAGATATTTCAAGTTTTTAAAAATTGTAAGTACTTTATTAAATAAATTTGAGGGCTAGTCGGTTAAAATATTTTAACTGATGTCTTGTACAAAATTATGTCATTGAGATTATGGACCAAAACCATTATAGTAGGGGGAATTATGTGAAAAATTGTTACGCGGTGGATAGAAGTGTGAGAATTGGTACATATGTCTCTTGTGTGATCCTAAGACATCCTAGAAGGGGTGCCCAAAAAATTTCAACATGAAGTGAGTTTTTAAGGAAATTCAAAATGGCCGACTATTCAATTAAGGCATCATAGAAAATTTCTCAAACATCTCAACCAGGAAGTGAACCGACCTCATAGAAGCATGAAATTGGGAGTATATACTCTTTGTGTGACCTTGAGACATTCTGGAGAATGAGTCCTAAAAATCTGAAACAGAGTGAGTTTTTGAAGCAATCAGAAATGGCCACCCATATTATTGGACGCTAATTGACAGCCCACCAAAAAAATTACCCTTAAAGGAAGGGAATGCGAAATGTCTACCTATATGCCATTTGCCAGGAAAGATGATACCTTGTATTTTAAACAGACTAACTACAACTATACACAAACCATAAACGATGAAATGTATCTATTCACATGTTCCAGTACATTGACATAATGCTGTACATGGTAACCCTGCATTCTTACATTTACACTTTCGAGAGCAGAGAGGTTCCACTTTGCAGCCACATTTAAGCAGTTCTCTACATACTTTGCCTGCCTCAGGTAAAAGTGTCCATAAAGGTGTCCAAGATTCATTTATTTTGGTCCATCCATATTTGCCTGGAGAAGGCACTGACTGAATAGCCTGCATACTTTTGGACCAAATGCTGGCTTGGTACACTGCTCAGTTAGAATGCTGTAGCAGTGCAGCCTGTGTGGGAGGGATATTTTCCATTGACAAACATTTTGAGAAAACAAGTCCTTCCTGAGATTATTGACTTTTTCCAGGTTAGTTGTCGTATCATAAAGAACACATGTGTACCTCTCTAATATCCCAAAAGTGTTTGATTCCAGGCTAAGCTGTTGAAAAGGACATGCAGTCATAGCAATGAAAGCATCTGTTACCTCTGGAAATGATTTCCATGCAGCCCATGCTGTCTTTTTGCCTTTGCCCTGAAATTGAGAGGTGGTATCACAGCCTGTGAATGCATGGGAACCTGGTAGAGCCAAACATGTATCCTTCCCCAAGGTTTTAAAAATACTATTGATGTGTATTTCTTGAAAGTTTTGCCCCATACCAAAAGCAACCCACATATCAACACATGGGTAGTTGTCAAGAAGCTGTCCAAAAACCCCAATAAGAATCACTACAATGTCTGTATCTACTGTCCTTACTATAATTCTCTGCACACCATCTTTCAGAGCATCGGTTATATGCAGGCATAGTCTTGTGTCTGCCTCCTCATGGTCACACTCTGGCACTGAAGTGGATTGACCAGATGAGACAACATGTCTACCTTTAGTGGCATATACTTGCTTTCCTTGCTCAAAAGGTGCTGACCAGATGCTCTCAGCTAACATTTGAAAGAGTTCCTCCTTGTTCCAGTGCAGTCCTTGAACCCATTAATTTGCAGCAGGCTTACTAGCATGGACAGTAAATCCCATGGGAGCTAGCATGTCCCTTATAGCATCAAGAGGGGTTTACCCATAACACTGCTATACCTGCTAGCCATTACATTGACCATTACACACATGTGTGACCCAATGTATCCATTCTGTTAATCAGCTTGTATTACTTTTGATAAATAAACAACAATTTAGAGTTTCCCCAGTCAGTTATAAATAGACCAATGAATTTGCACATTTATAGGCTGTGTGTGTGTGTGTGTGTGTGTGTGTATAGGGGGGTGAGTGGTTGGGAGGTGGGGGTGTTTGGAGTTTAGTGGGTTGTTGTAGTAACTAAAAATGATCATGGTATCATCATTTTCAGGGTAGCATACATAGTCTATATTGATTTTTTCCCCTTTTTAAATGACCTTAATGGACTGAAAATTTTGGGCACCCCTTCTGAAATGATGAGATACTTCCTAAAGAGTATCTATACCAACTTTGGTGCTACTATCCAACGCGTAACGTTTTGACCCTTTTTTGTTGATAATTCCCTTCTAGAACATGTGGATTATATTGACATAATCACAGAATACATAAACAACAACAGTTTGGCAGTTAAATCCAAAGTGTGATTCAAGTGCCACTCAGTCATTAGAATATGAAATCTAGTTTACATTGAGAGCAAAGCGAGAAACAGAGGGAGGTGTCAAGAAGACATTGGCTTTTTTACAAAAAGACTTGTTTATCTCTTATCACATGGCGAAACACACTATAATACACAATCTTCATCATGAGAGAGCATTTAACCTTCACATAATTAGCCCAACAGTGGTTTATATAATATTTAGCCACTATATATTTCAGCAAAAGATTATGGGATTCAATTCAGCTCCTTACCATAGTGCACCAATTAAAGTTGTCTGAACTTAAATGTTTTGAGTTTATTCAGAATTAGCTGTTACTTACCTATGGTGAAAATTCAGCTGAGGAAGTGGTTTTAACTCAACAATGGGACATATGTCCTTATTAGGCTGATATATCAGTGCAATTACTTACATTCAATTCCTTTGTATGTCTTGTACATGTGAAGAAATTGACAAATAAAGTACTACTACTACTACTACAAAACAACAACTACTACTACTACTACTACTACCAATAATAATAATAATAATAATAATAATAATGTAAGATTAATTTTGTAGGTACAGTGAGTGAGTAAGTACAGTGAATGAATGAGCCTATAATATAGATGAAAGTGAGGGCAGTCGACTGGAGTGAGTGAATGTAGAAATGTTTTACTGGCAGTCACATTACTAAGTCAGCAACCAGTTCTGGGAGAAGTTCCTTTTAGTTCAAACAAGCAAGGGTTACCCCAAATCAGCTGATGTGAAAAACTATGTACCCATGTCTTTCTTTTCTGTCTAGAAATGGGCTTTTCAGACACTGTCTGATTTCCTGTCATCTCAGAACAATCTACTATATCCTGCAGCCTAGTGTGCAGCCTCACATACAGTCATTCTCCAAAAACTGTTTTATCGGAATCTTTGAGAGTGTCTTGGGTCTCTGCTCTGGCATCTGTCTTCATTTGATATGACTCATCTGCAGCCACTGTCACACTAAACCATACTCTCCACATTATCTGACTTAGGCATGTCTGGAAATGCTTTTTGTTCATTTACACCCCACTTAAATGATGTTCTTCCAGTTTATCTTGGCAAACACATGCCTCATAAACTGACCACAGGTGTATCTTTGTGTGTGTTGTATTTACTAGTGTTGGGCAAGTTACTCAGAAAATGTAGTTAACCAAGCTACCAGTTACACATCTAATGAAGCTTGAAAATGTAGCAAGCAAAAAGGCCTATAAATATACAAAACAATCCAGCCTTGTGCAAATTCTAATAGTGACCTAACTAACAGGTTGTTACAATAGACACACAATAGTAACTTGTACTTCTATGTAGGTAAAAAGTTTGGCTGGTTTTCCCCCATTCCGTGCCTGGAGGTGTCAAATGGGAGAATAGTTTGTGCATGTGCTTTGCCTTATTGCGTACAGCATTTTGCACTATAGTTTTTCTAGCATACAATACTTTCTAATCTGATTTTACTAGGCTATTTCAATTTACCATAATATGCACACATGAGTGATATAAGACACCCAGTTGTTCTTTGTATGCGCATTTTATATATTGTGGACCTTTTTTAAATTATGGCATCTATAGATTTTTGCAAACTGATCATTCACAAATGGATGAAAGAATTGCTGCTGTTAGCTGATGCTCTGGATGTAGCTTATGGGAAAGATACCACACTACATGGCAAAAAAAAAGAAAAAAACTAAGCTAATGAAAAGCTATCAGATTCAGAACATAGCTGAGCTACAGCCAAGTTACTTGTTTGGTACCAGAGATTTGTTTATCATTGCCATGCTGATGCTAGTCAACTTTACCTCTTCCACCTAATGACTTACTATGTATCTGAATTCCACCTGATGACTTACTATGTATCTGAATTCCACCTGATGAGTTACTATGTATCTGAATTCCACCTGATGAGTTACTATGTATCTGAATTCCACCTGATGAATTCAGTCGGATTGCTGTATTCCTCAGCTTAATCTCTGCTTTTGTTATTCACATCTTTTCCACAACAAATCATGTATATACACAAATAACTTAAGTGTTACAATTGATTGAGCATATAGCCTGAGCCAAAAGTCTGGTTTATCCCATGACATTAAAGTGAAATGCAGAGCTTATCAAAAATTTGACACTTTGTGTACATGAACAATGTTTTTGAAACACTCATTGAAATCCATTTGGCTTGGCAGTAAAACTTAAAAAGCACAGCTACCAATGTAATTTTGCTTTCAAATGAAAATTTGACTCATGCACATACTGAAAAAGACCCTTAGTAGCTTCCTTGCATGTGATCAGACCTTACTAACACAATATGGCACTTAGCCCACTGTCTTACTGAGCATACTGAACTGATGTGGAGACCATTTGCAAAATCAAAGATGCAATTAATGCTGGTGGCCTATCTAAAAACTAACTGTGCATTTTATAAATACCAATAGTGTGGAATTAAATGCAACATTTTATTTGTTACTCGCTTGGTAAACCATATGACATGGAATGTTTGGCAGAGCTCCATCAGGTGTGCAGAGCGTGTGCTGGATGTGCATTTGAACGTTTTGCATGTAATTACCACACATGGTGTTAATGCCCAGACATTTTTTTTTAAAGTAGGCTATTCAATCGGCGAATAGTTTGCCATCATCACACAGCGTGATGAACAGAACAGGCTATTGCTAGTTATAATGCCAGAAAATGTTGCCCAGCGTATATCTTGATGTTCATAATAGTTGAGGCTATCTGTTATCTCTAGATAATGAATGCCTCTTTCTCAACTGTTTTGTGTTCAGTGCAAGATCATATGCATTGCTCAGTTTTGTTTTACTTTTACCAGTAGGCTAACCTGATATTCAAATTTTTTGAAACCTGAGCCTAATGCAGTTTTTTGTGCTCTGCATATCCCCTCCATGCCCCACCATCCTAAATCTAGTCCATGCAACAGTGTGTTAATTCTGTGAGGTAGACCTGATGTCAAATGGGATGCAGGGATGCAGTATGTTTCAGATGGTCAGTACAATGTAAACAATAATTACTGTAATAGCCTAGCATATAGATGTTTATCAGCATGTGAATGTTAAGGCTGTTTTTATAAAACATTTTTGTTTCTCTCACACAATAATAACCTTCTTATGGTTTGGCAGCACCACTGATCTGAATATTCTGTTTCTACAATATATCTATGGGCAGCACTTTTGGGCGATGGAGTAAGCTAACTTTACTTGTAACATGAACTGTTTTGCTTCACCTGTGTATCACCACTTTCGTCTGGTCATACAACATGCTGGTCAACCTTTACCTCGTTTCTCATACTAGGCCAACACTGAGCCGACACATAGTCTATGGTTAGCCTAAATGTTAGCTAATCACAAAAAATGGCAAATTAGCCAGTTTTGCAGTTTCTAAAAATCAGTAGTCAGTAGTATAGTCAGTAAAAATCAGAGTAGCCCACAAGAAATTGATGAATTCCAGTGTCCCTTCTAAGCCTTGAGCCCTCAAATACTTAATTGGCAAGAATTAATCATGAAGCCAAGTCTTTGGGGTTTGGAATGATGTGTGTGTGTGTGTGTGTAGGGGGTACTCAGCTGGAATTTCAACTGGTTTCAACTCGTCAACTACCAAGTATTCAGGGCCAGTCTCACCTAGAGCAACTTACGGTTAAGTGCCTTGCTCAAGGGCAGCAGCTGGGATTCGAACCCACAGTTTTTCAGGCTACTCGCACGCTAGCCAGGTTCCTTATGCTATGTTACCACCGCCCAACAATGGCACCAAAACCATTGTCAAAGTATCTCTCCTCTGGTATTCACTCAAACAGTACTCATGCATAAGCGCAACACCATAGCACAGCACACGTCTACCTGCATGTAACTCATTAACCAATCACAAATATAAATGCAAGCAGGCTCGTTCATGAGAGCTGACACCAACCATAGCAACAGAACTCTGATGTTATCCTAAAGGTCTGTTCACGCCTGGAATGATAACTATACAGATAACTGTAACTATTCCGTCTACACTGACCAGTGATAACATAAGTCTGTTCTCATGTGATTGAGCTAATGTCTAAAATTCCATGATTTCCATGATGGCTTTTTATTGTTCAAAAAATTGCTCTGAAAGTGATCCCAATGATATCGTTGCACATGTCACTGTCCTTATGGTGTGGTTGTCATTCATATTAATTAGAGCAATATTTATTTGTCTTTATAGTTATAGTTATTGTTCATGGTGTGAACTGCCCTTAAGTGTTGACTTTTTTCCTAAACCAAAAGTAGGACTTAGCTGCTTTGTGAATAAGTTTTAAGAAGCAACTCTTAGTTAGCAACTTTTAGTGTGATTAGGAGTTCTCTTAGTGTTAAGATACAGTTCTTTGTGAATATGTCCCCTGGCCTCTACTACATCTGTTTGGAAATCTTGGCACAATATGAAACCACTTGACTGTTGTTGTTACTACTGTGCATTTTTATTTTTTAACATTATTAAAATGTCAAAGACATTTCATTCATATTAGTAGCCTATACCATGGGCACACATTTCTAATGGCAAAGTATAAAATTGAATTCTTCATATTATAATGTGTATTTGGAGTATTTCTTTTATTACCTGTAAAGCCAACCATAACTTCACCATTAAAATCTTTGGTAACACTTTATATAAAATATTAAATAGCCATTACCTAATAGTTTTAAACTATTACGAATGTTTGTATTTGACATAAGTTAATATTTTTTTCACCATTATTTAAGTATTAATTATTTGTATAAAAAATGATTTTACTATATTAAGACTGCAAAGAGGTTATCTAATATTGAGTTGATGTTTGTTAATACTTACCAATGTATATTTTACCCTAACTAAAGAGTTACCTTGACATTAACTCAGTTTTACATTTGTGTTCATTAAATTATTACTGTACAGTTAATTATTCATTTAATCTTAATTAAAGCTTAATAGTAAATCTATTAACATATACTTTTATATTTATTTTTCTAAATTAGAGCTTTATAATAAAGTTGCTTAAGTTTAACTAATATTTTATTAATACATAATTATCAACATTTGGCCCCTTATAATAAAGTTGGAATTACAAATATTTATTACAGTATTTAGTTACATTTAACATTTGTACCATTACCAAATATCTTGATGATGTACAGGAGGGAATGAAGCAACAACTTTATTTTGTATATTTAAAACTGAGAGCTGCATGGGTGTCTGTGTATGGCAGAATGTGTGTACCATCTATAGGCTAGCTGACTGATTGATGACTGACTGATCAGTGCTGCGTTCTGAATCAAGGTTCATTAACTCTTTCTCGTGAATAAAATGTCATATCCTCTATTGCATCCATTTCAAATGCCTTCAATCTAAAACTGCTCCATAAGATTAACTAAAGGCTATGTTAACAAAAGTGCAGATGTTTCCAGAAATGTTTCACCTTTCATCCAAAAGGCTTCTTCAGTTCTTGTCTCAGTTCTTATACTAATGATGTCAATGGGTGACTCATGAGGTCTACCACAATCCAGGGTTAAATCTTCAGGTCTTCCCATCATCAAACCAGAACTGAAGAAGCCTTTTGGATGAAAGGTGAAACATCTTCAAGCTACAAAAAGAAATCCAGTTGCATATAACACCTAGACACTCCTTTTTTGGATATGACCGGATGTTTTGGATGTTTTAAATAAACAATTGTCTCAAACTAGTGTTTCTAATGTATTAATTGGTTATGGTTAATTGGTATGCATGTGTGCATAACGTGTGTGTATGTCTAGAGATAGATAGAGTGCAATTAAAATACAGTACAATAAATAATCTTATAATATAGAATAGTAAGACATAACTTAAATGAACCTAAACAAAAATTTGATGTACTTACAACCCATATCTGTGGTAGCATGAACCCAGCAGTGGTTATTTTGGGTCAAACTAATAGCTCAGCCAAATGGGTTATTGTAGCTTGTTTGGGCAGGTCTTCTTTTTACTCAGCACATAGTTTATAATTGGGTTACTTTTTAAGCCAGAAGTTATAACTCAGAGATGGCAGGAAAGTATAAACTAGAGATGCAATTTCTGAATGTAGATAAAAATAGCCTGTGTAGCAAATTGAAATAGGCAACTAACAGAGTGGAAAAGGTCCTGGTTAAATTTTCTGAATGTAGATAAAATAGCCTGTGTACCAAATTGAAATAGGCAACTAACATAGTGGAAAAGGTCCTGGTTAAATTGCTTAAATTGCTTCACACGGTTTCCCACTAGGCTACCACTTGAGGAAGCCATTGCACCATTTCCAAGTATTTACCTAAGTCATTTTCTACTTTGTCAAGAAAATATAGCTGTAAGAGGCTGCAGTCAGATGTCATTAGAACTAATTAAGCAGATAGCTAGGACTATGTTAGTAAGCTTTGGAAAGAATTAGGGAATGTTAAAGTTGATACAATTAAGTCGAATCTGGTTTAATATTGAAATCAAGTTGAATATTAACTGAACAACAGAACAGAGAGAAGAGAGAGAAGTCACCAATATTCTAAACTTGTAGCTGTGACATTTGACTGTAGGTGATGCTGCATGTCAGTTTAAGGCAGGAGTTGGTTACTTGGTTACTGATGGTGTAGACTAACAATGGCCCTTTAAGCCCACTTCACCCAAAACGTAGCCTATGTATCAGCCAAAGTATAATAGTCCAGGTGATTTGTGATGAAGAAAAAACATCACTATTTCATTAAAGCCTGAAAAGTGGTGCACTTATACAGATTGGTCCCCTTCTCCATTTTCAGAAATGGAGCCATCGCAAAAACACCTTGAGGTGGCCATTTTATTTTCCGCCATTACCAAATACTGTATCAAATACTGTACATCGTATCTCTTGAACCTAACAATAAAACGCAGAAATGATGATGACAGCCCCTATGTTTTTCTGGTCAAGGATTACAATGATACCACACACCACATCGTGAATGCCTTGTGGTCACTATAGCAAACATTTTTGCTCTCCGCCATAATGGAATTATGCATTTCGCATCATATAACCCAACCAACATCAATGGATAGTCTGGATAGTCTGGATATGACTGATAGACCGGGCTCAATCCAAGGGGTGGAATCAGTGGTCATCTTTCAAACTGCCTCTGCATGTGTCAAAGGGCACATGTTATCATGCTGGTTGGGGTTTTTTTTTATACACTTGGTTTGTTGTGTAATGCTTTGACCTTTTTGTGTACTGTGTGAACTTTTTGTTAGTAGTGATTGCTAAATTGCCAGTTGAGAGTGCAAGGGTTTTTAGATCTTAGATTCAATCATAATTACTAACCAGCTTATAGGTTGGCTTCCTTCCACGTGTGATTAACCGCATGGTAACATGAACACCTGAGACTATCCCAACCAATGATCTAATTAGCCAGTCATTGGCTGAAGCATTAACTCCTCTCACTATAAAAAGCCAAAAGCTCAGACTCTTGAGCTCAGTTCCCTCCTGGTGATCGAACGGCTGCCCATCACCTCTCGCCTGCCTACCAGCAATCGGATCCGGAGTGCCTCTCTCGGCCGCGCTACCTCCTGATCAACACCGCCAGTTGCCACAGCCTCTCTCGATCGTCTCGCTGCTGCCTGCCTGCTTCGCACTCAAGCTTCAGCTGACGCGGATGTGACTGTGACGAGTGCAACCTCCGTTATCGAAGGGCTGTAAGAGTGTCGCCTGTGTGAATAAGTTAGTGCAAATGCCTCAGACTCAGGACATTTTAGTCTAGTTACCTTTTTTTCTAGGTTTGGGGACCTTGGACTTTTATATATATCATAATAAACTATATTTTTAAATATACTTGTTCAGTGTTTTGTGTTGTTGTGGCCCGGGGTCTGAACCTGTATTGTCTGATCAGTGACACATGCAATAGGTAGCCTGATAAACTACTGCTAGTTCAACGTCTAGGTGACGTCTATCCTTCTACAAAGATAGAGCAATGTGATTGGTTCGACCAAACTTGGGAGAACAGCTACAGAGGCCCTATAGGTCAACTGAATTAGGTTATGTATTTTGCATCATATCTCCAGGACTAAACATGGCAATAAATAAAGGATTATGCCTACCTCTATGTTCACACATTATAATGATACCATTTACAGTATCATATAATATTTAAGTGAAAAGTTAATGGTAAATAAACACACCATTATCATACAAAACATTGTGTTACTGAAACACACACTCCCATTAGTGAAATGGCTCATAGGTTTGGTTGTTTCATGAATATCTCTAAATGGTCTTACCAGCGATTGTGGTTCTCTTAGGAAGAATGGTGATGGCTCCCACTGCAGCCTCCTCTAGCAAGTGAATTGGACTGTTCTTGGCACCCCAACTGTCTGAACCAATCCACAGAAAGTGTCCAACTTTATCGGCTTTTTTACTGGCGTTGAGTATTCCCCTGGAAAGTCACCCATCAACATATCAGCGTCCTTCATAGGAAATTGATGTCCCTACACCCAACATTGCCTTTTTATTGCCAGGATTTTTGCTATGGGTTGCAATTCTCAACATTCTCTCTAAACTTTCTTTTTTATGTATTAGTGATGATGGCATTAACTACTGTAGAATGACATTGTATGTAAATGTTTACATTAAAGATAACAATGGAAAACCATTTTAACTTAAATTAGGACACATGAATGACCACAGAGCTGTCATGAATATGAAACAAAATTGTGCACAACATGCTTTAGAAGAAAGACTGTTGACTGCGATGCAACAGTCGGGAAATCCACTGTGGTGTACCTATGGTTGCCAAATAAGTCAGCATTTAGCTTAAGCAGACCATTTCAATCCCCAGCCTAAATACAAGGTTTTAACAAGGCTTATAAAACAGCATTTGTGCTTATTTTTGATAAATCAAAGTAGAATACCTTTTATTTTAACATCAGATACAATCACATTCTAATTCAACACCGGTGCTAACTAAATACTTTTAAAACAGTGCCGATACCTGAAAAGAAATGACTCTGTGAAAATAAGGGAGAGCTTTGACATTACTCTAGTTTGCAGCATATTAAGTGAGATAGGGTAAACTTGGCTCATGTTTGAAACATTTGCATGGTTACTGCATGCATATTTTGCCACACAAGTGCTTTAAGAAATTAAAGGAGAAATCCTGTGTGATTCAATACATAGCCCTGTTGTTTGAGGTTACCACGTGCTGTCTGTAGGAAAGAGAATGAGAAAATCTGATACAACATAGAACAGAAGTTAAATGAAATGCTAAATAAATGGGGCACTGGAAAATGAGTTTCTGTGCCCCTTTTAGTTAGTTTTAGCTGCCAGTTTGGTCTGTAGTATATAAATTTTTTATATTTTTTTTTTAAATGTAATTAAAAACACTAATATTGTGGATGATCTTGCTTCAATAAAATTTGCTATCTGACAGCAGAAAACACAAATTCCAATGGTTACACTCCTAATCAGTGAGTGTATGAAGGCTGAAAGAAAATAGCACAAACCTAAACTTCACACACATAATCAAACATGATGAGATGCTCTGCAACTACGTAAAGCTAAATTAGTCAAAGCAAGACATTCTTCCGTAATCAATAGGAATAGGAACAATGTGTGGGTTTTTCTTCAAAAAGTCAACCAATTAACACCTGTGCAGTAACTTTGCACATATCACCTCAAATGGAACCTGGAATCTGGAACCACCAGCTCAACTAAATACCAGAATTTAGCTTAACTGACAGTCTGGTTTTTTAAAAATCTGTCTTTCACCTTCTAACAGTAAACATGCTACAGACTATAAAAAGTGTTGATCCAAAGTGATTTTATCAGGTATGAGAAAGACAGAGAAAGACAGAATTTGGTACAGCATAAACATGTGGCATACAGTATCGAGGACAAGATGCAACTTTGAATAGATATTGTTGATACATTCTCTCATTCTTTGAAACATTACAATACCACTGTATTATTGGATACAATAGTGGTTAATATACTTACCGGATATCCTCATCTGAGGCAAATATAATAACTGTCCGAGCATTATTTGTGCTGTAAAGTTGGTCAATAATCTTGTCAAAATCAGCGTGTTTACGATCATGAGGAATTTTTAAGGACTGGGCGATGCAGATTCCACCTGGGAAAAAAAAGACAAAAAGACAAAGTTTAAAGGTTTCACAAAACTCTGACATCATATTCAAAAAATGCATTATGTTTATTATTGTCCAATAACGTCTCTCATGTTGTACACAAATATCAGAAATATTAAAGTGTGTTATTAGCCAAATACAAAATTGCCATAATCCAAATAAAGCTAGTCTGTTATAATCACATCGTCTTGTATTGGTCTTCTTCACTTCTATAAAATTTAAGTCATCAGAAGGCATGAATCAGTTTTCTCCAAAAATTGCTAAATACAGTCAAAATTATTTGAAGAGCTGATGATGTAACAATTATTATACATTGGCCTTAAAGGCACTGAACTTATTTCATGGGGGAGGTCTCAGGCAAGGTCTAAGCATGCAATTGTATTTTCTTTCACATGAGAACAGCCACACAAAGCCCATGCTGTTCCAGTAGAAGTAATTGCAGAAGCTCTCATGTGAAGTCAATCAAAGCAAGACCGCCAATAATGGCAAAGTGTCCTTATTACCCCAGCCTATATAGATGTATATAAACATATATAGACATTCAAAACCAAAAGTTATTGTGTGACTGGATAGCTTTGAGTCTATCATGTCTGTCATACAACAGAAAACTCTGTGTATGCTCATTCCAAAGCAATTTTTTTCTGAAATTGCATTTTATTATTACAGAAATTCAGTCTTTTTCTGGATTGATTTTTAGCCATTTTTTAGTGCAGCCATACCAGGTAAGACTGCGATTTTTTATCTCCGGAGCTCCCCCTACAGTTTACAGTTTTTTTATTACATTCTCACCAATCCATGTGAATTTATTTGTAAACCAAAGGATGATAATTTTTGTGCGTTATGTTGACCGACAACAATGCTAGAGGCGGGCGAGAGAGGCTTTATTCAACCTGTAATGACCAATTAATCAGAGAGACTACAAAGCTGACAAATTAACCTAAAAACGTTACCTAGTGTGCCTTTAACCTCTCAAAAATTTCTTTGATTTGAGCCATGGTCATGTCAAACCAGGGTGGTTGGAGACAATGCAGAAATTTGACTGGATTACTCAGGAACCGCTAATCATACAGAATAATCCACCACTGGATCTATAGGTTCTTGTGCATAGTTTGGTTAGTGTGACATATGCATCTGCATTATTAATTTATGTAAAAAAATAAATAAATATTTTTTTAATTAATCATGTTAACACTGACAGCACTAATGTTTATTTGTTTGTTTGTTTATTTATTTACGACTCAGTAGACCAAGTGTTTTTGACATATTGACACAAATGAGGGTGTCACAAAAAGGTGATTAACTTACAACTGGATTGATACCACAAAACCTTTCCATGGGACACTGGACTAGCTTTTACAAATCGACATTCTGACAAACAGGCGATTATTAATTCAAATGCTGTAACAAACCAATTGCCAAAAACAATATGTAGTGCTGAATGCAAATAATTGAAATGTGAAGCCCATCTGTAAAAAGGACACAATGGGCCTCATTTACGTCATTAACCAACCATTCTTGTGAAGAAATTTGTTCTTAAAACCCACTTACATAGTTCTCAAAAAGATTTGTATTCACCAATTTTTAAATGGGACCAAATTTAAAAAAAGTGGTGAATGAGGCCCATTGATTGCAGATGTCCTATAAATACAGAACACACTAGCTAGAGTATGGGCTAACCAGCTGTACTTATGTTAGGGCAAAACATGTTTCTTGACTCTGAAATGAGATGATGCATCACAACAAGTCAGTGCTTCATAAACCATACTGTTGTTTTTACCCAGATTAAAAATAAAATTTAAAAAATGATCACAGTGGTGCACCATAGACAGATTTGTAAGAGGGAGGCTGCATGGTTGAACAGCATATATTTGTTTTATCAAACATGATTTTTCATTAATGATGTAAATCTGCAAATGTACACAAATTTCTGTTTTTGATCACTGAATAAATATCACTCATTAAAGTAGTGAATATTTGAATGTAAGAATATGTAGTTATATTTTATATATGTTATTTTATATATGTTATTTTTGGACTTTTTTCTGTTATAAGCCAATATGCTTATTTGGCAAAAAAGTGAGTAGCATGCAATGGGAGCTGAAGATATTATTTGGATGGAAAACCTCTTATAATTTATTCCTCAGAGGTTGTTGATGTATTTTCCCGTCATGGTACTTGAAAGGTGAAGAGAATGCTCTGTGAAATAAATGATTATGATTCAGGGCACTTCCTGTCATTAATGCCATAAATTGCACTCAGTGATGGGAGAGAGGAGGGGGGAATAGAAAGTGTGGAGAGAGAGAAGACGAGTGGGAGATAGATCCACATTATATACAAAGCAGCAGTGAAAAGGGCAGATGCTATTGATGTGCAATCAGAGAAAGGAAAAATCTTCTCAAAATGTAAGACTGTACAACACAACAGAAAAGACAGCAACTAACAACCTAGTAAATAACTAAATGTATCGCCTAGTGACATAACATGCCACACATGTGCCATCCAAATTGTGTCCACTGTGCACTGTGCACATTAACGTTGTAAGTTGAATGTAAACCCAGCTACTGATTTTTCCTTTAAGACCAAACTGTTTTTAGATGCTACCTGCTAACTGATCAAATGAATGGTGGGTCATTTATAAAAACATGGAGGTATTATAAATACCTGGAGAGAGTGACTCCCTCCCTCCCCCCATACATCTCAATTTTTCAGGGCTAGGAAAGTAAATTCAGCCAATTTGTGATGCTTCGCAATGCTTCGATTTGTGATTTCACCATCAAACTTAATTTCTTTGTTTCCAGCAATGCTGATATCCTAGTTTTATTCTGGTTTAATCTGTTCTTTTCTTCATTCCTCAATGGGTTTTTCCCTGGCTACCGATAACTGTTGTGGTGGTGGTGGTGGGGTCTTGTCAGTAGCGCTAGCTTCAGCCAACCTAATATACTGCTTTTTAAAATTTCTATTCTATCCTGATGGCTGTTGAATGTTTAATAGCCACAGACAGCAAATTTAATAGCCCATAAACAGACTCTGCCAGATTCAACTACAAACCAAGAGCTGGCAGAAAATTGTACTATTAGACTGTAAGGCCTGGTGGATGGTCATTTAGTGTACCAATTTGGGTAGATATTTCAACAACCCAGTACATGGTCATAATTTTTGTGACATGAATGCACATATTTCTTGACTTTGTCCTCCAAATCAAGCCAAAAAGCTTAGGGTCTTAGCTTAAGAAGTCTTATATAAGTATAATATGATAATATAAGTGTTAAATGCATTGATGGACATATTTGTTACCATCTTTTTCTTGAACATGACCCTAGACATGCAGCTTTAACAATACCAGGTCATTGATAATATACTATTGAGAGTATAAAATACTATTGAGGTGAACCCTCAAACATTTTTGTCTGGTCAAATAATACTAATTATTAGTATTACAACCCCAATATTGCAGTAGCGTAATCCTATATTCACAAATCCAAGCCTGAGTAAAATCAGGTGCACCACAAATTGCTTCAAAAGAAAGTCAATTTCTTTCAACTATCTGATCCACTCTAAATTTCAGTTTACTGAGTTTTGTAGAATTCCAAAGCTTTCAGAAATTGTTTAAAATAACCCAATGCAAAATTAGTCCTATATGCACTGATCAATTCAGTGCAGGTTGCAGTACTGGTGACAGTGTGTCAGGGTTTTCTCAAGTGCAAAGCTCACACAGACAAGAAAAGGTTAAATAAAAAAAAAAAACATGAGGGAGATAATTCTAACTTAGTGCCAGCCAATGACATGTTACATTAATGTACTCCTTCAAGGATTCCTTACCCTTGAATTTTGGCTGGGATTATGGTGCTCATATTATGTAGGCCTATAGACATATGATATGAATAGAACTCTTAATTGAACTTTCAATATGGGATATTACAATAAGAATGCCAACCACCAAATCCAGATCAGAAATTTTGACTTGGTAATCCAGCTCTGACTACACCAAGGTAGGACCGATTTAAGACTCTGATTGTAGCAGCGCAAATTACTGTGCACTTTTGCTTCAGTCATTCCAAGTCTTCCGCCATTTCTTTTCAGTATGTTACTATTCAGCATCCAACTTCATTAATTCTGGATTGTAAGTGTCAACATTGAAGTTCTTTGGCAAACAAAAATGAGGTGTAGCCTAATTATAGTTGAAAAAAACTATGATAAGATGTCTGAACTAGGCTATTTTACTGACGATTATTTCAACACAGTAGAGGTGGATATGTACACCAAACCACAATGGCAGGTTAAGCCAAATATCAAAACATCATGAAGAAAACACAAAGTGCACATTCCTGTTTATAGCAAAAATATAAAAAAAATCCATTAACATGCAAATACTATTAATATTCATAATGCCTTCAAGATAAGTGGTAGCCTAAGCAGGGCAGTAGAGAGATTTGTTGAAATTCTGACATGCAGGTATAGGGGTGGAGACAGGGGTGAAGGTGCACTGAGGCATAGCCTCACTTTGCTTTGGTTTCCATTTTGCTGCACATCTAGCCTGGCCATGCCTTCCTATGCGCTTCCACTTGTTTATCATCTCCCTTCAGTGCTGGTCTGGATTTGATTCCATTGAGCATGTTGTCTCATTTTAACATGTCCAATCAGCAAACAGAGGGGGCTAAAGTGCCATCAGTCAAGGCAGGCTATCACTCAAAACTAATCCAATCTTTTTAAACTTTAACGTCTCCTGTAAGCAATCGAATGTCTCTACCGAATATCCAGACCCTCTGTACAAAACGAAGTGGAGAATGAGAGGCTGCTGGTTTTATTAACAGGCTAGTGCACATCTAGCTGTGCATCAATCTTGCTATTTTACTTACATTGACATGTTTGTGTACATGTAACAAACTTTCAGATCTCATAATTATATTTGTGAAAAAATAGTATGAGAATTAACTACTACTTGACATTATTCATTATTCTTGATATGAAAGCACAGTGAGATCTACTACCTTCAAAAATAATGCACATTTCCACATATGCCAAACATTTTTGTTTATAGCAACAAACACATGATTTTAGTAATATGACTTCTGACTATTCCTTTTGTTCCATAAATGCACATGGTGGTATGCTGCATGTCCACTACATGTACTACTACTACTACTACTACTACTACTACTACTACTACTAATAATAATAATAATAATAATAATAATAAATAATAATAAAACTGTTTAACTTCAGCCATAAATAGTATACTGTGTGTGTGCTTCTTTCTACCCTGGGGACAGATTAAAGCTTTGTCTGACCTAAAAAGAAAAAAAGAAGTGATGAGAGGATGTGGGTGTAGTCAGAATGGTCTGTAGGGTTTGCCAGTTGAGTAGAGGATCATCCAGATCAGGGTGTATTTTAGAATGGGTCCTTGGGGCCTTGGCTTGAGATTTAATGGATGCAGGGAAACCAAAGCATATTAAAGATCATCCTTCAGATACTAGCCACCCATATCAGCCTGTCCCATTACTGGTGAGACAGCCAGCTGTACTAACCATGAGAAAATATTGATCTAGATTGATCTGTTATCATTTTTATGTTAGTCTATGTTCATTACCCAGCATGTGCAATATCTTGAAATATTACCTCTTTCCTGAAGTATTAAATCTAAAACATACAAGGTCAGCCCTAAGTTATCACCCTATGATGACTCCCAAATAGGAGTAACCAGAATGGTTTCAAGGTTACATTTTGCATTGTGTTTAGTGCTTTGTGTTTGTTGGTAGTGATATTGCACATACTGTAGTTTACATATAAACTAGAAAGATACAGGCAGCTGTAATGGCAAGTAATGAATGCTTACACATATTTCCACAAAGCTTTAGTCATTTCAAAATTCCCCCACCCTATTGTGATAATGATAAAAATTATAATAAAAAAAATGCATCTTCAATGCAGGCATACACAGTTGTCAAGTAGGCTGATGACCAAATTAAAACATAAAAAAGGTTGTGCATCAGGTTACTGTGCCAGTCCCAAATCTCAAACTAGTTCTTAGCCCCCCCCCCCCCATCTCCACACAGCCACGTTAAAAAAACACAAACAAAAAAACAACATATCAATCATATCAACTACCAATATGATCATCAATGCAATCTTGGCTTTATGATATACCAATAATAACAAGCTGAAAGGTGGTAAAAAAGTTTAATCCATTAATATAGCCTCATAACTTCACAATTGTATGTAGATTTTTTGTCTCATGTTGAGAATGATAAATATCAAGTTCTGCATGGGAATGAACATACAAACAGTATTCTGTCATACAGTCATTTTGTAAATGAGGGTCACTGAATGTTTCTCTTATTAAAGAACAGAACATAACTTGGATGTTAACCTGCAAAACAAGTGTGCGCTATTTTCATATATAAGCATCCCCCCTTTTCCTCTGACCTTTACGAAATACACAGATTGCAATTCTGCCCTCCATTGAGACATAATATGCACTGTCATCATGCTCTCTTTGTATATACAATACCATGCTTTTAGGCTCATATAACATCTGCCCAATGTACATCCCCTCACCTTTAGGACAACTATTGGTCACACCTCCTAACTCCCCAAATGTCAGCATCCCACACACACACACACACACACACTCACCCATCCCATCAACACACATTTTCCCTGCTACTAGGCTATTCCAACTTATTGTTTTTTATTCACCGATTTATATACCCATAATCACATAACATGGTGTCACTTACATTTTTGACCTGGAACATCTGTCTTGGACATCAAAGTCTTAAATCCTTTAGAAAACCTACTAGGCAACATATACCTCCTGCAATAAACACACCTTTCAGATTCAGATTACTACATCCACCTATTCCCAGCACACTGTAACAAAGGGGAGTTTGTATTTAAAAAAAAAAAAAATGCTGAAGGTCGCTTCATAAATATTTAAATATAAAAATAACAACCCAATCACATTTGGCCTAAACACAGATGACCCAACTTTTTTCTGAATTTTTTCTCTTCCCTTTCCCCACAACAGATAGATCTGATAATACAATCAATAACAATAAGCGCACCTGGCAGTCAACAAAAACAATAAAACAGTTCAGGAGCCTTGCCGATAGTTGGCAACTCCAACACCCAAATACTAAAGTTTTCTCACCACTCCATCACTCATATTCCTGCATCACTACATTCTATCTAGCAGTTCTATCATTCCAAATATCTCTGATTCAGCAATACACCCTGTAGCCATTAGCAACCATGCCCCAGTAACAATCAAATTGAATACAACCAGCCCACAGAAACCCTCTGTCAGGTGGCGCTTTAACACATCCCTCTTGCAAGACTCAGACTTTGACAGTTTTATCAAAAGAGAGTGGGCATGCTTTCAAGAAATGAGAGATTCCCTTCGCACAACTCTGTCCCTTCTGTGGGAAACAGGAAAGGAAGTACTAAGAGGAAAAATAATCTCATTTTCAGCATACAAAAAGAAAAAGAACATGAAATGCATCTGGAATTTTAAATCAAGCAATTAGCAGACAGGAATATAGGCAACCCAACAGAAGAAACACAGATTGAACTCCAACTCAACAAAATAGTTATTAAACATACTCAATTCTTGATACATCGATTAAGACAAGAGGCTTTCCATCATAGCAATAAATCAGGTAGCAAACCAAATCAGATGAAACAAGGAAAAAGCAACAATTTCAGTCTTAAAGAGCTCAGCTGGGAAGCCAACTAGCTCACCAGAGGAGATAAACCAACTTTTCTACAACAGTAAGCTATATTCATCAGAAAAACAGCCCAACCAGGCATATATTAATTCATTTCTCAACAGCTTTGATGTACCACAGCTCAATGAACATTGAACTCAACTAAATAAACTAGAAATACCCATAACAGAACTTAAACCATCATCTGCTCTAAAACACATGACAAACAATAAGGCACCAAGCCTTCCCAGCTGAGTTCTACAAACACTTCTGATCCATTTTCGCTCCACTTTTCCTCAGGATGAACAAGATGTCAAATGAATACAAACATTGAAATTCCAAACTAGCAGCACCATAACCACAATTTCACTCATCTTTAAACCAAATAAAGACCCAACGTTGTCATCCAGTTACCATCCTATATCCCTCCTTAACGTAGATAATTAAATAATCGGCAAAGCATTAGCTCATAGATTAGAAAAAGTTACCCCATCCATTATGCATCCAGATCAAACTGGTTTCAAAAAGGTATAAAAAATAGCAAGCGTTGATGCAGAAAAGGGCTTTGATAGAGTTCACTGTAGATTCCTGTTTTCCAAATTAGGGAGGTTTCATTCATTAGATCAAAATTCTTTACACCTCACCTTCCGCCAGAGTCACCAATGGATTAACATCACATACAGTCACTCTGTACCGCGGAACTAGACAAGGATGGCCACTCTCCCCCTCACTATTTACCATCTTCATTGAGCCCTTAGCTGCTGCTAGCTGACAGAGCTCTCACATCAAAGTTCAAAATTTACATAATAAAATCAGCCTCTATGCTGATGATATTATTTTTTTCCTACAAGATCCCCATCATCTGTGAAAGTAACTATTAAAGTTCTTGACACATTTTCTAACATTTCTGAATATTCAATCAACTGGAATAAATCCGCAATTCTTCCATTACACCCCAGGAGCTGGGATGTGACAGCTCACCTGTCACCTATTCCACTATGTTCCAGTCATATCACATACTTGGCGATAAAGGTTTCCCCCAGGCTGTCAGACTTTTTTGTACTTAATTTTACCACCAAATTATCCAAATCAATAGATAATGAATGTATCACACAACATATCTTTCATAACAAAAAACTGGCCTTATTTCCATACTTGACCAAAAACACGCCATTGAGAGTAAACAGTTCCTAGAATACCTACAGATTAAATCAGCTATCCAATCAAAAATCGATATGCAGACTGCCAACCTGTACCTCCCCCCACCAATCCTAGAGCTGACCAGTATATCCTAACTAACTAACTAACTAAGCCCTTTGCTCTTCTTGGGTGCATAGACCATTGACGAACAATCTCCATTTCACAATCTCCACTTTCAGACTTTTCGGCCTCTATGCTTCTTCTCCAGCTGTTCCTGGGGCGACCTCGTTTCCTCTTCCCTTGGGGGTTCCATTTCAGGGCTTGACAGGTGATGTCTGTGGCAGGTTTTCTGAGGGTGTGACCAATCCAACTTAATTTTCTTTTCTGTATTTGTACATCTAGGGGCTCTTGGTTTGTTCTTTTCCACAGGTCCACATTGCTTACTTTGTCTTTCCACCAGATGTTTAGTATCCTTCTGAGGCAAGAATTGGTGAATCTTTGCAGCCCGTGTGTTGTATGTTTTGTTGTTCTCCATGTTTCAGACCCACATAGCATCACCTGTTTCACGTTGGAGTTGAAGATGCGTATCTTAGTGGTGGTGGAGATGTTCTTTGAGCTCCAGATCTTTCTGAGCATGTTGACTACCACTCCTTGCCTTGTTAATTCTGCTTCTAATATCCACATCGGTCCCTCCAGTGGTGTCCACACCACACCACACTGCCTAGGTAGGTAAAGGATTCTACCTCATCTAGGGGAGTGTTATTCAAGGAAACTGGGTTGTTGGTCTTGGAGTGGATCTTGATCACTTTATTGAAGTCTGTGCAAGTCTGTTTGTCTTCTCTTGCATTTGTGTGAGTGTGTGAGAGAGCAGAACTATATCATCTGCAAAATCCAGATCATCCAGTTACTCCCACAATGTCCACTGGATCTTTGTTATGTTTTTGGGACATTTCTGGCCTCTAGTGGCCATTATGACCTTGTTTTCATGTTTTGTGGGTGTGTTACCATGTGTCTTGTGTTTTGGTGGTGCCATGTGCTCTAGTCTCTTTGTCTCAAGTGATCTGTGTTCAGCCATTCATCTCTGTCAATCATGTCATTAATTAGTGAGCATATTTAAACCTGGTTGTCTGTTAGCGCTGTGCTGAGTCTTTGTTGAACTGCTTGGGTAATTTACTGCCAATAACCTTTTCGACCTTTTTGTGCCTGTTGTGTATTTGGTTTTCCCAACCATCGGGATTTTTCTTTTTAGATTTTTTTGTTTTGGAGTTCAGTCTCTTGCTCTGCCTTTGTTGGATTATAACTTGTTTGACCTTTTGTCTAGATCTACTGAGCTTTTTGAATGACTTTCCTTAATGAGTTATCACATAAGCATAGTGGTTAGCTAACTGCCCTGGTAGTCCAGCGTCCTGGGTTCACACACCTGACCCTGGTTTAGCAATCTTGACTTCAAAGGTTGGGGATTCATGAACGTCATATGAATTCTTGATTATGTTTATAATCTTGGTGGGGATTGCATAATGTTCCATTAGCTGCCATAGTATTGTCCGGTCTAAGCTGTCGAAAGCTTTCTCAAAATCAATGAAATTCATGTACAGGGATGTGTTCCATTCAATGGACTGTTCAATGATGATTCAAAGTGTTGCTATATGGTCTGTGCATGAGCGATCTTTCCTGAATCCTGCTTGCTGGTCCCACAGCCTCCTGTCTACGGTTTCCTGGAGACGGTTAAGGATGACTCGATGACTCGAAGATTTTACTGTGTACTGAGAGTAGGGTGATTCCTCGGTAGTTGTTGCACTTTCTTAGGTCACCTTTCTTCGGGAGTTTCACTATGTGTCCCTCTGCCCATTCTGTGGGTGTTTTTTCATCCTGCCAAATTCTACCAAAGAGGCCGTACAGCTTATCTGTAGATGTGTTTGTGTCAACTTTGAGCGCTTCAGGTGGGATATTGTCAGGGCCAGCCGCCTTGCCTGTTTTCAGTTGTTTGATGGCAGCTTTTATTTCAGTTTTTGTTGGTTTGTCAGACTTGATCTTTAGCTGTGTCTGGGTCATTGAAATCTGTGGCTTCTCTGCTGGTGGTGGCCTATTCAGAACCTCTTTAAAGTGTTCTACCCATCTATTGAGCTGGTCATCTGGGGTTGAGAGGAGTTTGCCATTCTTGTCCATGATCGGTTTATCACTGTCCCAGTGATGTTGTACAGTTCTTTCATGTTTGTTTGGGATGTTGCAAAGTTCTCTCATTGGTGGGTGCATAGCACTGAGATGATGCGGGAACTGACAGGTTTCCATGCAGTTAGAGTCCTCCTGGTCTCTTTTGTCATCATGATAGCCACCTCCTCAGTATGGCTTGCTGCCTCTTCTTCGTGTCCGGAATAGATAATGGACTGGCCACTGTTCAATTTGACCTCGCCCGACTGTGTCCATCAAGTTTCTGCCAGGCCCAGGACTGTGAGGTTGTAGCGCTCCATTTTCTTGCCAATGGTAGCAGCCTTGCCAGCCTTGCCAACCAGTTACATGATTCTGATGTTCCATGTCCCCGCGGTAATAGGTTTCCTTGTCGTCAGAAGGTGTTTCAGCCTACCAGCTCCCTTGCTGATTTGGATGGTAGGCGTCATAGTCTCCATTGCTGGGGCACCCTCTTCGGCCAGGTGAGTGATTTGGTTCTTCTTTGTCAGCGTTTATGTAACTAGGGTTATGTTTAACCCTAGGGTTTATGTAACCCAAGTGTTTTTTACGCCCAACCCCCAACCTGGAGGGCCAGCTGCTGCTTTTGGTCTTGCCTCTACTCTAGAAACCTGCCCGGCATGGTTGAACTTACTGGGGGCATGGTCCCCCACCGATATAGCCTTCAGAGTCACAGAGGCACGCAAGCAACCCCATCACAACAAGGTAGCAGCACAGGGGAGACCAATATATCCTCCTCCAAAAAAAAATCTCTATATACAGAATAATATCACAATCTGAACACATTGAGCCTACCATATCAACAATGGGAATCAGACCTGTCCGTTACTCCCGATTCCACTTTCTGGACCCAAATCTGCAAAAAAGCTACCACATGACAAAAAATTTACATCTTATTACAGTATTATATACAGCAGTTTACAGCTAATTCAGTTCAGGATACTTCACAGATTCCACCTCACAGGGCAGAAATAGTTTAAAATAGCATTTGGCTCAGAAATCTGGCACTACACTCCAATTAATCCATTTTGGGTTAATGTCACAGAATCACCCTCTACTATTATGAGCGGCAGCATCCCCCTCCCTCTGCATACTTGGAGATACATCTACAACCAGTCTAAATAGTTCAAACAATAACATACTACTAGTAGTGCTAACTATTGCCAAGAACACTATCCACATGAACTGGAAATCAAGGAAGAGTATACACATTACCCTTTGGAAAAACCTATTAACAGATCAAATATCTATGGACAACCTCCTTACCAAAATAACATTAAAGGTGCACCCTCCCCTTGGTCATCACTCACCACCTTCTTACAGTCATAACCCTACAGTCTCTCTTTGTCAGAGATCCAACCACAACTACACATTTTCCTTAGTTCCCGCCAATACATAGCCTAAAATGGGAATGGGAGTGAGGCTGGAACAGGATTCATCCTTTCTTTTATTTTCATTTATTTATTTGGTAACACTTTATTTGAAGGTGTCTACATAAGCCATGAGCCTGTCAGCATGACATGACACGTATCACGTAACATTAATGACAGTTTTTTTAATGTTTACGACTCCTGTCATTATGTGTCATTCGCTTTTTGTAATGTAAAGTTGACACTGTTTGGGGTGCAGACATTTCAAAAACTGAATGACACCTAATGACTCATAGACATCAGTGAAGTGTCATTAATGTTCATGATATGTGTCATGTCATGGTCACTCTTATGTAGACACCTTCAAATAAAGTGTTACCACTTATTTTATTATTCCCCTCTAGAACCAGGCTCATCCATTCCTTCTTTCTCATCCTCTCTTTCATCTCTCTCCCCTTGTCCTTCATCAGGGTGGGAGGTCTCGGGCCCTGCAATACATGGTACCTTCCCCCCTTGGTGTCCCAATGCAGCCACCATAGCCAGGGTTAGAATGGGTCCTGAGGCACCCATCTTCATCAACCTGGCATCTTTTATTATTATTATTATTATTATTATTACTATTATTACTACTACTACTACTACTACTACTTAACCCTATGTACTCCAGCTTACAGCTGTGACAACACTAGAGGAACACACCCATGCACAGACACACACACAAGCATTAACCCAAGCCACCCCGAATATGTCTGTCTCAGTCTGTCAGCATGTACAGTATGTTTAGTCTTTGTAACAGTTGTAATGGTGTTTCAGGTTCTTTATCTGTGCTACATTTTGTATTGGTCACTATTGGACACTATTTTCTATCTATTTCAATAGAGGCTTTTGTCAACCAAAAACATTAGACAACCCACTTCCAGTCTTTTTGTCCATTTTCAACACAGTAAAGAGGAATGGAAACCCATTTTGCCTTGGCTTTGATGAATTAGGAGAGGTTGTGCATGGAGCTATCATGAACATGAGGCATGGTTGTGCCCTCCTTCATATGAAAACTCAGAAATATCCATGAATGGGTGAATTAGAACAAAGCCTACATGTGATGTCAAACAGCACAAAGCAATTGTAGTTCAATTGTGGCTGCCAAAGAGGGTGCAATTTAGCCAAAAGAACCATTTCAATACCCGGCCGGTTTTGGGCTTGTAAAATTGAACTTGGGCTTATTTTTGATACATTAAAGTTTAAAGATTAAGTGTGCCACTTAAGTATGCCAATGTTTTGTCAAAGTAACCGATCATTTAAATCACTGCTGTAGTCAAGTAGAAGAATTATTATTCAAACAGACAAAAGACCTTAAAAGAGGGAGGATCTTTGAGAAGTCTACTGTGTTCATTTCAGGAAAATCCTCTTTGCTAGGAAAAGCTATTTATCAAAACACTTTGATTTCCTTCTTTGTGAATTTCATTGCTGACAAACGGAGGACAGCCGATGTTTGATTTTCTTCTCTGAAAATGTTAGTAGGCTTTTCATTAAGTATTCAGGCATAGCCTTCCTAAAAAGGGTGATAATTTGCTTACATTATCAGACAATAGGTATAGCTTTAGGTGTTTGATGTTTCAAAAACATTTCGTTAAATATGTCCGTTATAATGGTAGAGAAAACAGCCAAAGGCCGATGCGCTCCTGATTCTTAAAGGCAATGGAAAATGGCTGTCTTATTGGTTATTTCAATGTTACACTCAAAACCCACCCATGATTAATTAAGCAGCACAAGCCTGACCCTTTTGAATTGATTTCCACTCTTAAAATACCATACTGTCCTGGGAATGCCCCCACACCAATGTGCGATTGCAACTGGTGACAAGGGGCATCTGACTACAGACCTGTAGCAACCGATTATGTACTAATGGCCAATAACATAATAACTGCCAATAATGTAATATATTTGGCTGTTTTAATGTCATAAAGCCAATAATGTAAAAACTTGCCAATAATGTAATAACATTTCTGAACCAATAAGGTAATAACATTTTTCTAATAAGTTTGTAATAACTTATTATGCTTTTGGATGGCTATTACAATATCACTTATTCAAAGTGCCAGTAGTCAACTAACAATGAGGTGGTGGCAATGAGGAGTGATTTGCCTTCAAGTTCCTCTCTGACTCTTCAGGCAGCTCTTGATATTTCTGAAGATCACTACAGCCCTCCACTAGTGTACAAAGTTGTATCCTATTTCAAATTTGGAACTTCCAGTCCATAATCAGTACAAATGTTCCGATACTATACACCATCCAAGCCACCTGGTTATGGCACTCCATATACTCATGCCTGCAGGCATCTAACATTCTGTTGGTAGATGTTGGACTGTGCTTCCTTACATAGCCTTTCTTTGTATGTTAGATCCTGGGTTCTATTGGTCTTCTACTCAGGGCTTTAATTAATTAATGCTTACTGTGTAATAAAATTTCTTCATTGTCTCTAACCCCCCATCCATCCCCACCCCAAAATAAATAATTGAAGTTGATTTTAGTCATATTGCCAGGGCACATGGTGTTTTAGCATCAAGGAATTAGGATGCATTGCTGATGCTTCTTTGTGTGACAAAATCTGAATATGAAAATTAATAAAATATTCTGTCAAAGTGAAATTACCCTGAAAGCCTTGGGTTCAAAGGGTTAAACATGATATTTTTCAATAAATAATTTAATTAACATGGCTATATTGGCATGAATGAGAGCCATGGCTCTGCATTAACTTGCAAATGTGGAAAAAACAGTTTTGGACTAGGTCAGTGAGGTCTGCAGCAGAACAGATATCCATATAATAGGTGGTAAGATTCCATCTTTTAATGCATCTTTGAATAAGGGTTCTTGTGATTAATTAATAGAATGTAGAAGAAAATAAAGTCTTTACAAATCCATGTGCCCCTATTTAAGTTTTGAGCCCCTGCACCTCCAAAGGTCTCTATACGGCCCTGGTACAGATGCTTTCTGTAACCTAGTGTTGGAGCATTGACTTTATTTTTTGGTAGGCCAGGTCCATTTTTCAGTGTTTACATTGCACCACGTTGTCCTCCTTACAAAATATTAAATGTTCCCACACTGGAGACATTTTCTACCTTTTATGCCCACTGGGAGCTTGGTTTTCTGACATCGGCATAGACAGTAAAAGAAATTGTGCAGCTTTATATATCTGAATTTGCTTCAACAATAGGCTATATGTCCGTTATAATGGTAGAGAAATAGGAATGCATTTGATACATTTTGAAACTTATATTGTCATATTGCGCCAGTGCTCTCCTTATTTGTCGTCTGCAAGAGTCACTTGCACACATGCTTCTGTTTTGTTTTCCTTGTTCGCATGCTGAAATATTTCCTTGCAAATGTGAATGAAATGGGTGCACTGTAGAGCCCTGTGTGTACTGAAGTGGAATGGCTGAAGCAAAAGGTATTTAGCACACCAAGAAAATCCAATACACTAAGGCAGGAAAAGGCAAGGAATGAGTTGCAATCTACAAGCAGACAGAAGGGATGTTGTACCTCCTGTGCATACTAATATCAGCCAGGTTTGTACATTTGTTGGGATACAAAAACACTTTTCATTACAGAAGTGTTGCACAACATCTCATAATGACATCTCATCATTTTAACACACGCACTCACACAAACTAGCCTAAAACAGGACAGCAACAAGAAGAAGCAGTTTATAAAGGAGCTGCCTGGACATTGAAAATGAAAAATGAATCATTCTTTAGGGCCTGCAAATCACAAAGGAGTGCCTAAATAGGTCAGACTATTTAAACACAGCTTTGATTCCACGCAGGAGTGGGTAGGAAAAATGCTCTGTGGCCCCACGGCAACATGTGTGGTACATAAGAAAGGAAGTACTTCTTGAGCTATGCTAACATGCCAAATTCTGTTGAACACCAGTGCAACACCAACAGTTATTTTCACTTCAGCATTTTTGGTAATGTTTTCCTATGACACCAAAGGAGACAATTGTTGTCACAGTACCTGAAACAAAGTAAAGTGTCTATTCCAGGTTACTTTTCTAAAAATTCCTCATTACAGTGGTGATGGTATGTACATCCCACAGCACTGCTCTTTTTTTGTTCTTTCATAAGCTACTGTTTCTCTTTCCTTTATTTGTTAAGGTCTTTGCTCAAGTACACAGCATTGCTTCAACCAAGCACAGAACTGTTCAAAAGAGGAATTATGTCATCTTTCAGTCTGACCTGTATTCTCACCATATTATCTTTTAGTCCCTAATGAATGTATTCCGTTACATAAAAATAGAGCCTCAAGTTGAAAAAAAATAAAATTTCCCAATTTTCTCATATTGTTTCCTATTCTATCCATTGGCTCCAATGGGCTCTTAAAGCTTAAATCCATTGTCACATATGTGCATCTTTAAGAATTTTATACATAACAGTTTGTGTACAACACACAATCACTGCATGCAAATTCAATATGTACCTAAATACAAACACTGTTTTTTTGTGTGTTGTATTTTTTTTTTACTCTGTCTCATTTGACTGTCTCATTTGCTTGTCCTATCATTACAGTAAAATTCAAAAGATTAAGTGCTTACACAACTCCGTCAACTAGAGGTTTTAGCCAAGAGGCATCATGTCAGTATATTAGACCTAACTCTCTCTAATAGGGGAATGAGACACAATATACTGAGGGTGGATAATGTGAGCCAGTGGCCATGATGTCAAGGAATAGATTATAAAAATGGAATGAATAACGTAACCGAGGAAGGCATTGCCATATGAAATAGCCCTGTGGCTGATGTTGATGCTGCATTGGCAGCTGAAGAAAAACTGCGAGACAGCATAATAGCAGCCTTGTATTTACTGCTTTAGACTCTATAGGGTGCTAAATTGTTACTTGAGCCCAATTCTAAGGTAGAATGACTGACTTACTAATAGCTGGCCACATACACCTTGGGAAAATGTGCAGAGGTAGTGAAAAAAAAATAGTAAAATTTTTACACTGAGGAAAGTTTGATTATTTGAACTGGGCTGAATGAGCAACATCACAGCTATTTTGCTACATTGTAATTGCTATTTTTTCATGAATGTTAAATCACTTTCCATTGTACCTTAGAATAGCATACACAAGTTGAAGGACAACAGTTAAGACTAAGATAGGGCAATAGACATGGTTTTCCTCTGCTCAAATCTATGTTTTCCATAATATCCAAGTGCAGTGGCAAGTGTCAGGCTGTTTGGACGTGAACTGATAAATATATCAAATCAGTGCTAAAGGGCAACATTCTGTGGCACATGACCTCAACAATATGGCATCTGACAGCAGAAGCAGTGTCCCTGCAGCCATAAAAACATTTAGCACATCCTGACCTCAACAATATGACACTCAGTGCTGGATACAGTGTGCCTGCTAGCACATTTTATATAGGCTTTGTTTCAAATTAAAAACGGACCAACAGCACAGCTGGATTTGTCTAAGTGCAGTGAGAGCCAAACCCTTAAACAAAACCAAATGAAGAGATTTAATGTGCTCACATGCATGTGTGTGTGTAGACACACACATACACACACGTAAATATATCCCTACTCAGTTTTACACCTTGCCCTCTAACTGTACACTCTTAAAAACTGGTTGAAAATCAACACATTATTGTGCACTGGCAATTGCAAAAAATGTGTTAATTTTTAGTAACCTCTGTCTAGGAAGTTACATAAATATCCAACAAAAAATTGTGTACGAGGCGTGAGCTGATCAAATCAGTCAGATCAGTCACATTTAGATTTGAGTTTCTGCTCCGCCTACTTTCAACTACTGTCTGGGTTGACAACATGACTCGAAAAGATTGGGGAAAAATACTGTATGCTTCGATTTGACCTTGAACCTTGCATTAAATCCTCAAGTAAGTGTAACAGTTTCATTTACAATCTTTATTAATGGGTCTTATTTTACCATAGTCTTTTGACAAGTAGAACATAGAGAGTACCCAAGTGTAACCAAGTTCTTATGTATGCTGTAAATACTCGTCATGCTCTATCTCAGTTACCGAACAAGTGTTGATAAACTCCTTGCCAGAACCATCTTAACAGCCTTTCTATCACTCTTGTAGAGGTTGTTCAAAACCCACCCCTTTTCACTGACATGCTGTGTCGGGTAAGGTAGTTAGCAAATTTAGTCACTGCCTTAGATAGGACTGTATATATGTAGGCTACATAATGTAAGCATTCACTGATGTAGGATTTTATTTCATCTTTCTAGATTGACAGTGGAAAGGCAGTCTTTTTCTTTACAAATGGAAGGTGAAGGACCACACCAAGCTGAGAGTGCAGGTAAGGAGTAGTCAGGGTTCATTAATGCACATTTGTCCATAAATAAACCAAAAAAAGAATTTCAAGTGTGCATACACTTTCCTACTGTATTACTGACCAGATTGTGTCCTGCACCTTGACATGGGATGGCACAATCTGTTTATTGTAACAGTTCAAATTTGAGGCCAGCAACATGTCTCAAAAAGATGGTGTCAACAAAAGGCAGGAAAAGTTGAGTTGAGAAGTTTAAAAACAAAACAAAGGAGACACCTCACAGTTAATTACACTAACTGTCAAGATGATTTGGTATAAAAATTGCTCTCTTTCTTGCCCTAGACTTGATTTCAGCAGCCCAGCTAGTAGGTGTATTCTTCATCATGTCTTTTTATGCAAAAAATGTGACAGATCTAGTCTGCAAGCCAACCAAACCTCTGGTGTGGTGTACTGTGTGTACTGAGAACGCAGTGTGCCCTCGTTCTCTGGTAATATTTAAGGCCTTCCCCAAGAAATATAATATCTTATGCTGCTCAAAACCTATATATTTATATCATTCAGCATTAATTTTGACTCTCCAGATGAGTAATCAATCCATAACAAAGGCCCTACTGAACGCCCGCACTATCATTGATGCTGCCTTTTGAACTGACCAGTTAAACAAGAAGGATAAATTGTATCGTCTGTAGCCCAGACTCATTTCCAAAACAATGACAAATTTTCACTTGTGTAGCAACATTTTCTAGGTCCATCTCAAATGAGCCCAGGCCTAAATAAGTCTGTTAAAACTCTGGATCATTCCTAAATATAAGGTGAGTTTACACAGCATTCATGGTTGGAGTATTAAAGTGTGTTCCTTGTGTTGTTTTCTGCATTATTCAACTTCTACAGCCTTTTATAGGCCCTGTCTGTCTGAGACATGTTACAAGTATCAAATTTCATATGAGCGCACATTTCATCCAAAACAATAATGTGTTATGTTGTCTTTGCATTATTCTATATCAAATTTATGGTATTCCATGTCTTGAAAATAATAGTATTTTGTTTTTATTGTCATTTTACCAAGTGTCCCAACTTTTTCTGAATTTGGGTTTGTATGTACTGACAGAGTATTTCATTCATTTTCATATTCTTTTCATATTTTACTGCACAGAGAAGAATGGGGATGCAATAGACGCAAACCTGTTTTGATATTATAATTTTAATGTAAATACAAAGGTAATTTTCTCATGAACCGTTCATCACAATGACAAGGAAGTTACACCATTGGAAAGCTCAGGTCAGTCAAGTCAGGCAGTTTCATTAGGTATGCGTATGCCATCTGTGACAAAAACGTGTGTAATCTGACAGAAAAGAATGGGTGTGGCCATCGGGGGCACAGTGCAGCCCTCAGTCTAAAAGGGTTAACAGGATGTATTGCATCCTGGTATGGCATCTGTAGTAAAAAGAACAGAAAAAGATCTGCAAAGGGTAGTTCAGAGTGCACAAAAGATCATAGGAACACAGCTTCCTGCAGTAACGGTATCTACGTTACATACTGCCACAGAAAAACAAAGCGCATTATGAAAGACGCCACGCCTTCCTACGCACTTACGCTCGATTATCATCTCTCTACAGTGCTAGTCTGGATTTGGATTTAGCCTCTCATTGCTATCCCCACCATCTCTCCTGTTCTCTGTCATCTTACAGTTAAAACAGTACAGTTTAAGTAACAGTAAGAATAGTTTTTATAGGAATGATAATCAATTTTTAAGCCATTGTCTCACTCATACATGACACCAGGTTATAAGTAAACAAAAAATATAACAGACAGTTTCAGGTTTTGGTCTCAATGGCCTTCCATATGAAAATTGACTCTTCAGTCAAGCAGTGGTGAAATGACGACTAAGACAAAAACCAATCTACGAAGGTAACGTTACCACTAGAAATTAATTCCATGTGCTGACAATAACATGCTTTAATGGGAAACAGGAAAAACAGTTCAATAGAAACATTTTGTGCAGCCATCCAGAGTCTTGCTTTTGTGCAGGCCTAGTCTTTCTATGGAATAATAGTTTTCATAATTATTATATGGCCATACTGTTGGTGAATGTGTTCAGTGTCACACAGATGTCGGTCTGAAATCGGCTTTTGATGTTGTTCGCGAAGGAGCAATCATATTTGACATTAAAGTTGTCTACACAGGTTATCAGCCAATTTTTACACAGTGTATTGAAGAAGTGTTGGAATGATTTGCATCTGATTTGTCAATCACAGTGTTTCACAAAAATCATTTTCCCTGTTGGGCTACCAGCTGTGGCTGTGTGTGCCAGTAGGCTATTTTCTGAATCATCATAGACTAGGAGAGCAGTATGCACAGTAAAATTAGTTCAAGTAAAATTAGTTCAAGTGAAAATTCAGTGCATCAAATGATTTAACATACATTTGCCAATAAGCTCAGATGAAAATTTGTAATTGTCCCTGCCCTAACTGCAAGTGCGAAGTTCTTTTCATCTTCAAATATATTTCAACTGATGTGGGAACCTGTATAAGCTTGGAAAAGTAAGAAAGGAAACATTCTGTGATTATATCTTTCTTAGTAAACAATTAAAAAGATCTTTATGAGGTGTCAGATAACACATTTGATCCAAAATGTTTCATTACATGTGCTAGCTGAGTTACCATTTGTAACATAAACCCATTTAATCCCATCGATCACAATAGTAACCATAAAAAACTCACTTTTGTGGGTTAAAAAAATGGAAACACTAAAGGTCTGAATGAAATATGTGAAATCTCAAACATGTGGTGTAATTTGTCACATGACCACAGCTGCTTACTTCCTGGTAGCACCAAGAGAGTAGGCCCTAAACAAGAGCTAATATGTTAACAAAAACATAAGTCAATTCAGCCAAAATGTAAGGAATTTTTCAGTTTTAAAGTTGGAGTTTCATGGGGCTAATTTCCAGCACCATTTTATTAAGCCCATTAAGTCCCATGTTACTAATGGAGGTGAGGGCAGCACAAAGCTATGTCATGGATGAGCATTGGATGTTCTTGCAGGTGACAAAAACGTGTGTGGATGCCCAAAATCATACTCTGCCCAAAATCACAGCCCATTGGTAGCCTATTAAGCTGTTCCCACAAGTGCGTGTTAATTTTAAAAACAGTAGAACAGCAAAGAAAGTGATCGTATTTAGTAATTCACCATGGAATAATTATTCCATTTGTGTATGCGACACACTTGTTCTAGAACTGTGTGTAGGGCAATTTGTATTTGAAAGCTGTGTGACCTTAAATCAGCCTTGATAATGTATGGAAAACATAAGTTGTTTAATTGTGTCTTTACGTGGACTAGTCTACAGCATTACATTGGTAGGATAATAGTAGCCTAAACTTCTATAATCAATACAGTAAAACTCAATGCACTGTGTAGAGATAAGCTAATTAATAAGATAATTAATTAAATAGATAGGCCTTAGGAATCAAATAGGCTAATTAATTTCCTGGTTAAAATTGGAGCACGACAGGACAGGGTCTGAAAAATGCAGAAATACACCTGCATGCCATGCCCTGTAGACAGTCCAGTAGGCTTCTCCTGTGAATATATTACCATCTACACGCACACGTGAGGGAGCTCGTGCACAACACTAAACTCATGCATCAGCTGAGAGGGAGGCACCCATCAATGACCATGGGGGAAATGGTGCCAGAAATGATGCTGATGTTGATTTTTCGAAAATGGCGATAAGGAAGTGCCTTGCTAATTGGCTAAAGCTAACCAGCCAAATCCTGACCCCCTGGGGGGAATCCCTAACCTGGAGAGATCAAAGGTCACAGACCAGACTGCAGACAATTAAAATGAGGACTGTTTTCACATAAAAGTTACATGAAAGCTGTGCATTTTGTTCTGGTGGTTCAGACTGATCAGAAGTATTTCAAATCTACTAAGTCATCATTTGATGCCCTGTGTTCGATGATTGCAGAATACCACTACTTCAAATATTGAATTTCAGTACTAGCCTAAGCTAGGTCCGAACACTCACTAGGGCTAAAAAATATGAACATTTCTCTCCTACCCTCGCTTCCTTACACTGGCTCCCTATTAAAAATTGAATCAATTTTAAAATACTCCTCTTAACCTATAAACCTATAAATCTTAAAAAATCAGGTAGGCCTTAACCCAAAACCAATAGGTTAATAAAATAAGACAAATGCATTTACAAATGCTTAAAGACTTACTTGTCCCTTACCACCCTCCTAGAACCCTAAGATCCAAAAATGCTGGTCTCCTTGTAATCCCAAGAATATCAAAATCTACGATAGGAGGAAGAGCCTTCTGTTACCGTGCACCCCTCCTGTGGAATAGTCTCCCCCCCACATTCGACAAGCGGACACCCTCAATACCTTTAAGTCTAGACTTAAAACCTTCCTCTTTACTGTTTCCCATAGTTAGGGATGGTGCATGGCAAATCATCACTTCTCATGGGTCTTTTGGAAGGGACTGCCTCTGCTGTTGCCCCCACTTGCGAGGCATGGCAGCCACTGACCATCCCTGCACTGGTGCTGGGTTGCCATGCATCATACCTTAGTTATGCTGCTATAGCCTAGTGCCGCCACACAACCTTCATGTGTCATGCCGTACAACTGTCTCTCTCTCTCTTTCAGCTCTCTCTCTATTTATATATATATATATATTTTTTTTTTAATACACATATAGGTATGCCCAAATTGCTGCTTTCTGCTTTTTGCTTCTGATTTGTGAGCCACAATTATCTTTGCTGAGTGTCATCCCTGCCTCATTCCGGCAGACTCCTCTCACCCTCCCCTCCTGAGTGGACTACAACCAACACTACGGGAGGCACATGTCACGACCGACTCCCCATCACAGAGGACCTTCCTGGACGCCGATGCTGGGCCCAACTCCCCTTCCTGAGGCTTTGTGATTGACCCCCCCTCACAATGGCGCTGTCAAATGGACCCTTACTGTTACCCCCATCTCATTCCTTTGAGTTTGTCACTATGCCTGGCTGCTGCTACATTGTCCAGCCATAATTCCTGATAACCACCTATAGACTGACTACCATGTATTGTAAAAGTGAGATAATACTCTATTATGAACTATTATGAACCTTAGCTAAAACCATAGGAAACTTATAGTTATGGTTACTACTGATTGTAATTTTTCTCTATGCACTCTCTACCCCTGGCAGTTGGGTTAGCCCCTTGAGTCGTGGATCTGCCCAAGGTTTCTTCCTAGATTAACTGAACATAAGGGAGTTTTTCCTTGCCCCTGTTGCTCTTGGGTGCTCCTTCTGTGAAGTGCCACGAGACAATACTATTGTAAAAGGCGCTGTATAAATGAAACTGAATTGAATTGAATTGAAAATGCATTCCAATTTAACCATGAACATATGACTCCTTACGACTACTAAAAGCATCTCCCTTAACCTAAAATATGATTCTTTTTTCTGGCTGATGAGGTGGAAATTAACTTTGTATTGACGTTTTTTTAGATGACGTGTGACGAGCCATTGTGATGTCCATCATTTATCCCTTTGTAGGTAAAATGTCAAGCTGGTCAATAGAAGTCTATGTTACCAACCGTTGTTTCGATAGTTTATATCGTCATCATTTCATCCCTGCCATCATGTCAAACCTTGAAAAAACCTTGAAAATTATGGCTTTTACATATTGTAATGTTATATGGACAAGGCATGGGCAAAGAACCTGCCTATGCCAAGTCCATTATTCACCTATATCGGGACACTGTTGAGTTATAGCTACCACTCTAGAGTATTGATTACATTTTTTTACCAGATATACATCATTGGTGTCCCATTATCAGGGAATAATGGACACCCTGTCGTCCAATCAGAAAACAGCATTTAGTTTCTATGGGTGATATTAAATTACCACATTAAATTACCAACTTTGTAACAGGCTATAGCATGTCTCAGTGTCCAAATCAATCAATCCACAACACGTACTTTTGATGTAGAACACTTTTTGATGCAGGAGATGGCGTTTTTTTTGTTGAACACCGTAATACAGGGGTCCACAACCTTTTTGACATGTTGTAACAATAAGAAATGGTCTTGTTTGTTTGCATGCCAACCAACAGGCCAATAATCTTAACCACACATAATTATGGGGACGCATTTTCAACATGGAAATATGTTGAATTCATTCTGGCTATGCAAAGCAGCACTTTAGGAACATGATAAAACATAAAGGAATCATTAGCTTTCAGACATGAAAATACACTGCTGACTTACTTGCATAATATGGGATAGGCCAGATGCTGCACCTCCCAACTATCCTACCACATAATTCCAAGCACTCCCTACACAACTCTTCAGCCAAACAGATGAATGTACTAATAAGAGGAAACATCGTTTGAGCACAAAATATGTGTCTTGTATCAATTTACTACAGAGAGCTGATTTTTACAATGTTTCTAACTTACACAAGGTGTTTTCAAACAAACATCTTTAACATTCTAGCATCCAGGGAATAAAGTCATGGCAAACATTGACAAATACTTTGTATATGAACCTGTTCTGTTGTAGCTTAACCCGCTTACAGATAGGAAGGGTTATGCTACATGGGGAAATCATTGCATCACGCACAGGAGCATGCATAAAAAAATGACAGTGTCCTGTTTAATGGCTTACCTGCACAAATCAGTAAAACACAGTCACAGTTCACAGTCTTCACATTTTCAGGAATAATTTTCTAATGACTCATTACTGAAGTTCTTACCCGCCTCCCTGGATATCTGCATGAAGGCCTCCACACCTTTCTCACCATAGCTTCCCTCTGATGCCACAGTAGAAACATAGTTCCAACCCATGGCCTTCACTATATCCACCATTGCCTGGGCCTGAAAGGAGTCAGGGGGTACCACACGCGAGAAGAAGTCATACCGTCTGTCATCACTGAGCTCTGGGGCTGTGGAGGCATAACTTATCTGAGGAATCTGCAGGTGAGGAGAAAATGGGAAAAAGCACAAACCTGTAAAACCCAGCATCATGCACAGCATACACAAACTAGAGATACTGTATGCAGAGTTGAAAGTAGCCTTCTCTGCCAACTCACTGACATAGCTAACACCATTTAAATTGTCAGGGTAGTGTAGACTCCATTCAAGTTGCAGTCTGCAGACCACTTGTCCTGACCACTCAGTGGCCAGTTGTATTTATCCTCTTTGCTAAGCTGCATAAGTTCATCATTGTTTGGTGTGTTATATAATGGAATTATACATGATGCATGAAAGCATTCAGCAGGGCTCATGCTGGGTTGAGAACAGAAACTGGTGCCTTTGTAAAATATGGAGATGCAGGGTCCCACATATTCTTTAGTTCCTTCTGCTGATGTCTCTGTCAGTATTGCTCACAGATTCACTCACTATCCATCTAACTGTGATTCCTTTCTTAATTTTGTTGGCTCATCTGAACAATGTACATAGTCATGTTATCAACTGTATAAACTTCTATAACCACACAAATTGCCAAAATTAAAATCCTTGAATTTGGTCTGGATTTGTATTGTATATGAATTCATATTTTAGTAAAAACACAACACATACAACACACAGACTTTATTTATCATCATGTAACAACAGCAAAGGTGATCTGCCTATTTACCATGTTTGACATTCATCTTTGAGTGCATGAATTTGAGTCCATCTGTTACTTGTGCAAGTTGTCCATTTCTAGCCATTTACAAGATATACAATGAATACTGGGTACTGGAGGTTATGTTTTTACGACATCTTCAGTGTTTCTGATTAAAATGCAGGTGAAAAAATTTAGCAGGTGCAGTGAGCACCCTTAATAAAACTTTCAGGTGCACTGACTTTTTGGGGACTCTGGACTCTGGGTGCAATACTATGTGGGGTCTGAGTTAAATGCCTATCAAGAAGAGCCGACAACTTATTCCCTAGCCACATTCGATTGCTCCCTTTGTTAAGGGAGATGCAAGAACATCTTGGAACATTTTTCTTTGCTTTATTTACTGAACTGCTTTATGATTATTTACAAATTTTCTCTAGTTGATTTTTTCTCTAAAGAAATTGTATTTGTGTCTATCGCTCAATCCTTCACATAAAATGACATTGAAATTTATAAACCGAAGAACATGTTGCAATACCGTATACCGACAATGGTCTAGGTAGACTAGAAGTAACAATAGGCCTATTTTTATTTGAACTCTGATTTTAACTGTTAATTAACAAACAGCATTGAGACAGAATAATCCACTGTATAGCACTGGGCATTGTTTAGTCAGATGGCTGTTTGCAAAAGTAAATGCACCTTGCAAATAATCATTAATGGAACCTCCTTTGTCAAGAATAAACTTTATAGCCGATGTCCTTATTTATAACATGGATAGATGTATGCTCCAATTCCTTGAATAATGGCCGGGGCCTTTATTTAATTCAGCTGCACCAGACACTGGCTTTTATTTTAGGTAGACTTTGTATTACAAACAAGCCTTTATTTCTAGATGTAGGCTATCTTTTGGTGGTCTTAATGGTGGTCTTGAATGATCTTGATTTGACTGTCTATTTTTATCAACATGCTTCACACACTGCGTGATCATTATGCCATTCATTTAGACCCATGTTACCATGGAGAGCACAGTATCAAAATGTAGCCTAAATGACTGCCTGGCATGGCATATTTGGTGCCCAGGTGATGGGGTGATGAAAGCCATTTTATTGCAAGGCACGAACAAACAGCGTCATGTAAAAATACACACAACAGAAAGACAAATCAGGATCAGGTTTACACAGTGGACACTAAAATTTAACCAAATGGTTAAGCACACATTTATTTTGATACATAGTCTAATCAACACAGTCAAAAAAGAGTGTTTACAACTTCTCTGGCTCTGTTCTCTGTCCATGAAACTCAGAATCTCAGAAACCCTATTTCTTGTAACACTGGTATTTTCAATAGCCAACAACTGTGGGAATTTTGTTGATAAAATGAGACCTCTGTCTTTATTTCCTACTTAACCAGTTATCCTTATTAGTATTTCAAGATAAGCTTAGCCATAGCTATTCAGGTAGATGTGAAAACAAATCAATGAAAGTAGCAGTAATAGTCAAAGAATTGTCCTCTTGACATTATTGTAGGGAGCCTATTCTAATCCGTATACCTTTATAAAACTGTATAGATATTAACCATATTGTTGACAGGCGCTTTCACAGTAGCAAAACTAGCAACATGACTTTCTAGTTTAGAGACGTGAGGAAAGACAGAGATGCATTACAGATGACTGCTGAAAGACCACACTGTCAGCAGGACCTACCAGTTCAGCCTGCATTAGACACAAATGACGCACAGTGGTTAAAGTAGCATTTACAGAATATTTAGTTCATGTGGCAGAGTGGTAGAGATGTAGGCTATATAATGCCTTACTGGTATGAACAGCAATATGTTGAGAATTCGAAATTTCCAACCTGCTTTTTTTTATTATTTTACCCCTGAAGTTTTGGTCTGGCCTTTATTTTCTCTTATCAATGATGACCCCGACCATTATCTTAGGCCCGGTCATTAATTCAGACCGGTTATTATATATAATATATATATATTATATAACATACTGCTGTACTGACCTTGACTGGAATTCTTAGTTACTTTTGAGCAAGATGCTAACAGGCAAGATGTTAATGGTCTAATCCAGTTCAATGATCTATGGTATGATCTATGCTGAAGCTAAAAGCGCCACTTTTAGACTGAGAGAGCAGCTGGATAAACTTGAGAAAGGTAAAACTAAAATTGTTGAACTCAAGGGGAGGTGGAAATTCAACAAAAAGTGCCATGTTCCTTTAACTGATCACATTGCGCTATACCTCTGAGGTCAATCCTCTCGTGATTTATAACAATAGTTCATGTGTAATGTGTAACAGCAAAAAGGAATTTTTTCTCAAACTCTTAAATGAGTTTAATTTGACTGCCAGCTTGTGCTCCAACTGATCTTTCACTAAGTTGAGTTGATCTTTCAGCCTCCATTAATTAATTCCTACTTAAGAGAAGACTTAGGCATTCAGTGAAGAGTATCTCAACAAAATATCTTCCTCTTCATTAGCCCTGTCAAAATAGAAATACTTACAGGAATGAAGGCTTATAAGGGTAAGTAGATTCTAACCCTCTTTAACCTGTAGGGCAGCAGGTAGCACACCCTGAGGTGTATATTCACTTTTTCAGTCTAGAAAATGTCAATTAAAAAAAAAACACTGATATTTCAAAGTGGTACTTCATCTGACAGATTAATGAGGAGATGGTAATTGGCATTATTCCAGTCACCTATTTGCTTGCAGAAAGATTTTGACAAGACAGTACCTAATGTCAATGCATGATAACAGACCACGATTGTTAGGCAAAATGTTTAAAGGGCTTGCTATAAGCTACTTCCAAAAGCGCTTTCTACACTCCGCAGCCTGTAGGCTTGACATTAATCCCCACCCACATCCAAGTCTGCCATCTTGTGTATGCTTACATCACTCCCCATCACATCCATAGACAGTCTCGCTCTCACAGTGAAGCTGTACATGCCTAACTCACTCCATGCATGTGTTTTCTTTTCTTTTACCATATTTCCATTTCCGTCAGCAATAAACCAGCAAAATGAAGGTCGGTTGTTATGTCTTTCACACAACACACAGCAGAGGAAATGTAAGGAGAGACGTCTGTTATACATCATGTTTCGTCAATGCAAGCATTAAATAAAATATTAATTGCTGTTGAGAACGAGGCCACTTTAGTGCACTAATGAACAGATGTTATTATTCATTATGCATTATAGTAGCCTACTGACCCTAAAAAAATATGTTAAATTGTCTGCTGTTTAGCAGACACTTTCATTTGAAATAAATAACAAGCATTGTGCACGTCTCAAACACGGGTCACCTGAATGACTGTTGATACATAACCACTGTACAATTCACATCCACGGTAACTGGAATGGTGCTTTATTTGTAGGAGCTAAGACTAACGAAATTAAATAATAACACTGCATGATCCAACAGGCAAAATTACTCGATGCAACTACTGAACCCCATAAACTACACCACCACATCAAATATCTTAAATATTTTATCCAGTGTGTTGTTGTGCAGGAGGGTCAACGATGAGTAAAATTATGTATTTTTACACTTAATTTTACTCATCGTTGACCCTCCTGCACAGCAACTATGTATTTTTACACTTTTTTTTTAAACGCTGTTTGAGACAATTCCAGATCCAATCACTGCTGCTCCAAACATAGCTTGATGTAAGCAAATCCAAAATGGCTGACCTGGATGTGGACGGGGCTTAATATCAAGCCCTGCCTTCCCACAGGTCGCAGCAAGATGCTTCTTTTCTACTCCACAAATGACGCAGGTCTATATGAATGCATGCAGTCTTGTTATAGATTCTAGGGGAACGTAGCAAAATGAGTCATTTCTCATTGCAGAATTAATTCAAGTGCGGTAGCAAGTAGCAAGTAATAGCAAGTGCCCGGTTTGATTGAAATTAGTTTAATCCTTGCTGCATGTAGGCCTACTTTTACCTAAATTTAAATGTTAAATGGATGGCATTTATATAGCACTTTTCTACTCCTACGAGTAATAAAATCAAATTGCTTTACAATGTACACTTCTTATTCACACCCCAGTGGTAGAGGCTGCCATGCAATCTGCCAACCTGCAGCAATTTCAGTGTCTTGCTCAAGGACACGTCAATGGGGTCAGGCGGAGCGCAGCTTGAACCTGCAGCCCTCTAGTTGCCAAAAGGAACCTCTACCACCTGTACCACCATCACAACACATATTTATTAATACAGTGCAGAACTGTAAGCCTAAATATGCCTGGGGTGTCCCAAGGAACATTATAGCAACATTATATGACTGTTCAGACACACTGCTTGATAAGGTATTGATGGCGCAGTGGGATCAACATGGGACCTATAGACTGTTGAATATACCTACCTATAGAGTGTCAAATACTTTTCTGCAAAGTGTATTAATCATCACTTTGTAATCTTATTAAACTTTAGTCTAGAATAGCCTTATTAGCCTTATATTTATTCCACCAAATCCACACAATCCACATCCACATGGGCCTACCTGGCTCTTAAATTTACTGACATTTGCCAACTTAAAATAACTGTTGGCTACTCAAATGATCAGTGTGAAAGGAAGAACACACCTGCTGCTTGTAGATGATCAGCAGACTAGATATTTAATCCCCTGTGTTAACTCACACTGGTTCTATAGTGAAGAAAATGGTTCCAAGCCCAATTTCTCTGTGTGAGAGTTACTGCTCTTGGTTGAGGTCAAATTCGATCAACACAAAGAAATCCTTTTTTCCAACTTTAAAAAATGCTGGCACCAATGCAGAAAATAATGCATGGTGGCAGCAAATAAGTGACAGGGTCAACTCTGTCAGCCTGGGCCTATGTGAGTGTGATGAAAAGAAGGACATCAGCCGTCAGAAAAGAGAGTGCATGGACTGGTGCCAGGAAATCCACATTGCCTCCACTTACTGTGGAAGAGGAGAGGGTTCTGGCCATCTTTGGCCCAGAGATGGTAGAGGGAGTCCAAAGGGGAATAGATGTTTGCCATTGACGGACGTCACAAACACCTCTGTGCTCTCCTCCTAGTGCCCTGGACTCCCCATCTGGCCCATCACATGCCATGCCACAGGACCTATCTCACACTGCCCTCTCCCGACCACAGGATCCCACCGCTACCCCCTCATCCCCTCACAAAACCCATCCACTGCTACCCCCACCCCCACAGAGGACCCGTCTGCTGCCACCCTCACACCACAGGACACCTCAGCCATCCTCACACAGGACCCTGGGCACTCATCAGGCCCCATCCGCCATCAGCATCAGTGGTCCCTCAGGGCTGTGGTTCCTCCTGAGTCCTCAGAATCTCCTCAGTCTGAAAGCTCCTCAAACCAACTACAGGTGGTGCTCCCGCAGGACCAACAGGTGTAACTGTAGTGAGGACAGCAATAAATATTGCTACTGGTCACCAGCAGGCCCAGTGTCATGCTTCATCTCACTCATTTGACAAAATGTGCTATATACTGTCTGACATCATTTGCAATCTAATGTGCTGTTTGCATAAGTACAATGCAATTTTCTTTTTACAGACACAAACCTGGAATGATCCTCACATTTCAACCCATCCCACCACCCCATAACACCATAATTTTTTTAAAATGGGACATATACCTCCCAAAAGTCCAACCCCTTGTCCTTGTCGCAGATGTAAACTGGCCAATGGGGCTCTCACGTTTATGATCTGTGAACAAGCAAACTTCTCATAACTGCCTACAAAGTACTGCCTGCTGACAAAATGCTGAATGCTGAAAAAATATTGAAAGATAGGCAGTGCAATAGAGAAATCCTGCCACTGAATTCAAAACGATGTCTTAAATTATTTACAAAGTCTATACAGTGGACTAGCATGTTGCTAAAAGTACCTATAGTGGGTTGCTGAAATACACCGGCACACAAAACAAAGCAAGTGGACAAACTCAACCAAAGCAAGTGTGTGTAAGTACGAAAGGCGCTGGCAGGTAGTGTGACATGTCTGAATAATTAGTTTGCATTAATATTTATATATTTACTGTATATATATATATGTGTGTGTGTGTGCAGTATATTTCATCACCAGGTCTGTCTGGTGATGAGGCAGGAGTCAGCAACCCCTGGCACGTGTGCCCCAGTTAGCACACCAGCAATGGTGATTAGGCCTATACCTGTATGTTAGAAAACGTTTGGCTGTCTCACCTGCTGTTGAACAGACATTGGTTGTTGTAGGGTGTGTCTTCTGTAGTGTGACACAGTAATACACCCTATTGGCTTTAAACATTTTTCCATGAGACGAGTCCCAGTGCAGCAGTTGCACCACATATAGTTCATCAGCTTGTGCATGTGATGGCAAACGGTTTAGAGCATTCGGGCACATTGGAGATAATGGGCGGATGTGCTGTGTGTTTGTTATTTTACTTTGTTTATCCTATTACTTTGTTTTTTTATTTTTAATGTTTTGTCTGTATCTGTCCAACATCCATCATCATTTTGAGACAGAGCATAAAATGACAAGGCAATTAAATGTAGGAGTGTTCAGAATTCAAGGCTCTGAATTGGTTCACAGAACAAAAGCAAACCAAATCATTATCAATGTTTTTGTCCTTTCAGTAGCAGTAAGTAGTAAGTAAGTTTTAGTAGTAGTAAGTTTTCTGCTTTAAATAAATTTCAAGGACAGCGAAGCATGATTAAAGCACAGTGAGAATGTTGTTAGATGCAGCACCTTGACTATAGCAAAAGTCCGTATTTGAACAAACCCGAAACGAGTGATTGCACTTCCCGTTCCCAAATCAGCATGTAGTCTCATTTTCATGTGTGCAATTTAGCATGAACAATTTGGAATGATGGAATGAGTATTGAGAATTGTCTAAAAGTGTCGTCATACCCTAAAGTGCTGCTTTTCATAGCCAGAATGGATTCAACATTTCATGTTGCACTGTAAAAAATAAGACTTCCTTTTATTTGTGATAACTTACAATTATTTGTCAGAATAACTACAGAATATGGATATGGTTACCATTATCATTTGAGGGTTTCATAAAGCACTCTACTTATTTGCAGAGAGCAGACATAATGGATGAACTACTTAAGAGTCAGAAGGTTTTTGCAGAGCAGTTGAACCACCTGAGTCCATACCTTCTACCTATTGAGTGGAACTGGCCAAAAATATTAAACTACTTTTACCCTTGCGTATAACAAAGCTAATTAACGCATAATAGGCAAACATTTGATCATTCAGGTTCATTCTCATGGACTGTTTAAATTTCTGCTCTTAAAAACCTCCTTGCATTGTGCTATGGATGGGTGAATTGGAAGTGTAGAGTAGGCTTATATATTACTCTGATTTGGTTTTGAATCAAACTACATCTGCACTTGCTTACTTACTTGAAACAATCACAGGAAGGATATAGACTAACCTGCACATCAGCTTTTCTGCATGCAAAGTAATTAGGCTACTCAGAGAAACCAAGCTCTTCACCCTTTTACAGCATGCATGAACAACTTTTTTTCTGTGCAATTGGTGTCTATACTGAAATCTACACTGTAATTGCTTGAAACTCTGTATTGATTCCGAACATATGAAAAGGAGATTCAGCTTTAGTTCTGACTATTACATACAGGGAATGATTCCAGTGCCTATGCTTGCTGTACATTTTATCATGTTTAAAAAATATATATTATTAACATTAACAATAACATATACACAACATATAATAACAATTATTGCAAATTCACTGAGGTAAAATGTGCCATTAAGAACTATGTTCATGCAAGTGTGTAAATAATGATTTTGGCAGCACATTAGTGATGATTAAAATAATAATAATAATAATGGTTCTTAATCTATTTGCAATGAATGTGTTAATGTTGACTGGCCTAACAGTTTTTTCTGCATCTTCTGGTGTCCTTCTTAGACAGAATGGATAGGCTTTATTCCATCATCAGGGTGGAAGGGATTTTTTAAATTGACCATTTCTTTAAGATAATCATCCACTCTGTGTAATTGCTGAGATGGAATGTTAAATAGTGGCAGAATTCAACACTAAGCTGTGGTTGTACACCCACGTATTGTGCAGCCTGAAGCAGGACATGACTCCCTCTGACAGCAGGATTACACACCACACCTGAACTGAGCCCTTGGAGCCAAGCTTTCCATCTCCATCTCTCTCCATCGCTCTTTGTGATACACACTCTCACATACCCACAGCCAAGAGGAACCATAATCACTTAAATGATAACTGGAAGCAACAACCCAGCCTTGGCCTCTGCAGCCTCTGTCACCTCTGTATTTATGTGTCTGAAAGGATGACAGAGAAGCAGTGATGTGCATTGTGTGTTGAGCCAGTCTTTGCAAGGATCACCATTATTATCCTTCATTATCTTGTCCATCAGGATGATGGAGAAGGAGACACCAAAGGGGGGCATGTAGGCTACCTTTCTGAGCACAGGACACATGCATCACAAAATTCCAACGCTGTCCAACAACACATTCTAGGTGAAACACAAGCACACAAACTAAGACTGCGTTAGGCAAAAGGTAGCCTGTTAAGCCTGTGAAGCTGTTATTAAATAGCCTACAATGCAAAGCAGTTGCCAACATAAAGCTAAAGTCAAAAGTACTCAATGAAAATGCCACATTGCAAAATGATAACATAACTTCAATACTGTTCATTTGAATACAGTACTAAAAATACTAATTTAAATATTGCTCTATGAGCCTGGTACCTCCAACTCATGAATGTGTCCTGGACTTTTTTATGGTGATCATCTCAAAAGTTCTAATCAATGTCTAACTGAACAAACCCAGGCAAACTCTTAAATTTCAGATGACACTTTCAGCCGCCAAAATAAGAAAGAATTGTAATGGGTTCTACATTACCAGTAAATTTTTTAAAAAGCAGTTTGAAAGCAAACCACACAGAAAGATACTGTGGAGAGACCTATGCACAGTCACTATAAATCTTATGGCTGCCTGCAATCTTTTTCTCAGACAGAAAGGTCAGTTGTTGACAGTTCCAATAAAAGGAAACTATGGGAGAATTTGATAGGCATCATTGATCAGAGGCCAAGGCACACTTCTCTGCTCCTTAGTAGAATGGCTAATATATTAATTGAATTTGTGTTAAGTGTACATAACCAAAACACAATTGCTTACATTGAGAGGCACAGGCACACACACAAACTATGCAATTTAGTTATTAGTAATTAGACATACTGCTTTTTTCTGTGAAAACTGGAGGCTTATTAAGAAAATGATTATTATTAATGCGGAATGTCTCTTCAGCTTTATGCAAATGCATATCCTCAGTGAACCGATTATAGCAACAACATATTTTCATTGTGCCAGTGTTCACTGTTGAACTTCAAACAGGTCAACACATATTACAGTACAATAGGCCTAGCCTCTCACAACCAATCCTTTCAGTGCACAATTTCAATTTCAGTTGGCTGTTTAAACTGAAGAAAGCCCTCTTGATAGATGGGCAAATTCAAAGAACAGGATTATCAGCATTGTGGAGCTGGGTTTTTAATCCCAGTGGACCCCTTTGACCCTTAATTAGCTGACCTGTGCAAATGAAATTGGGGTGATTATCCTTGTCCAATCAAAGCCTAAACCACCTAACCCAATGCAGATGCATCATCAAATCCCACACTGTGCCTCAGGTCTTCTCTCTTTTATTTTTGTTAAACACCAGGTCACCCACCGCAGAGCCAGGGCGGAGCCAGAGCAGGGGCCAGGGTAACAATGGATCTGGACCTGATTGGCCACTCCAGGTGCACATCTGAATTTAATTCGCTAATACTGATGATTGACAGTTCACTGCACGTCTTTGTAAGATGCGCTTTTTTAGATAGACAGCAAGAAGTGGGAAAATTCGCAGCAATCAAGTCATTGAGAGGAAATGAAGAGGTTCTACAGAAAGAAAATTCATTATGATGTAAGTTAAGGAGTAGCTCACCAGAAAATTAAACAATCAGCCACGAGAGGCCATGGGCTGTGCTGGATTTAGCTAAGGGGTGTTGGTGTCTAAATCCAGCACAAACCCATGAATTTGAGTGGCTTATTGCTATTGTAAAACTGTTATAACAAATCTTTGATTAGCTCTTATTAGACATAGGCACACAAATTAAAAAATAAAATAAAATAAAATAAAAGTGTAATAACCATTCTTCCATGGTTCCATGTTCCTAGCCGTATAGTTCCTTTGTGGAAGTGGTTGCTGGGCAGCACATGGGCAATGGGCTATTACTTTTATTACTTTTATTACTTGAAGTTCACTGCAGAGTAATATAGAAGAGAAGAGGCAAACCTGTGTGTTTGTGCTGGCTTTATGCCTTGGAACGCCGAATCAGCCAATCAAGGAATCAAACAATTAGAGTTAGAATCAGATAAAAAATGAAAGGTTCAATCGTGTAATTGAGCATTAGGAAGGATCACTTGATGAAGTAATTTCTATGCGAGATAATGTAGTCCTCAACATTTATATATATAAATTAACAAGATACAGAAATAATAAGAGTTAAGATGCATGAGGTAAATAATGATAATAATGTATAACTATCAGAGTTCAAGACATTTATATAGCAATTTGAAATCAATTCAGGCATCAATGTTGTCTGCCAGCTCAAACTAAAATGACATGTCTGACATGCTCCAAAAGAGCAGCCATTTTATTTCTGTTGCTCTTGCACTGTCACACATGCACATCTTGCATATCAACTAAAAGTACATACTCTACACTTTCACGTGGGGTCATTTGCATGTTGCTGTGATAAACGCTTCATAAGAAAATTAACTTTGAAATTACATTACATATTTATATTTGCGCATATATCCATTCTGAACCTGAAGCTCCCATTCTCTCCATTGGATTGCTCTCACAGTGTTTGTCACACATGCACACAGAAGTGCATAATCTGAGGTTTCAAATGGTACTAGTTGCTAGTTGCTTTAATACACGGTTTATGAGAAAAATAACTTTGAAATTAGTTACTTTTAATCAATTGCTAATATTGGATTCATGTCATGAGTGGAGTTTTTCATGCCTGAATGTTATCGTCTTTTGTAAGTCACTTTGGATAAAAGCGTCTGCTAAATGCCTAAATGTAAATGTCTACAACAACACCCTTTTCTCTGTTGAACTGCTCTTACAGTATTCTTAACACATAGCATACCACATATCATGTGAAAGCACACAATATGAACTTTGCTAGTCGGTAGTGATTAATGGTTCACCAGACAGCGAACTATAAAATGACCTTGTATGCAATATTTTATTTTGCATAACTGCATTCTTCTTCAGCTCAAGAAGTCTACAAATCTCAAATCTACAAGTCTCCATGCCCATATGGGTGGGCCAAGTGATGCCAACTCCACTTCCACTAAAAACGATAGCCTATCTCATATGCAACGTCTCTCCTCCGTCCTGACTGCAAAGCAGCCATGGTCTCTGGAAGGTGCTGGATACAAACTGACTAACCACATCTGGGTCTGTAGGCTACATGGATCCTGATCCCATATGGGCTAATGCCCATTTATTTTCTTTTGCTTTTGCTGTATCTTTCTTTTTCTCTTTGTTGAGCTAATACTCTTTCTATCGAGCCAATGAAAATGGAGAGATTTAACAATTCTTTTAAAGGAAAAATTTAAATAAGTATCAAATATCACTGTATCATTCAGACGTGCTCAAAGTTGCTTATAACAAGCGGAATTGGCAACCCCTATCAATGGTTTCTATTTCATTTGTCCAGGTAGATTTTTCAACGAAAAAAAAAAAACTTTCTGAAATACGGTTGATGGAACATTTAAGAGTGACTTGTATGGGCCTAGAAGAGTCAGGGAATGACTTTAAGATTCTTAAAGCATATTTCCAACTATTTGTATTAGGAATCAACAGCAGAGGCAGAAACGCAACAGCACATGTTACAAATAGCTTTAGGATAATGTAAAATCGATGTGCCCGGCTCTTGTCAAACCAAGCTATATGTCAGTGTTTTTGTCACTAACATAAAATTTTGTTTTGGAAAGCTGGACACTGGCTGGCTGATTTTACTGAGTCTCACCTTGCCCTCACACCTTCTACTGGAGTCTCATCAGAAGCAGCAGGTGGGTCCGACTCTGAATTATACCATCGACAGCATCTATGGTAGGGCTGCTTGACCCTGAAAAATCCCTCACAGCAGAGTCCCTCCAGAATCAGCTGGTAGAGCCAAGGGGTAAACTTGTCAGCGGAAATGTATAAACATGAGTATGACGAGTATCTGAAAACAATGCTGCCATACAATATATGTGTCAATCTGTTTTCTATCTGTCAATCTGTGCAATCTAAATTTTAATACATTCATATTTTTTACTGGCCAATTGAGGCCCCCTGGCTGGTGCTATAGGCTCAAGCCATATCTAACCCGTGCATTCATCTGCGTATGACTAGGCCTATTCCCCAACGCAGTATAGATTTTTATGAGGAGAATGATTCTCCCTATGCTCCTCTGGTAGGCTCCTATACTGACCTCTTGGATGAAGGTAAGCTCTTTTTTGACATTTTTACCTTAGCCTTTGAGGGATTTTTGCAAACAAACCTGGAAGGCACAAAATTGATTCAATGAAGTATGAAGGGCAGCTGCTGAATTGTGAGTTCTGCTGGTCAATTATTTAGCAGAAAGTTAAACATTTATGCTACTGACTAAATAAAATATATGATTCTAATTATATAGCGTAGCCTACCGCATTCTTTTCTTTCTCCTCTGTTGTAAGTTCACATAGGCCAACACTGATCATCATTTATCAGATGTACTCAACTATTGCAACTTGTATTTCTACCAGAAACTTCTGAGATGTTAAGTAACACTCAACATTACGCTTCCTATGTAATAAACGATGAGACTGGTTGAGAAATTAGATGAAGTTAAACATACCTGATTGCCTTATCTTTAAAGAAAACTGTGACTGTCAGTTATATGATTCAAATTTTCTGGCTCAGTGACCTTTTTCCATGCCTTTGTAAAGTGGCAAATAGAATGACAGTGCCATGGCAATACAATGTATCATGTGGACAGATACCAGACTGGTCGAACTGTGGCAACAGCATATGTGCCTATTTGTTGTTTCATCCTCTGCCTCTTATCATGACAACAGAGAGAAATGGGAAAGACATTGGCTAGAAATAGCTGCTGAGGTTCAGTTGCTTGGCAATAGTTTTGTTCTGATTAACCTTGCAAGCTTGTTATTCTAGTTGATCCTGATCTCTCTCTCCCTCTCTCTCTCTCTCTCTCTCTCTCTCTATGTGTGTGTGTGTGTGTGTGTCTGTGATAGTGTGCTTGTGTGTTTTATAATTCTGACAATGTTTTAATATTGCATAATGTATGGCATATGAGCAGCCTACAGCTTGTACTCAAACTCAGACTCAAATAAAAAACAAAAATGTGTGTGCATCCATGTGTAGCCTACAAAAGGCAGGTTAAAGCAAGCAGTTCAATATAGGTAGATACTGTAAAATATTATTCTCTATGTCTCTCTGTCTTTCTCTCTCTCTCTCTCTCTCTCTCTCTCTCTATATATATATATATATATATATATATATATATATATGTGTGTGTGTGTGTGTGTGTGTGTTTGTGTTTGTGTTTGTATATTCATGTCTACAAGACAGTAAGAATGGGAGTGAGAGGTGCAAAGGGCATAAATTAAGGAGAAACGGAACCCTTCTGTACTTTTATTTTCTGTACTCGCATCGCAAAAAATGATACTGAGTAAACACTTTGTACTCACTTTGTTTTTAAAAACAATCATTTAACATAATTTAACTATGATAGTTGTTTAGCCATGTTTTTACACCACTCCACCTTAAGTAGATTGTATCACAGTTTTTGTGTGTGTGTGTGGTAAATACATTGTGTGTGGACACATTGAACTTCAGTTTGGATTAAACTTAAACATGTGCTACTAATGAAGAGTCCATGACCTATTTAAATGAAGCACTGAATAGGGTTTGATAATGACAAATGTCTTCATCAGTAGCTTTTGAAAAAAAAATATATTTCTAAAGGAATCCAACTAAAATTAAATGAATTGCCTTCATGAAATGGTGTGGCTGTTATGTGAATTCCAGTAAGTTAACCTGGCACATAAAACACACACCTGAGACAACGCAGGTCCACAATACAAAACACAGGAACAGCAGTGTCAGCCACTGGAGTAAGAACATGTAGAATGCGCAAGCTCTAGATCCCTTGACAAGACCTATTTGTCAGCGCAGCACTGCTGGATTCATCATAGCTACAAACCGTGAGGTGCCACCATGATGAAAAATTGTTGTCTCTATAAACAACAAAAACAATTCTGGCTTAGGTCTATAAATAGATCTGTAAGTACTGTTGCAGTAAGTCATATGTAAAACCACAGGCCTTCTTCCCTCCCGTCTTTTAAAGCCCACAGCAATGAGAAGAAATGCATTCTGGGTGATGCTGAACTGTACTCCTGCATTCAGACATGTGGCATTGTGCTGTTAAGCAGATTTTCTCTGCAGCACAAACACTGGCCCTCCATCCTGCTGCAGAAAATCACAAGGCTCTCTTCCCTCACACACTCAGATATCCGCTTCAAACCCCTTGGATTAGGAACAATAGCTGCAAGCAGCCATGTTTGTCACAGATACCAAAGGCAGCATTCAAAACCAGTGTAAACTACACCAATTAATCAAACCAGAGCTAAATTTCTCTGTGACAAACAAAATTACACAATTAAAAGATCAGAAGGTTCTGCAAGAAAGTTTGAGTTTTCCAAACAGTGCATCACATCCTGAAATGGCCAGACCAAGACTTGTACCCATACAATTAAAATGGATTGCAATGTATATGTCCCTTCATATTTCAACATCTATAAATCCAAAGAACATTTGTCTGTGTGTCTGTTCCATGCAACGCTTAGAACAATTCATCCAGCTGACCTCAAATTTGTTAGGTGTCTTGCTAATTGCACAAATAAGTGCAGTACCAAGTGTGAACATATTGCCAGTTGCCACTCCCCTCCACACATACTTTCAGTGCAGTTGCCTACTGAATTGGGTTGCAGGAAAAAGCCACTGACTTCTCTCTCAGTAGCCTACCATGTCTCGGTGTCAAAAACACCTTACCATTCAAAAGAATTACCATGTCTCACCAGCTGGTCACACCTTAGTGATACAGTGTTTGAAGTTTGAAAAGTTTAAAGTTTGAAGATCTTGCAGCAACAATTAACCTGCAACCCAAACCAAATTTAGACCATTAGACCATTGTAGAATGCCTTTATCATCCAGATTAGCTGAATTGTTCCTATTACCATGTTATGGTTAATACCAACTCTCCATATATCACATCTGCAATGATCTGATGGTCACACAGAGTACTGTGTATCCTCCACAGGCCAGAGAGTCTCCCATATATAGATAGCATCTCCCAGACACCCACGAGTAATATACAACCTCCCACAATTTCTTTTGTGAGTATAGAAGCAGAAGACAGACAGACTTAGTGAGTGACAGAGACAGGGGGATTGAAGGAAAGTGAGAGAGAGTGACAGGGAGTGTTGGTCCTGTGTTGAATTTTTGCAGACGTACCTTAACAGATTAGCTTTTGTCTCTTTCATTACACTATACAGTCATTAACAATGAAGAAATATTTTTGCAGCATGAAGGAAAAAAAAAGAATACAAATTTCACCCTCAAATAAAGCATGCTTGTGCACTGTAGGCCTACCCTATGTACCACACTCTACATTTCCAATCTGGTTGGTGGGGGTGGGGGAGGGGGCAGCTAAATTCAGTCCTTTTTGTTATTTAAAGTGACATAACTAGCTAGTTGCTAGTACACCTAATACTACTGCAGCTGCATCTAGGCTTATGTTATGGTGTATTGGCTAGCTTGATTATGTTATGGGCTGTATAGAATAGAATAGAATAGAATAGGAATAATGTAGCTTATTGTCTGACAGTCATTATGGTAAAATAAGTCCTGACAGGATGAACAGGTTTTGTTTTGTCCTGAAAGAACTACCATAGCAAGTGAATGGTCTCTACATGTAGAATGATTCTTGTCAATCTGAAGCACAAAACCCATTGCCATTGACAGTGGTTATTAGATTTTTGCAGCAGTCATTGTACTGATATAACTAACCTCCAAACATTGGGAAGGCCCATGCAAAGTAAAGGGAGCATTCCACAGCATTCCGGAGCGCCGTGTAATACAGCAGAAGAATCCATTTTTTTTTTTTTTTTTGCTCCCTGAACTAAGTATCTGCAGGTTGGGGTGTCTGTGCTCAGAACATATGCAAAACAGCTGGCTTAAGTGTTGCTATTTCTGAAACATGAAGTGTGCACTAGTTAAAAGCCATGCTCAGCACTTAACTAGTCAGAGCTTCATTTGTCAACAGTGAATTAGAGAAGTAGTGAAGGTATTGTTTATTAGTCTAAGCCAATATTCTCATTAATTAACTGACTGTACAGAATGACATGATGTGGCTGGAGGCTTCCTATTTACTCCTTTTTACTGCTCCCTATTTCCATGTTGCACACTAGTTAACTAGTTGGCCTGTGTACCTGTAACTAATTAAAGGCATAGGAAGCAAGATTGTTATGCTTTACTTCCAGAGCTCCCCATACAGTCACCAATTAAAGAAAAAAAACATTGTACATTCTCACCAATCAATGTGAATTTGTTTGCAAACCAAAGAATAGGGATGATTTTTGTAGAGTTACATTGACTGACAAGCCGGTAATAAACATGATTTTGGTTATGAAATATTTCGAAATCTTGGAATAGAACTTGAAGAAAAAAAAATATTGTACATTCTCACCAATCCATGTGAATTTGTTTGCAAACCAAAGAATAGGGACGATTTTCATAGTTACATTTACTGACAAGTCAGTAATAAACATGATTTTGGTTGTTTGAGATCACTGAGTGCTATCCATTGGAAAAATAACGAGAAAATTCAATACAGCATAGACCGAATAGCGAATCGGCAACTAACACCAACCAAATGGGCCACTGAAACTCACTTTCAGTTTTATTTTTGTATGCCCCAGTCATTTAAACTTTGCTGCTGGTTTGCTATTCGGTCTATGTTGTATCAAATGTTCTGGTTCTTTTTTGTACAGGGAGCACTCTGTGAGCTCAAATATTTATCTATGGATTGAATAACAATGTATTTCTCCTTTAACTGGTGAGCATTGTAAAGGTAATTTAAACTTTTTTGTCATTTCTGTGAGCATTTCTGGCTCTGACAAATTTACTAATAATTATGGCATATTTTGCTCTTAACTAGTGAAATGTGAGTTTATTTTGGTAGTATTTGCAGAAAAATGCGCTTCCATAGTTAACAGAAAAAGCTCACTAGTGTAGGGCACAGATACTACCTGATATTAAGATATCAAATTAATTACTCAGTTGGCTTGCCATATTAGTGGACATAAACATAACACACACAAGCTCCTTGGCCTGAATAGACAAAGTATATGCAAGGTCTAAAAGATGTGATCAGTACTGGAGAGTTGGGCAGAGGAGAATAAATGTACATTGAGCAACTATTTAATTCATGGACTAGCTGGTGATGATGTTTACCACTGAATTATTAAAATCATGTTTCCCATTTAGAACAAAATAAGGCTCAGAGGAAGTGAGGTACTGTGACCTATGATAGTAAAATATGCATTAATGACACCAATTTGCAAATCAAATAGGAAATATCCTTAATTCATTCACACTCTCTTATGGGAAATATCCTTAATCCACTCACACTCCCTTTTCTATTTAGGCAGCACTGATGTGATGCATTTTTGATTAGACTAAAAACTAAGTTGTCTGTCCATCTGAATATAGCTTCTAGGAGAGGATTTTCATCTAAGATGGAGACCTGTGAGATGCTAGATTGTGGCCCACTAGCCCACTCACTCCACACAAGACAGACAGTACCATGAGGAGTGGAGCCATGCCAAGGGGAGCAGTGACAGCTGGTCATTTCAAAAGTGCTGGGGTTTCCATGGAACCTGTTAAATCTCACACAGTGTCCTTCATTACACAGATTACAGAGTACATATACATCATATCGTTTTTATATGTAATTCCGCCCTTCATATGTGATTCATCTTACAGCAAATATATTGATAAATCCACCATTATGGTCAGTAATATAAAAGACTATTTATTAAATATGAAACACAAAAGAAAATAGATACAACTATTTATATTAATTAGAGATATTGTACATGCCCATCAAATATGTTAGCTAAAGAAAACATGGATCCTTTTCTGTCATAAAGGGAGAGTGAGAGAAAGAGGTTTGGATGAAAAAAAAAGCAGCAACATCATGACATGAAAACATATGATTCAAAGTATAGCATTACGAGACAGAGCACATGTCAGAGAGAGAACTGAGGGCACCATGCCTGAAGTCCTTCCACATGAGTGCAAGTGAACATTTCTCCATGCTGTGCATGAGGAAGGCTGGGCAATGCAGCCTGGGCTCCAGCCGGAGCCTGGTGTATTTTAAGAAACGCTGTGTGGCAATCACAAGCCCCCTGCATCATCTGTTACAGTGTTAAAATCCATGCAACTAGAACAACAAATGGAAGACAAAAAATACTAGCACAGCATCAAAACAGCACAACCTTTGCAAAGATTTTTTTGCATATTTTGTTTCTTTCCTGTAAAATGTAAAGGATAAAGAAACAGTACAGGAAAACACCTGATATGACTGTGATCACATCCAGGGAAAAATATTAAAATAAAATAAATATTATAGTTTAGCCCACAACAGCCTTTACTATAGTGTACTATAATATAGTGTGGTATTTACTATAGTTGTAGTATACTACATAGTACAGACCGTTTTGCTTTGTTTTGATCAGTTCCCTGAATGGGCAAATTAATGTTATTAAGTAAAACCTTCTGTGTTCATCATCTCCCTCTCCCATCTCTGTCTCTAAATCCAGCCTTAAGAACATTTCATCTTTTTTGTGGAGCTGGTATGTGGCACGCAACATGGAACAGGGGTACCAGAAATGGTCAAAAACATCTGTAAATCTGTAAATTTGTTGAGTTCACTCTGTATCTCTTCACAGTCCCTCTTTTATTGCATCATTTCATCTAAGGCAGGGTGCATCCATACTTCAGTAGTCCTAATGCTAAATTGACCCACATAATCATCTTGTTTGCACCAAACTCACTCTTGCTCTCTTGCTGTCTCCAAAATACCTTTGGTTTGTCTGCAGTTCTTAGATATGGGGTAAACTATTTAATCAGTTTTAATGAACATTTTACATTGTGTTATTGCTCTTTGTGTGTGTCACATCTGTTGTACTAGTAAGTGAAAGTAAGTGAAGAACCCTGGGGTTTTAGCTCACTTGCTAGCATGCTCGATTTCTAGGTCTGCAGGCTAGCAGGAGGATAATTCAGTCTTCTGTCAATCTTCAACCTGCAACCTTTAATTCTTATTCATACCAATGGCCTACTTCTCATTGTTTTTGTCCTCTAATAAATATGGCTAAAAAAATAAGAATTTAACTCTTTGTGAATGGCTTGTGATAAGTCAATGCGATGAAATATTTGGATTCCAGTATATTTTAGTCAGCCATAGATTATATGCATTTGGAAAGAACATTTCTCTCATGGTGTAATCTTGGAATACAATATATGACAGCCAGGCCAAGCTCTTCCAGGAGTTAATCATTTAATGATATGCCAATTTGAAAATGGTGGAGATCCTAAAGCATGTCCTGTCTAACTAATACCACTTTAGAGATATCATAGCTTTTGGCAAGGGAATTACTCTTGGCAGGGTGATTTTGATTTTACTGTCTTCTTGACAAGGTTTTCCTCTGGCATACTGAAATACTCATGCCTGGCAGGTATATTCCTCTAGTGGATCTAAAGCATGTTTTTTTTATTATTTATGTACATGCCTTTTAAGCAGGAATCTCACAATAAAATAGATGATTTCAAACATGGCTTGAAAAAATACAAGAAGCTTGTCTCCACACCCCAGATTGCTTCTCACACCATTTTTATTTAACCATATTTTTTAAATATGTCTTCTTGTATAGTAAATACAGATGCTTTTACCACCATGCCATAAAATGATAGCTTTTGAAAGTCTGATTTAGGCCTCTATCACTGGTCCCAGGTCAGCAAGAACATGGTCCAATCCCAGGGGGTAAAGTCACCATCTGTATCACACTCATTAAACTAATGAACCATGGTCCTCTGACATGAGAACAAAAAGGGAGCACTGAAAATCTAACTGATGGACTGGGGTGGTTCATTCTCAGTGTGAATAACCTGATTATATAACCTGAATATTCTTTCTGCACCTCTCAGGCAGAACTCAGTGTCAATGGCTATTTGTAGATTATCATGGCTGACTAATTACCAAAATGTGTTTCAGTGTTTCAGTTAACCCACAGTGTTCATGAGAGAGCTCCTCTCAATTAGACAATTTAGAATTCATAGACATGCTATTTGTGTATATAGCTAAGCAATGGAAGTGGGAGTGTATTGAATGGAAGTGGTCCTTGTGTCCTACTGGTATGTGTTTTCCATAGAATGAAGTGCCATCTTACTAGCAACAACATACCATCATATATTTGAGGTAAGACTAGATGAGCCTGAAAATTGAAGTCCTGATGCCAAGTATCAGCAGGGGCACCATCAGAATGTAAATGTAAATGTGCAAGCTCCAAACATGCCATTTCATAAAGCTGGGGGAGCACAGGGACCTGAACTGAATTAATGTGAATGTATTAGGGACACAAGCCCCCTCCCCCTCTTCTACAACATTGACCTCTTTTCAATACCTCTATCAGACATGCTAGTACACGGAGTGCCAAAGGATAAAACAGGAAAAAGGTACAATACTTTACAATACATTCACTAGTGCCAATTTTCCTTGGACAATGGGCAAGGAAAATATCATCACACTAATAAGATTCAGCAGCCCCACATTTCCCCTCTAGCTTTCTGGCATCTACATGCAAACATGTAGCGGGCCAGCGTGAGCCCAGGAAATGTTGCATAGCAGGAGCAACAACTGCTGCTAGAAGTCTTTTAGACAGATAAGGGCTAGAAGTCTTTTAGACAGATAAGGGCTAGAAGTCTTAGACAGATAAGGGCTTAGCTTGGGCTGAAAAAAGAGCTGTTTTCTTCCAGGTGTCTCAGCATGGCTGCCTGAGTTTGTATGTTTTGTGTCCACTGAATGTGCTCACTGAACAGTGACTGTATGCTGTATGGCATCTGTTCTCCACTCAGTGTTCCTCACACGTCCTGTTTTAACATGGTGAATGCCTACTCTCTTCTGCATAGATCTGCACAGGCTTTCCCGGGAGGCTTCTCTTTGCCAGTGTGTTTGTTTCTCTCTTTTGCACTAGGTACTGAAGTGTGTTTTCATCTTGTGCTCCTTTAGGTGCTTTAAGCTTTGTCTTTGACATCAAACTCATTTTTTTATGAATCACAACATGCTTGACAGCATAGCAGGAAAAGCAATGTGCAATGTGAATTAGACAAGGACTTCCTAATCCCCTCTGCTACTGGCCTTTTCCAGTTCACAATAAGCATAGCTTACATGTATCTTGGCTGGAATATGTATCTTGGCTGGAATATCCGCTGATACTGCACTACAATTCTAAAGGGCCCTCAGTACGCATTTGCCATGCATTAGATAACTGCTCTCATCAGGTATTCACCGTCACATACCAAGGAATATGGTGATGCAGGTTAATGTGCTGTATCCAAAAGCTATTGCAATTGATATATCCCTTATTTCCATTCTTGGTTATGCCTTGCTACATTGCTATACAAACAAATATGTATCATGCTCACAGCATGATACTCACATTCACACTAAACAAAGGAACTGCATTATAACATGGGGCCTTTCTGGTGTCTTGCTTTATTTTTAACATCTTGTTCATGAAGTTCAAGGTTATCAGATATAGGATACACCTACACCTATACGCTGCACCTTTTCCTGCTAATTCAATGATAGGATGAGGTTAATATAAACTAGTTAACATGAAAAAGCTTTTTTAGGGACAGTTTTTTAGACATTAATCCAGGTAGATAGACAGTTGCAGTCTAGACATGTCAATGCTGTAGATCTGTGCAATTTTAATCATGATTACAATTCTAACTCCCAACAATCTCAAAAATAATAGACCTGACAACAAACAATATTTTTGTCAAATTTCATTTTGCAAATAGGCTTCGACTGTAAGACTTTTATTCTGAGGTTTACTGACACATATCCACACACCATATCGAGAGTGAATGGGGAGATAAATGTCAAAGTCCAAGAAAAATCTAAATAAAAAAATAAAGTTAAATAAATTCAACATGTTTTCAAAGTTGAATAATTGCTTAATGATCATAATGTCACTATTGATCAATATAATTGCAATTATTATTTTTCCACTAATCAAGTAACCCTACTTAACTGTATAAATTGGGGAACCCCCACTTTTCTGTCACCAAATGGTAAAGTTGGCTTTAGGAGTTTGAGAGCTCCTTCACACACACACACACACACCCTCCCACTCCCACTCTCTCTCTCTCATTAGGTGAATTCCTCAGACACTTGTAGGGCTACTTATTATAGCGTAATATTAAAACAGTTTTTTTATACAAACTTTATCTACCCTTACAATATCCAAAATCCAGCAAATCATTGTTTGAATCATGTAATGATTCAAAATGTGTCCCTCCTGTACTACGTTATTTAATAAGCCGGGGCATAGCTTACAGTATGTATAAAGCAGGACTAAAAAAAGCCCTGTCCTGTCATTATGACCTTGAGTGATATGGCCACATACAGTAGATAGAAGAACATTGTAATTTACAGAACAGTTTTTGTTCCGTGACAGAGTCTGTGAAATTGACATATACAATAAGTGAAAAAAGTCCTCATTGATTGAGACTGCCACGTTTCAGCCTTCCATCCAGGGGTGTAGTGGACGCTGGACACGAGGGTACAGGGAACCCCACTTCTTGGAACAGATCATTTGTGTTCCTTTTTAAATATTAGGCATTTATTTTTAACATCATATTGTGTATCCCCACTAAGAAAATCCCCACTACACTGCATCTATCTGACTGGCTGTCTGATAAATACTTTCGAATACATGTGTGAATTTTTCTCTCAAAACTCATGTATGATGTATGATACTGTACTTACACCTGTCCCAAATTTGCTTTCTGGGATGAGTCATTAAATGTTTATTTATCACTCAACTTGGCCTGCACATATAGTACACATAACTGTCTCAAAACACTACACACAACCTAGAGCCTGGACTACCTTTAGCAAGCACTAAGGTGACACACATTTGCTTAGGGTTCTCTGGGAAGTGAGGAGAGAAGGAGAACCAAGAATCAGAGGGATGTACATGGAGTCATCAGCACATTTGCAAGACTGTTAAAAATCTCATGGGATCTGCTGTCTCCACTTGCCAAACAGTGTCATCAAAATCTAAGGACCCAAGGAAGAAACATCAGTCTCCCCGGCCCTGCAATGATCTCCTTGTGATGCCAATCATCGGAGAGATGAGGATGCTCATAGCGGTATACTAGTATGTCAATGGTTTTTACTGGACAGATGGACTTTTTTTCTATGGAAGCATAATTTGACATTTTATGTAAGCTAGTATCCAAAAGCTGCTGATGAACACAATATTTGACCTCCTTTTATGGAATTCCTTCTACCAGCATTTTATTTGTGTATGTATTGTTTGTATCTATGTCTGTATGGATTTAACACTTATCCAGGGCAACTTACTGAGAGCCAATTGCATGGAAAGTCCCTACAGCTCAGCAACTCAGGATTAAATGTCTTTCTCAGGGAAACAATGGTGGCAGCTGGGAATTGAAGTTCTGGCATTAGACTTTGGAGCCTAACCACTAAACTTCCACCACCTATTTAAGACCTTATTAACTCCACTTTATGAAGTATTATAGTCTGTATGTTTACTAAGAGGCATGTATGTTATGTTTATTTGCAAGAGAGCAACTTGGCTAGTCTTCAGAAGACATATACTGTGCCTTTTCATTCCATATGGAATTTACTAAATCTAGCCTATATCTGATCATGTTATCAATGCTTGCTGCTAACCTCTAACCATCATTTGCATTGTCTGCAACTGAATGCTGAATGTCTTTGATGAAATGTGTCTTTAATTTTTTTTTTTTTTTATTATTTAAATAAAAAAATGGGATTCCTAGGCCAAGACTCTAAAAGTGGGCCATCATTTGATCATCAAGCAAGTCAATGATGCAAAATGTTTAATTCTTTTTGGGGACCTTTTTCTTCTCAGAATAAATTTGCTTCCATCCGAGGTTGGATTCTTCCTCATTGTATTAAAATAAAACAATGAAAGAGGATATTTAATTTCTTTTTACCAGGAGGCGCAAATAAATGTTGTGAGCATTGTACAATGGAAGACGTAACTAGTTGCTCATGCAGTATTATGTACCTTTTGTACCATTGTCTGTTCATACAGCTATGCCATGTTTGTAGGTCTGTACAGTAATTAAATTATGTAATAATACCTTAGTGCATTTGTCACTGCATATCACTGAAAATCTTGCTCTCTAAACTGTATGATCCAGCATACTATTTGTTTGGTTTGAATGAGTAGTGAAAGTGTCTCAGCATAGATTCTTAGTCATCACTTCTCTGGTGAACCTCAGAGCTGGCTACTTGGGCCCCTCCTGATGGACGCTGGCCTGGACCTTTGCCGCCTACACAACACCTTGCTAACCCCACAGGGTCTCCTAACATTTAATGGCACTACTCCCCCTAGCAGACCTTTGTGAACTGTGGTACAGTCATGCTGGAACCAAAAAGGGTTCCCCCAACTGCCCCCCATTTAATAGTCCTGTTTGAAGCTATACTAAGGGAGAGTTAGATAAGGATGCATACTCCTCTTGTCTGTCTTTCAAGAAGATACCAAGACATAAGTAAACTGTCCTGCATCCAAGGGAAAAGAACACTAGAGGAGACTTTTCAGACATTATGTAGAAATTTCAGATGCAGGTATGTATGAAGGTATGTCACTTAAGGCACTTAAAGCTCCAGTCTTTAATCAAACCAACCTCATATGATTCAGTAATGATAAAAGTTATTAATAAAGGTTTACTTTGACATTAGCATCTGTATTCATAGTCATGTTTTGTAGGTGCTTATCACCCAGAGAAAAGACATACTGTTTTCTGACTGGCTGACGGGGGGTTAGGATTTGTCTTCCTTGAGTAATGCATGCTTCGGTATGCATTAGCTTATTGCATATTTTTGGTGCTACTTTGCTATGCCTATGCTGCTTTTCTGAAATCAGCAGTGGCAAGATGTAGGCAATGAAATGCATTTTGCATTTTCATGACAGCATCAGTTATGCCTATAAAACAGGCAGGTCTCCCAAATGGAGGCTATGGGTGCCTTTCCTTTCACTATACCGGTTCAGACAGGTTCATCAGTAGCCTAGATAAACTTTTCTTAACACTCTTGCTGTCATCCATCCAAATTCGCAGTCAAAGTGTTTTTTAACTGTATAGCCAACATGCTTGAGCAGATTGTTTTGTGTGTTTGCGTGTTTTAATGCTTTTATTTACAAGAAAAAAGGTGCCTGAAAAAAAGCATATATATATGTGTGTGTGTGTGTGTGTGTTTATAGTTTATGTTCATAATATTAACATAAACATCATTGTAATGTAATGTCAGGAACACAAACAAGATAACATTATTCCCACTCCACCCTCCTGTCCCTTTTTCTCCAGTGATTAATGGTGATACAATCACTTTATCAATTGCTCTACCATTTTAAAATGAACACGCACTTATGGGCAGGGCCAAATACCTATGGGCTGTGATTTTGGGAAGAGCCAGATGATGATGCGCATCCACACACGTTTTTGTCCCCTGCGGAAATGTCCTATGCCCATCCATGACATAGCTTTGTGCTGTCCTTAGCTCCATTGGCTACATGAAATGATGCCAGAAATTAGCCCCATGAAACTGAAATTTTTGTTCAATTTTGGCCGAATGCACTAGCTTAACATTTGCCATTGAGATTAATGGGGACAGGACTTCCTCACTTTCTCCAGTTCTTGTAATACCTCCATGGTTTGTACAGCAACTGAACAGGTTTCTTTAAAACTGAGCTGTATGCTTCTGTTTTTGTTTTGAACGCATGGCTGGTCCATACGTGCATGAGTTGCAACTGAGTGGCCTTTGAGGTGTGCTGTTATATGCAATTAATAACCTTTGCCCCACGCCTTGTTAATTAATTCTGTATAAAAGCACACCTTGGTGGCCAATATGCCTTACTTAAAATAGCTAGCTAGCTCATTTCTCAACAGTTTTTCTACTGTGTAGAGTACTCTTTTAACTCTATGAAAGAAGTCTGTTGGAAACATTAAGTAAACTGTGGCTTATTAAAGTAAATACACAACAGGAAACACACAACCAGTGATCTGGGATCCTTGTTTTTTTTGCTGTTTTTGGTGTTAATACATGTTTACATATGCACATTATCACTGTCTCTAGCATCAGAGGAATAACCATCAGTTCTTGAGAAAACAAAACCTCTCCAGTCACATCAGATGAAAAAGAATCAGTTCTCAGGAATACCTCTGTTAACTCAACAGAATTCCAGAGTAAGGTCTCACATAAGACATTACATGTAAAGCATTATGTCTTAGGAAAACCCTTTGTAAAGTCTATACAAGTCACCTTTATCTGATATTCTGTATCCACTTTGTCAGGATCCAGAGGCAGATTCACCTGGTTTTCCTTATCCTTCATAGATCTTTCAAAATGGCATTCCATCAAGCTAAGGTCAAGGTAATAAAACAATCTACTTTCAAATCTATCCTCATGACTCCACATCCTCCACCAGCCATTTCCCACAGACCTGATCTTCCTCATTCTGCTGTCTTACTATGCTGTATGCCCATGCCCAGAGATGGAAAGTAACAAACGTACCATTACTGAAGTACAAAGTACTTGAGCTGTTTCCAATGAGCTGTTTCCTATTTAACAGGCATCTCCATATCTATTTTGAGCAGGAAAATATTTGGTAATGTTTTAGATTAGGGTACACATATTCACTAGCTTATTAACATGTAAATTAATAACATGCTAGCCATTTGTTAGTCATTACAAGTCGCTAATTAATACCTTATTCTGCATGATCTTATTTTACCCCTTTTATTAGGCCATTAACTCCTAATTACTGCTTATTCATAGTAAATAAGATAGTTGTTGCATATTACTTTTGATCTCATCTCAATATTCTTTGCACAGTAAGGGGCTTGTGAGGTGGTAGTACAACAGGAACAGTTATTCTCAATCAAAAAGTAATTAGGACTTATTTGGACACTATTAGGTCCTTGTAGTTTTGGGTTTTGTTCCGATCAATAGGCCATCTTTTCTAAATATAACTGAAGGAGAATAACAATTGTACTACTGCCTTATAAGCCCCATACTAACCAAGGCATATTGAGATATACAACATTCATATACAACAACAAACATAACAACATAATTCATATACAACAACAAAGTTACTAATTATGTATAAATAGTAATTAAGAGTTTATATTGGGGATAGTTAATGGTCTATTATGGGTAGAATGAGGTCATGTAGAATCTTCACATCCTCCTCATCCTCAAAGGTTTTTGGAAATTGTACCCCTTTATGAATGAATGATGATATTTCATAAAAATTATGTTATGCTTTGGTCTATTATGGGTAGAATGAGGTCATGTAGAATCTTCACATCCTCCTCATCCTCAAAGGTTTTTGGAAATTGTACCCCTTTATGAATGAATGATGATATTTCATAAAAAATATGTTATGCTTTGAAGACAAAAAACACAGTAATGCTGATTAAACATAATAAGGGGTACAAGCAGAATAATGCTTGTAACAGAAAAAGCTGATAATAAGGTAAGTAGCAAAGCTGGTAATTAGGACAGATTCTTGGCTCTCTTTTTTGCACTTTTTGACACTCTGTATTTTAAAATGCAAATGACTGAATGAACAACATGAGGACAAATATGTGCAGGCCATTAGAGTGCAATTTTTACATTCTCGTGTTCAACATTGGAGATCTTTCTACAGAACTAATTTGACTCCAAGTGCACCATTTTGGCTTAGTCATATTTTGGTGGGATGTTATGCATCAGCATTTACAGAGATGGGCTTATTTATTACAAGGCAAGTGCATTGGTAAGGAGACAGATCTGTTATGCCAGACTTAAGGATAAAGTCTGGAGCATATCAACTCATGAAACAAGAGCATTTGGTACAACATGGACCGAAAAACCAAAAGGTGGCTAACACTAACGGCACAGAAGCACAGAAACTCAGGTCTTTGTCCTGTGCCCCATTCAGTTAGCATTGGCTACTAGTTTGTTATTCAGTCTATGTTATATCAAGTTAGCTCATGTTTTTTCCTGCCAACAGCACTCAGTGACATTAAACATTGAACAACTGGGCTGTGGGTTGAAATACTCTATCGCTTTGAGTGGTGCACAGAGGGTTAGTTCTTGGTTAGCAAACAGTAAAATCAGTTCACTTCTTATCACGCAACAAGGATCACCAACACCAAACAAGAAAAGCTAACAAAAGTGCAAAAGTGCAGTACATACATCTACACCTTGGTCTTGGACTGCATGTTGGGCGTTGATTGTTCGAAAAGGTTTTTTTTTGTCGGACTTTTTTGGACATAGAGCCAGGATTTTGATTACTTTTTGTCTATTAGAGGTCTATTAGATCTATTGAATGTATTTTGCCTTACAAAAAATGTTCAGTTGTTTTTTCTTCACATTGTGATGCATGGTGCAAATTCAAGGCACATTTTTGTCTATTTGACATTAATTTCTAAAGTATAATATATATATTTTCCCATCATATAAATGTTTTATTTCCTATTTTAATGAAGAAGAGGGCAATACAGTAATGAAGGGTCAATTCTTCTCTTTCAGCGGCCAATGCCTCCAATGCCACTCTTATAAATATATAAATATAAAATATATAATATAGCCTTAATATTGTCCAGCTTCGAACAATTTCCAGGCCACAAGCCGAACGACCAAAGAAGAGCTTGACCCCCCATAGTGAATGGCATATTATCTAGGACTAAGAATAAAAATTGTTGAGTAAACTCATTACTGGCTTTAGGTAATGCTGACCCTTGGCTTAACTGCTTCATTTTTATCCTAAACATTCACAATAATTTCTCATACTAACTCTTATTTTCATTTTCATTTTTGGAAGTCTCCTAAAAACAATCTAATTATTCCATGTATTACTTTTGTATCCGTCCATCCCACATTCACAAAGTACAGTTAAACACTGCAATGGCAATATGTCCTGGTTCAAAATATTGCATTTCTGCAGTAAATCACATTATTTTGTTCTTGTATGCAGTCCAAAATACTGCATTTACCATTGCAGTCTTGATACTGCAGCTCCAGCACAATGCAGGACTTTTGTAAGAAATTTCCCAGTGTACCCACCCACACCTGCACCACCCCACCCAACCATCCACCCACTCACACACCCACACAAACCCCCAACCATCCACCCACCCACACACACAAACCCCCCCACACACAGATGGACACATGCACATGTCCGCATTCACACATATGTGCATGAATATGTGCACATACATAGAAGAAATAGCCAAACTACAAGCCATTGGTGATCTCTTGTAGTGTAGGTATGGGGTAGAAGAAAGAAATTGAGGTTGTATCTTCGGCGCCACAGAGGTATGCAGTGAGAGGGTAGTATCTGAAATACTGTTTAATATTTATGATGAGGGAAGTGGCAACTGCACTTGAAAACCTCAAAGGTCTGAATCACTAGGTGCTGCCCTCAATTGAGGACAAGCACCCAGAGCAGTTTCAGCCATTTCCTCACAAATGTTGCCGGAGTAAAGCCCCTGCCTGAAGAGGCCACAGTGATGAGGCGAGGTAATTGGTGAGGACAAAAACAAACATATGGAAATACAATAAAATAGCTTAGTTGCCATGTTTACAGTGCTGATATTTTCAGAGAATACAATGAAGAAACCAATGCTCCATAATATAATTATGATTCATATGATACCGGTATATGATACAGGTATCACTCACACACTTGATTGATCTGCTCTTTTATATGCACACTGTTCAAAATGCCCAGATATTTTTCCAAAAAACAACTAACGTTTCACTTGTTCCACATTCCCCGGTCAAGGCTATCTGTAGAAACCTTTCCAGTTGACTGGATGGCCTTCAGAGAAGTCTGATGATCACACTGTGATGTTTGGCCAAAGAAACACACAGAGGATCTTGGAGTTGTATAAATGTTAATCTATTTAACAGTTACCTCAAAGAAAGAGTGTGCCTCTTGAAAGAGAGTTCTGGCACATTAACTTTTGGATAAGAAGGCTCTTAAACCAAATGGACAGAAGAGAGACAAAGAAAGAATATGAAAGAAGATAGAATGATGAGAAAAGAAGAATAGCTTGATGATAAGGCGACCTCAAACTGTCAAACCTATTTCCACAGTCCAAGCCTGACACAACATGCCCTGCACAGAGTATGACTCACGGGAGGTCAATCACAGCATTTTGAACTAATCATACTTAATAATAGTAATTATAGAAGGATTGTAAATTCATCTAGATAACTCTAACTTCCACATTTAGAAGAATATGAAATTTATATGGATATCACTATATATTTATACCTTCCACACAGGAATAGTCTCAGATTTCAGCTTCAACACAGTATTAAAGATTTATACTGCATGAATCCCCAGTACAAAGTGTCAACAGCCTTCCTCACCTGCAATGAATCCACAGCTTTCAAAATGCATTACTCAAGGAAAACTAACAAAAGATCTTCACTGACCCCCCTTCCTCCTGCTCTGGGGCATCCCAGGACATCCCAGTATTAGGATACACTCTATATAGCATCACTTTTATTTGTTACCATACAAAACATTCTAATGTTCATATGTATGTGAAGATTTCAGTGTAATGTCCATTATAATGTCCATGTATGAAGAACTGTATTCATATTAGCTAGCTATATTATTGGTAGGTATACAAACAGATGGGCTAACTGTCTAACTATTAAATTGCACTGTAAGAAATAATGCTCCTATAAAGTAAAGTAAACTGGCTGCCTTAAATTTCTAAGTTAACTCTAACTCAGTCTAACAGACTAAAAACATTAGTTTATAAGTTACATCAAATAAAGTCAACTGTCTGTAATTAATTAACTAAAATTTCACTAGAAATTTATAGGGCATTATTTTTACAGTGAGGTTAACTTTAAATACTGTACTTTAACTATTGTAGCTATTTACAGTTGAATCTGTTCATAATATATTTCTTCTGTAATGGTGTGAATATAAACTTCATACAAGCCCTTATAGCAAGCTTAGTTAAGCACACAAAATAATCTATTTGTTTCTCAGTTATTTTTTATGAATTATAAATAAATTGAATGGCAACTCTAACACAGGTGAGGAGGAGATGTAATTAGAAACCTTTTCTAAGCTGCCAAAAGCTGAAAAATTAGCAAGAACTCATCCATCATGTTGTATTTTAGAAGACAGAAAGTATTTCATATTTATCTTAAATTATTGGGTCCGGGGGCATATAAGCCAACAGACTGAACAGAAATTCAGCATCTGGGATCAATCCTAATGTACTACAGAGTGGTCGCTAGACCATAGCAAAGTTAGCCATTGAGGGGGTTCAAGTGATTTAGGACACTGATCCTGTCAGAGTACACATTTTTGCCATTTATGTGAAAATACTGCCTTCCCAACACTAGCTTTTTCATTAATTTTTTTTTTTTTTCAAAACAGGATGTCTCTATATTTGTTTCCACGGCTAAAGCAGCCTTATCAGCTTTCCATTTCTACAACTGAGCTGTAAATGTAAAATGATTTTTCCATAAAGTCTAGGCTAGTCACCTTAGGCAACATAAGAAACTATTGTATTAAAGTCTCTAATGGGTTACAGTTTCTTAAATGCCATGCAACATACCTGTTGTTTTGGCTACGGAAATTAGCTGTTTTTCAGTCAAGATCAGTATACAAGCTATCATGTAGTATGGCATTTTGGGAACAGCAATTGTGTTTGTCAAGTCCTTGGATTGTTAGGTGGTAGAAGGCACAGGAGGGGCACCATACTACCACTAACTAATAAACACCAATAAAGAGTATGTAATCTGTTCAGACTCCATGCTTTTGAGATGAATTGCTCTGCCAAATTATGCCTTCTCATGTTGAATTAATGGCAATACAAATGAATCACTTGCACTTAATGTGATAAATGTCAGTAGGAGAAGTATGAGCCTTCAGAGAGAGCGGAAATCTATTGATTGGAAAAAGGGGGAATTCTTTCATTAATTATTTCAATGTGTATCATTGACACATCACAAATGAGCTAGGTGATCTTTGCCTCTAATGCATTTTGGCAGTTTGCCTCAATGGGTGACCTTTTCTCATTCAACAAACCATTTAGAAGCCAATACTTCTAGTTAATGACATGAAGTAAATGATATCTGTTTCATATGTACTCAGTTTCTTTCAACTGATAGGAAATGATATCAGTAGATAATCATTCTGGATACTGCATGGTCATTTTTTTGTTTTGGCTCTCCTGTAAAGTTTCTGAAATGTCACTTATGCCAATATGGTTTTCACCCCTCACTAACTGGAATACTTTTCATTACATTTTCTATTTATGACCATATTGTCAGAAAATATGAATACTGTTACTGTTAATACTGTTCAATAGAAAGGGTTTAGTCTCGTCCCAAATGCAACATGAGACTGATTTCACTCTGGAAGGTCACCAATAGGCCTACTCAACACATCATGTAATCATTATTATCTACTAAGCTCACCGACTACAGGCAGCGGGCTGACAAAATGGCTACTGACATTTGCAATTGCAAGATTAAATCATTTAAATAAAGAAAATAAGGTAATGGAATGAATTTGTCAAATTCCTCTATGCTTTGAGCTGACTACATAAATCAGTGTGGTAGTCTCATGAAATGCTCCTCTGATATGTGAGTGTTTTTTTGATGGTGAGACCTAGTTGAAAAGATTCTCCAAGGCCATTTGAGAATGGTAAACATGTCCAATATGTCCAAGCATGAGGAGACCGCTTAAGAGATAAAATGGGGTTGAACCCAAGGTAATAAGGTTATCCACTGAGACCTAACCTACAGGTTCTCTGGACTCTCTGCTATGCAATGGTGATAGCCTTTGTGCCAGGCCAGACAGCTGCTTTGGCAGCCATCACAACCTCCTATCAGATAAGACTACAAAACACAGGGACAGACGCACACATGGGTGACCAGAAGTGACCTGAGCCTGGGTTATTATGCATTCTTCTTTCACCAGTGGTACCTTCGAAGGCATTTCAAGGAGAATTCTAATCCTATTATCTATTATTTGTTTTGACCATCAGAGAGAGACAGAGAACGGGAGAGAGAGAGGGGAGAGCGAAAAAAGTGTGGTTGTTCTTTATATACAATATTTAGTAACACTTGACAGCTGCTATGAATGTATTACGAAGGGACCTGTCAAGTAAAGTGTTACCCAATATTTTGTACAGTATTGGTACAGTATTACAGTATTGTTCTTTGCATACAGTGCTTAAATTTGCCAGTACAGGCAGCAAATGAAAGAATAATTCAAGCACAGTAAAAAAAATAATTCTCTCAGGTCGTACATGAGACCTACTCAATTAGTCACTCTTATGATCAGAACCACCTTCACTGCCAAAAAATGTCTATGACTCCCAGAGATGTATTGCGTGCATGACAGTTGGTATTGAAGCTAAATTATGTTGCTACTGTGTGTGTGTATGTGCATGTGTAACATGGCATACAGGTATCCCCGTGGATGTTCAGTCAGACACTATGCTAGAACCTGAGTCATTCAAATGGAATGTGTGTTTTTATTATACAGAGAAGAGCATATTACCATTAAAATAAAACAAGAATATGTTGAAATACATACTATGCCACATTTTAGGCAACTCACAGACTCAGTGCCTTTGGAGGTGGCATGAGGCACATTTTAACTTAATGTTGAAGCATTAACACATCTTCAGCCGCAAAGAATCAGCAATATGGACACGGCCCAGTGTGGGATAATGTATAGTTATGGCGCTAACCTAATCATTATTACTGCCCTGCTTCATATTGCATATTGAATAATGCTACATCTACATTCATGTTCAAAGTCATGTTGCATGTTGCTGCACCCAACTGCTCAGTGAAATCAAAATATTTGTGGAAACAGATTACCACTAACATTTTTTCTGAACTTTTAAACTTTTTAAACATGTAAAGTTTTTCTTAATGTTAAGTTAATGTTTTAATACTTTTTTACTCAATAAATCTGAGCTAATGATTGTTAGATTTGAGTGCTAGTCAGTTACTAAAATATTTGAATTGATGTCTTCACAAAATAATGTCAGCGAGACTCTGGACCAAAACCATTAAAACTAGTCTTTTCTAGAGCGAATAGATTATACTGACATCATCACAGAATGCATACGGTTTTGGCAGCTAAAACTAAACTGTGATTAAAGCACCACTCAATGTCAGTAGAATATGAAATCTAGTTTACATTGAGAGCCCAGCAAATAGAGAGGGAGGGTCAGACATTTATTTTTTAAAAAAAAGGCTTAACCACTCAACCAACAGTTTGTTTGTTTATCTCCTATCACATGGCAAAACTGCAAAATTGTACTATAAATGATACAATAATACACATACACATTCAATACACATTCATAATGAAAATGCATTTAACCTTTCCTTAATCAACCCAGTAAGAGTTTATATGATATTTAGCCACTCTATATTTTAGCAAAGGACTATGGTATTCTGTTTACAGCTCCTTAACCATAGTGCAACAATTTAAATGAACTTTGAACTTAAATGTTTTCAGTTGATTCAGAATTAGCTGTTAGGCTGTACCTTATGGTGAGAATTTCCTGAGGATTAGAGGTTTTAACTCAACAAGGGGGCATATATTAGGGGCTTATTAAGTTGATATATCAGTGCAATGACTACTGAAAAACGGGGGAAAAGGATCACACATTCTAAACATTGCATTTTGATGGCTTCAGTGTATTGCAAAGGATCATGGGAGGGAAGGTAACACTCAAAACTGTGGAGGTAACAGCTTTTGAACTTTGAAAGCTATTTATTTTTGGTAAATTGTACTTCAATATTTAAACTGACAATTTGAAATACATTATGTTTTTATGTTATGTATTACGTGGGTTTACAGTGTGGCTATGGATGGCCTTTAACTGAATGGTATTCTTACCTTCTATTCTATTAGTCCACTGGACTCACTGATAAACATAACGAACAACATTGAATAGAATAGGAAAATGCCCTTCAAATTGCCAAATCTATGTCCCAAATCCATCAGTGGCTCTCAGTTTTCACCTTTATTTGTGAACTAATTATTTCCCTCTTCTTAGTTATCTAACCCTAGATCATAAAATCAGATCATGCAGGTTTCATTGACTAATGGAAGATTTTTTTAATTCCATTATTCTATTAAAGGAGAATGGATGTGTGTGTATGTGTGTGTGTGTGTGTGTGTGTGTGTGTGTGTGTGTGTAAGTGATTGTGTGTGAAAGAGAGAGAGATCTTGAATAAGCCAGCAACTTGAAAAAAATAGATTTTTTATACGGTAATTGACTGTTTTGGATTCACATAAACCAGCAGGACAGTGCCTGCATTATAGACAAGTAGTATGAAAACTAAATTTTTTGCAAAATTTCACATTTAACTTTCGATGCTAGTTTAAATTAGATCTCTGACTATGAAAATACCAAGGAACATGTAGAACTGAAGAGCTGAGGGAGGCCTTGTTTAGTGTGTTAAATCTCTAGGCATATAATTAGAGTGACAGTTGAACTGCCTTCCCCCACTGTCTTGTCATTTCCCACTCCAATCTTCCTGACACCCACACAAATCACAAAGGTCCTCTCAAAGAAATGAGAACCACTATCAAAACAAATAAATGTTGTAAAATGAGAACATGAGATATTGAGATACAAAAAAAAGGATGGCCAATAACGTGCCTTTCAATCAAAAGTTTAAGTTGATACAACAGGTGATGGCCTGAACAATAATTAGATTTGACTGAAACAGGAGAGTTTTGTTTGTTTGCATTGTTGCTCCCCTTTTTAGTGCTGTCAGATAATAGTATTATCAATTAAAGGGTACATATAGCATAGCATGGTGGATTTTCAGATGTATGTATTATCATAGAATTGAATTTATACAGCTGTTATGCTGTGTGGAACATTGATAGTCCTGTAAATATATTGCTGGTGATTCTGTAGTTGCTTAGATTCAGCTCTATGCTACACCAGAATCCCCATAAATGCCAATGATTTTGTGTCATGCTGGACATTAATTTCACTCCTAGAAAGCTGTATGAATATAATTACTAGCACCTCATGTAATACATCTGACCATTTCCTACATACTTCACAAAAGAATTGATCATGTAAAAAATCATTCCTTTTTCTTCTCTTAGACAACCCAGTGACGTGGTGAAAGCTTTAAATGGAGGCTACAGCAAATCTCACTATTACTATGCCTACAGCATCGACCAACAGGTAGAGTAAAAGATCTACTAAAATAGATCAATTCTTTGAATTAAATGTCATCATATATGAACAGCACAACTAAGAAAATACTTACAACTAAATCTGATTATTCACTTTTATACAAATGGATACTGGTGCTATTTTACACCATTTAAAAATCCTGAAAAGGCACTAATGCAGAGCTGAAAAACATGGTTTCCATATTTCAATATAGCATTAGACTAGCAACAGACCTAAAAACCAAACCGAATACTGCGTCTAATCCTGATTCAATTGAAATCTAATCTGAAGAGGCTCTGGCTTGTTTCTCTCCTCCACTGAACAGGTTGTTCCTGAAAATGCCATGCAATCTGACTGTCGTCTCTGCATCGATGATGTGGAACAGATCGCATTTTTACTCCACCTTTATTTTCTCCTGCAGAGCCACCACACTCACATTGAGAAAGAAGGGAGCTGTTCTTTCAGCACCACAACGTGCCTAAAAGCTCTTTTGCAGGTGCGTCTTTTCAGACCCTGGTCACTGATTGGGACAAGCGCGCTTCGCTGAACCCATCACTTTTCAACGATGAGTGAACAGGTTACGCCTCTTCGTTGTTGTCAAGGCATTATTTCAGATTCCAAGTCGTACAGGAATAGGTTACATCTAGTAAATGCGCATTGTTTTAGCTAAGGGTTTGCTACCACCGTACATGGAGATTGGGGTATTTATACCATTGACATAATACCTTTACATAGCACGGTGTTATAAGACTGTTGCTTACATATGGTACACATCTGGACGTGGTGACTTACATATACACAAAGCGCAAGCTTACCTGGAACAGGCGCAAAATGTTTGCCACCATTATGGACACCGAACTTGCAGAGGCCCCTATGACTCCAACAACTTTTTCAGGTTTGACAAATACTGGTGGTTCTCCATTGGTGCATCGTACATCCGATGTGTCTTTCTGTATAAGAGCCTGCACAAACGTCAGAGACTGCTCCAGAGCGTAGGTGTCCCTCGAACATGTATCTAATATCCGTGCACCTAGAGTAATATTGGGCAAGAGCTCATCGTCGCTGTTGATTTGGTCCAAAGCGTACAACATTGCCTCCAGCCTGTGGATTCCATTCTCCTTTTTGATATCACCACACGGTTCCCCAGGGAGTCCGCGGGCATGAACGGGGAAAAGGCCACCCAGGGTCAAATCCCCCTCAATTCTTATCGAGTGCGGTGCATAGATCTCCTGCGAAAGTGTCAAATCCACAAACGCTTTCACCATGCAGAACACTTGCAACCTGAAGTAGGGCTTTAGCTGTAAGAGACCGTTTGTGGCCATCATCTCCCACCCTACCACCATTGACCGCCTATAACGTAGCGAAGGCACTTCAGCACAATTGTATGCAAGTAAAATCCAGAATATTAAAAATAAAACCCATTGCCCAAAGTTTTCTCAAATGTGGACAGAAATAGCATAGGGATAACGTATCAGAATACCAAGTAATATAAGAATGCGTTATTCATTCAGCCTGTGCGCATTGGATCCCAGCATCTTACCGCACGCGTCGCTTGTTGCTCAAAGAACCATTGCGAATGTGTGGTCTCCAAGTGTTGAGGATAGATAGAGGAACTCCCAAGAAATCCCACTGAACTCTAAAACAGGTGCATCTGTGCAGCACACAAAAACGTGTCGACATCCACGACACAAAATAGGCTACGTTGTGCTCCCCCTACACTGATGTCATACGGGTCCACTCGTTACCTATTTTTACATTCGTCTCTGCGTTGGAGGTTTTTTGAGCCATCAGTACAAACACAACTTCGACATAAAGTTAAATATTTCAGAAAAAGGAATGAAACAAGGAAAATCAGTTTCAATCCGCTTGCCTTAGCGACAAATCAAACGGAGCTCAGGGACATTTTCAGCTCTGCCAACTTTACCGTTAAGCAAGGTATTCCTCCATTGCAAGAGAGGAAAAATCGCACAAAAATCACCTAGTAGTTTTCCGATTCCCATTAACGACGGTGAGAACCGAGGACAAAGCATGCATCTTCTCATGAGCTGAAATGGAAGCAGTGACGCCTCCCCTCACTCCACCCCGAATCAAATATGCATTTATCAAATGGCTCAACGTAAGCTCGGTTCTGTGGCAATTCTTAGAGGCTACATTATCACAGATTATTTTAATTGAAAATGATCACTGGACAACCTTCTTCCGCAGAGAGGTGATTAAACTGTATTTAACAATGAAAACTAAAAACCGCCATTAACTTCTCAACATAAGCTCAAACGCCTTGAGGTAAGTCAGTCTCCGCCTTCTGCCTACCTGTATGGCGATTTAGAATATTTTAAATGACTGAAAACACACTGGCACGCATTACTTTGCTACATATTAGACTACTAAATCATAAACAAATGGACGGATGTTTGCAGTTTCATTGCCAAATCTTTAATATCATTAGTCTCGTTATAGGCTGTCTTTTGAAATTCATATTAATATAAGACCACTAACCCTTATTTACTATTGCACAAATATATCACCCATACCTTAATCCTGTTACACTGCAAAATTGCATAAAGAGTTTAAGGCGAAATAAGCTACCAACATATTGGAGGTCTAACACATAAATGACATAAGCTGTCCGCCTTGAGTTGTCACGCCACGTTGATCGCTGGTGCCGTGAGTCAGGCAAAGTCCATCTAAAGGTAATGAAGCATCTATCTAACAGGTTCTTTCTATCTATCTATCTATCTATCTATCTATCTATCTATCTATCTATCTATCTATCTATCTAAACAACATTAACGGTGTGGATGTAGTGTTGAAGTGTGCATGCACGAATTTGAAACCATTAACATGAACATTAACTACAGAATGTCTGAGCGGCTTAATGAGAGCTGATAGAACCCCAACATTAGCCTAATCGTGTCGTAATCCTTTTCCGTTATGACATGAATGATGGATTGAATTGAATGGAATGAATTTGATGGATAACGCTGCGTGCCCATATAAGTCAAAATTCAAACCATGCACCAAGAAACAACTGACGCATTTATGTGTCGTGTCAGAAAGAAAGAAACATGTTCTTCATTCCGCCAGTGCTTGGTGATGACTCATGCTGCCTTGTGCAAAGAATTCTTTCCATTAAAATTTCCCGTGATGGGTACCAAGTCTGTGCATTGCAAATACCGAGGGCTTTTAGGTGATCCATAAGCGCCATCACAAGTGGTTTCACTCTAACCCATAGGTGTCAGTAATCCCATCAGACGGTCAGACACTGTCAGTAAGGATTCCCTAGCATCCCAAATGAAATCAATAGCCTTCTCAAAAAAATAGGAGAAAAGCTCTGTGAATTTAACGGTTTGTTGTCAAGTATTAGCTTTATTGACATTTATTTCTGAATGAAAACATAACAGGATCAGTTTCATATCAGATTACACAGAACAAGTTTTACCATTCAAAGCTGCATGTCCATGCTGCATGTTTGGAAAACAGACATGTTAACAAAGCAACCAACACAATGACAAAATGTAAAGCAATACAAAATTATAATAAAAAGTAAACATGATGTACTCATGACAATACTAACCATCTACTATTTAAGGTTGTCTTAAATGTGTGTCAGTTGTAACCTGACTATGGCTATGAAAAGGCCACTAAACAAAACTCAGGGTTTTTTTAACTGACAAGAGGGATGTGTTTTTGAGTGAGTATGTATGTTTTTGGTTGTGTGTGCATGCATAGCTGACAGATTTTGGTTGATTAAACCTGGCAACTTACCTTTATTCTCACTCACCCATTATTACAGACATTTGATTGGTAACATTTGACTTGAGGAGTGTGTGTGAGGAGTCTGTGTAATATTATCACATTTTCTAAAAATATTGCAACATTTTTAAAAATGGTCATTCCAGTACCTTCCAATTTTTCCAATACTTCCTCTGCAGTCATGTTAACTCGTTAAAGATGATCTGTCTACAAATAAAATATTTCTCACACTTTGCATTCTTCACTCTCTCCCTCCTATCAATTTCTTAGCTCCAGGTCTTAACTAGTGCTTACCCACTCATGCAAGGCATTGAGTCCTATACCTTAGTGTCACACACTTTTAAAAGTATCTCTATAATGCCAGCTAAACCAAAATGGTAACACTGTTTGACGGGTGAGTACATAACACATTCAGACAAAGCAATCATGACTGTTTCATAAGACATGACTCAACATTCATATCCAACTTTTTATAAATGTGGAGGTCAGAATGGAGATAACATATCTAAATAAAAGTACAGTGGTCTCAAAGCAGCATTGCCGTTTTTGCTTTAAACCCCTACCTGATAGCCTGGTAATAAACCAGCCCCTCATTCTACACTTCATTTCATACAGAGGGTCTGGCTATTCGGTAGTGAGAAACGACTACTTACTGGATGTGTTTAAATTTAAAAAGATTGGATCAGCCCTTGACTGATAGCCTGCCTTGACTGATAGCATTGTAGCTCTGCATTCACAACGCCTCCCTCGGTTCGCTGAGTGAAAATGCCACCTGAGCAACAAGCTCAATGGGATCAAATCCAGACTAGCACTGTAGGGAGATGAGATGTGAAACTACACAGAGCTGACCAGTATGAGGACCCTGTTGGTGGACACATTCCTATTTGAGTGTAGGCAAAGTTGCAAAAGATGGTAAAGGTTACATGACATTTTTTTCCCCTCACACACACACACACTGATCCCTTAACATACAATTTATTTATTAATTATTTTTAGGAGCAAAAACACAAGACTTTTACTCTCTTAAACTAGTATAATGAGATTAATTTTTATTATCATACATTAATATATGCTTGTTCATGTTCTGTCTCTTTGACACTGGACTTGCCTGTTGTGACATGATCAGGTAACAGGTTGACAATTTTTTTTACAATGATCTTTCTATTCCCTGTCTGTTTTAAAATTTCTTTGTGAGCACTAATTTCATTGCATGCTGCAGCAGAATTGTGGGATGTCTCACACATTTTATAGCAGGTATTTATATTATAGGTCTGAGTTTTTCAATGCTTTTCAGGTAGCTAATGATATGAAAGTATAACACTGTGGTAGGTCTCTAATGCATCACAAACCTCATCATGTTTTGGGTTGTCTCTCCCTCTGTCAACAGATCTAATGACAACAGGTATGATGAGACTACACAATTCTAGGAAAAAAAGAGAAGGCACACACCAGTTGGCACTGCTGTCATCTGTGTCAGCTGGCTGCATCTGCAAACTCTGGAGGAGCTAGCTTGTAAGCCTATCACAATAATGTGTAACATGAGCTAAGCTTAATTTGCTAAGATAAGCTTAATAATCTGTAGAGCCCAATCTTGTCTTCAAGTCCAATCCTATCATGCTGATTTGGCTATTTAAATGCAACATTGTTACTCAGATGTAGATGTCAAAGTCATTTTTAGGCTAATTTTGAGAAGAAAAAAACAATAAATAAACCAGTCATTTTATTCTTCCAGAGACATTTCATCAGAGGTAACCTAGATAATCAGGACCAGGTCATGTAGAGCCAGTATTTGTTGTTGGCTAGAAAATATGACTCCAAAAAGGGACTTTTGTTTTGAAGAACATTATATCGCTTAGTATTCCGTATTAATGTAACATAGTGCATGAATGTTGTTTCATCCATTCCTCAATATATTATGTATTACATATTACGTATTTATGAGTGGTTTTCTGAATGTGTTAGCCCGTGCACTTAGTCATCAAGTAAAGTGGTTCTGTTTCATGAAAAAAAAACATTTGTGGTTGTGAAATGGATACAACACTACACCTTTGCCTCATTTAGTATTCACAGAACCTCAGTGCCCCTTTGCCCCTCCTCTGACCACAGAATCACTCCCAGTTGTCACATATGGACACTTTTGGTAGCCCACAATAGTGTTGGGCTAGTGCCAGCCAAAGTGACAGCTGGTCTATCCAGTTAAAACGTGTTTTAACAAATACATTGAATATGAAAGAGGGGGGAAATAAAATGAATACAAAATAATAAAACAAAACGTTTAGATTAGTTTTGAAGTGTCACATCACGTCACAACATAAACTTTTCAATGATCTTTGGTATCAGCATATGGGAACTCTTGTGCATGTGCATGTGTGCAGATACGTGTATGTTTGCAGGTACGGGCAGAGTTGGATGCAGAGAAGTGATGTGATTGGAGCCGGGACATCACACTTTTGAAATCCCTGCTTCACTGATGTCTGTCCTTTCCCAAGCCACCTTACAAGCCACCACACCATGTTACTCCTTTGTCTCTGTGATCCTGTAGGATTGGGCTGCCATTTCTTTTCTATCCCCTTTTCTCCTGTGTTGATTACTTAGGGTGGTTAGTTGCTGTATTTTGCTTTCAACTGCAGGTTGGTTATTCAAAATTGGCTCAAAAATTCAATTTTCCACTGTTAATTTGGTTGACTTTTGTCTTTTGTCTTAACTTACTGAGTGGTGCCTTTGATTTTCTTTGTACCCAGCTGAATACTGTATTGGAATTATTAGAATTTTCAGAAGCAACAAGGTTTTTTGTTTTGGCCATTCTACACCATTCCTCTCACAGTTCATGGCAAACAAGGTTGTCAAATGAAAAGATAACAAGCTGAAGAGTGGACTTTTAAGTTTAAAATTTTTATAAGGATTATATTTTTAAATTTTTGTTGATTCCAGGAACATTCTGGGAAAGTTAGCTGTTGGGTAAGCAGAATGTCCCAGGTTCTCTGAAGGGGAGCTAGTAAGGTTTTTTTCTACAGAAATACAATGGACTGGACACAACACTACCTTCCAGGGATGTTCCCACATTATTTCATAATAGGAATACCAAAAAATAACCATGTGGGAATGTCATGTAAAGTGCAAAATGCAACCATGATGTAACATTTGAATTTTTGGTACCTAAAATCTTAGAGTAATGTTTGTGAGCATGACAACCTACAGCTAACGTTCTCTAAACTACACATCCAAGGTTTACATTATATCAATTTTGTAATAACTATAGGAGAACCCGGGGCCAGTGTTATTCAAAGTTTTTAACGAATTTTTAACGGCTGCAATTTGTGAAACCTCAGTGACTTCAGTCTAATTGAGACAGGCTTTTATTTGTCCAAACCTGTAGCCACAACAGGGGTCTCATTTATAAAGGCTGCTATGCACAAAAAAAGTTTCATAAACTTGGGTGAGATGTGTGTCCGCATCTTTCACCACAAACTCCGTAATTTACTGAAAAATTCCATACTGAAAACAGCGTACAGTTCTACACATCCACACCCATCAATGTTTTCAGACGCGTAAATCTGTGACATTTGATGGTGAGATCCCCAAACAAAGCTCAGTCCCTAACATATAAATGATGAAGTTATCTACTATCTAGATCATGTTACTATGTCTAAGTTATGATTCCATGATATATTGCAAGTTACAAGGTTTGTTGCAAATACGCCTATATAAACAAAATCCAACATTTTCAGAGTAGCCTACTTGTCCCTTCAAATGTTATTGATAAGGATACAAGGAAATTTTATTGTCACATGCATATGGTTACTGGGCGTAAAAAATGCAGTATAATTTTGTCTGTTTCTCAGCCTGTTTGTGCAAGGTGGGATGTGGGTAGGAAGGGGCAGGATAAAGTGCATGTAGTGTATAAAGTGCATAACGGGGGTGGTGAAGGGCTGCATTAAGATGGGGGGTGGATGATGTGAAAGTGAAGTGGCAAGTGCAAGTGCTATGTGGCTTGGGGGAGGGGGGCAAATTACAATACTCCCACATTAACAAAGAGCACCAAGGGGCAAGGAAAAACTCCCTTGTCCAAGGAGGAATACTTAAGTAGACCCAAGGGGCCAAACCAACTGCCAGGAGTGGCACAGTGTTTTGTGTATGTTGGGGGGAGCACTTTCTGGTGATGGCAGTGGTGTGTGTGTGGAGGGGCATTGTGCTGTATTTTTATATAGATGAGGGGGCAGAAAGGCAAGGCAAACAAAGTGTTTAGGTTGATAGGTGGTGTAGAGGAATGTTATGTGTGGAGAGATGTAAGACAAGCCCATGAAGTAATAGGGGGATGTATAAATGCTGCAAGTCAGGTGCATGCATGTGTGTGTGTTCAAAGTGGTGTGTTTGTGAGTGTTGAGGAGTGGATGTGTGCAAAGTCCGTATAGTGTGTGTTATAGATTGAATAGCATGAGGATAAAAGCTTCTCCTGAGTTTCTCCATTCTGGCCTTGTGACTACATAGGCGTCTTCTTGATCTTAATTGTTGAATAGTCCATTATTTGGATGAGATTGTGGGGCTATAACTGAGGGGTGGGGTGTAAGTGCAACTCTGCTGCCTCTAACAATCCACTACCATTTCCTTGGTTTTACTGAAATTCAGTGTCAAGCTGTTAGACTGACAACACTGTGCCACCTCTTCAACCTGATCCAAGTAGGCCTGTTTGTTTTTGTTGCTAATCAGACCCATGACCACTGATTCAGCCACAAATTGATGATGGAGGTGTGACTGCTGTTGCCTTTGCAGTCATGTATGTAGATGTACAACAAGGGGCTCAAAACGCAACCTTGGGGGGCACCAGTGCTGATGGTTAATGTGTCATATGTCAGACCACCCACTTGTGAACAGTTGGTGAAAAAAAGTCAAATATCCAATCACAGTGTGGTGTTCAGTCCCATGGCCCATCTTTGCGACTATGGTGAGGGATGCTACTGTGTTGAATGCTGAACTAAAGTCAATGAACAGCATTCTCACATAATTCCCCTTCCCCCTTCTGCAGGTGAGGTTAGGGTGGAGTGCAGAAGGTTTGAGATGGCATCCTCTCTGGACCTGTTGGCTCTGTAGGCAAATTGGAGGGGGTCAGAGGAGCTTGGGAGGGATGAGCAGATAATATTTTTCACCAGTCTCTCAAAACACTTTGCAAGAATGTATTTCTTGTATGGTTTTAATGCTTGTCCTTCTATGGCCTGCGTTTTCACTTTTGAATTTTTGTTGTTATTATATTCCTCTTGTATTCTATTTCCTTATCTATTAACTTATTTATTTTTCTTATATATCTGAGCTATGTTAGGCTAGGTTTATTTTCAAATGCGCAATTTCTCTTTGCCTCTCTTATAAAGCACTTTGGATCAACTTCTTTTGTTTTTAATGTGCTATATAAATAAATTGACTTGACTTGTGACTGTAAACACACCTTTCTTCATTGTCACGAGAGAGAGCCTATAAATGAAGATCATGTTTCTGATATAATGCAAAACTCATTCAAAAATAAAATGTTGGAGTGGCTATGGTACAAAAAGGCTATTTACACCCATGATAACAAACACATTTGCACATGCACAAAAAATACCACATATGTACCACGAATTTCACTGGCTCTGATTTTCTTACAACAAAATTCCACTTCATCTGTCGAAAATCTTTCCCACCAATGATTATCCAATAAAATGCTACTTGTAAATGTTAGCACGTTTATTTACCATTGACAGTTTAAGGAATATTTTGGAATGACAATGGGAGGAGTATAAGGCTTGTGCATGTATGCACAAATCTGAACACAACATTTATAACCAGCTGCCAGTGTAAAAGTGAGTGCTGCACATTTTCATAAATTCATGTATTGAAGTCAGAGGCGACTCCTCCATTGAGGAAAGAAAGAACTTCCAGGAGAAATTTATAAAAAATCACAGATATTTAATAGATAAACATGCAAAAATATATCAAAACAGCTGAAATAATTCTATTTTATCACTTTGCTTTGTTGTGTCAATAAAAAAAAGGATGGAAAAACGAGACGTTGTATTCATGATGTATTCATGAATACCCCATTTCACACACTGGAGGATGATGAGAAGGCAAAAATCAAAACAGAGCGGAGACCAGTTCCAAATACTGACATTGAAAAACCGAATTGTAAGGTCAGTGTGTTTAACACCACATGCTATCAAAGATACCCATGGATAACTGCTAGTGTTACCACTAATCATATATGCTTCTGTGCAAGGATTTAGTGACGTAGAAAATCTGGACAGGGCCACCAAGCGACACAACAAATCAAAACAGCTATTCGTGTAAAATTGCTAGGTAGTGTGCCCGTTGATCAACTTGTGGGCGAGGGTGCCCGGTTGCAAGTGGCACAGCACAATGCTAAAGCGCATTGTAATAGGGATACACTGAAGTGTTTGATTGATGCTAAGACGTATTTGGGCATGCAGGAGCTGGCGTTTAGGGGACGGGATGAAGGGCCAAATTCAGATAACAAGGGCAACTATAGGGAGTTTGCAGAGCAGTTGCAGTCTTCTGGTGTTTCAAATCATTTCTGCCACTTTCACAATATTGTAGTGTAAAGCACAAAAGACAACTGACATTACCACAAACAAACTATACTCATTGCACTGTATGGTATTTTCCATGCTGACATGTGCCCTCAAAAAACAAATTAATTAAACACAATCCCCCTAAGAGCATGCACCAAGACACCTTTTTGGTTTTGTAATTCTTTCTCTCTCTCTCTCAACAATCCACCCATCCCATCTACTCACATTTACCTGCTCATTCACCCACCTGACCACTTTACCCCCTGTCCTCCCCTATTTTTGTGACCACCATTTGCCACTGATTGGAGTATTACATTATCTTACTGAGTTATCTTAATGAATTTTGTCAGATTTTGGCTTTCTTGACAAAATAAAATTACCAAGTCATTAAACTGTTCTTAAGTCTGGTTGTCCTGCTGTGAATGCCCTTGTAGCGCCTTCCAGAGGGAAACAGGTTGAAGAGGTGATGAGATGTCCTTGATGAGGTGTAAGCTGTCCTTGATGAACGCTTTGGCTCTGTTGAGGCAGTGGGAGTTGTAGAGGTCAGTCAGAGTGGACAGGAAAGGGGTAGCCAACAAGTCTCTCAGCTGACCTCACCACCCTGTGCAGCCTCTTCCTCTCTGCTACAGTGCAGCTGGCAAACCACACTGAGCAGCATACTGCCCCGGTTGCTTCTCCTGAGAACCCTCAGGAAGTGCAGACGCTGCTGGGCCTTCTTAGTCGTTGCCGTGATGTTTTTGGCCCAGGAGAGCTGTGGGTACTGATGAACTTGTGTTCTGTGGGGTTACTCTTGAACCACTCATCCAACTGACCTCAAATTTGGTACGTCTTGCTGACGACTAAAGTGACTGCAGTGCCAAGTTAAAAAAGTGTATAGTTTCCTTCTGCCCTCTGTCTACTGCAGCCACTCCTTTCTTACATACACCTGGGACAGTAGCCTAACCTATTGAAACAGCAAGGAGAAAAATGGCAATTTCGCTGTGAAATTGTCACATCTGCACCTGGTTCTCAACTGTCAATGCTCCCTCTAAACTCTCCTGCCACTAAAGTTCACTGGACCCTCTTCCCTACAAATCATAGACACCTGCGCCTTAGACACATATTTAAGCAGCCCGTTTTCTCTCAGTCTTTGTCTGGCCTTGTTGTTTGCACAAGTACGGATTCCATCTCAGGGCTTCTCAAGTGACCACAGTTGTTTCTCCTGCAATTTCTCCTGAGCTCTTCCTTTGTACCTCCAGTGTGTTTTCCCTTGCTTCAGTTAAGTACATTACTCCTTTCTGTGTACACTTCTCTCTCCTGTGATTTCTTGTGCTTTTGTGTTTTTTGTTACTTTCATGTCCCGAAATCTCCTATGTTTTGACCACCTGTTTGTCAAACTATCTGCGGCAGTTTCCTCTGTATTGGTTTATGCTGTGAGAACTCAGCAGAACTCATCTGCTTTAACCTATGATAAAGCAGATGATCTAATCTATGTTTTTGAGTCGAAGGCAGTGACACAAATGCATCTCTGACCCTCTAAAGGAATTTTGATGTCACATCTCAACAATATACATATTGTCAAATGTTTGCTGATCTTGCAACATGCCGTCACATGCATGTGGGTCATGTGTGTAGGAAATCTGTTAAACTCTACATTCAAAACAAGAGCTGTTGCCTGAAGTGTCTGAACTTCAGCTATGACAAACAATGTTAGTCTAAAAATTACTTCTGAGCTCTAGCACACAGACATGGCCTTTGCAGCCTATGTGGTTGGCATGCAATTAATCATTTAGCAAAAACAACGAAACGCCCAGGTATGCTGTGCATCTTAAAAAGAAACATGACATTTCAACTCCCGCTACTTTTGACTGTCTTTGTAGCCTACCTTCGATAAACAAGTTGCTCTTCTAACTGCACGGGCCTTGAAGTGTCTGCTGCATATCTCTCATGGAGGTTCAAAAAACTGTGCTGAAACTAAAACCTGTGGATCAACTTCTAATCATAGTCATGTTACTCAAGCTCATTGAGTGTTGGTAGGAAGAAAAATAAGAGAATTTGGTACAATAGACTGAATATCAAACCGATAACCGACGCTAACTGAATGGGGCTATAAGCTCACGTTCAGTTTTGCTTCACTTTACCCCGTTCAGTTAGCATAAGCTGCAGGTTTGCTATTCAGTCTATGTTGTACCAAATTATCTTGTTCCTCTTACTACCACTATCATTTGAGTTGACAGGGTTGAAAGTTTTCCAGACTTCACTTCACTTCAATGATACCATTGGTTAAAAGCATGACATATTTTCCCACGCCTGTATATGAATGAGAAAGACTCCTATTTAATGGCATACTAACATATACAAAGCTATTGTTGATTTAAATAACACCAAAACAATGTGTTTTTGCCATTGTTATTAACGTAGTGCTAAATTGTGTCGCTTACTATGTTTTGATGACAGCACTGTGAATAGAAATATTGGAAGCCTACTTTAGATGCATTCCATAACCTGCATCTGATGCACTGTGCCAGCCTTTGTTCTCAAACTGATTGTTCTCATAACTAAAGTTAAAATTAATGAATATATTTATTCATTAAATAATTAATTGATGGATGGACATGGTAATGGAAATACAAGCTTTAAAATTATTTATTAATGAAATTGTTTAATGAAATATTTTCTCCCCATTTCCTCAAACTCTCTCCGTACAGTCTTGAAGCAGACAAGAGTTTGTTTCCATATACTTGCAAACAATACATGTACTGTAAATCAGCTGAACAAAAACAACGCCTGAATGCTCTATTTCATTCCCAAACTACTTCCATAATATATTGTCAGCTAGTAGTTATAGGAAAATAAGTCCAGACAGGACAAACAGATTGCATATGCGGAAGGTTCTTATGTCATCCTAAAGGGACAATTTTCTCACTAATTAAACAGCTACTTGCCAAAATGATGAAAGAAAATAAATTAAATTTAAACATTTTAACAATCTAAACTCTCCTCGCAGAATGATATGAAGATGTCTATCTGAAGCAAAGATAGACATGGCTTAAGGGGTAGATTAGTTTCCCCTTATTACCTTAGGTCCAAATGTATTAGCTATATGCCAAAGTCACCAGTACTCAATGGCCTATGCATTGGTAGCCAAGGGAGGAGGGGGGTGAGACCTGTCTCAATTTATGTTTACCGATATCCTGAGGTCCTCTACTTTCAATAAAGGTATCACTTTTAGGCATTTAATTACTTTATCCTACATACTTTTTGTATGAAAAAAAATATTTGTAATTTTCCCCCAAAATAGGCATGGGCTTTAAAATAAGGAGGAGGATGGGACATGTAAAAAAATATAGAGAAAATATATGGCATATGGGGTTTAATATTCCATCCTGAGGGTGTATACTTTCAGAAAATATATGGGATGCATGGTGATGTCAGTTTCCCCTTCATTCCCCTTCATCATGCAAATTATCCATAGTGTGGCAAGTAGCAACCAAATAAAATTTCATCCTCCAGGCCTATAGATGATACTTCATAGTCATAGTCATAAAAGTTTAGACTACTCAACATTTCCAGGTCAAAAAAGGCTAGTAGGCTATCTACTTAAAAAAATCATTGTGTTTCGTTTATTTGTTTGCTTTTTTAAAAGGTTATTTTCCATCAACTTAACGTAACTACTTAACTGATAATGAAGCATTTTTCAATTTGGATTCCGAGACATGAGTCAACTGTAATTAAGGTTGCAAATTACTTGCTAGTATCAGCTGATGCCAAGGACTGCAAAGTGTTAATGTTGTTACCACAGCCTTTGGAACAGTAGACCACCAAATTATTTTAGAGCACCTAAGGCATTGGTTTGGCATCTCAGGCTCTGCTCTCTAGTGATTTGCCTCCTTTCATATAGGGTAGAACTTTTTCAGTTTCTGAAAAATGGTGTAGCATCTTCCCCTGCTCTCCTTTCTCATGGTGTTCTGCAAGTTGTATTTTGTTTCCTCTATATGTTACTACTCAGTCAGATTATGAGAAAATATGGAGTTATCCCAGGGGTCTTGATTTGTCCTGAAGGGAAATATTTTTTTATAATGACTGGAGGACCATACATCATCCTGCTTATTATACAGCTATTTGCCAAAACGACAGCAGTAAACTTCACTCAAACGTCTTTTAAACTTAATTTGTTATCGTTTCGTGGCTTCCACGGATAAACAAATAGATCGCAACGCAACTTGAAAGAGTCTTTAGAACGCAGCTGCTCTCCTTTCACTTTCAACGAAGTTTCATTGTGATAAGTGAATGATCTCTACTCATGGAATGATATGCAGGTGTGAACCTGAAGCAAAAGACTGGTGGTGATTACACAGAAATAACTGACCTCCAAATGTTGGGAAGGCCCATTCAAAGTGGTTGGACCCTCCTCCAGCATTCTGGAGAGCCGTATAATAAGAAGGAAGGAAAGATAGAAAAGCTTGCAAGTTGTAGATGTGTTTAACTAACATATTTATTACACATTTCATACCTGTTTTTAGGCAAATTACCTTGCTAACCTCTTATAATATTAATGGGACATGATATAGATATCTATATATATTGAGTTGTTTCAAACAACGACATATTTTCAAAGTTATTTCATGGCTGCTAAAGCTAAGGGAGTCAGATGTAAACAAAATGTGACATCAGGATAAACAAAAGGTTAATGCTTTGAGACATGTAAAAGCAGATTGAATGGTTCAGGTGAATTTAATGGGGAAAAAACTGCATTTAAACCCACCTAATTTGCTTGTTCTTAGATCCATAGATTCTGCTGCAATAGGCACACATAAGTGATGTAACCTGGGGTCATTGGGTCTTCTGGGTCTTTTGACATCACATACCCTATACCCAGGCAATCCAGCCGGGAGTGACCCCTGACTTATGTCTAAGTAACAGTTGTTGTCCATGGATCTTTCAGCTCTTCCACAGCCATCTGTCTTCTATGCTGCATCTATGATAGTCTTGATGGTTCTTTGGTTTTGCAGTCCTTCAATACCCAGGAGCTTTAAGTAAGGGATAGCCGATGAGGTGACCAGTTGGATTGAAATAGTGAGGTGGAGGCAACAATGTTACCTCCACTGAGTCATTATTTCCATCAAACTGATCACCTTGAAGGCTGTTATCCAACTTATCTCCCGTTTGTATTTAGGATAGAATTTTATCTATAACTTTCTTAATATTTAGGAATCATGTGCATAAATTACAGAAAATAACCTACTATAGCTACTATTAAGGGGGAAAAGTGCACTGTCAAATACTCTACTACAGTTGTTATGGTTACCATTCATAAGTGCACTGATATGGAATGGTGATTCAAATTTTTCAGATCTACTTCAAAGGAAGCCAGTTATACAAAGTTAATTCCCACCTCATCAGCCAATCAGAAAAGAGAATCCCGTTGTAAAGAGACTGGCCTGCAAAGTCTCTGTAGCCAACCTTGATGAGGTTGGATCAGGTCTTCCAACCCCTGCTTCGGCATTTACATACTATTCCCTCATTTCTCTCCCTCTTCCTCTCAAAGGCCTCATCTATATCTTTCCAGGGAACTGTCTACTTTAACAGGCCACTTGTCACGCAAGGACACAACAACCATGTCCAGCCTGAATGTCGTCACTCACTCATGCTAATTGTGGTCAGCCACTGGACTTGGATGCTGCTGTAGTTTCTCCTTAGCCTTGACAACCTTGCTAGATATTGCTGCCTGCTGTGAGCTTTCCATGTGCTGATGACCTCCAGCTACAGCCCTGAGCACCTGGTCGCCAGTGATAACACCTCTCTCCCAGGGTTTTTGGGGAACAGCTCAATTGGAGAGGGGCACTATCATTGGTGCCATAACCAGCTGCTGAATTAACTGCATTAGGCCTGATATTGAAAAAGAAAATAATCAATATGCATGCACCAGCTAATTACATGCAGTCCATTTATATCCTGCAAAATAATTCCACAGATTTAAAACATTTTATTTTTTACTTAGCACTTAGCACTTAGTGCTCAGTCTTAATTAATATAGGAGTTTCATTGATTCCATGACTTAGTGACAATCTAGAATTTTACTGGGATCTATTTTAATCAGTCTTGTTAGTATTTGGATATATGCCTTTGTTATCCAATATAGGCTGTTTGTTTTTGTTTGTTCATTTATGTTTTGCGTGTTCATATTTTCAATTTCAATTGTCATTTCATTATACAAATCAAGTTCAATGAATTCTATTATTGCTCAGATGTTTATATAGAATCAATTTCATGATGTAGAACTCTCAGTCAATGGATTCTGAATGATTCCAGCCCATGTGGTGGATGAGGGTTAAGTCATCTATCCTGCCACTATGACATGGTGGCAGATGGTACAAACCTCCTCGGCTCAGCAAGCCATGACCTAAGTAACACCTGGTAATAGCTTATTTTGTCTTTTCAACAGGCATACCATCAAATTAACTTGAGGGAAATTTAGTGTAACCAATTAACATAAAAATCACTAATGTGTTATGTCAACACACTTTAGAACAAAACAGGCATTCACAGAAAAAAAAATGATGTAGGCTATGTGTGGATTTGGGAACATTCCTAAATAAGAGAACACAGAATCATGCTTGATTCTTCCATCAGCCCATTGCTGTTTGAGAAATGGGGACAGATAAATTATTGATGGTAGTAATAGATAATATGACAGGATTGATGCATTTTACGAAATACAGTTATCTAACTCTAAGGTTTAACACACACACACACACACACACGCCCCATTTAAATCTCTGTAAGTTTGACAGTACCTCTGCAAGTGATTCTGTGATATCTGTCTGTCTGCTCTGATCTGTGTCTGATCTGTGTCTTTTGGGCTTGTTACAACCAGCACATTTGACACTCTCAGATTCTCTCAAATGTATCTCCTCTGAACCCCAAAAGTCATATAAACAGTTTACCAACATTACTGGGTGTGCACACAGCTAAGGGGCAGATGCTGCTACGTTAGAAAGTTGTCTGCTTTTGTAGCCTACATTTTGTGGTTTGTGTAATCTTGGTGACCATTATAATGACACAATTTCAGAGCTCAGTATGTTTGTTTGTCTTTCATTTACTTTAATAATGGATTCTTATGTGGTCTATCTGTGTATTATCTGTGCTATAGGCTACTATAAAACATTGTATGCTAAAGATAAGTGAGAAAACATGTATGTTTGTATAATATCTATGTATGACTATAGCAAAATGTTTGTATCTCCTATTCAATCAGTGTCATTCCAGTTCGTACCCTGCTGATGATAAAGAATGTGCATGTCATACCTTTAGTTGTAAGGCTTTATGAATGCCTTATAACCCTTTATAACTGTGTTTAAAATGCTTTATAAGTACTGGGTTCATAGAAAGAGTTACCAGTTAGATACTGCTAACAGATTCAGTACATCAGTGTTCTACAGTTGTGTGTTAAATCTCACAAACAGGACACAGCCATAACTGCAGTTACCATGGTTACCCTGTGAGGACCATAAGGTCTCTGGAGAAGTGATGCTGTGCCCTGGAAGAAGAAAGCAGAGAAAACAAGCAAAAATCCCTCTCCCTCTCTCAGCTTGTGGTTTATGAATGTGCGTGTGTGTATGAGAGAGAGAGAAATAATTGTGCACATTTGTGTATAACCATTATTATAACCATTGTTAATCATTTAAACTTTCATAAGGACACATGTTTGTGAATACAATCAACAACAAGTAGCCTAGTTTATTCATGCTAACTTACCAATGGCCATAATAGACCTATTTCAGGTCATGTTTATGATAAAGGTACCCTAGTCCAATGGGCCTTGCTAATGGGGAATAGACAAAGAACAGATAGGACTGATAGGACAGGAAACACCCAGATTTTTGAAACCGTGGACCTCAGTTTTTTTGTCCAAACACTCCTTGGTGTCATTTTAAAGAATGAATAGATGTGTGCAGGTTTTTTCATGAGGACCACTTTTTATGTACTCAACTCCTCTATTGATTGATATTTTTGCCCTATAACTTGCACGCTGGAGTACCATGTGTAAATGTCTAAGATGACGGTCCGTCCCCAACTGTAGTCTTTCACTGATGGATCCCTACATAAAGGGTTTGGTGTATGTGTTCAAATCTGTGTTATTCCTCAGGGCAGGTGTGTGTAATTCCAATTATAAAATTCTGTTTGCGATCACTTAAGTTATGATTGCTTTCACCTGGTCTCCACCTTATTTAAGTCTCCCCTTCACTTCACCCTTGGTCTGGTCTCGTCAATTTCACTTCGTAGTCACGTTAATGTTCGATCGTTGTTTCCTGGACTCTTCGCCCGTGTTTCCTTCGTCTCCGTTCTCTCCCGCGTACCTCCACCTTCCCTAAGTTTGTATTTCTGCTCCTTTGTGTTTTTCCTAGTGTATTCCCAGCTTGTGTAGCAGACGTTATTTTATTAGTTTGCTTCTGAGCTTTATTATTTACCACGTTATTTTATTGGTTAACTTCTGAGCTTTATTATTTATCCTTATCCTTCGTTGTATATTTGAATCTGTTAGTTATCCCCGACTGTCGTCGTTATCTTCTCAGACTGCTCACTTGTCTTTTGTATCCCGCGTATTCCCGTATTCTCCGCTCCGTAAGTTTTGATTCCCTGTTTGGTTTGTTTACCCTAGTCCTTTCAGATCTCCCTTGTTAGTTTCGAGTATTTTCTAGTTTTCTGTTAATCTTAATAGTTGGTAATTTTCTGTTTCCTCCACTTAAGAAGTGGATGTGGCTTTTGTTTGTTCTTTGATTTATTCCAATAAATACCTCCTTGGTTATTTACCTCTGCCTCCATCCGTCTGTGCCTGACAGTAGGCCTATAATTCAAGCGAGAGGATATTGTGGCATTTTAGGACCTTTCAGCAACTGTACTTTTGTAGCTTTCTTGTTCAGCTTGCCAAGGTGAAAAGTAATTGTAAAATGTAAATAAAAAATGGCAAATAAACTGACCGCTCTCTGCCATGTACTTTCAATTATATGACAAGTCTGCTCCTCAGCTCACTGACGGCGGCATCTCTTATGGGAGGGGTGTGGTTATCTCTTTAAAAGGGTGGGAGGAGTAAGGGAATGATTTCAGTGGCAGCAAAGCTTTCCAATGTTTCTGTCATCTTAAATTCACATCAACTAACATCCAGCCATTCTGCTATACAAAATAAAAATATTAAAAATGAGCGCGCACCAAGTGAATTTTTCTGAAACTCTCTTGTCTAGACATCATTACTCCACTTCATTGACTGGAATCTTATCCCTCTGACATTATCAATTAATGCTATTCAAACCATGGCCATTGGGTCTTTCTGTATACAAAATAGATAACATAGTTAAACATGGTTTTCCTCAGCTTGGTAATATAGGGTATATCAGTGGTTACCAAACTTTTAACTGTTGTGTGAAGTACGGGAAACTCAGACTGACCCAAATGCAGATTAAGGCTAAATTTATTTACAACAGTTCAAAAATCACAAAAAGGGAAAACGCTCAGAAGATCGAAAACAAAAAGGTAATCCACAAAACTGGTAGGCGAAAGTCTCAACAAAAAAAAAACAATAATCCAATTCGGTAAATCACAATCAAAACTCAAAATTATCCATAGAACAAGGAGAGGCAAAAAACTTCAGAGAATTCGGAGGAGGCAAAAAACACGGAACGGGAATCGGGCAAACACAGGAGCATAGAGACTATAACAGATAGCAGGAAACTTACGGACAGGTACACGGTCAGACAATCAGACAAAGAACCATGAACGGACTGGTGAATATATAGGGAAGGAAACAAGGTAACAAACAAGGGGCAGGTGAAACTCATGAAGGGAAAACAGAATCATGGGACACAGGTGTGGAACAATGAGGGCAGAAAGGGGCGGGTCAGGTAAACACAACATAAGCACATGGAGGACATAGAAAAAAAAAAAAACAAGGAAGCTGCAATACAGCGAGAGTCCAGCGGGGGCCGATGTCCCGGAGGACAGAATCATAACATGTTGTGTATCCCCTGAGATACTATGTCCTACCAAATACCCCTGAGAACCCTTTGCAAAAGACCTTGCTATAACAATCAATATTTATGCATAAATATTGCTGCATAAATAAAATGTGAACACATTATATGGTATGTAATCTTTTTCTATGGTAAATTATGCTGATGACAGCTAAGAACTCATTGGGGCCCGAGCACCGAGGTGTGTGGCATGGTGCATAGCCCTATTGTTTTTGTAAGGATTATTAGGGCCGAGCACCAAGGTGCGCAGGCCGGTATGGTCTTGCGCACCAGACAGTGCAAAGCCCTATTGTTTTTGTAAAAGGATTATTATTATTATTATTATTATTAGGTACTATAGTAAACATTAAACATCTTATAAACAAATATCAATATAATGACAATAAATATAGTGACACACAAGCCTGCTATCCCCACCATCGTACTGTCAAATGTACGCTCGCTGGATCACAAGTACATTTACAAGCTGGACCACGTACATTTACTTCGGAATACTCTTAAGTCCATGAGAGAGAGTTGTGTCCTTGTGTTCATGGAAACATGGCTTAATGATAATATCCCTGACGGCGCCATACAACTTGACCAGCTAACATGCTATCGGGCAAACAGAACTCTCGTCGAAGGGGGTAAGACTCTCTGTAAACACTGTTCACCACTGCAAGAGACTATGATCATCAAGTGCAGACCATTCACAGCCATACTACTTGTTGCTGTTTATATCCCTCCTAGCTCCAACAATAACAACTGGAACGAGGAACTAAATGAACTGTATCAGCACGTCAGTGAGTAGCAAACTGCCCATCCAGATGCTTTTCTCATTCTTGCGGGCAATTTCAACCATGCAGACCCACAAGGGAAAACAACATCTTGGACAATGTTTTTACTACCCAGACGGGAGACTACAAAGCCCTCCCCCTCCCCCACCTTGGTGCCTCTGATCACATCACTGTTATGCTAATGCAAGCATACAGGCCACTAGACAAAGTCATCAAACCGGTTCAGAAGCAGGTACGTGTATGGCCAGAAGGGTCCTCACAAGGCAAGACTGCTTCTCCACCACAGACTGGGAGATATTCAAACAGGCTGCCACCCACAACAACAACACAGATCTACCGGAATACACAGAGACTGTCACTGCCTACATCTCAAAGTGCATTGACAATGTCACAGACACGAGAACCATCACTGTTCGGGGCAACTAGAAGCCATGGCTCACAGGGGAGGTCTACAGGCTGCTAAGAGTAAGGAATGCTGCCTTCAGAGCCGGAGATGAGATGAGCCTAAGGACAGCAAGGGCAAACCTGTCATGGAGCATCAGAGAGGCCAAGAGGCAGTACTCTAGAAAGATTGCACAGCACTTTAACAACAGCAGAGACATGCCGAGTCTGTGGCAGGGCATACAGACCATGACAGACTACAAGCCAACGCCGCAGACCGCCGACAGCTCCACCTCCCTGCCGAACGAACTGAACGAGTTCGTCGCTCGCTTTGAGGCACACAACAGTACCTCAGCACAGAACACTTCACCCCCTCCCGGTGACCAGGAGCTGACACTATCCCCGGACAGTGTAAGAAGATCCCTCAGCAGGATCAATGCATGCAAAGCTCCGGGACCAGACAATATCCCTAGTCATGTACTGAGAGACTGTGCTGCGGAACTCTAAGATGTCTTCACAGACATTTTCATTATTTCTTTGAGCCAGGCTGCAGTCCCCACATGTCTCAAAACCTCCACTATCATCCCCATGCCAAAGAAGTCATCCCCATCCTGCCTCAACGACTACCATCCAGTTGCGCTCACCTCCATACTCATGAAGTGCTTCGAACAGCTAGTAATGCAACACATTAAGACATCTCTCCCTTCCACCCTGGACCCATTTCAATTTGCATACAGGTCTAACCGCTCAACCGATGATGCAATCTCAACAGCCCACCACTCAGCCCTTACACACCTGGAAAACAGAGACTCATATGTTAGAATGCTGTTCATTGACTTCAGTTCAGCATTTAACACAATCGTCCACCAGCAACTCATACTCAAACTAGACAGGCTGGGAATTAGCACCTCGATGTGCAACTGGCTGCTGGATTTCCTGACAAGACGCAGGCAGTACGGCTTGGCAGCAACACCTCCAGCTCCATCACACTGAACACAGGGGCTCCTCAAGGGTGTGTCGGAAATTCTGTAAGAACAAGTAATATATGTGTGTTTGAGTGTATACAAGAATAGAATAGTGCATGCAGTAGAGTGTGTGCTATAAAAAGAATGTATAAGAGATTTATGTGCATGACAGTAGACTCCTTCTGAAAACTATGTTGAAACCATGTTTGGAGCATAATTGTAAAAGGACAGAGACTGAGATCTTGTGTAGGATTGGCTCTGTGCCAGCTACATCATCTACTGGCAGGAGTATTTAAGATAGATAGATAAAGTATAAGGTTAGAATGGTTGAGTATTACCACTCTTGTAACCATTCTCTCGGTGAACGCAATAAAGACTTGGTTGAACAAGACAAACTTCTCTGCTACTTTGGGTTTTTCAAGTTTCCAAGAAACTTCTCCACAGGTGTGTGCTGAGCCCCATCCTCTTCACTCTGCTGACCCACGACTGCACACCGTCATACAGCTCCAACCTCTTTATCAAGTTTGACACAACTGTTTTGGGTCACATCAGCAATGACAATGAGACACACTACAGGAGCGAGGTGAGCTGCCTGGTCAAGTGGTGCAGTGACAACAACCTCTCCCTGAAGGTGGAGAAGACAAAGGAGATTGTCGTAGATTTCAGGAGAGCACACACGCAGCACACCCCCCTCACCATTAACGCGGCTGCTGTGGAGTAAGCAGCACCAAGTTCCTAGGTATGCACATCTCTGAGGACCTCTCTTGGTCAAAGAACACTGCATCACTGGCCAGTAAAGCCCAACAGCGACTCTATTTCCTCCGTAAGCTGAGGAGAGCCAAAGCCCCAGCTCCCATCATGAGCACCTTCTACAGAGGCACCATAGAGAGCATCCTCACTAGCTGCATCACTGTGTGGTATGGCACCTGCACCGTGTGGAATCAGGACCATGTTCTAACCATTTAGAGCAGGGTTTAGAACAGAACTTTGGACTCTGAAGACTTTGCCCACTATATCCAACCAAATTTGACGGCGAAACCGCTAAACAGGAAGTAAACCATATCTCAGCAACGGTTTGACGTAACGCGACCAAACTTGATAGGTAGACTCAACCCATTTCTGACCATTCTTGTTTGGCGTAATTGTGAGCTGTAGCCTAAGCAACTCATCGTAATTGATATCATAAATTTTTATTCATTTGTGATATTTTACGCTATTTTTTTTTGCATGAACAAGCACAGCTAAGCAGTCCTGTAGAAGACAGAAGCAAGGTGTGCACACATCCTTCACAACCTTCCATATCCTAAAAAATTTGGCTATACTCCCATAAAATAGCATTTTAGTAATGCACCACTGACTTCAAACTAGGTTTGACCCAGTCAGCCATGGATTGCGGACCGGGACGCCCAAACTAGCAGAATGCAAGTTTTGCACTGGACCACAACTCCTACTTTAGCTGACACATCTGCCAATGTGCATGTGCATCTTTTATTTAGACAATGTGCATCTCTGTCAGAAAAACAAATGATGTGCTCATATGAAGATAGTAATGACAGCTTGTTTTAGTCACAAAAGCATGGTTCGCAAAAAGCATGGACAGGGTCCATTGGATGCCTCTGGGTTTGTCTGCTGTTGTGTTGGTTGTGAGGCCTATGTGCTGCTACTGGAAACCTGTGTAGAATGCCTTTTAAACAGTAAGGAATTGAAAAGAGAATTGATGTAGAATTTATCGCTTTGGCAAAGTATTATAAAAGCATATTACATAGTAACAACAGTATGTAGGTACACAAAAATACATTATTAAATAATACATAAAATAAAATAAAATAAATTTAAATTAAATAATACATAAAAAATACATTACACAGGTTGTGCCACTGTAACACTGTGAATAAAGGGTTACCCTGAATTCTGATCAGATGCACCTAAACCACACTTTAAGAGATAAAGACTCAAGACTGAAGTATTTTAATTTCTTAAAATGGAGTGGTGGAAGAATAGTGAGAAAATTTGATACAGCATACCAAATAGCAAAACGGCAGCTAACATTAACTGAATGGGGCATGAGAAAATGAAACGAAAAGTGGGTTTCTGTGCCCCATTCAGTTAGTTAGTTAACTGAATGGGTAGTTTGTAGTACAAACCCAATTCCATAAAAAGCTGGGATATTGTCTAAATGTAAATAAAAAAATAAATCCTGTAATTCTTAAATCATACAGGCAACATATTAGTTTGAGAATAGCCTAAGGACCACATAGCAGTTTTTAAAATTGTTATCTGGGATATTTATAATCATTTAGAATTTGAAGCCAGTGACATGTTTAAAAAAAAAATGGGGAGCTGTCAACAAAAGGCTGGAAAATTTGTGTAAGATTTAAGAGAAAGCAAAGGAATACACTTCACAGCTAATCATGTTAACTGACACTAACAGTGTTTTTCTTGTCCTAGACATGATTTCAACAGCCCAAAATGGTAGGTGTATCATGTTTCCCTTTTCGCTATGCGAAAAGAATTATTGAACTTCTACAGCCTTTTATAGGCCCTGCACCAACTATTTTGAGACATGTTGCAAGTATTACATTTCAAATGAGTGTATGTTCTAGCCAGGGTAGCGCTACATAGTGCTTTTGCTTCATTTCGCATTTAGCTCCACCACTGCTCAGAGAGTTATCCATAAGCTTTGGTTCGCTCTGTCTCTGAGCGAACAGAGGTAGGGCTGAAAGTGATAATGTTGAATTCAAATTGTGCATTCCAGCACATAACATACACCTTGACCAAACAGTAGCGATTGGTTGAAGCAAAAAATGTCTGCCCGCCATGGAGCGAATGTATGCCATTGGATGTGTGCCAATGGATAGATTTCAGATGCTTTGCACAAAGTGAAATGAAATGAAATGATGTGAAAGTGTTTGATGTATCAGGCTGTGTTCCCCCTAAAACAATACTGTTTCTCGGTTCCTTACTGCCTCTCTGTTTCTTTGCTAATATGTTGTCTTTGCACAATGTGTCTTTATACTATTTTCTTTTCAGAATTAGATTGTATTTACTCGCAGTCTCGGTAATACAATATTTTGTGTAATAAATGAATAATGAATGCCTCTTTGCTAATATTTTGTCTTTGCAGAATGTGTCTTTGTACTATTCTCTCTCAGATGAATGGCTTGCATATTTTGAAAATTCTGTTTGTTTGCATTTTGTTTTTATTGAGATTTTGAAGTGTGACAACTTTTTCAGAATTGGGTTTGTGGTTAGTTTTAGCTAACTGGATGGGGCACAAATAGCCTGAATTTGAACAGCCAATGCATGGAAAACGTCCATTCAAGTGTCTTAGCCCATCCACTTATTTTGACACTTTCTTTTACATAGTTATTTCCCTAACAAATGTTTAACAATTATGCTGTTCATAGGTTGTCACTAAATTAGACATCTAAATTAGAGATCTTTGTCTTTTACATAATTAGTCATCTGTAAAGAAGTTAAAACTTTGTGAATAGGAGTATCACCATTTTCTTCCACCCTTTTTGGTGACAAATGTTCACTAAATAGCTTTAGGGTTGGCTGAGATGCTAGGGAAGGTAATTAAAATTCAGCGTTGCCTTAATTACAGGATTGATTTTCAGCAATCATTCTCTGAATGAGAGAGGATCTAATCAAATGCACTCCTAGGGCAAGCAGTAATTTTGTGGTAAGTGCCCTCTCTCACCATGTTGTATTATGCTATTATGCTGATAACCAATCAATGAACAGAAGAGATGTCACTTTTGTTTTTAACGGTTGGGGGACTGTACCGTCACCAGTGGGAATATCACCACTAGGGACAAGCTTCCAACACTGATAAAAATATAACCTCAGGTTTTGATTTTTGAACAGAACATGAAGCCCTAGCATAATTCCCATCTGCTGGTTGCTAAAAAAGTAGAATATTGTCAAAAAGTTTAATAATTCCAGGTAAAAAAGTGAAATTTGTAGATTATATAATTTATTACACATAAAGTTAAGTATTTACTACTACTATACTAACAACTATTTATGTTAATTTGATAATTGCAGGTTGCATATCTAATTGCATATCTAATTAATATCCCCATGAAGCTTATCAGCAGAAGGAAGCATTACGTGATGCACATGCAAAGTTTACAGAGGCTGGAGTGCAAGGTGGATTGTACATTGGTGAGTGTGAGATGTAAGGGAATTATGAAAAGTCCTGCAGGATGATTGGCTAAGCCTATAGTGCCTTGCAGTGGTAAATGAGTGGAGCAGAGGTCAGGTGTAACACATTGCTCTGCAAGATTGCTTTTGTCCTCCAGTGGCATCTGCTGTCAGTGGACCTGTAAGGCTTTTCCACTTCCATGTCTGCTCACATATTTGATTGTGTGTGGGGAAAACCTGTGTTTCTTATCCACCCACTCTCTGCATTTGCCAATTGGCCTTGGAATATAATGACCACTATGGTCATCAATAAAAATAATTGGGTATTGGGTAAATGTTGGGTATTTAATTATTAATATAATTATTAATATTTAAAGCTCTTGGAGGACCCATGCAACAGGTTTATGTGTTGTATGTAGCCATTTCCTTACAGGCCAGGTAGGCTATGTCTATTCTTCGTTATTGTTAGATTTATATTTGTATGATTGGCTTTCTATCTGTAGTTGGATCCTCCTTCTCCTCCTTCTCTTTTATAATAAATTATAATCTGATCCACATTGGTCTCAGCTAAACTGATTACCAAGAGATGTAGAAAGTGGAATGGTGTAGCCACAACATAACTGAACTGTTACATTGTGTTAGATAGTTTCACCTGGACTAACAGATGTTCAAACCGACACACAGGTAGGAGAATCCACTGTGTGCTTATATATTGATAGTCTTTGAGACCGTGCTGGTAAATTATCTGTAACAGCTGCTGTGGCCACAACAGACACCAAGATTAGATTAGATAGATTCAACTTTATTGTCATTACTCATGTATAAATACAGGTAACGAAATGCAGTTTGGCATCTAATCAGAAGTGCAAAGAGCAGCAAGTGCAGTATATACAGTATATGCAGTATGTACAGTTAAAGAGCAAACTATATTCAGATAAGAGTAGTAATAATAAATAGGCAGAATATTAATTAGGTAGAAGAGCAATAAACATGTAAGGTGAAGAGATAATAAGGGCAATATCCAGATGTGCTATAGAGATAGTTATGTACAGATGTATTAAGTATATACAGATGTACAGATTTGCAGTCCAAGGGCTATAGCAGCAGAGTGCAGTGTGAGGTTCAGTGGGGGACAGAGTTCAGTAGTGTGACGGCTGTGGGGAAGAAGCTGTTCCTGAACCTGGTGGTTTTAGTCTGGAGGCTCCTGTAGCGCCTTCTGGAGAGGAGGAGTTGGAACAGTTGGCAGAATGAGAGGTGTCCTGAGTGCCCATCGCAGACATGTTTTGTGGACATCCTCAATGGCAGGAAGTGGAGTCCCTGTGATTCTCTGAGCAGTTTTCAACACTCGCTGCAGAGCCTTGCAACCAGTGACAGAGCAATTTCCATACCAAACTGTCACACAGTTAGTCAGGATGCTCTCAATTGTTGGTCGACCAGGACAGGTTCTCAGAGATGTGGGTCCCCAGGAAGCGGACACTCTCAATACCTTTAAGTCTAGACTTAAAACCTTCCTCTTTACTGTTTCCCATAGTCATGGATGGTGCGTGGCAAATCATCACTTCTCATGGGTCTTTTGGGAAGGACTGCCTCTGCTGTTGCCCCCAGCTGCGAGGCATGGCAGCCACTGACCATCCTTGCAGTGGTGCTGGGTTGCCACCCATCATACCTTATGCTGCTATAGCCTAGTGCTGCCACAAAAGCTTCATGTGTCATGCCATACAACTCTCTCTCTCTCTCTCTCTCTCTCTCCCCCTCTCTCTCTCAATATTTATATGTATATGTGTGTGTGTGTGTGTGTATGTATGTATGTGTATGTGTGTGTGTATGTGTGTATATACATATATATACATATATATATATATATATATATATATATATATATATATGCCCAAATTACACATTTGCTCTCTGATGTGTGAACCTGGCCTAATTCACTTTCTTTCTCTGTCCACAATTATCTCTGCTGAGTGTCATCCCTGCCTCATTCCGACAGACTCCTCTCACCCTCCCCTCCTGAGTGGACTACAACCAACACTAAGGGAGACCCATGTCAGGACCGACTCTCCATCATAGAGGCCCTTCCTGGACGCCCATGCTAGGCCCGTCTCCCCTTCCTTGAGGCTTTGTGATTGCCCCCCGCCCCTGACAATGGCACTGTCAAATGGACCCTTAGTCTTACCCCATGACCCATCTCACTCCTTTGAGTTGACACTATGTCTGGTCACTGCTACACTGTCCAGCCATAATTCCTGATAACCACCTATAGACTGACTACCATTTTCCTTGCCCCTGTTGCTCCTTCTGTGAAGCGCCACGAGACAATACTATTGTAAAAGGCGCTGTATAAATAAAATTGTTGCTGATTGAAGAGGTGCTTCACCTCTTCCCTGTAGTCGGACTCGTTATCGTTGTCACTGATGAGTCCAATCACCATGGTGTCATCTGCAAACTTGATGATGGAGTTGGATCCATACGCAGGCCTGCAGTCATAAAAAGGGAGTAGAGGAATGGGGATAGCACACAGCCTTGTGGTGCACCAGTGCTCAGTGACAGGGTGGTGGACCGGTTCTGGCCTGACCTAACAAACTGGGGTCTGTTGGTCAGGAAGTCCATGATCCAGTTGCAGATGGGGTTGCTGATTCCAAGCTCAGACTTAGTCCAATAATTGTGAAGACAGACATTTGGCATTGTTGGATCTTAAGGTTTTAACAGCGAGTAACACTGAACACCTTTCTCGCAATGATATTTACCAGAACACAGATACAGTTCTTCAGATGAACACAAAGGCTCCACAAATATATGCCAACACAAGTGTGCAGACCATTTCTGTTACTTTCAACTGATAACCACTTTCAAGAATTTGCTAAACAAGTGTGGCACCCACAAAAATAACACAGTTTTGGTATTTCTCGTTTGGCATTTCTTGTATTTCACCCACTGTTGTTGGCTTGACAGATCTGACAGATTGTAGAAATGACCTTTGTGAAGAATTGCTGATGTGAAATCTGTAGCACCTGATGGGAGAGATCAGAAGTGGTCAGTAGGTCACTTAAAAAGATATAGCTACTATTTCAACAGGTTGCTGCTCTCACACTATACTTGCTGTATGACACTGTTTTCTGAAAGAAATTCAGGATTACCAAAGAGAACCTGTCATCCACCCAGGTCTACCCAGTCACTAATCTTTGGGTAGTATTTCCAAAGCGCTCTCAACTCAAGATTGTGTGAGACTGCTTCCAGAGCCCTAACATTAGGGCCACCATAGACACAGCTAATGGTTGGATGCTCTGAGAGTGTCTGGCCAGTTGAGCAGCATCTGCAGCTGCATTGTTTCAATGAAAGGTGTATTTGTGACACCTCAGATCAACTTGATTCCATTCAGTGCAGCTGATGAGAAAACTGTAAATAAATAAAAACATTGGTCAAAAACTTCAGTTACAAATGTCTTACTAGGATATATAATCATTCTGTGCCCTCCTACCAAACCAATTTATCCACCTCTTCAGATAGTCCTGAGGACACTGGCACAGAGTGCTGTTGGCTGACAACTTTAAATTATAACTTAAACTATAAATTGTAGCAAGCTAAAAGGCAGTAGTGCTTTCCCAATGCTTTATTGGCATTGTATGCACATGATAATAATACCTGTTTTCCTGCTATACAGCTCTGACAACCTAAAAGGTATTAGGACTGAATGGAAAAGTCAAGGACTGTCCAGTAGGTGAGCAACACTATTTTCACCATGAGGGTTCAATTTTTGTAATTCCATATGTGAAAATGGACAGAAGGGATGTCAGCCCATGTATTGATTGCAGCAGGAGATCATTTTAGAATAGATCTTAAGGGAAGCATTGGGAATGGAACACACTGAATTGGAATGGATAAATATCGACTGCTGGATCCAAGGGGAAATTACTTCTCCCAACAGCTACAACAGAAATCTCAGGACACCTTTGAGAAAACCATCAGCCTTGAACTAGCAAATGAGATAGCAATTTGTCAAAAGCCAGAACATATTCTCCCCATCCCTTCATTTAATGTATGTTGTCTCAGTGTTGGTTATACTGTGTCCAAACTTCACTGCTCTTCCAGTTGTGAGAGCAACATTACTAACCATACCCCTTTTAGTTCAAGTGTTCAAGTGCTGGATGATTTTTGATTGGGGGTGGGGGGGTATGGGCTCGTATGCAATTGTCTGTGGCCTAATCAACATTTTACAACAGAAAAGAGGTAAAAAAAACTGATGGTGTTCTGTGCCCATTCAAATGAACTTGAACTCTCAAGGTAAGGTATAAAAAGTGCTTTCTAAAATCAAGAAATCATCTCAGCATGTCTTAGAAAACCATCTGGAGCTTCCGAATAGATGGATGTACCTTGCATCATTCTTGACAGGGATGTTAGGTAACACAGTATTTATTTATTTTTGTGTTTATGGTTAAATTTCTTAGCAAATGCTTTTGTCCAACGCAACTTTCATTACATTCAAACCAAGGAACAAAATATGCTCCCCAGAATGAATTATTGGCTCTTACAACAGTCCTATCTGATCTGAAATTGAGCCTTATTGTGTCTTTTGTCCCTTAAGGGGATTTTCAGAGCAGTGATATCATTAGCTTTAAAAGATGGGTGGGCTTAGCCCCTTGGTCATAGTTGTGAATGTTCACGCAGAGCATGCAGCGAAAAACCTTTGTCATGTTTAAGAACAAATTCATTCATGAATAAATCCATAGCCCTGTTTGAGGTCACCAATTGCTGTTGGTTGAAAAATGTATACGACACAAATACTAAATCTTAACTAACACTGACGGGGCACAGTAAATTACTTTAAGTTTCATTTTCCTATGCCCCATTTAGTTAACATTAGGTACTGGTTCATTATTCATCTATTTTGCATCAATTTATTATTTTTTTTCCTACAGAGAGCACTTGGTGACCACGAACAACAGGGCTATATTTTGATTCACACTGGATTTTTCTTTTAAATGCATTCCTGTACTTTCTCTGCTGCTAAATCCTATATATTCTACCTCCACCGCACTGTGATTTTTTTTTAACTTATAACAATCAGTGCTCTTTTACAAGTCTACTTATGCCCTGTCTTTTGTTGTGTGTTGTCCTGTCCGTTAGCTGTCTTAAATGCTCTACTCTAAGTAGTAACTGCACTGTGTATATCTGTAATGTGTGTACACAGAATGTAGCTTGTCTCAAATGTCTTTTTATATATTTTAAATGTAACACCACTGGATCCATGGTGAAACGTTGTTTGGCTATATACAGTGTATATGGTTAAAATGACAATAAAACCCTCTTGACTTGACTTGATGTGGCAAATATAATTTATAAAAACCTTACTCATACCCCAGTCTTATTGACTTGACTTGTAATGGAGGAGAATGGGCTATGCAAACATTTGCTGTAATTATTGCGGGATCAGGCTACTTAATTGTAAATGAATTCAGGTTATGTTCTGCTTATTTTGATATATGGTTCATTATGTGTTGAGTTCATTAACTACTGCAACAAGAAAAATGCTTTTGTAAGGACACAGGCAGAGCTGTAGAATGTATTAAGATATGTAAGGTTCTCTGTGTCATGTACATGTGTTGTTTTGTTGCATTCTCTTCCTGTAACTTTCTACTTGCAAATAAAAAAAGGCAGATGAGACAGCCAAACTTTTTTCAAATGTATAAACACAGGTATTAGTTAGGGATGGGGCATGGTAAATCATCACTTCTCATGGGTCTCTTATAGGGATATACTGCCTCTGCCCCCAGCTGCAAGGCATGGCAGCCACTGACCATCCCTACAGAAGTGTTAGGTTGCCATGCACCATACCTTAGATATGCTGCTATAGCCAAGTGCCACTACAAACCTCTCATGTGTCATGCTACACGGCTCTCTCTCTCTCTCCCTTTCCCTCTCTCTTACTTATACTTATACTTATTTATCTACATATATTTATGACACATATGATCATGTGTAGCTTGTTCCACAGTGAGTGAGGGAATTTGGCCACTATTACTGAGCTGTGGACGCTGTTGAAACGAACAACTCTATTTCACTGTTTTATCCACTCAATAGATTTTCAACCGTAAGTATTTATTGTAGTTAATTGTGGGTTAGTGCTGTGATACTGACATTAACAGCTGTAACCAAATTTGGATTTGTAACTAATCAAACTTACAGTGTTGTCTTACACTGTTGGCAGTAATATTACAGTATCTCTTAGAACTGAGTACATCCCTCACAATATTGTTATATCTTGTCATAGGACAACTCTATATAAGTTACTTTAAGTAACTTTAATACAACTTAAAGTAGCTCCTGTATCAGTATAGATTTACTGTTCTCTGAAAATAACTCAACACACAGCCATTAACTTCTAAACAGCTGGCAGCAAAAGTGAATACACCTCACAGCGGACATGTCCAAATTCTGCCAAATTGTCTTGGTGCTTTTAAGGTGTGTAACGGTGCAGTAGCCCGTTACCAGTTTTACACCACACTTATACACCTAACACGCAAACAAACACCACGCCAGCACACGCTTTAAACACAGCCCTTTTATTTTTTTTATTTTATTTATTAACCCTGGGGCTAGAAAACCCAGGGGAAACCACGCAGCAGGGAGATGGTTTTGAGGTGAGCTACAGTAAACACCTGACTAACCAGAGAGAGAGTTTGGGATACTAAATATTTTGGTATTGCTTTCTATTATTGAATTTACTTTATCATTAAGACTTTTGTTTGCATTTTGAACACGTTAGGTTCTGATTGATTTTGTTTGGAGTTCTTTTTTTTCTTTTGTTTTTTTTTTTTCCCTCTGGACCATTTTTTTTCCTACTTGGGAAGGAAAATAAACAAATTTTTACCATCAGCATCCGACTCGCTGCTCTGCCTTTTAGGCCGTAAGGCTAGCCTGACTACAAGGTGCCAACACACACGCTGAACACCATCTGAGCAAGTTTATCTTGGTCTTATCAGACCACAGGACATGGTTCCTGAAATTTGTTCTTGAACTGCTTGTCTTCACCAAGGTCTGGATGTCCATCGTGTGTTGTGGCACACTGATGAGGAGCACCAAGAGAACTGTCCCTTGCCTAAAGTCAAGCGGAAGGTGGAGCAAGATGTCTTAATATCCGCCAGCTTAGTGATGTCATCATAAAGAAGTGGGAGAGGATTCTAGTAACAACCTGTGCAACTCTGGTGAATTTCAAGCCCATTGGGGTTAAGGCAGTGCATAATGATGGTGGTCACGCAAAACATTGACAGTTTGGGCACAATGTGGATGTTCAACACTTTTGTTGTTCTGTTCTTGTTTGTTATGTAAGATATTAATGTTGGTGATTTGTGAATTTGTGTGACAGTGTGCCTTTTTTATCTTCTCTGACAACAGTATTGCATCCCTCTACACCAACTGTGAGATGGCAGCAAGGACCCAACCACTGCTGACCTGCCTTGCCAGTCTGAAGAACATAGCATGGTACATTATTGTGACAAGAAATGATCAAGTAACCATTTCTGCTACAGTTTGACTAGAGCTAGCTGTAACCATTACATGTGGTCCAACTGGATTTGAGGTTACAAGGGAGTTGTTTGTTTTAAGTCTAATAGATTCAATTTTGTCATTTAAAAAGTCCATGAAGTCATTGCTGCTTATAGTTATTGGAATGGAATGGGTCACCTCATTCCTGCTTTTTGTTAGACGGCATATAGTGTTAAAAAGGAATACATTTTATTATTGTGTATGAGTATATAATATGCTGATTTGGCATTGTTAAGTGCTGTCTTGTACTCTTTTAAGCAAGGCAGAACACAAGTTTAGTGGCATACCATTTCCTTTCAAGTCTACGTGCAGCTTTCAGGTTTCAGTGAGCAAGTCTGTGTGGTATACCATGGGGCAATTTTTTCTTGTTTCCTAGTTTTCTGTTTGAGTGGTGCAATGGTGTTGAATGTGGAGTGTAGTACATTTACAACACTATCAGTTAATTGATCAACTTGGGTTGGGCTTGGAGTAGAGCCTTCTGATGCAGGCCTATATTGGCTCAGTAAAGGCTCAAGGAGAGGAGGAGAATTTTTGAATATTTTAACCTAAAATTTACTCCCCTTCCCTATGGCTTTGTGACTGACCCCCCTCACAATGGGACTGTCAAACGGACCCTTATTGTTACCCCCATGACCCATCTCACTCCTTTAAGTTTAACACTAGCCTGGCCACTAGTCTGGCCGCTGCTACATTGTCCAGCCATAATTTCTGATAACCACCTACGGACTGACTACCATGTAATGTAAAGTGGGATAATACTCTGGAACTATTATGAACCTTAGCTAAAACCACAGACAACTTGTAGTCTATCATGGCTACTGCTGATTGTAATTTTCCTGCATGAACCCTGGCAGTTGGGTTAGCCCCTTGAGTCGTGGATCTGCCCAAAGTTTCTTCCTAGACTAACTAAACATAAGGGAGTTTTTCTTTGCCCCTGTTGCTCTTGGGTGCTCCTTCTGTAAAGCACCATGAGACAATACTATTGTAAAAGGCGCTGTATAAATAAAACTGAAAACTGAAACATAGGTACTTAATGGCTAAAACTTGTCATCTGTTTCTCCCAGAGGCACAAATGCTGGCTAATTTATGGCTCACACATTGAATGTGTACAGTTTTACACAACATGTGTTGTCCTTAATCACACTTGCCACACGTGTCAAAATTCTGCACTGAAGTGTCATTTTTACACATCTTTTTTTGCTGTACAAGCTCGTACAACAGGATATGATTGGATTTACTTTACTATTACTTTAAGGCATAAACCAGCAGACTCCAGAGCAATTTTTTCCACCATGCAATAAGGTTTATGAACACTGAAACAAAGACACCCTGAGCCAGCCTGTCTGCACTATAACACTTTCCTTTTTTTCCATCACAAACACATACGTACACACACACCCTCTATCTCTCTCTCTCACTCTGAACCCTCAAATCAATTTTTCCCTCTCAAAAATGTACTTAATCTAATTGGATAGTCATTGGGCTCCATGACTCCAAGGCTATCTGAACACATAACACACATTTTAATCATTTTGGGTATTCCAGTCAAAAATGACCGAACTATAAGAAAATTAATGAGTGACACCACAGTAACTGTACACAAATCAGATGGACCGTGTAAGAGTGTTTGTGTTCACTTACACAAACATAGGCACACCCCTCACTCCTTATTTTTACTTCCAGTGACATCCTTCACCAAATACCTATTTCCAAGAGCAAGATACTGAACCCCAAATTGCTCCCTGTGGCAGGCTGGCGCCTTGCATGGCTGTGTTATCGTGACAGTTCATTTAAACTTCATGTTGAGTTGGACGAATTGATATGTGTAATACGGCCAGAAAAGTGGAACTTCTTGAGTGAACTTCTCTGAGAATAATGCACGTTCTAAACAGCACATCAGAATTGGAAATTTGATCAAGCAGCGGTATAACTTTGTATAACTGGCTACCTCTGAAGTAGATCTGAAAAATTTTAATCACCGTTCCATATCAATGTGCTTATGAATGGTAACCAACAACCGTAGTAAAGTATTTCACACTGCACTTTCCCCCCTTAACGGTATATATAATTAGTTATTAGATAAGTTATTTTCTGAAGTTCATGCACATGATTCCTAAATATAAAGAAAGTTATAGTCTGAAATAAAATTATATACAAAATACAAACAGGAGATAACGGCCTTCAAGGTGATCAGCTAGATCAGCTAGAGTTCTTCGTTGACCTTGCCATTATTTCCATCGAGCTGGTCACCTTGTCAGCCATTATCCCTTACTTTTTGGAAAGCAAAAACACAAGAATCTGACTCTTATATTAGCATAATGAGATGTAATAAAGATTCTTGAAGATTCCTCTCCAATCTTATTCAAAGCTTTTAATAGGTAGAGCTCAGGTCCATCAAAAAGCAAGAAAGGAGTTACAGGAAGCCAAGTGAAATTTGTGACTGCTTCAAGAGCAAACGTGGCAGGTTTATGAGAGGTCTGAAGCCTCACATAAATTTCAGTCACACATACTGCAAGACCTCTTCAAATAAAAGATGAGAGTAAAGCATGTTGCCTTGTCAATCTGTCATCCAAATCCCACTCCTGAAATTGTGGCTGTTTACTTGGCTGCAAGGCCAGGAGGTATTTAATATAACAGAGAGTTTCTAGGTTACCAACAACATGCTATTTTTGGATTAAAGTGTTTTTCTGAGTACTTAAGTGCTGTAAGCTTATACAAATAAAAGAGGAAAGAAACACATTTTCCATGAAAAGTAATATGATAAAGATTGTTGAATCTCAGGGTTTAAAACCTCTTCATCTGGATTTGAAAAAATATGAAGGGGCACATGATGAGGCTAGGGTGACTCAAATGGACTGGAAGTCACACCATCAAGAGAGAGGTTCTTTGGCACAGATGTATGACTCATCCTGCCTTGTGTGTGGGTGAAGTAAGTGTGATACTGCCAGCTTCAAGCAAATACAATTCCCAACCCAGCATAATGTCACATTCCCTCATATCTTATTTTGAGAGCTGAGGTACCTGAATGAAGAACTGAAAAATTATATCAGGAACATTACTATAGACAAACCACAGTGGAAAATGTACATACATTCAGGGTGAAATTTGAACATCAATCAGTATTATTTCTAGTATTTTATAAGGGTTCAGTACATCTCTCCACATAATTTGTAAAAATAACTGGTGACACTTAGACTCACTGCCTCTGTCAAGCGTCTGGAATAGCTGTGTTGTGTGATCTGTATTCACATGGGGAATGTCTTGGGGAAGTGATCCTGCGGCAGAGCTGCTAGGGCCTACTGTCTCTTTCTACATAGACTTTGTTTGAATTGGTCATAAATTCACTTTAATGAGCATGGGAAGGCAAACTGTCCTTCACCTTACTGACAGAATATAATACCTACGATAATACCTGCTACTTGATGGTACGCTTGTAGCCTCCACTTCCACCTATTAAATGCTAATTATGATTATCAACCAGTGTTTTCAATTCATTTCTGCACGCACAGCATAGATACTTGTATTTCTGCAAACACTCTTTTCAAGCTGGGCCATGGTTGCAGCACACATTCCAGAGACAGTGTGGTCACTCTAATCTGTTTTCAGGACACCAAAATGTAAATCAAGCCATTCTGCACACACAACATAGGCAATAGTGTGTTCCTGCCCTTAAAAGTGTTGCTAACATAAAGATAGTTTGCTTGTCTGTTTATTTGTTTATGCAACAACATGAAGGTGAATATTAGGTGAACATGGCTCTTTGTGACAATGAAGCACTAAAATATAACATGTAGGCTACTTATGAAAGCAGACAGAACATTCAGCAAGGACAATGTTAGGTGTTCTACTGTCATTTTACTCAGGGCTGCCATAATTTGTGCAGAGTAGTATTGCCATCTTATCTTGCAGCATTTGGTGTCAAACAGATAAATTGATTAGGACTAGAGGAAAGGCCTACCTGTTTGGGAAGCCTACAGAAGTTCCATTATGTAGCATGCTTATTTCCCATATATCTGTATTAATTCCAGGTCAGTTGGAATGTTCTCTTGACACCTCTCCTCTCTCTCCTCAGTTGCACTGGTTACAGTGCATGTAAATGGCACAGGACCTATGGGGACCCAAGTTCAAGTGCAGCCTGCAGTCTTTCCCTGATCCTACCCACTCTGTCTTCCACTCACCTTTTGCCTATTTCGGTTTGGGGGTGGCATAGGGCTGTGTAGAAATGGGTGGGGTGGTTGGGGCAAAAAGTGAAAAATGTGACTATGTGGAATGGAGGTGGTGGTATTAGAAATACTTAAGGTAAAATAATGTAGTGTGGGTTTGTAGATGCATAGCATAGCGGTTAAGGAACCTGGTTAGCATGCTAGTATACCAGTTGCCACTGTTGTGCAAGGCATTTAACCTGAAGTTTCTCTAAGGGAGACTGGTCCTGAATTAATAGTTGACAAATGTAAGTTGGTTTCAGAAGTGTCTAAATGCATAAATGTAAATAAATATCCTATCATATGGCTTTCAGCAGTTTCTGAAATTGGGGCATGGGTAGAAAAAAAATAATCAACTCCTAAGCTCAGTTGTCAGTAAGCAGTTTGTTAAAATCTACATTTAAAACATGCGCTGTTGGCTGAAGTGTCTGGACATCAACTATGACAGATAATGTAAAAAGAAATAATACTTCTGAGCTCTATAACACAGCTCATGCAGTTCAATCAAATTTTATTTATACAGCGCCTTTACAATAGTATTATCTCATGATGCTTTACAACAAGGAGCACCCAAGAGCAACAGGGGCAAAGAAAAACTCTCTTGCGAAAGATAGTCTAGGAAGAAACCTTGAGCAGATCCACGGACAACCAGTTGTTACCATTTGTCCATGGTTTTAGCTGAACATCATAATAACTCCAAAATACTGTACCACAACATTATAATGGTAGTTAAGCCATAGGTGGTTGTCAGTTGTATGGCAAGACAGAGCAGTAGCAGCCATGCATAATGTTGAAGTCCAGGAGTGAAATCAATCATGGAGGTAGCACTGGGAATGACAGTGCCATTCTGAGGAGTGATCAGTCGTGGGGCCTATGGAAGGAGAGTTGGCATGTGCATCTAAGAAGGAGAGTCAGTTCTTCCGTTAAGATCCTCCCGTGCTTTGCTTGACTACAGGTAGCATAAAGCTGCTTCCACACTGCCCCAACAAATGGCAACAAACACCAACAGTTGGGTCAGTGTGGCCCATCAGTCTATATTTGTTTGTTCTTGTTAGATAGAGTTGGAAAAGTTTGACATGTTCAGTCGTGTATTGTGGAGTTGCAGAATGTCTGACAAACGTAGAGTTTTTGAGAAGAGACCCCAGATATATCCTTTGGCAAAGTGCCTTTTCAATTTCTTTTAATACTTAATAATGTGTGTTGACTGCAGAAAGTATGCTTGTGAGACAATTAAAGACATTAAAACTTTTGCTAGGTTTTATTTATCCTTATGTAACCTGGCAGACAATTTGTGTGTTAAGTTTTCTTTGTGATCCATTGCATTGGGGCTATGGGTTATACTGGGGAAATACATCTTTCTGTTTTTTAATTTTATTTACAATCTTATGTTATTTCATAGTGTATGTGATGCGGTATACAGTGTTTTAATACTTATGTGTGATATTAACATTGTGTGTTTAATATTTGTAATCCTGTAATGTAACCAATGACGGTGCAGGGTGAAAGGTCACGGAGAAAGAAAAAAAAAGTGCCTGTAAGGGCAGCGCACAGCGCACCCAAGCATCGACTCAGGCCTGCATAGGGGACACTGGGCAGGGGGTGAGACATAGTACAGTGTGCCGGATTAGTGTTAGTACAAATCTGACTGGGCCCAATATTTATTACATTATATATTATATTACAGTTGAACAAACTTTAGTTAAATGTTACTCTTAAAGTGCGTGTATTTACAAAAGGTTGGTGTATTTGTGTTTGACTAACCTGTGTTAGTTACTTCATTTTGATAAGGATCCTATTATTGCATTCTGATGTGCATTGGTGGTGTTCCTGTTTGTTTTCATTTCTGTTGATTTTACTAATACATTTACAAGACAAAAGGAACATTCTATTTAAAAATACTTTATTTACATACAATTCATCATAGTGATAGTATCGTGGCAGATCGCACTTTATTTATTGTAGAACTAAGACGATGGTGTGATAGTGAGGAACTGCAAGATTCCCATGTCTTTAAGTTTGTTATTGATAATAGTTCGGAGGTTGCTGAAATTGAGGAGGTTGCACACTCAGTCAAGTGTTTAGGTCGTGTGCGTGTCAGAGGTAGGAAACATCATGCTGAACAGGACAAGTGGATGGTACTCTGTGAGTGCAAAGAGTCTGTTAACTCATCTAGTGTTCCTCCTGATATCCTACCTCCTGGTCATGAGCGTCCTTGGTTACTCATTTCACTCTTTAGCAGCATGATAGAACCCAGTTCAGTACTAAGTTGAAGAGTTTCTTGAATGCTGAACAGAAGACCAAGGAAGACCTACGAGCAGTAGTCAATGCTACAAGATCCTCTCCAGAGTCAATTATTCGTGCTTTGGGTCACATGGTGGAAAAGATTGCAAGGCCATCCATGGATAACAGTGGATACCGACACCTGCGTGTATTCTCTGGCCTTTTGCCTACACCAGCAGGTGAAGAAGAATTTGAATAGTGGATTGAGGCTAGAACAGGCTAGATTAATGGTAGAAGAGGGTGAATTGTCTTCAAAAGAGAAAAGACGCCGGATTATAGAAAGCCTTAAGGGCCCTGCATTAGAAGTGGTCAAGGCAGCATGCATTGCCGATGAAAATGTGGGCCCAACAGAATGTTTAAACGCTTTAGAGAGTGCTTTTGGAACTGCTGAAAGTGGTGAAGACCTCTATTTTTCCTTTTGTCTTATGCAACAGAAGCAGGGGGAGAGATTGTCTGACTTTCTTCGAAGGCTAGAGCCGCACTGACTAAGGTTATTAAAAAGAGGGGGTATTAGGGCATCCAAAGCAAACAAAGCTAGGTTAGAGCAACTTATTAGAGGGGCTGTGGTTTCTGACCTGATGTTGGTTCAGCTTAGGCTGAGAGAGAGAAGGAGCACTCCCCCTATCTTTCTAGATTTGCTGACTGAGATTCGTGTTGAGGAGGAGTATGAGGCTTCACAGTCAAAATTGAATGCATCAGTACATACTGTCAGTACTGACAAAGAAGCTAATGTCAGGTCAAAAGATATCCATGCTCTTAAAAACGAAATCAAAGAACTTAAGTCAATGGTTGCTGCTATGGATGTGGCCTCATCCAAACCCACAACCAAGAATGCTGTAACCAAAGCTAAAGTACTACCACCTGAACCTGTGAGTGACTCAGAGGTGACTGCTGAGGAAGCATGTTATGAGACTCAAACAGAGGTTAGATCTTGACGAGTAGTTCGCCAGATGTTTCAGCTGCTGCTTTACCAGTAGACACCACCAGGGGTGTCCCAAGGAGAAGTAGTGATGAAAATCGAGTGAACTTTTTTTATCAGTGTGGTGAAAATGGCCACTTTAAAGCCACTTGTACAAACGCTGAGAACCAGTCAGACAGCACAACAGGCTAGAGACAAAGAGGGTAACAGTGGTGTGTGTTCTTCCAAAAGAAGTGCAGTCAAAACACTGACTGTTAGTGGGCTACCTAAAGGGTTGGTTGGCCCTTCCTCTCTTGTGTCAGTAAAAATAATGTAAAGTAAAGTAATGTGCCTATTCAGCCGGTATCTGGGCTGGCCATATGGGGTTTAAGCGATACCAGTTACCCATATAAGGGTTATGTGGTGGTTAATATGGAATTCCCAGCAGAGGTGACTGGTGTTCCTGAAGACATCTCAGTGCTTGCATTCATTTGTCCTGGACCAAAAAGCCCAGATCAGATTCCAGTAATTTTGGGTACAAATGCAAGTCAAATGCAAGCTCAAGCGATTAGCAGCATTATGAAAGGACACCACAGGGGTTGATCCTTATCAGACATTAGGTCTAAAGGCCAGTTGTTTTTCAGAGCAACCAGTTCTGTCTTCCCTGGCTGAAGAGGGTGTTGGATGTGTACAATGGCTGGGTCCCAGTCCATTGACCATACCTCCAGGTAGGAGCAAGCAGGCAGATTGTTGTGTGGAGCGGAAACGGCCACTGTCCAATGAAGTGTTTATGGCTGAAGCATCCAATACTGATCCGTTGCCTGCTGGAGTACTCCTACAGCCAATCGTAATGTCGATCTGCAGTGAAAGAACAGCGTGTGTCAGTGCATGTACAAAATGAGTCACAAAGAGAAGTTGTCATTCCGGTGGGTACAGTTATGGGCCGTCTGCACCCTGTAGACCCCATTCTTTCAGTCCCTGAGAACTTGAAAGCTAAAATGAAATTTGATGTCAAGATGTTGAACTTTGGTAATTCACCAGTTCCGAAACACTGGAAAAGGTGATTATGCCAAAAACTGTCAGAGAGCGACGATGTTTTTTCTTTGCATGAATGGGATGTTGGATTGGCTTATGGCGTGGAGCATCACATCCGACTTACAGATACTAGGCCCTTTCGTGAACGGTCCCGCCGATTGGCCACAGCAGATTTGGATGATGTTAGGAAGCACATCCAAGACCTGTTAACTGTAGGTATTATCAAGGAATCTAGAGGTCCATATGTATCCCCAATCGTGATGGCACGAAAGAAGAATGGGAGTGTTAGGATGTGTATAGACTACAGAACGTTAAACCGCAGCACAGTACCCGACCAGTACACCACCCCCCGTATTGACTACGCTCTGGACTGTCTATTGGGCAGTAAGTGGTTCTCAGTCTTAGACCTAAGAAGTGGCTACTACCAAATTGGCATGGCGGAGGAAGATAAAGAAAAAACGGTCTTTATCTGTCCACTAGGCTTTTACCAATTTGAAAGGATGCCACAAGGGATTAACGGGGCCCCAGCCACTTTCCAACGCCTAATGGAAAAGACGGTTGGTGACATGAACTTGCTTCAGGTGTTGGTTTACCTGGACAACTTAATTGTGTTTGGGAGGACATTGGAGAAACACGAGAACCGTCTTCTCAGAGTTCTCGACAGACTATCAGAGGCAGGGCTGAAGGTCTCCTTGGACAAGTGCCAGTTCTGCCAGCCACAAGTGTCATATCTTGGACACATTGTCCCAGCTGAAGGTGTGGATACTGACCCATCCAAGGTAGAAGCTGTGAAGACCTGGCCCCAGCCCACTGACCTAAAAAGTCTGTCATCCTTCCTAGGCTTCTGTGGGTATTACAGGAGATTTATTAAGAACTACTCTGCCATTGTAAGGCCGTTGACAGAGCTGACAAAGGGATATGCTCCCACCCAAAAGAAGCTAAAGCCAATCAAAGCCAATGACGCTTACATACGTGTTATCGTCTGCGAAGCTGAATGCTACAGGGCATAGGTGGCTCGCTTCATTAGCGACCTATGACTTTAATATCCAGTACCGTCCCGGCAGACATAACATTGATGCAGATCTGCTATCCCGAAACCCACCACAGAATGACTACTCACAACAGTGGGAGAACATTCCTTCGCCAGGTGTGAGGGCCATTTGCCAGCGAGCTCAGGTAGACCATAGTGATGGGTCGCCACAGTATGCTGTCTTGTTAGGGGCCTCCCCGGATTGCTTTCCAGAGGCTTACACCTGTCCGGTTCATTTGAATAATGGAGGCCTGGAGACGCTTACTCGACATGACCTGATCCGTGCCCAAAGTGCAGATGCTTCGATAGGACCCATCCTCAAAGCCTATAAGCAAGGCAAGTGGACCAAGAATGATGACTTACCGCCTGAAGTGGAACTAATGAGACGAGAACAGAACAAACTGATGTTAAAGAGTGGACTTCTACACCGATTGATTAAGAGACCGTTAGGATCAGAGGTCCTTCAGCTTCTCCTACCTTCTAAATATGTGCCTATTGTCCTGAGGGAAATGCATGATGATATGGGACATTTATGGGTAGAGAGGACCACTGACTTACTAAGATAACGATTTTACTGGCCTAAAATGTCTAGTGAAATAGAGAAATATATTCAGAATTGTGGTGCCTGCGAAACCCGTGAGAGTCCCGTTCAGAAAGCCCCTTTACACCAGATAACAAGCAGTGGGCCGATGGATTTAGTGTGTGTTGATTTTGAGCCTTGAGCCAGATAGCAGAGGAATGAATAGTATACTAGTGGTAACAGACCATTTTACTAGATATGCACAGGCCTACCCAACGAAGAATCAGAAGGCCCTCACTGTCGCCAAGATCCTTGTGGATAGGTTTTTCCTTCACTATGGACTACCGGCACGAATACATTCTGATCAGGGACGTGACTGAGAGCCAACTCATTAAGGAAATGCTGACAATCATGGGAGTGCGGAAATCGAGGACAACACCGTATCATCCACAAGGTGACACTCAGCCGGAATGATTTAACCGAACACTTCTGTCGATGCTTGGGACCTTGAGTAAGGAGAAGAAGCGAGAACAAGAGGATCTGAAAAGAGCGTACCGTTTAGCTACAGAGGCTGCCGATAAGATGCATGGTCGTAACAAGAGGTCTCATGACAAAAGAGTAGCTACCCAGGTGCTGAGCATCGGGGACCGAGTGCTACTCAAGAATCTAGGACTAAAGGGTAAACATAAGCTCCAGAGCCACTGGAGCCCAGAGCCTTATGTGATTGTGGAGAAACTGCCTAATCTACCAGTATATTGCGTCAGACAGGAAGGAATGAGACGGCGAGTAAAGACCATTCACCGTGAAGATATCCTTCCTATAGGGCAGTTGGTGAGGGTGCCAGAGGTGGGGAATTCAACACCTACGAGACGTCTAAGGAAAAGACGGAGGACTGAAGAGGCAGTCAGACAGGGAACAGAGAGCGAAGAAATGAGTGAATCATCAGTTGAGTGTAGAGGATGCGGACCATGTAGGTTCTACAGGAATGAACTGAATGAGTTGTTGAATAGACACCGTGAAAAAGTTTTAAGTACAGATCCTATATCTGGACCGGAGTCAGAGCATTTTTCAGACCATGAGATTGTTACTGAAGGGGATGATGTAATGGATATTGAAGTAGTTCCTGAAGAAATGATAAGTGATGGAATACCAGATAATGATATTTCTGAAGCAGGTCCCACAGTTGGCTCTGAGCCCCACATAGATTCAGATGAGGGAGGGACTGTTGAGGGTTGTGATAACCTAGCAGATCAGAACCTGTCGAGAAGAGAAGGGTTAGGCCAGTCATTCGCCTTACCAATGACAAACCAGGTATAGCAAAAGACCAGCCCATAACCATAGCGCACAGAGGCATTATTATTAAAATAGGATGAACATGGTAGAGGTTAAAATAATGTTATTCTTTTCTGTTGCTTTTTTTGGATATTGGGCAGGGTGAAAGGTCACGGAGAAAGAAAAAAAAGGTGCCTGTAAGGGGCTAAAAATGAGTCAGTTGAAGTTTACGGAGGGGGAGACGACAAACTGAGTTAGTCAATGAGATGAGCTACTGTTTCTTTCAGTTAGAAAGTGGTCTGGGATTGTAACCTAATTTAGTAAGACAACTGTTAAATGTTTTAGACGTATAGTGTATGTGCAAAACTGAAGTCTGAGCATGGCTGGACAAGCTAAAGAAACCCCGCAATTGCAGACAAGGTAGCTATCGTGTTTGCCAGAAGAACTGTCGCTGAAGCTCAAGTTTGGCAGGCTACGCTAACTACAGAGTGTACAGAGACTGAATCTAACGTGGACTGCGTCCTGGGGATCTATGCTGGAGACTGCGGCAGAGGTTTGAGTTCAGCTGAACTGCTTGCCAGGGCTGCGCGTTGGAACTAGTGTGAGTAGCCTTTCTCTTTTGTTTGCGCTCTTGGCGCGAAGCGGGCATTTTCTGTTAAAGGCCACAGCGCACCCAAGCATCGACTCAGGCCTGCATCGGGGACACTGGGCAGGGGGTGAGACATAGTACAGTGTGCCGGATTAGTGTTAGTACAAATCTGACTGGGCCCAATATTTATTACATTATATATTATATTACAGTTGAAAAAACTTTAGTTAAATGTTACTCTTAAAGTGCGTGTATTTACAAAAAGTTGGTGTATTTGTGTTTGACTAACCTGTGTTAGCGAAATTGAATAGTTACTTCATTTTGATAAGGATCCTATTATTGCATTCTGATGTGCATTGGTGGTGTTCCTGTTTGTTTTCATTTCTGTTGATTTTACTAATACATTTACAAGACAAAAGGAACATTCTATTTAAAAATATTTATTTGCATACAATTCATCATAGTGATAAATCCAGAAGTTCATTACAGTGGATACCTATTGAGTTAGTTGTTTAGAGAACCCAGGGTCTCACTGCAGTACCATATAGCTGGGCTGGGGCGCTACACTTATTTTTATTTGTCCTGGGCCTCCATTCGTATACGAGATGGTATGTCGCCGCTATATGGTATGGAGAGTGAGGAGTTGTTGTCACAGCTTTGGACTCTGCCCCCGCATCTTCATTTTGCATTGCAAGCTTTATGAAGAAGGCTGCAGGCACTCTGCTTTTAACTCAGATTGTTAACTCTGTATGTGAGAAGAATGCCTTTATGCCCTGCTTTCTAGTTCTCTCGATTACATTGTGAGCATTCTGTTCTTGTTGGTGAGGTCCTCTTTAAATTGTATGCTCATCTCGGCACACACCCTGTAGTTTTTCGCTTGTTTCCAAAGTACGTTGCAGTGGGTTCTTGAGGCAAATTGCAGGATGATCTGGCGAGGCTGCCCATTTATAGGCTTACCAAGTCTGTGAACATAGTCCACAATAATGTCTATTTTATGTGACCAGTCAGGGTATCATCTTTGATAGCTCTTGTTAGCTCTGCTGCCATCTGTCGTGTATTTTCGCCCTCAGTATACGTTAGTCCATTTAGACAGAGGTTCCATCTTCTTTGGTATCTCTCTGTCTCCCATTTTTCTCTTTTAGCACCATGCTCTCCTTAGCTCTCGCACCTCCTTTTCCAGAGCCTTAGTCTTCTCTTCTCTACATTTTCCTTCGTTAACTGAAAAACTGAGTCAAAGTTGGGAGAATACATTCATTTCATTATAATCTTGGACTAGACATACTAAAGATGCTCCGCATGCTATCTTGCTGGAAGTCCTATTTAACCGTGCAGGTGCACTATCACCTTTAACAGTGAGTGCGTTTACATGCACGGCTTAATCCGATTATCTGCCACAATGCCTCATGTGTCCTGTATCCCAGACCCAGCTCAATCGGATTGAGAGAGGTGGTGTACACCTTTTGATAAACCGATCGATGGGCATGTAAGCATGCAATCAGATTCATGGACTAGATTTTCCTGTTTCCGCATGTGTAGAGATAAATGCATCGTGACACAAATATACACACAAATAGCTTAAAAGTACTAGCGGCACCACAAAGTTATTTCATTTATCTTACCATACAAACCTAGCTAGAAAGTAGAAAAGGCTGCTAAGTGTGGTATTAACTGGCTGCAACCTTGCTAACATTAACATCTAGCCAAATGGATGAAAGTGAACGTAATTGTGATGATGATGTAAGCTACTTTCTCATAATCTTAATAGAGACCTTGTACATCAGACCTTTTATATCAAGTTCAACGAGTTTATTTGTTACATCTGTTACTCCACAACTTGCTAAGGGGTGCTAGCTAAGGGACGTCAGATGGACGTAATCAAAATGACAATGTGACGATTGGAGTGAATGCATTGAGGCATCTAAACATGGATTGAATGAGACTAACCTTAGTCCGATCGGGAAACAACAACAATACTCAACAATACGTGCAACAATACTCACTGTTATACACTCCCACTTTTAATGATCTCCAGCCTATCAGAACTTCATTTGTCCCATCTAAAATCTACATTGCATTAATATTTCATAGAAATGAATTGTAGCTATGATTCAATAGACAAACATAAGTACATTATTTATAAGCAGAAATACAGTGTTGTTCTGAAGAGATGCAGAACACATTGGCTAATGTGGTCCAATGTTGTTGAAACAATGCTAGTTGCATTCAGCCCCTACTACAAGGATTCACAGATGGATACCCTTACAGTGTTAAACAGTGTTAATTTTGGCTCACAGCATTCTGTGTTGCCTTCCGAAATGGCAGCTCCTTGCAAAAACTACAGAAAAAAAATCATGTGCAATGACAAATTGGGTTAGAAGCACAAGATTTAACAAAATGCTCACTTGACACTATGCTTAAACAGTGTGTCTCTTCTAGGCATCTCAATGAGAAAATAAATGTTACAGTAAGAAAATGAACAAGATTTTTTCAAATAGTCAGGCAACAAAGCCCTTTAAGCTTGAAATTTGTGAGTAGTCAACGTTTGCAGGCCAGTCAGTAACTCATAAGTAGCCTCATGCAGTGGACGTGCACATCTCTGAGCAATGACAATGCTAAATACCTGTAATGATGAGCCTTTTTGCTTCATCTAGAAAATCAAGGCATGTGCAAAAACAGAATTTAAATATAAATCAGGCATCACTTACTTTTATTCTAAGGCGCACCAAGACTAGGCTTATTAACTGTAAACTGCCTTGGCTACAAAGCATGTCAACAACACAGGTTAATTTAACAGGAGCAATCACTGGAACTAAATCAAATAAACTTTGAAGAAATTAACTTCAGTGCAAGGGACAGTGTATCATTTATCAGTACTTTATTGCTCTTTATCTGTAGGCTAGCAATAAGGCACTAGAAGCATAAGCAGCAACATTATTTTGAATGGAATTTCCAAACATTAAACAGATTAGATTTTTATTGAAGTGTAGTTGTCTGCATTCAAACTTTTGTTGTGATTTAAATATTGTGCCACTAATACTGTGTAAACAATAATAAGCATTTAGGGCACAGCCTACCAAATAACCAACGCCAAGAAAGTTAAAGTAGGGTTAATCCAAAGTATTCAAAGGTATTTGGATAACATTACAAAATACATTGTAGGGCGTGTATTCTGTTCTGTCTGGTATCTATAATGGAATACATTTGAAAAGTAATGCTGTTCTTTATCACTACAATTGCCATTTCAGTCCATTGCATGAACCTAATAGTCAGGCTAGTGCCGCCAAGTGCTTCCGCTCAATATCACATTTAGTCTACAGGCTACACTCTATACAGGCTACACTCTATACTGGACAATGACCGCCACCCCCTACACACCATCTTCATCAATCAGAGGAGTTTGATCAGCAACAGACTCCGGTCCCTTCTCCTGCAGGACAGACAGGCTGCGGAGGTCCTTTGTCCCCAGGGCCATACAGCTGTATAACGGCACACAGAAGGAGCTGAGCATAATGGACTGGACTGCTTGATCCCACACACACACACTCACACTCATATGCTGTCCCTGGTGATGACTATACTACTATGGACAACAATATACTGCACTACCATGATAACTACTGCACTAAATGACTCCTTTACAACATTGGACAAACTTACTGGGTCATTGTAATCTATCTACCTGGATTACCGCAAGGCACCTTATCGCGACACTTCTCTACCTCGTGGATTTATCATTACTTTTTTTTTTTTTTTTTTTGAATGTTGTATGAATGCAGATGTGTGCAATATGTTTGATTTGGTCTGTTTTTGCATTGTGTATTATGTGTATTATGTGTATGCTGCTGGACACCTTAATTTTCCTTCAGGATCAATAAAGAAACTCTACTCTACATTTCGTTTCAGCACAGTCAGGGAGCTCTCCATAAGGCTAGGGTTTCCTCTGACAAATTTTCGCTGTGCAATCAGCAAGTAGAGGGCTATGGCATGCCCAATATTTTTAAAGTTCTTAGAAAGTATCTGCCAATGAGGAATGAAATAGACTAAATGCCAATTGAGGGATTCTACTTGCTTTGCACAGAGAAATGATATGAAAGCATTTTCCACACCAGGCTATCAACATAAGCCAGCACAAATGAAGACATAATGAGGGCAGAAGGGATTAGTAAAAAAAGGAGTAAAAAGAGCAGAAGGCATAAGAAGTAAAGAGAGGAAGAAAATCAGCAACTAAATCGCTATAGCCCACTAGCCACGCTAGCTTTGCCTAGTACCTCCTCTCATAGTCTATTGCATTTCATTACAGATGGCCTACTAGCAGAGAGGGCTGAAGAGGGGTGAGAGTTGCCAACATTTGTTTAGTTTTAGAGGATTTGTGATTATTTCAAACCTAATAGTGTAAGATACTGTTACTGTTCATATTTGGAGAAAATGAACTTTATTTCAGGTCAGGCAGCTACCACTCACCACCAGTTGTTAGCGAGCTAATGCTAATGAACTAACATAACATTTTAAATTTAGTGGTGTTATTTCACTGAATGGCAACCACTTGGAAGACATTACTGACATTAATGTAAGTGGGCAGAGCAAAATAAAGGTAAGTAACAATATATTAATGTGTTGGATTGGGTTACACCCCTCAATCCTATCTGTGATCCAGTCCTAGGTCTGTGATTGGTTGAGCCCCGAGTAGTCTGATATTGGCGGGACCTTCAGTTTGATATATAGTAAGCATTGAGTGTGGCATGACCCTTTCCTTCCTGCTGCCGTGTTGTAGCCAGAGCACCTGTGTGGTGGCTGGCGTGAGGTGTCCAGTTTGGGTGTGCGCTGCGTTGTTGAGGGTTCTGCGACTTCAGTTTCTTTCTGACTAGTCTGGTTCAACTGTGAGGTTTGCGGTAGCCGAGGCGGTGACTCAAATATTACGGAAATCTCTGTCTCTATTTGCGCTTTCACACAGACTGCCATTTACGCGGTAGAAATTGAATTTACTTACACCCTTTAATGTGCGGTCTGAAGCTAGTAATGCGTGTGAATTGGGTTACAGGTGGAATTGTTAGCGCGTCTACGGTTTCCCTCACCGGCTGCAAGTTGCTGTTCTGTTGCCATTGAGTTCAAGTCGGCCCATGCTTCATTTTGGTTATTTGTTTCTATTTTATTTTGTTTTGGATAGCGAGCCTATCCACCTCTCCGTGAGCCTTGCGGGTGGGCCTAAGGGAGGCTTATTGCTGCGTCATTGAGGTGGGCTCTGTATTGTAATCCCGTTTATGTGTTTTCTGTGATGTAGTTACGTTTGTAGTCACTTTGTTTTTTTGGTTTTCTCGTTTTTCTTTGTTTTCTAGTATCGCGGTGTTATACCGTGTCTGATCTGGTGACGCCAGTTATTGCTTTTTTGTTTGTTGTTATCGGATGTCGTCCTTCTGAATGTGTGTGTGTGTGTGCGCGCGTGAGTGTCTGCATCCAGGCACGGCAACCGAGGAGGCCGCACTCTTTCCCCTGCTGGCATAGTGTAACCGGTTGAATTCTCTCGACCAGCTCCTTTTGAGAAGTACCAACTAGTCTTCCCTTATTTTGGAAATATCTATAGCCAACATTGGACGGTGTTATCCTGTATTCAGTATTCTTTCTTTTCCTTCTGGGCAGGTACAGAGGCTCATCCCATAACAAGCCAGTCTTTAGGTGGTGTGTGCACTTTTCTCTTGCTGTTTGCACATTTGGTTATTTTAATTTTGCAGTGCTAATTTACTGAACTGTGTGTGTCTGTATTTCTCACGTGTGGTGTGTTCAGGATTTCTGCTGTCCCTTCTCTCCGTGCTGCTTGTGGTAAGCCTCCTCCCTGACCCATTAATGGTTATTCTTATTACCTGTAGTAGTGTGCCACATAGCAGTAGAGTGCAGCCTGCTCATCTCAGTGTGTCACTAGTGAATACCGGCCTGGTTTTCCTGACCGCAGTCCTTATTGTATGCCTATATAGTATTACTGTTGGACTGTTGTGCGGTGTGTGGATCAAGTACGAGTGAATGTTTGAATGATTTCTGTATTGTTTATGATTGTTGATTTTGCAACATATTTTGCTCTATTTTAGTCAATATTCAAAGATTTTTGCTACAAGGCTTTCTTGAATCTTTAGCCTATACCAGTGTCCTCCTGGCATGTCTTGACCAAAATAGGTGATGACAAAAGTCAAACTTGTCAGTTACAGTTTGGTCAGTGTGAACTGGCAGTTGGTTCTCTGAACGTTCTAAAGCAGGGATCGGCAACCCCTGGCAAGCGTGCCACATTTGGCATGCAGAGGGATTCTCAGTGGCACACCAGTGATGGTGTGCAGCCCTTGTTTTTATACATGAGAAAAGTTTGTCCATCTCATCTGCAGTTAAACAGCCTTGGCTGTTGTATAGGGTGAGTCTTCTGTAGTGTTACAGATGATAATGCACCCTACCAGCTTTAAACATCTTTCCACAAGCCACAACACTCAGCAGTTGTGGCAGGTTGTGCAGCAGTTGCCCTGATAGTTTGGGCATTCGGGCATATTGCTCTTAGATATTATGGGAGTGCTGTGTGCTTGTTGTATTTTGAAAGTTTTTTTTTATTTGCCCAACCTTTGTCGTCCTTATGAGACAGAACACGAAATTAAGTCAATCTAACATAGGAGTGATCAGAATTCAAGGCTTTGAACCGGTTCACATAACAAACAAACCTAATGATTGACATTTTGCTCGCAAATTAAAAAAAAAAAAAAGCTATTTGAACAGAACCGCCATCACCTGTTTCCTTTCAGTAAGTATTTTGCTTGCAGTATTTTTAAAAGACAGAGAAAGGTGCCTTCTAAGGAGCAGGGTATCCAATTCCTAACTTTTACTGCACACTCAGGGTGGAGGGAGCACTGGAAATCATTTATTTTCTATTCAGGGACACTGTGATAAGCACTGAAAGCATTTTGGGTATCGGTGGAGTGTTTTGGGCGTCTAGAGCTTTAGGAGGAAGTTAAACTTAAGTAAACTTTATGGTAATGACCTATGACACGGTTCGGTGGCATCCTATCAGAATGTTGACATCCCTCGGTCATATGTATCCCCGAGAACAAACTGTGTAGTTTGGGTTCCTATCAGAGCCATAGAAAGGGATGTTTAATGTTTTAAGCAGGAGTGCAGTTTATTTTCTCCTCATACCACTGGTCTAATCAACTGTAGGCTTTGCAGCACACATATTAATATTTAAGACGAAATGGAAAGGGATGGTGTGTCATCCAAACTCACCTGACTGTTTAGAGTCAGTGGCTGCAATTAAATAACCCATGCTTTTTAGCATTCAGGTTATGTAGGTGTTTTATTCTCATTCATGATGTAACCATTTGTAGTTCAAGAACAACGGTGTAGAGTTTTAGGCTGAGCAACATTTGTTTCAAGCATATGACTGCGATCCTTTAACTAAAAAGGATCGAACGTTCAAATGTTTCACATCTTGGCTTACTTTGCCGCTTTTAATGCTGTGTCCAGCGTTGCGTTTTGACTCTTTTATCGCTTTCGGCCAGTTAGATGAGAGAAGCACGATTAAAGTGCAGTGAGAATGTTACAAATATTTAGGCAGCAGCACTCTCAGCCATGGCCAGTAACTAGAAGAGCTGCACAGGCTAGGCCTCCCCTCAAGGACCCAAGGAAGCCATACATAGGATTGGTGGGGCAGCTGCCAAGATGGGGATGAACTGGGTACACTGCTTGTCTTGAGCGACTTGGGCTGGAAAAAGAGATTGTGACCATTGGCAGCAGTCTCTGCCTACTTAGAGGAAAATCATTGTGAGGGGGAGATGGGGATGGTGAAGAGCAGTCAGGGGACTGAGATTGGGATTTTGGTGTGGCACATCTGGTAGAGGTCAGAGAAAAGTGTCCTGAAATCATCTTGAACAAACAGCTGTTCTCTGAAAATGTAATTTCCTCTCCTTTTACAGTGGAGTCACCAAGAACAAGGGTTGTGGGATGAGGTGTTGAGAGCTGCCTTTTGACTCTTCCCATAGCTCTTTGGTTGTGGGGTGATGCTTGTGAGCTTGTTCGCTTGGAAATTCCGTTTCCAAAACTCCTCTGAATTCTTATGGGCTGTCGATTTTCCATAGGACTGAAAATCGTACTGTAGGTTGTAGAACTGGCTCTATATATAATAGTATGGCTGTAGTGCATGGGTTTTACAGTATCAGAGTGTACTGGTGTTAAGGTAATTACTCTTCTGTTTTTATTTTTGGGCCTGACACCCATGTGGCAATTTTCTGTACTCTACATTGATCTAACAGGGCAAAATGTTTCATCCACTCCATCTGCAATGATATCAGTCTGTTGGGGTGCATTCTCTGCATTCTGTTTCTGTACTTCTGTCATGAGAAATCTCTCGTAGTTCATCCGTCTTTGACGGCAGGGCATCAATCTTTGATTCCAGGACGGAAATCCTCTGTTCTAGTTCTCTGCCTTTTCTACAGGATCCCCTGGGTCTGGGTTTTGCCTCCTGGCATATTGTTTTCCAATGTCAAGGTGACAAGGTGTTTGGTTGTTACCAGTATTTTAGCTTCTCTAAAGTTGTCAAATAACCAGCAAAGTCTCCCGTTCAGTGTTCGAAGTATCGAAGTAAATTAACTTGTAGTGAAAATAAGTGAAAATAAAATGAAGAAATAGTGGAAAATTAACTTCAAGCAGGAGCAAAGCAAAAAAGCATTCTACTCGCTTGTGCATAATACAGTTCGTATTACAATCTAATATATCTAAAATATCTAAAATAATCGAATATATTTAAATATTTATTATTATTATTTATGTTATTAATTAATTATGTTATTATAGTCTGTTGATCAGATAAAATAAAGGTTTATTTTCCACTTTGATTTTCAATTTATTAGTTACCTTTTGCTGTTTGTGTTGATGGAGGGGGTAGTGTTGTATTTGAAGGTTATGGTCCCATAAGGTTTGATTCCATCTCTTCCTCAGTATTGAAGGATCTTACAAGAGACAGTTAAATGCCATGGTTCCTTTCACCTTACAATACATTGTTCTCCATATATGCAGTGTCTTGAACATGCATCTCATCATCTTTAAAATGGTACGCTCATTCAGAACAGCTTAGACTGTGTTGAATAGTTAAGATAATGTACCTTTCTGCACAAAATAATGTTGCTGTGATTTGGGAGCTCTGAGGCTGAAATTCTAGCTGCCATGTAGGACACACCTATGCAGAAGTGAATGGTGACAAAAGCAATAAACAAAACATGTATAACCCATAACATACATTTGAACAGAATGTTGAGAAATATACTCATAATTATCTCAACAATGGAGAAAAGGTCAGTGATATCCCCGCTATAAAACAGAGTTATTGCTTTTGTACTATATGAATTGTAACATGTGAATGGTTGACACTTTCTGGCAACAGGACCAGCTTCCCCAGGCCTGCATGGGCAAGCTCCAGCTCCCTGGAGCCCTTTAGGAGTGGATGCTGGGTTGCAGGGTGGTTGCGCCACATGGGGCGAAGGTGGCACAGGCGGGAGATATCATTCAACAACTGGAGGTTTGCAGGTTTGAGCCCCCCTCTGTCTGACCCCATCGAAGTGTCCTTGACCAAGATACTGAACCCTAAATTGCTTGTGGTGGTTGGCACCTTGCATGGCAGCCTCAGCCACCAGTGTGTGAATGGGAATGTGAGGCATACCTTGTAAAGCACTAGGGTTAGCTTGTAAAGCGGCATATAAATGCAGCCCATTTACCATTTTTAAGAGCTGAAACTGAAACAGTGAGAATGAACCTGGCGAGAGTCAGTGGTGTCAGAAATTTGCTCATTGGCCTTTGTACACCGCATGCAGTAGCCTAGACCTGGGTTACGTTAGTGATTTGCTGGCTATTTCAGCAGGCTGCAGTGTCATTGTTAAAATGAAACAGCATGTGGAGGCTGGAGTCAGTGTGTGCAGCTCTTTAGTTTTAAGTTGATTGTTGCATTACATTTTTTGCCTAGGATGTGAAAGTAGTTTCATTTTCTTGCCAGTGCCATCCAATGGGTAGAAGACACATTTGTATCAGGGGTTGGCAACCTTTGCCATGTAGTGCCAATAACAAATGGTCTTATTCATTTGCACACCAATCAACAGGTCAAAACATAAGGTGCCTAGGCAGTCAATCATTTCGGGTTCGCAAATATGGATTTTTCTCATGTCTAACAGTTAGGAATTGGACACACCACCCTAAAGTAGGTCTACGTTCCTCTGTCCTTAAGTTATCGAAAGTAGAAAACTTAGCTATTGAAGGGACAAAAAAATTGTATTTTAACTGGTGGAGGTTCAGGTAGCCTAGATTTTTAAAAAAAAATGTTCCTAGCAAAATGACAGTGACTTGGTTTGTTTTTGTTCCGTGAACCAATTCAACGCCTTGAATTCTGAACTCTCCTACCTTTGATTTACTATTTACTGTCATTTTGTGCTGTCTCAAAATTATGGATGTTGGACAGATACAGACAAAACTTTCAAAAATACAAGCACACATCACTTCTACCCATTATCTCCAGGAGGGATCATCAAGTTCAACATCAACTTTTTTTGCCCTCACTTGCGAAACCTGATGAACTGTATGTGGTGCAACCGCAGCACTGAGATTCGTCTTGTGGAAAAACGTTTAAAGCCAATAGGGTGTATTACTGTCTGTCACACTACAGAAGACACACCCTACAACAACCAATGTCTGTTCAACAGCAGATGAGATCGCCAAACTTTATAAGCACCATTGCTGGCACCACTAAGAATCTCTCAGTGTGCTAACCCTCACTGACCCATGCCTTTGACAGACCTGATGACAAAATGTATATATTGGATGAAAGCATAAACAAATAGCCTAGTTAGTGAGAGATAATGCATTTAGACATGGGAGTCTTAGTGCAAGTGTTACATTCAGTAGCCTACGGTCAGATGCGGAGTAGAGGACTGCAATTGTGACTTCTCACACATTGTAAATCTGAATCCGTAGTATCTAAGTAGTTCAGTTGTCCAACTGCAAATTCCTCTTGAAAACATATATGATTCTTATCTGCCCTATTAGAATGCATTGGCATCTAAATCCTACATAGAATTTGTGTAAACCCAGGAAGTATGGATATATTCTTTTAAATGTCATTTGTGAATTGTTAGTTTGGAACACCAGTGATTCATAAGCCCACTATATACTGTACGTAAAAGTGTATTTATGACTCACAGAGGCAGGTGTCACTGCTCTGTCTCTGCTGGTGACAACCAAAACAATCTGGTGCAGTGATGGGCCTGGACTGACCTCTCTGGCAGCAGGGATAACAGCATGAGGTTCTTCCGTTGACACATCCAGTCACACCATGTATCCCAGATCTCTTGTTGAGGACACTCAAATTACAACCAATTGTAGAGAGAAGGGCAGAAAATCCAGCACTGTCAAAAAGTGTTCAATACCCTAACAGCTTACTGAGCCCCATGAGTCATGTGTTTGTGGTGGATGGCTCTGCATTAATGACTTCAATTTAGAGGGAGAGATGTAGAGGAGTGGTTGTCATGCATCATGTCCATATTAATATTAAACATCTTCTATGTGGTTAAAAGAACCATTTGCTTAAACAATGGCAACTGATTCATCTTTGCGGAGACCATTTTTATTTCTACACAATATTTTGTAGATGCCCTGCAGAGAATACTTGTTTGACACACACACACACACACACACACACATACTAGTTTTCTATCTGCAGGTGCCCATAAACATTCACAATCACATACTGTTTCCATCTGATACACTGACCACCTTTACCAGCCATCTGTCCCATGTGCCAATGCAGTAGCTTTGAATTATTCAATATATTTTCTGACAGAATACTGTGCTCACCTTGTGTCAGCTGCCTTTAAACCTCACAGTCAGCCTCAGTAAGTGTGACACACTAGATCACGTATCGTTACTGGAATGAGGACAAAAAACTGAAAATGATGAGAAACAAAAAAGAGAGGAGGGCAGTTTGTTTTTCTTTCTGATTTTTTCCACTTTAAAGTCAAGGTTAGGGTGCCATGTGAGCTGTGAACATTTCTTTAGTCTGGTGTGGTCATCACTAAAACTCTGCCCTAATGACAGTTACACATGGGGAGCCAAATAGCACTGTGTAAATATATGGGAGGAGCGAATACTTTTCCACCCTAATAACCTTGGAATGGCCACCTGAGAAGCGAGGAAATTGCAAGGGGCCTGGCTAATGTGGGTTTTATAGACAACATCATAACAATGCTCAGAGACATCAGAATCAAATCAAGTTTAATGGCAATGAAATCCCTAAGTAGGTTTTTAGGACATGGTCATATATCACAACAAAAAATTTATAGGGACTGAGTCACTGTAGAATATCAGCAGATGGTCAGAAGTATTGATGGGAAACATAGAATCTTAAATATCATGTCTTCCTGCCTCTTGCTCTTTTTTGGAGAGTGGGTGTGAGTGTGTGTGTATTGGGGGGGCAAATTCCTACAAGTTGAATGGGATGATGGATCTTATTTGGAAAATAAACCTCATGTTTCTTAATTGACCAGTGTCTTATAGAAGTCCATTAGCCAGCTAACAAACTAGAGCAGCTAATGTGCTGGTATTAATCAAGTATGTCACAAAAGAAACAAAGAAGAAAACAGCTGTCTGTGTTTTAGCTTGGAAGTTGGACATTTTGTAAATGTAACCCACCAATAACCTCCTGGCATCCTCATATTTTTTATAGTATCAGTACTAACAAATCAGAACATTAAAACTTACTGTACTTACTGACTGAAAGAGCCCACACAAATACGCCTATGATAGTGTCCACTGTTTATCAGTTTATGTAGCCACTTACCAACGCTGTTTTTGAGTACAGTGCATTAGTTTAATTGATCAACAGATTAAAGCTTCATATGAATCATCACCTAAATCCAAATTCATACAAAGTCATACAAAGACCAAATATGGGACATTCAGGTTTATAAAACATCTTCTACTATCTGTCTATCACATAGCTTTTGGGAAGTTTTGGGTAATACCTTTAAAAGATAGTCTGACACCCTCTAAAGACAAATCAGAGATCTTCAGATAGTAGTCACATAGTCTTCAATTGCATTGCCATTAGAATTATTTCCCATGGTGCCCAATATATCAGCAGGAACTCACAAGGCTTGTATTAAAAGATAAGGAATAATCCACTCGTTTCAATGTTTCATACCGTACCATCAATAAACTGCATAGCAGTGTTTAACATCTAAAACTGTACAAAAAATTGCAGGGGTTAAAAGGCTAAAGCTTGCAATTCATGTCCTCAAACTATTCAATCTAATATTAAGCTTTGACTTGACTGCTTACACTGTACGAGTGAAATAAACATTCAGAATCTCAAACCTGGAACTGTATAGCTGAATCAGGGAAAAACTGCTTATTTGTGCTAGCACACAATGCCAAATAGAAGCCAAGGCCCTGCTGTGTATGCACAGTAGGCCTACTATGTAATTTCCAAGTAGTCTTGATTAAACTGCAGTTAAAATGCTGCTATCAAGTAAAAACAAATCAAGCCAAAAAATCCAACTGGAGTTGGACTGATGATAAAGTTTTATTTTTACTCTCTGTGAACCCAGTTTTCATAAAGCATTATAAATCCATTCATAAAGGGTTATAATGCATTCATAATACTTCACAACTAATGACATTATTATTCATAACTGTTTATACATTCTCATGACAAGATTATAATGCCTTATAAGTACAATCATACAAGCCTTTACAACTTGAAGTGTCACTTGCAAACATGCTCAACCTCCAGTCCATGGTGCTGCGAGTTGCTGGTTCAAGGCTGGGAGTGTGCAGAAATTAATTGTGCTGGTTGAAATGCGTTATGTAATGCTAGCATTAGCACAGTGACATCTCACACATTGGATCAAGTACAAATCAGAATGAGGGCATCCACGTTAGCTAATAATACTTTTGTAATGAGTGAAGTTAGGGATAACGGCCGCCGAGGTGTCCTGAGGAATAATGGGTGAGGCAGCACAACACCATAAGGTGCCCCTATATCAGGACACTTTGAAGGCTGTTATCCCACTTATCACCCATTTGACAGATTTATTTTTTATTTTTTAATTATTTTCTTTAAGCAGTAATCTACAAAAAAAACGCTTTTTTGGAAAGTAGATCCACAAGACTGCTCTAGTTAAATCAAATGTTAATTAGGTTCTTTGGTTGCTATAGTTACCATTTAAAAGAGCACTGATATGGAATGGTGATTAAACTTTTTTACCAGATGTACATCAGGTGTCCCGTTATCAGGGAATGACAGACACCCTGTCAGCCAATCAGAAAACAGTATTTCATTTCTCCAGGTCATAAAACATAAGCATACAGTTTCTGTTTGTGTGTTCTTATGAAGGTTATATAATGGAACATGATATGATACTCCTGCTGCTGAAAAGGAAAATAATAAAAGAAAAAACATAATATTTCTGTGTATTGGAGAGATGACTAGAATATCCAGTCTAGAGGTGCTTTACAGGAGAGTCACATAATGTAGTATACATTGATATTATATTGGAGTTTAATTACCATATAGAAAACATTACAAACTTCCAATTTATGTAAACATAACCAGATTCCACTGGATTAGGATGGATGAAGCTGTTAATGTGCCCACAGAATTGTTAGTAATGATAGTGATCATTCTCACCATTGTCCTCTATGATAGTGGGTTGGTAATCTCTGGCTGTGGGAGACAATTTGTTTTGTTTATGTCCAAAGCCATTGTCTGATAGTTACCATTTTAATGGTGCTGGACTGGAATTCTGGACCCGATTAGACCCACTCAAATGATTGGCTTGCTCTTGGTCCCATGTGTATGCTTTCTGTTCTGTTTCTCAATTTTCTCAACACACTCATGACCACAGACCTCCTTTCAAGGTGTAACTGTTTAACTGAACATTTCATCTTTGATGGTATTTATATCTACTATGGGCCTGTGTTTTGTTTTATTTATTTATATATTTTTTTGCTTCAGCATTTCTGAGAACTATGATTTAAAATGAGGGCTATTATAAATACTGTAAAGGATGAATAAATTTGATATCTGTCATCAGAGGAAATGGGAATAGACACCAAAGGACTAAATTGGAAAGCTGAAGCACATACTGTAAATGTAAACACATTTAAAAATGTAAAGATATAGCAGATTGTGTGTGCATAAAGAGTGTGTAAATGACAAATAATTCAGCTCAAATATTTACTGTAGTTGTAAATCAGTTAGGCAATCACTTCACTTAGGTTGAAGGATTGAGATTTTAATCTTTGTATATGCATGTGTGTAAACTTGCTACATGCCATTTACTTCTCAAACATCCTCTGCAACAGCATATACAGTCTCCAATCCACCCTTTCCAAATTGTACTACAATCTTGTTCATTAATAGCTATGAATCCACAGGGTAGAACACCTCTAATGCCATAAGTTTAAATTGAATTTATAAACGTAGTGGAGGTATGTACTTCAATAAAGCCTTGACTAAACATAATGGAAGAATCTGATCATTGAAAACAAGCTGCTTTAAGAACACTTTGAACAGATAAAAGGCTCTAATAACACTGAATATGCTCTCAGCCATCTCCCATAAGAGTGTTCAGTGATGTTCAGGAGGGGGAACTGGCCAAGGGGTTATGCATTTGTTGCACATGATGAGTAGGACGGACAACCACACTACAATGTGCTTAGTGAAGAAATGTTTTTAAAAAGACACTAAGATTATGTATTGAATAATATAGAAACAAATTTATCCATCCCCTAAACCACCCAATAAATATTAGAGCAAGACTCCAACCTAACAAGAGGGGTCAATTTAATAATAACGAGATTATGATTAAAAGGGAGTTTGGTATGAACTACACAGCTTAAACAAGGCTACCCCCTGAGGTTAAGGGATGATTCCCAAAAATCTCACTAAAATGAGAAAGGGAGAGGCTTGCACTGGTGGGGGGAAGAATTGAAGGACAAGCAAAAGAATGGAAAGTATTGAACCATTGAAATTCTCCTGCTCTTATTACACGCTTCAGAGCTGAAGCACAAGCCCCTAACCCCTTTTAAATAAAGCCCTCAAAGGAAGACGATCAATCAGTGGCAGAACTCGTGAAAGCCAAGGTGGATAACATGGTAGACGTAACAGAGCCTCTTTGTGGTTTGTAGGTTTTCACTTTTTACATGTTGCCTGAGAGTGTTCACCAAAACCCTAAAACACTTATAGCTTACAAAATTGCAAATTGTTACAAATTGTTGGTTATTTGTAAAACATTAGAGCAGTTAAAACTTGGCTGAAATGAGTAATGACCGCATATTTAATATGACTAAATTCAGTTGAAAAACATTGAATGTTGTAAGTAGTGTATTACGTATATACACATAAATGTATGTTTGGTTAAAATGGTTAAGGTGTTGATAATTATCTAATTATCTCACCTATGTAGAGCTGGCACCCCATATGGATGCACAAATGATTTCATACAGAGTTGCAACATATGGGGTGCCAGCTCTACATAGGTGAATAATTAGATAATTATCCACACCTTAACCATTTGAGATGTAAGTCCAAGTGTAGTTCACATTTGTGCATAGAGACAGGGAAACTGTAGTAATCAATTGTGCCTCGTGTGTACACATTTGATACATGACATCAGCACCCCCACTGTAGAATCCCCATAGAAACCCATGTTATTTATATCTCTGATGTTTATATCTCTGAAACTGTTTTTTTGCACAAATGAATGTAATAAATATTTTGGGCAACACTTTAGATTAGGGTACACATATTCACCATTAACTAGCAGCTTAGTAACAAGTAAATTAGTGTCATACTGGCAATTAATTAACAAGTTAATTAATATCTTAATAACATTAATATCTTATTCTGCATGTGCTTATTCTACACAATAGTAGGTCATTAACAAAGAATTTCCTAAATATAAACTCCTAATTACTGCTTATTCATAATAAGTAAGCTCAAAGAATACTCAAGACTCAAGAATACTGTACAGATTTGAATTTACAACATATTTATTTTGCCAACCAAACATGTTGGAACTTAGAAGTACACATGTCTGTGAGCTGTATGTTGTTTCTATATAATCCCCACAAGCGGGGATTGAGGCAAGCGGGGATTGAGGAAGTGACATCACCTGCATCTGAGCAGTGCGACCTGATGTGAGATATGGAAAACAGAAATACAGCAAAATGACAATTTCATGATTAAATGAGAGGAAATAACATCTCGCCTCTTTATAGTCAATGAAAATGAAGTGACGTAAGAATAGTTTTTATTTCATAAATTTAGTTTTTATTCATTAACAATATTACATTATATATTTAATTATAGTTATCATCACATGACCAGCATTAACGTTGCGTCTCTTCTCGTGTCTGTCACATGATAGAGGTTCATTGACGACGATATTTAGTCATAATATTTGTTGACAAAAGCAACACTGGAAATAAAAGGGGCAAAAGAACACAGCAGACAATTAAAAAAAAATTAAACATTTTGCATGCATCACCTTTTTACATCACGCACTACCAGCCCCAAATGTATATTAAAAATAAATGCATTTCAATAAAGTGCAAATACGATACAGGACTATATATACCATGAAACAGGCAAGGATGTGTCTCAGTGCATATTAATTCATCTAATCCATCTTGATAGCACAGACATCTTTCAACATATAGATCAGGGTAGGGACGTCACTAGATTAGCCCCTTGGTCATAGTTGTGAATGCACACTCTAAAAAATGTTGCTGATGTTCAAAGAATAAAGCCATATGTTTGGGGTCACTTTAAAACATTTTATTATCTTATTATTATATTACTATTATGTTACCTGTTATCTTTGGAAAGCTGAAGTGCGGTTTCATTTGATATGCGGATGGTATCTGTGTGACGGAAACAACATGAGCAATTGAACCGAGATTAATAGATGTAAATTTACATGCACTTCAGCTCCCCTAAAATGGACCTAATGACGTCCATGGATCAGGGTGGTAATACGAGCTCACACTTAATTCATCTATGTAGAAAAAAAGAACTGATGGGACAAGTCTCTCTATTTTACATCTGGCAAGTATACACTTTTAGATAAATAATTTAGGATGGTTATTGGTGATATTGGTTATTGGTGATGGTTACTGATTATTGGTCAAACTGTGCTCTGCACTGTGATGAGACAGTCAGGTTTGGGGTGAGGAGGAGTTTCAATGTGTGTGACTTTCTTAAATTGTAATGTCTTTTATGGGACCCCCCTTGAAAACGAGATGTTGCGTTGAGTTATCCCTCCCAATAAATTGAAATGATTGTTTATTAAAGTGCACGTACATATAAAAAAACTCTACTCCAAGTTAGCATAATTAGCCTATATTATTACAGTATTTGAAATATTATTTTCATTGTGATATTAGGTTAACAGTTCTGTCCCCAACCAGTAGAAAAAATGTGGGTGGGGGAAGTGGGGGAAATTCATTCAATTCTATTCAATTATGTTTATACAACGCCCAAGAGCACCCAAGAGCAACAGGAGCAAGGAAAAACTCCCTTATATTTAGTTAGTCTAGGAAGAAACCTTGGAGATCCACAACTTAAGGGGCCAACCCAACTACAATGCAGAAAAAGTACAATCAGTAGTAGCCATGATAGACTACAAGTTATCCATGGTTTTAGCTAAGCATCATAATAGTTCCAAAATGTTGTCCCATAACTAATTACATGGTAGTCAATCCATGGTCGTTATTAAGAATTATGACTGGACAGTGCAGTGCAGTAGGCAGCAGTCACAAAGCCTCAGGGAAGGGGAGTCGGTCCTGGCATGGGCGTCTAGGAAGGGCCTCTAGGATGAAGAGTTGGTCCTGGCATGGGCCTTACGTAGTGTTGGTTGTAGTCCAATCCAGGAGTCCGTCAGAAGGAAGTAGGGATTACGCTCAGCAGAGATGATTGTGGTGTAGATCAACAGAGGAAGCAAATGGGTTAGGCCAGGCTCACACGTCACTGATCATATGTGTCATTTGTGCATACATATGTGTGTGTGTGTGTGTGTGTGTGTGTGTGTGTGTGTGTGTGTGTGTAAAGAGAGAGAGGGGACACATGTGCATATGCATGGCTGTTGTGCCCTTGAGCAAGATACCTAACCTGGATCCCTATTGTTCAGGGGTAGTAGGCCCTATGTGTGCACATTCGATTATGTTTATAAACAGTTTAGATGATAATTATAAACCAAAACTCCATCTGTTTTACATATAAACATTGTTTTAAAATGATTTCTTAAACAATAACTAACAATTACTGGTATATTATGTTTGATAAACTATTATTTAATTGATATTTAACAATATAATAACTATTATTTAAAATGTTCAAAAACTATAATATACCATGTATAAGCAACAGTTATTATGAGGTGCTGCTCCATGGGGATGTGCAGACTTTTGCACCTGCCCATTACTGTTGATATATTAGTCTTTCCTTAAGGATGGCATATGCCAAAGTGAAATAGCCCATTAAAAAACTTAGCAAATCAAACATTTTTATCAGGGGTGTGTATATTTTTAATATCCACTGTATAGTGATTTTCACTTTATGTTATACAGGCCAACATGGGACACACTTTCAGTACATCCACCCACACTCTACAATTAGGCCTACATCTCACACTTATTTGTGCTGGGTAATGGGATATGCCATTTCACATAGTTAATTTATTTGAAAGACGGCCACATAAAAAAAACACCTTAGTTGGTACCTGGGTTTAGCTGCTTAAGGTGGAAAAAAACAGCTAGATATTAGGTAGATGGTTTTAGGCCAGCTCTTACTGATAGTGTAAGCAGGTCAAGCTGGATAGTGCTGGTTTAGCTGGCATAACCAACAAAACCAGCTAGACTGACCAAATGGTTAAACCAAAATCAAAAATCAGAAGAAAGCAAAACTAGCTGGTCAAAGCATCTTAAACATAAGTTGGTTTTAGCTTGTTCTGTGAATTTGCTTAGCTGCATTCTGTGAATCACCAAAGCCATGATGCGGTGGAAAGGACATTCTTCTTCATCTATCTCACAGTCACAGTGTCATTACTGGTAATGTGTGCAACAAATCAGCAAGACAGTATAATTTGTAATTCAGTAGAGATAAGACTCACTAGCATGTAAATAAAAGAGTGAAGGTAAAATTCTTTCTTGTTTGCATAGCCAAGCAGCATCACAGCATGTCACATTAACAATATGGCGATACATGCAATGGAAGAAACAACTCAATAAAAATGTATTTGTAATTTGTATTGGACCATTAACAAGTACACACTCTCTGAGCCCAGAACCTACCCCCTGTAGACAATAAACTAGAAATAAGAATAAGCGTCTTTCAGTGTTCAGAAAAGCGCTATATAAAACCTATTTTATTATCATTACTATTGTTATTATTATTATTATTATATCCCCTGCTTGGCCGGAATGACTGGATGATACTGATAGTGATAGTGGTACAGAAATGTCTGGATGTATGGATGTTGTATTATAGGCAATGTTTGTTAGATTGTTAGTAGATTGCGGGAGGCATATAAATAAGCAAAGGGAACAGAAAAGAAATATACAAGACAGAAGCTTGAAGGAGGAGAGATTCGGCATGAAGAACACAGTGCAGTGGCCTGATGCATGTGTGGATGCTGAGTCTCTGTATGGATCTATGGGCTAGCATGCATCTCCCAAAGTGAGTCATGGTCACAGTACTGATTATAATTGAATTAATTCCCAGACTGGCCACTGATTATTATCACCACCTCATGAAAGCCTGATTCCAACAGAGAGCATTAATTCCAAAAAATGTTTTAGCAAAGCCATATAAAAAGAAAAGCAGCTGATATTTATAATACTCTTGTTTAATGAAAGAGGGAATGGAGGGAATGATTGTTTCTTGTTTGCATCTATGTGTTAATTAGCACTAACATGACATGAAATATCCAGGCGAATAACTAATAGCACAGGCCAACATTCTCTCATCTTATTTTATACGGCTCCTTTATCAGATGGATCATTTCAGTCAATACCGGTATAATAGGGTGACCTTGCAGTGGAGACCCAAGAGCTATGCTTATTACTTCCAACTAGATCCTGAGAAATGAATGAGTTTTAATCTGTATCTGTGGCAATGTCAGAACATGTGTACGCATTCATTAGTGAAGAGAACTAAAGCCATACACTGTCATTTAAATAAATTGGTATGCAAATAAATAAATAAATGAAAATAGCTCTGAGCAAAGGATGATACCATTCTTTAAGAGAACCTATATGGACACTGTGATGCGTCTGTACATTTTATATAATCTGTTAGACAGTAGTTGGATTGTGTTTTATGTGAAAGAGTCATGAAAGAGTCTTTGCAGTATTGGAAGATAAACTTGAAATGTCATTTTGGAAATAAGAACATTAAATTAAGTTGGAAATGTGTAGGTTTAATCCAAAATCACACAAATGAGGCTGTACATTTACAGTGAAAAGATATCATAGTAGTTCTCAATTCTCCTACATCTAATATGTAGGAAAACACATAAGGGCTAACATTATGGAAAAGCCTGGAAGCCTATGTCTGCAGAATGCACATTTGGAGGGCATGCAGTCTTGGACAGCACAGGGAATTTGGGAATCAGGAGTGGCAGCTGGAAGCTCTTCTATGCCACAGCCTTTCACAAGGTCACTGGGGCCTGACCAATGGGAATAATTCCCAAAGCCAGACAGACAGCATGTGGGCACAGCAATATGCACAGCTCACGGTGAGCACTAAGGCAACTGTTTTACAATCGAGGCTAAGAAGTTCCACAAACTCTCTGCTTGGCAACCAGCGTTAAGAAGGATTGCAGTGATGGATTTGTGACTGGCCAGAGGGGTTAGCAGGGGTGCTATAGTACTATAGACTATAACATAGCAGTGATGGACTCATGGCTAATGACCCATGAAAGGAAATCTGGAGGGGCCGCTGCTGGGCATTTGTGTGCCCTAAATGGAATTGCTTTTTAGTTATGTACAATACTTTAAGATGGAGTTTACTATTTGATGTGTAGTTGGAAGAGTGTTTACAAGCTACATAAAAATGTCATTGGATATTAATTGAATACAATTAAAAAGACTGAGCTTTTCCCAGGTGAGATGATGCTACGATTACAACTGCAGCAGGAGAGACTGACAGGCTAGCTTGTCGGTGGATGATGTCATTTTTTGATGTTGACTAATGATAGTTTGGTGCCCCATCACTTGCAACATTAAAGCATTAAGGTTGGATAAAATAGTCTGTGCACATGTGTATTCTCCCTCATGCACTTCTGAGGACTACATTAAATCCAACACCACTACAAGGCAAACCGCTACCCTTCATGTTGACAGCAGGACTAGTTCTTTTAGTGTAGTCTAGACTAGTTATATCACTACCAAATCACAGTATTTTATTTTCAGATTTTGTGGTCATAGTAATGATGAAAGAAACTGTCACTCTGTCTATTTCACTTTAAAATTGTGAGGTGCTGAGTGTAGAGATTAAAGAAAAAGTCTGAACAATTTTGGCATCAGTTTACAACATAATAAACTGCAGCAAAAAGTCAAATGCACTTTGTCGAAAATTTTGAAAAGCCAGTTTTCACCTATACATTTTGAAAAAAGTACACTGTTAATTAGCAGCCATGATGGGGGGGGGGGACTAAACAGGCTGGGGAACAGACTTTCAAACAATTAAATGCTGAGTAAACACCTGCTTTCTGTTTGACAGAGGAAACTTTGGAAAATATGTTATAGCTTGGCCAAGTTCACTTAATTAAGAGGCTTATCTTTCTGAGGCCGGGTCCTCATGTGTTTCTCTGCCTAATTGGGTTTGCAGCAAAGGTGGCTGTTCCCTGATTCCAGGCAGGCAGTTGCTTGGCTAAATGAGCTGTAGCAAAATAACGACAATGGGGGACACTGAGCTGGGCATTGTGGCAAGCTGGCTCACACAACCCTCTTTTAAAGATATTTTGAATATAATTTCAATGGGTTTAAGGATATTTCAGATATTTTATTTCACTGTAAATGTCTATAGCACATATAGTACATCAACCAGGTTTACAGTCAATTATCTAAAATCTGAGTCTTGTTGGCCCACGAGATTTCATAGGGCTCTTAAGTAAGACAATATTTGGTTTCTTTCTACATCAGGTTGCGGTTCTCACTGGTGCTATAAATTTGTGAAGAAGCCCTAGGGAGAGCCAAGAGAGCCTTCATTTACCCCGTAATGGTTACGACTATGTCTTATACACAACTTCCGAGGGTTCAAGCCCAGGCTGCAAAATGTTTCATAGTTCGTTATGTTTTGCCAAATGCCAGAGTTTTCTATCAAGTAAATGATGCTATCAAGTAGGCTGTTGTGACATTAAAATATACTCTCATTCCCGTACAATAATCAAGGAACTTTGCAACCAACCATGAGATCAGTGGCTTCCAATACCTGACCTGGACACATGGATTGACTATTTTCAGACAGATTTTCTTGATTGTTACACTGGAACAAGAGTATAGCAGGGCTGAAATGATTACTCGAGTAACTCAAATAATTCGATTACAAAAAATGTTCAAGTCAAATTCCCAAATGACCCAGGTCAGTGAAAATGCATCCATGCAGCTGTTTACCATGCATAAAAGCAGATTGGTCCATACTGCTCTTTTTTCTGACATTCAAATACATTTAGACATAGGCATTTCATTGCATGCTTGCATGAGGGAAATTCTAAAAACAAAGGCTAAACTCAGCACTAATGTGCTGAGTTTACAACTAATGTTGTAACCATGTATTACTATTCTACTTTATTCTAGTGTGTACTTTATAAATACTGTTGGTATTTTTTATTTGAATTTGGTTGGACCCACTATAAAATGCCTACCTCCCTCTCAAACAGACCTCTACAGCCCCAGGAGTTTTCCTGGGCTAACTAGGCATCTTTTTTTTTCCTTTACACCTCCTTACCTGCATTGTGATGTTCTAATTAAACTGGACTGGCCCTCATGTTTATGCATCTGCCTACCTTTCAGAGCACCTCTGCCATGGGGCTGCCTTTCTTGCATTCCAAATAGCTGGGCATCCTTTTCAGGGGAAAAAAGGCAGTTCCTTCATGAGAAGAATTATGCTGTCACGGTAAACAGTTTATCAAAGCTAGCACAAATGGGAAGGACATAAGTGTTTTTTTATATATTTAGAATTGAATTTTAAAAATGGTTGTTCTTTTGTAACCACAGGACATTGTATCCCATATAGCAGACATTTATCACAGAGTACAGTTGTGTCTCATGACTGACAACTGACAGATTTTTCTCTGTTTCATTCTTCGTGTCTCCTTTGTATCCCCCATTGTTGTCAATAGCTCTCCTTTGACACTTTAATCCTGGAAGTATTCAACTGGAACATTCACAATTCTAAATGCAGATAAATCAGACAGACCTAACATCATCTGTTCATGAGTGTCTTTACTAGTAAAAACACCGAACACCCCATCTCTCCACCTCCATCCATTTTTTTAGTGGAGTGGAAACTTCTCTCCAAATCCACTGTGTCTGTTTAACTAATGTGCAAATGGGTCCTGTCTGTGCTAAGCTTAGCAGATAACCCCACTCTGTGGAAAGCAGATGCTCTCATTTCATCCACACAGGAGGATAACCACATTTGAAACCACATAATCTGCTTTGATATTATGAGATAAAATCACCAGTGTTCAGGGACCCATTTCCCAAAAGAGTCATTGCTAACTTCCATAGCTACGTCCTTGGTTTGAGTGATGGAGTTACGAAACTACTGTTTACTGTGTCGTACAAAGCAACTAACGATGTTGATGTTAAATGATGCAGGTGTTTGCCAAAAGCATAGGTTAGGCTTCTGAAACTTCTGGAGACTGCAGTTTGGCGATGCCAGTCCATACTAATATTGTTACAACGTCCACTGTATGATGGTGGTTGGAGATTTTTGGGAAACAGTTGGAGTGGGGCTGCTGGGTAGTTCAAACTTCTGTTTTACCAATCTGTCATTATTTGGGAAACAGACCCCAGATTATCAGAAAGAGCAAATAATAAACATAAGATAATAAATAATAAAAACCTACTGTTAAGGAATCCTGTGATATGCTGCTTAACAATCAGAGATTTGGAACTAACCATTGGCCTTTAACCATGCCAACCATCCATAACAGCACTTTGTCCTGGCATCCGCACATCAGAAAATAATGCACTTCTAGGTGTAACAGCCACTCCGCTTCACATTGTGGTATTCCCATTGTTGCATCAAAGTATTACCACCTTGAACCTGCATTATTTTTTTCAAGTGTGAACACTATGTTGTTTATAATCCCTTACATAGTGTATGCAGACAGTGTCCTCACCATCTTTACATATTCTCAGCAATGAGCTGGAAATATTCTTCCTGAGGAGTTCAGTGTCCACTATGCATGCCGCTAGTAGTTGCATGTGAGGAGGTCTGATTTGGAAGCCTGCATGTTAACAAACCTTTGTCTGTCACTCTCTCAAATTAAAGTACTCCAAGGTAAGACACAAATACACAAGCCATTAGCTTCACTGACTTTCATTTGTGTGGAAGGGACCTGCTTTTTATCAGCCTGTTTAAGGAAAGCATGAGCATGCTTGTCTGCTGCTGACAGTTTAATGAACAGGAGCAAGAAAGCTAAGAAGTGACTGAATGGCTCCTTTGTTTACAGGGAAGAGAAATGAATGGGACTTTAATTCTGAAGGAGCATCACATTTCAAGATGGAGAGCATAATTAACTCACAGGGATTGATCAGACATGGGCACCAGCTTCTCCAAGATTTGTTTTTCAATCCCTCCAAAACCAATTGATTTTCCCTGGACACAGAAGGAACACAGGACTTGAAATATGGGCATAATTAAATCTTTAAACTGACTCAACTTCTGAGCCTCTTGGAAATTACATTCTTTTGGGGGTATTTCTTTTCCCCCATGATCTCCCTGTCAGCATCTGTGAGGTACAAAGAATATACTTTAATGCGAGAACAGCTAGACCTAAATGCAATATCTATGCAGTACTGTAATGTTAAGAATGTACAGGTCTTACAGTGACAGACAAAATTACATTTGGCTACAGTTGAATAATTTGGGTTTTAATATTTAAGCATGCAGTGTAATATCTGGTCCAAAATAAGTATGCCATGATGGTTATAGAAATGGAAAGTAGTGTGCAAAAGATGGGGTCTAGAAGAGGGAGGATAAAAAGAGTTTTGATCTACTGGACTCCATTGCGTGGAAGACTGACTGGTCAAGTGAATGTATTTAATTCCCATTCAATCTGGCCTGGCTATGCTCTCCTACTCCTTTCCGCTTGAATATCATCTCCCAGCACTACTAGTCTGGATTTAATCCATTTGAGCTCATTGTCTCCAGTAGCATTTTTACCACGTCCAGTCAGTGAACAGAGGGAGGCGTTGCAAACGCCGAGTTAGAATATTATCCAATCTTTTTAAACTTCAACACCTCCAGCAAGCAATTGTTTCTCACTACTGAATGTCCAGACCCTCTAAACGTAACGAAGGATAAGTAGAGGGGCTGGTATTATGGTATGGTATGGCTGGTATGGTGCTAATAGGTGCATGGAACAACCTCTAGAGGAAAGTCCAAATGTGTATTCCTCTTTTTAACTTCCAAAAAGTTCATGTCAACCAGTTTTTACACAGAACTCTTATTAATTGCAGTGCATTTACAGGCACTTTACACAGGCACCTCCCTTTAGATAGGAAAGTAACCTTGAGCAGAACCTGCCGTTGAGGTGGGGTCTCATTTGCTTATCATTTGGTTTTTATGTCACTTCCGTCCATAACATGCTTGGAGATTTAGGAGATTAATATTTTTAGTGGTAGGGAGAAGGAAGAATACTAGTGTTGCCCGGCAAAGGAACTATATGTTTTGGAGCAAGAATGGTTATCTATTAATAGACTTTTTTATTTGAGTGGCTGTAATCAAATTGTATCAAAGATTTGTTTAACAGTTTTAGAAAAGCAATAAGCCACCCGAGTTTGTGGGTTTGCACTGGATCTAGAACAGCTAGGGGCGTTTAATAGCACTCCGCTTTGTGTTGTGCCAAACAACACTCCTTGACTGTTCTAAATCCAGCACAAACCCACGGCCTCTCATGGCTTATTGCTTAAATAACCAACTGGTAAATCAGAACATGCTAAAGTTTGGATTTGCCGTGAGCTTCAATTTTAGAAAGATTATGATGAAATTCCTTTATTCATAATAATACATACATGTTCTCAACAAATGCAGTTTCCATACACAGTACAGTTCAATATACCAAGAAATAATACATTGGGCTTTTGTGTACTGGTAGTGAACTGGTTAAGTGTGAAAATATTCCAAATAAATGATTAATATTATGTGTAAAGAGAGCATTTGTCAACAGTAGTACTGCTTTTTATTGTACAAAGCTGATGGCTTGAGATTTAGCCGCTGCTATGGTAGAAAAGAAGAAATAACTATGTGGTTAATGGGGAGAATGGAGGGCATTGTGCCACAGCTGTGCTAGGGACCCTTTTCAACTTGATTTTCATTCTCTACCTCCTAAAACACACACACACACACACACACACACACACACACACAGTATGGGGAAAAATAATCTATGACATATTGCCTCCCATGAGTCCTGGACACAAGTGGAAAATAGACATTCACATTTTTGTTCTTTTTGTTTTGACTCACAGGTGATGGTGGTTGCTCTAGCCCTGGTGAGTAAGATTGATACAGCCTCATTTGCAGCTCTCACACCTGCTATGATGGATCAGCATTGAACTGATGCTTGGTGCAAACTGACAGATGAGACCTGGACTCCGTGACCTTATCAGACATAGTTGTTTCATAGCAGCCCTTATACTGCCACCAAGTGTCACACTTTTAGTAAACTGTTTTTAAGAAGCTTTAAGATCTCTTCGCAATTAAAATGTAAAGATGAAACTCTCAAGTCAAATGACTCATATCTGATTAAAAAAGGGTTTAGGAAAAGATACAAAGAGTCTGAAGTACCTATGACCTGGAAACACATCATTTGAGCAGGAAAAATGTAATGGTCATTGAATGAAAATTCTCTTTTGACATGAATTTGGTTAAAGCATAGATATCAAACACAGAATAAATTCTGCATATTCTATAGTGAGATCACATATTATATAATTATACATTATATCCAAACTCATATCCAGACTGTTTTAGCCATACTCCCTATTTACCCACACAAGGTGGTAGCAGATCATGTGACCATTGACAGCCCTGACAAAACAAGCTTCATAAAATCAAAACTGGCAGCAGATAATGTTAGACACAATGACATTATTGATGCTGCAACAGATGGTAAAACACCAATGTCACTATTTTCATTGCTGCAATAAAAGCCACTGACAAAATTGGAATGGTCTTTTCTATGGTCTGTCAGGAGGCAACAGGCACCACTTTTAGGAGAATGATTAAAATTTTACACCGGAAATCTCAGTTTGGGGCAGTTGGGAGTGGGACAATTATATTTGGGATATTTGAATGAAGGTTTTCCTCATCTTACATCAGATTGTTAAGCATGAGGCCTATAGTGTCCCAGACCACCCATCGTGCAACCTGCCACTATAAGTTAACCACTGTCCACCATGTCAAAATATTATTTTCCATAAGTGCAATCATTTGTATTAGTATTTACAGTGCTCAGGAAAGCCAACAGGCTATGCAAGTGCACTAAGGGAAGTAACAAAGCCATATTTGCTGTATCATCATTTACAAAATATTGCTGCTTTCTCTAAGTATACCCTGGCATTGATAATAAGTGGCCTGCATTTCAGCATTTTCACATTTTGTACATCAATTTATTTAGACCATAAATAAAACGATCTGAAAGTGTTAGGGATACCGGCTGCCAAAGTGTCTCAGTATAGGGAAATAAAGGACAAGGTGGGGGCAAAGAAGTCCATGGCGCAAAGCAGAGTTTGTTCATTAGACCATGGGTGTGACCAGGGCCATAGCCAGGGATTGAAAATTACCAATTTGGGGGAACGCGCCAAATATTTTTGTAACATATATGGTACATTTATGATTTGGCCCAGTTGTTGGAACATTTATCAGGGCAATAGGTGTTCTCTATTCCTTTGATTCTGCTATTGCACTAAGAAAAATGGTTGTGCTTTTTACTAGATTTGAACTTCACAGCAATATTGTTTACATTAATAATATGAGTTAATGTGTGACCCTACACCGCAAAAACAGTCGCAAGTCACAAGCTTCGGTTTTGAGATATAGAGTGCAGCAAATAAGTCAAATTCCACATTTCAGCATAATTTGTCAATATAAAGCCTACATTTTCACATTCTTAAATTACTAAATTACTGCTGAAATCCATACCTTAAATGGTTTAAAAATACGTTTCTTGAGAAGGTGTTTTCATGTCGGCACATTGTGCTAGGTGTCATTTTAAAGATTTCTAGTGCTGATAATGGGTTTTACGGTGATAAGTTAATGCAGCCAAGATGGCTGAATGATTTGTTGTAGCTTAGAAAAATGCAAATAATGTGAATGTCATTTCTTTTGTCATTTTGAGGAACTAAAGTGAAAATATCTTTAACTTACAGACTGCAGTGGGAATCAGAGCCTTAAGCTATGGTTGGAATAATGGAGGCTATAGTAGAGAAGAAAGCTAGAATAAGTAAAACCACAAGTTGCTGAGTGTGTTCAGTTGTGCAAATAAACAGTGCAAGCCAAGTAATTTTATTTGAGTGCTGATTGCTGCAAGGATATCACACAGACGAAAGATATGAAAGATAAAATGTTGACAGCTACGACAGCATCTTAGCTTGCACCACAGCAAACACCAGACCATCAATTAAAGATTATACCTTAAGGTCCAGTTACAGATACATCCATGTTATATCCATGTTTCATGTAAAGTCCAGCATTTGGGGTATTCCTGTCATGATTGAATGTTAGATCCGTGGATTTCATTTGACTTTAGCTAAAGTTGTTTGGCTAGACCAGGGGTTCTCAAACTTAATTGGGCCAGGGACTGCTCATGGAACGAAAATTTTTTCAAGGACCCCTCATAATCTCAACAAAAATTTTACCATATAAGATTATAGCCATTTGTTATTTCAGATGCTTTTGAAATCTTATTCTAAAAACATATTTTGCTAATACTATAGCAGTTTAAAATAGGCATGTTATTGCATTTGGCAAAAACTTGACAGTGCATGAGCAGTTTTAGGATTTTTTTTGTGAGATCTAGGCCTACTGTATTAAAAATGCGGTTTGTTTCACATAACTAAAAATAACTAATCATTTTGCGTGCAGTTAACATTAATGTCTAAGGAAAGTGTCTTGACAGATTGATGTAATAAGTTTGGTAAGTTTTAGTAAGTTCTCAGTTCAGAAGTTCATAGCCATAATGTTCAGATTAGTTACATCTAAACAAAAGGGCACAAATCATAATGCTAGTGAGCTTTACAGCCATATTTCTCAGTTGTTTTTTTTTCTTTTTCTGACTTGTAATATCCTAACAGTCTGAAAACCCTTATCTCCGTAATTTGGTTTAACAGTGTAGTTTCAATATTATTAATAACCTTATGTTGTCATCTTTTATGGTAAGTTAATTACTTAATTTTGAAAAATTTGTCATGACTGGTTTTGCCATGGAGGGTCACATATAGTTCTGGGCTTTACCAGGTGTACCAGGTTAACTTTGTCCCTTTGCACTGAACACAGACCTGATATGTAGCCTAACAGGCTATATTTATGTCTAATATTTTCATGTTTTTGCTCCAAACGTTACCATGTTCTAAACATTTCTGGCTCCTTACCTAATGTTCTCTCTGTTCCGTTTCAGTTTGGTTTGCTGCCTACAATTCACGTAAAACTCATTTGCTTGAATGCTGTGCTCAATGCACATAATTTGAGGAAAAAGAAAGCCTACTGTTCAAGAGTTTTTCTCTCGCCCCCTTCTCCAAACTCATACTGCATACCAACCATACACTGACAAGTTTAAGCTGCTGTGTCGGCGAAGATGTTCTTTTTGTCTCAAAAATTATTTTAAGCCTGGAAAAAGGACAGAAAAAAGATTTTATTTTTGTCTCTGCAATAAACAGTAGCCTAAAAACTCATTGCTCATTTTACACAAACATTGTGAATGTGAAGCACACATCTCACATAATATGCATACTGCTAGTTCTAGTTTTCGTGAATAAAGCACTTTTGGTAGGCCACAGTGGGAACAGTAGGGTGGCACTATCCAAAAAATATTTTCTGCTAGGTTCCTCCTTGTTTTACTGTTAAGATTGGCACTCAAAGCCTAAGGTGTTCCTTGACAAAACCCTTTACCATACCATACCAATTATACCATGCAGGGCACATATGTATCTTCATATGTATCTTCTGTCAGCCAATAGTGCTTGTCGTGGTTACTAAAAATAGTTTGTGCCATCAGCAGACAATGCATTCTGGGGCTGCACCTGGGACAGCAAAGGTAGATTCAGGTAGCCAGTTTATCAAGTTCAAAGTGTATTGTCATAATGTAAAAGGTAGTTTACCAAATACAATGAAACTATTATTTAAATGCTTTAATGTTCATGAGATATTAGCCATTATCAATAAATAAATATTTAACCCTCTATGGCACAGTGTTTCCCTCAGGCAGCAAGGTACCAGGATATTTTAGTGGCATCGTGGACGTGAGAAAAATACCATGGAATATATATATAGTAGCATTAGTATTGTGGTTGGAGAAAATGAGCATTATTTAGATTTTTTGTTTCAAGTGCTCTGTGCCCATACTATTACATTGTTTTTCGCTATGCTGTTAAATGTGAACATTCAATTTACAATAGTATTGTCTCGTTTCACAGAAGGAGCACCCAAGAGCAACTGGGGCAAGGAAAAACTCCCTTATGTTCAGTTAATCTAGGAAGAACCCTTGGGCAGATCCACGACTCAAGGGGCTAAGCCAACTGCCAGGGGTCATGGAGAAAAATTACAATCAGTAGTAACCATGACAGACTATAAGTTGCCTATGGTTTTAGCTAAGGTTCCTAATAGAGTATTATCCCACTTTTACATTACATGGTAGTCAGTGTATAGGCACAGGAATTATGGCTGGACAATGTAGCAGCAGCCAGGCATAGTGACAATCTCAAAGGAATGAGATGGGTCATGGGGGTAACAGTAAGGGTCCATTTGACAGCGCCATTGTGAGGGGGGGTCAATCACAAAGCCTCAGGAAGGGGAGTCAGGCCCAGCATCGGCGTCCAGGAAGGTCTTCTGTGATGGGGAGTCGGTCCTGACATGGGCCTCCCGTAGTGTTGGTTGTAGTCCACTCAGGAGGGGAGGGTGAGAGGAGTCCACCGGAATGGCAGGGATGACACGCAGCAAAGATAATTGTGGACAGAGGAAAAAAGTGAATTAGGCCAGGCTCACACATCAGAAAACAAAAAGCAGAAAACAGTAATTTGGGCATACCTGTATGAGTATAAATATACATACACACACACACACACACACACACACACACACACATACACATACACACACATACATATATAAAAATAGAGAGAGAGCTGAAAGAGAGAGAGAGAGAGTTGTACGGCATGACACATGAAGGTTGTGTGGCGGCACTAGGCTATAGCAGCATAACTAAGGTATGATGCATGGTAACCCAGCACCAGTGCAGGGATGGTCAGTGGCTGCCATGCCTCGCAAGTGGGGGCAACAGCAGAGGCAGTCCCTTCCAAAAGACCCATGAGAAGTGATGATTTGCCAGACACCATCCCTAACTATGGGAAACAGTAAAGAGGAAGGTTTTAAGTCTAGACTTAAAGGTATTGAGAGTGTCCGCTTGTCGAATGTGGGGGGGGGACTATTCCACAGGAGGGGTACACGATAACAGAAGGCTCTTCCTCCTATCGTAGATTTTGATATTCTTGGGATTACAAGGAGACCAGCATTTTGGGATCTTAGGGTTCTAGGAGGGTGGTAAGGGACAAGTAAGTCTTTAATATATGTTGGTGCATCGCCCTTGAGGGCTTTGTAGGTTAGGAGGAGTATTTTAAAATCAATTCAACTTTTAGTAGGGAAGCAAGAATAGGAGAGAGATGTTCATATTTTTTAGTCCTGGTGAGTGTTCGGGCATTCTGTCAGCATTTTGTATTAGTTGTAGATTTTTGATGCAAGTATTGCTACACCCAGAGAACAGAGCATTGCAATAATCGAGCCTGAAAGTAATAAATGCGTGTATTAATTTTTCAGCATCCTCAAAGGATAGGAACTTTCTAACCTTAGCAATATTTCGTAGATGGAAAAAATATGTTTTTGAAATGTGTTTTACATGACTATTTAGAGAGAGGTCCTGGTCAATAATTACCCCGAGGTCTTTAACTTTTGCATTACATGACAGTGACATGACATGCACCAGTACCCACACCACGTTCACTTCTTGCCTTGAAGGATCTACATACAAATAATACTAGTCTCCTGGGATGGACAGTAATTCTGAGGAATATGACTACAGATGCTTATGATATGGACTCATTAATACATAACATCTCTGCACCAAAATGGAGGGAAGAACTCTGTGCTCCTAAGCATTGGGAAACTCCGCATGCTGTCGCAATGCAACACTACTTCTAAGCAAGTAGTCACACCCAAGCTGAGGGGGTGAGTATTTAATTATTCAGAGATATAGTCTGGAAAAAACAGCATCAGCAATCAGTTTTTGAACAACACTCTTGAACTGTGACTTTAAATTTCCATGTCATCGGAAAACAGATGGCCCCTATGTATCCAAGGCTAGATTAGAGATTGAGATTGGACTGTGAGCAGACCTAAGGCCAAGAGCCATGTACAATGGAGCACCCTTACAATTAGCTGAGGAAATCTTTAAGAAGCCTGTCTGAATGAGGATGTTACTGGAGTGGAGTGCATGAATGTGGGATGCAAGATCGGTGTTGCTCGTACATTATTTACAAGTCAAGTGCACTTTGCTAATGACATCCCTGTCTGGAGATTCCGGATATTGGTTATCTTATTCCCTTTTTGTTTTCTCTCTGTAGAGTTTTACCCCCGTAACACTCCTATATATCTCAACAGGGAGAGAGATCAGATATTTATTACCTTAAGACTTAAAGGATCTGCCTACAAGCTTTGACATTGAAGAGGAAAAAAAACTGAATTAGATTTTGTCAGGTATTATCTGTTCCAGAGATGTATGGCAGCCTGAGGATATTGCCAAGAGGGTAAACAACAGCAAAAATAGGAGGAAAAAATAAACAACCCTCAGCAGTCTCCCATGAAAAATGACTCAGTAAACTTAAAACTAGGAGGAGGGGGTGTATTTGACCACACAAAGAAGGATATAAACAACACTTTTAAAGCTTTACATGCTTTTTTCCCCCATACAAACATAGACATAGACTCTGATTACATGAGGTTCCTTATATAGTGTTTTCCTAGTTCCTGTCCTGCAACACAAAGTTAAATAATAAAACAATATCCCCAATAGAATTCAATATAATGCATCATCACATCTTGGATGTCTGAAGAAGTCCCATCAACACATTTCCATCGTCCCTCATCTTAGCCCAGCTCTGGGTGACTTCAAAGCCCATGACTCATGAAAGGAAAGTTTGGAGAGCTGGAGAATTTCCCTGTAGCTGTGTGCAGGGCCAAGCAAGTGAGTGAGCAGCTGTAAATATAGAGTCTTGGAGGCACTGAGGGGGGAGGAAGTGGGTTAAGCCAGTGACATGATGCATCTGAGACTGCATCAGAGGCAATTAAATGAGAAAGTGCAGGGATATCCACACCTCCCAGTGATACCATATGAGTCAAAAAGCTTGTAGGGAAAAAGGAAAACGATTTGATTTAACTTTTGGCTTTCTCTTATGTTAATAATTCCTTTTAATTGACTACACTAATGCTTGTTGAAAATGTATATAAAAACGTATTTGTGATAAACTGTACTAATACCAAAAGTAAATAATGGCAACATCTAGGTAAAGACATGTCAACAGAGAGAGGAGGAATGGTAATAAAATATTGCTGGCACACTTGGTTACATTCTGTTTGTTTGCAATTATGTCATGCAAAATATTATAATGGACTCAGTTTGAAAAGCGTGTCCTTCATGTTTGATAAGGATGCAAAATATGTACAGAAAGGATTGTCCTAAATGGAAATGGAAATAGAATACATTTTGTCATTACAAGAAAAGAGAACATACAAATAGGATGCAAATGCAAGTCACTGCTGAGCTTCTGGGAAGTATGAGGAATATACATTTGATCATCTGCTTGAAGACGGTAAATGTTTACTCATTGCATTACTCATTTACACATTGCAGTGAGAACAGGTAAATATTTTTTTTCATAATCTTTTAATAAGGCTGTTGAGAAGGAAGCACTTGGGTAATTGTAAAGTTTTCTCTTGGTCATACTTAATACAAATAAAATGTCCTAACTGCAAGCGAGTATCAGGTAGCTACATTGGGTCCATTAAATATGTCATTATTTTTGGACAGATTCCCCATTCAAACAGTAGCAGGGCAACATGAGCAACTTGACAAAAATAGAAACAGAGACAAAAGCACTGTTTTATATTCAAGGATATCAAGGATATTCCCATTTTAAAAAAACGTAATCAAACTGATTTTACTAACATTTGCTTGTGATGCTTTCTGTGAGGACACTGTAAGGAAATTTAGAATCGTGGAAATGAATTCAAAATGAAACAAGCATGCTACATGGCCTTAATTCACAGACTTACACAACACAAACCATATTTGGGCCATATTTTCCCGATCTAATGTGCATTCTGTCCAGCGGGTAGCATAGGTTGGTTTAGAGGCAATCCCAGGACAGTATGGTGATTTTACAGCAGAACATTTGATCAGTGCACCCGGCGCAACATTAAAAAGCGTTGGACTTAATTAATCAGGAATGTGTTTTGGGTGTAACACCGAAGAAAAATGCAAAAGTACAAAAGTAAACATGAGCAATCCTCACCTTACCTTGTCAGTAATGAAATACAAAGAAGGAACAATTCAGTCGCTTTTTAAATAGCCTATCCTGTCAAAGCGGATTTCCAAAGGATGTCTGGTTTAGATGTTTCATATAATTTTACTCAAATTCATATGCACTGCATGCTGCAAGTTGCAAAGCAAATCCAAGCCCAAAATAATATGGTTTGTGAACTGTTTGTGCTTTGGAGACATATATATGAACAATATACCCAATAACAAGCCCAGTAACAGGTGCAAGCGCTCATTTTGCACATACGTGTGCATAAAGAATGAGTTCTACTGCTACTTAAAGTTGAACAAACATTCATTTTGTTTTATATAGCCTACTATTAATAAGCAATAAAGTTCCGCTGTGTCACAAGTTAGGATTTTGGCTTCTTTGCAAAACGGTATATTTCGCATAAACAATGTCCTTGTTCCATAGTCAACCAAAGAATGTCACTGCATCATATTAATTAGAATGGTTCGACCAGTAAGCTAAATTAAATTTGCTCATGTTGCAGTTGGGATGGGTGCATTTGTAGGCTAGATGAGAAAAACAAATTCACCCTATTAGGCTACTTCAGAACTCCCTGTGCAGGCTTACCTTACAAGATGCAGGGTGTTCAAGTTGAGCAATATATCATCATAATCTTAACCTCTTTATTTCTCCAGCCAATATGAAAATTAGCTTATTCAAGCATTCTGCGAGTGTCTTCATTCGTTTTATGTTGGACAAGCGTCTCCATATCCACAATCATTATGTGCCCATAAAATAGCTTTTTAGTAATGCATAGGTGACTTCCAGCCCGGGTGGTCTCGATTAGTAGCACAGTCCATTATCCCAGTATGATTATAGCAAAAATGAGCTTTGCACTGGACCACAATTCTTCTTTTAGCTGACATGCCTGTGAGGGCACAAGTTCATCTCCTATTTATATAACATGAAAAATGAACAATGCACACCCATGAAAATAATGACAGTTTACGTCAGTCACGAAAGCACAGTGCACCTGTGCATGATAGGGCTGCATGTTTGGTTTCTGGTCAATTCTTGTTCTAAATTGGGGCCTTCATATGGGATCCTTGACCTTTCTCTTTAAATGCACCTATTAATAAGTTTGCTCTTTACAGTAACTGCAGATTATGGTTTGTTGGTATTAGTGAATGGCCAGACTAATCCTACCGCACAATACGTGTCCTGTCATTTATTCTTCTTAATTCTCTGAATTACAATTTAATATATGATGTAATTAAACTTCAAACCTTACCTAGATTTTATTTATTTGTTCTTTTTGTTTTTATCTGTATAAATTACAAAGCACACACTGTTTTTGAAATAAGATTATGCTGTGTATGAAATGTGTGTTATACCCACTGGCCTTGCCTAATAGTAGTGAAGAGAAATTAAAGAGTTGCAGTTGTCTAACATGAAGAAGGATTCATGTGTGGTGAAGGTAAAATGCCTTCTACAGCCATTGCATGCATTCAGTCCAGCTCTGGGACTGTTGCTATGGTCACTGTTTTGATTCACTACCTGAAAGTATGGCATAGATGCACACAGCTCTCCAAGTCAATGATTACAGCATAGCAGGACTCTCACAGAGAACACTCAGACGTGAAGAATGAGCAAGCTGTTAGTGATGTGACTAAAAAGCTGAGATTATACTTATCTCTGCCATCTTCTCCAGCAGGTTTAATCTACATTCCCTTTCTGATGCTGATACGCCAGTTTGAGGCAACAGTGGCTGTAGGAGGGGAATACCTTTATTTCTGTCTTATGAATTGAGTCGAGCCACGGCAGTGGGCATATGAGAGCACTCATTTTGTGATACATTATTCACAAAATCATGCACAACACATATCCAGTAGCCGTTCATAAATCAGTGGATGTTCTAATCTAGTCTAGTAAATAAAGGAACTAAGACCAACTACTGATTTATGTAGTTGCTGCAGGGAGCTGCCTAACCACTCTGGGTTTCCACTTTTGAAGTATTCTCTGTGATGCAAAAATAATTATGCTGTTAGCAAAGGAAGACCCCATTGGAATATAGCTCAGTATCAACCCATCTCTTCTGTCAGGCACACAAAGTATCAAAGATGGGGGATCTGACCAATCAGAACGCTAAGAATAGCGGCTTCTAGAAAAACAATGAACAGTGAGCTGTCATCTGCAGTGGTATCCATATGGTGTGGATGGACAGATGACTCTAAACCTTCCCTAAGCCCAAAACTGAAATCAGGATATATATATATATATATATATATATGAAACATTAATGAATAACTTATGAGGCAGAAAATAAATGCAAATAAGTGGTTTCTTCCCAGAAATAGCTATAGGGTTAGGGTTAGGGGTTAGGCAGGCAGTAGCCTACTTGGTAAGCCGTCATGAGAAATTTGCTTGTTAACAGAACATGAACTGACTACCCAGAAATCTTTTGATAGAGTTGATAGATTTTTTGCAACAACAATGAGGTTGTTGAAATATGCAGTTTCTCTTTCAACAGTAATGTTAACAAAATGAAAGCATGAAGCAGGGAATTTGCTAAACTCGCGTGGTCGAAGGGTATGTATTTCCACTCAAAGCAATCGGGTGAAGTGTGCTACACAAACACGGACACACTCAACACAGAACCAGGACAGGAAAATGACGGCAACAAGGCAACACCAAAGATCATTGATACTGAATACAAGCAGCATAATGACAGTTGTAGATGCTTTATAATATAGCATTTATAAAAGAGCTGACGGACACACTGAATGAGAGTAGATTTAAAACAAGGGTATTTTTAAAACACAAGGGTGTTGGGTGTAAAGGAAACCGAGGAGCGCGACTTTGCTGAAGCCTGCACTTACCAGGTACCCTGATGCATCAGCCACTTCCACATCGTTGTGGTGGAGCCGAAAGAAATTGAGCGGAAGCACTAGGCAGCGCTAGCCTGGCTACTAACCAGGGGCCAGGTGACATTCTTTCTTTACAAAAAAATAAAGGAGAATTCTGTAACTTTCAATGTGTGATTGTGATTAATCATCTTTTAATATTTTTTTTATTGTCATTAAAAGGGAGGGGCAGGATAAAGTGCATGTAGGGAGGTGGCTAAGAGCTATGGGGAATCTTAAATGTTTACCCAACTGGTATTCTTCATCAAATTCTGGAATGTTCATAAGGTCAGTTCCAAAAAAAGGCTGTAAATGTTTAATTTGTGTATTTCAAATACATATTTCATTGAAGATTTAGTTCATGGTCCATTTTTCTCTACACATTAAACAAAAGTAGTTGTTAATCTATAACACTAGTGGCAGATTAAAGGCTAGTGATAACTATCACTTAGCACTAGGGATGTAAGGATACACCGTCAACCAGCGAGGATTCATTTCAGTTGAGATGAAAAATTAATCGCAATTTTTTTTTCATTATATTGAAAAGTGAGCCATAATTAAGCTACTTTCTGTAGCTTTCTGTTTTTTTAGGTCAGTAGTGCTGCAGGTAGCCTAGTTATTGGGGGTCATGGGTTAATTTTAATATCTAAGTAAGATAACTTTAGTGAAGGCAGACGATACAAATGGCAATAACTGAGCAGCAATTCACCTTGACTCTGGACTGAAACAAAATGTGAAGACCCAGAAGGTTCTGTACAAAATGCACTGAGCTGGAACAAAGGATTTCTATCCTGGAATCAAAGATTGATTCCCTTACATCAAAGACTGATGAACTACGCAAGACGTCTCATGAAGGGACTACAACAGCAGAAGCCATTAGTAGGAATGTTGAGAATGCAACACAACTGGCTGATATGACTGCAGTTAGAGCAGCGGAATGCATTGACCTCACAAAACAGAATGTGAGTACTGATTGTTGGCACACAGAAGGTACCAGACCCAAAAAGCAAAATATTTACATTTACATTTATGCAAAATATTGGTGGAAAGGTGATTACCTCAACACCAGTGCACTCTGCTATTAGACCCTCAGGGCATCAATCCAGGGTCAGTGCTAGAAACTACAAGGCTTCAGAACAGATTTGAATGTCTCAGAGATCTGGGGGTGGAACCTTCCAGAGAGCAGGTTCACCGTCAAAGACCAAACCATAAGAAAAAAGCAGCGGGCCAAGGTGAGAGGCAACACTCAAGTGGAAGGAATTTAAAAGGAGAAAGGATGTTTGTATACTTCCAAATGCATCTACTTTTGAAACAACAAAGAGGCTTTCAGGGACAGTGCCAGAACATAGAACTATCAAACTAATTATTTTGCTTGTTGGAGCGAATGACATTTTTAAAAAACAACTCGATGTGGAACGAGATTTAAGGGAACTTTTCTTTGCCCTAAATTTGCTTGGGATACAAACCTTTATCAGTGGCCTACTTCCAGCACGGGGAAGTTTTGCCTTCTCTCGACTATTCAGCCTAATCACATGGCTGGCAATGGTGTTTTTTCCCTTGGATTAAACTTCATAGACAATTTCAACCAGGTATGCTGATGTATGACGTCAGGTGAATCGCACCAAGAACATGTTAACCCCCAGACAGCACATAGACTTTCGCTGGACGCTGTCACAAACGTAATCCGCCACTCAGACAGACAGCCGATGTTGATCTAAACATGCTTAGCGATGTGAGTGTCCATCGATGCCAGAGACTTCTTGGTCTATTCACTGCAGCATTCTCAGCGGTTCCACTCGGGCTACTACACTTGACACCATTTCAGAGATGGTTCTTGAGTCACTGCACCCACCTCAAGAGGGACAGGCACAGGGGACTTACCTGGCAAGCTCTAACTCCCTGGAGGGACCGCGAATAGCCGGTGTCCAGTCCTGAGGAGATCGGTAGTGGTGACAGAAGCGTCACTGTTGGGCTGTAGGGCCATATGTGACAGCGAGTCTGTGGACGAGGTCCCAAGCCCGCCTGCACATAAACGTCTTGGAACTGCAGATAGTGTACATTGCACTGAAACACTTTTCACTGCGTCTCACCAGGCAGCACATCCTCGTGTGGATGGACAACATGGCCACAGTGGCCTACATCAACCGCGAGGCACTGTGAACTATGGCACAGACCTGCTGTCCAGAGACGGTCTGCATCCCCAAGCAGAGCATGTAAGCAGAGCTGAGCAGTGAGAATTCACGCTTCTCACACAGGATGCTGCTTCCTCTGCCTGCTCATTCACTCAAATCTGTACGAGGCTGCTTCGCTCCATAATGCTCCACGCTAGACTAAATTCTGTCTGCTCAGCTCCACTCCACATGCACACAGATCACATTGCGGTGCGCACTTCATTCCTAGAGGAGCGCACGCAAAACTACCAGCAACAGGCAATGACGTGATGAAAATGTTTTGTGTTTTAATGCAAAAAAGTGAATAAATGGCAATTTATTGTCTTCTGCCATAGTTCCTCTATGATTGCACTGACTATCATCAGTAGCACGGCCGTAGAGACAGTCAGTGAGAACAAGTACTTAGGTACTATCATAGATGACAAATTAACCTTTGATGCCAACATCAACTCTGTCTGTAAAAAGGCCAACCAAAGACTATCTTCCTGAGAAACCTGTAGGGATTTACTGTTGACAGTTCTCTTAGGATTTTTACTCATCTTTTATTGAATCACTTCTAACTTTTGCTTTAATTTTTTGGTATGGTAAACTAAGTGTGACTCACAAATACAGGCTTGCAGAATTGGTTCATGTCTGTCAATAGATCACAGGCACCTCAACAGTACTGGGTATGTGTATGAGGTCACAGTCACACAGAGGACATTGGCCATTTTGTCTGATGTTAATCACCCATTGCACAAATAGTTTTGCCTCCTGCCAGAGGTATACTCTCTGACCTTCTAGTCTCCTTAATGTATATTGTGTATTCGTCTCACTCCAAGGAGTCTGAAAAGTTGTCAGCCCTGCTAAAATGGAGCAATAACACTGCTAGAATGAGCCACATAATAGATTGGGAGCAGCTTGCAGTCCCACAGCAGAAGTGAACAGAGAAAATTAATCTAATCCAAATGGAATTAGATGTGCAGTTGCATGGACACAACTGGACAAAAGTCAGGTGGAGTTGAAGCTATATTCGCTGACAGCATCTACTAAATAATGAAGATCAGAAAATGTAAGACTAGAAGAGCCTTTCCAGCATCTCTCAGCAAGAAAAACGGGGAGTGAGAAGGCCATGACTAAATGGAAAGAAAAAGTGCCATACCATGCTATATCCATTACCACACTTAAAGGGAATTTCCTCCTCAACCTCTCCCATCTGAGCTTCAATCAACTCAACTGGTGTAATTTGGACCACTGCTAGGCCTAGCTAATTGTTGTTTGATTTAATTAGTTGGAGAGTTGGATTGAACACTTGAAATTTCACATCATTATATGACAATCCATTAAAAAAAGTTTTATATATAATTGGATGGTTTCAGGTCATGGTTAACAGATAATACATTAATAATAATAATGTTATTATAACCATTTCATATTGTCATACTGACACATTTGATGCATGAATATATACATAATTACGATTAAGTGATTATTACATTAAATTACTATTACTGTATTTCAATATTAGAAATCAAAATAATATTACATTTTTGGTACATTTGCCAGTGTTTCTGTTAATTTCTTTTGAAGTTCACTTCTTGTTCTTCAATTAGAGTATAGCCTATTTTGGTACCACATTGCTAACAATCATTGTATGACCACAGGGAGAGGATGAAAGGCCTGCAGTTTGCAGAATAACAGGAGTGTGCATGGGGTGTGGGTGAATGGGGAGATCTCAGAGACATACTTTATTTGCTTTTCGTTCAATGCAACACTATGTGGCAGCCATATTATACACAATATGAACATGTCCAAAAGAGAAGTGAAACATTATTTACCGTGCTGTACCAAACATTAGAAATACAGATCATTGACTGATTTGACAAAGGTATGGAGGCTACAGGTTACTTTAATTTCTAATGAAACCATTTCCAATTCCGTTTCCAATTGTGTGCTGCTACAGCCATGGGTTCATTTTATTTGATGTTAATCCACATTCAACTTCTCATCCTTACGACTGATTCCATGTAATCCTGATAGTTTACAGCAAAAAAAAAAATCTACTCCCCACCAGAGCACCTATCCAATACCACAATACTATTTCTGCTGCATGAGTATTTGAATCAGTTTCACACTCTCAGTTCTTGATAATACCCTAACCTAATCTAACAAAGTTTGGCACAAAAATCCATACAGGTAGAAACTGGTCCAAAATAGGATGAGCAAATGATGAACAATATGAATGTTTTTCATTTGTGCATTTTCAAGACCCAACTATTTAATGCCCTCCACATAATGTCATACTGGAAGACCTATTGTCATTGCATTCAATAACACACATAGTGCAGACATCTAGTGTTAACACCACTCACAGCATGCTAGTACAGACATGTTAAGCTTCACCCTGGAACTTATTTAATTTGTACTATCCTTCCTAGAGGTCCTTCCTAGAAGCCTATGCCAGGATGGACTTTAACACTTTGCCTGGCTCTTATTACACTGTCCAGCCATAACTTTTGATTACCACTATGGTTTCAAAACCGAAACAGAATAAAACATAAGCCTGCTCTACACTTCCAGTTACCCATCCATTAGAAAATACAAGGAGGATTTTAAGAGCAGTAACTGAAACATAAATTGTCTGTGAGAATGAACCTGGCGAGAGTCAATGGTGTCTGCAATTTGCTCATCGGCCTTTGGTGAAACCAGTGCTATTGCACAAGCCTAGGTCTAGGCCTAGGTTACATCAGAGTGTGGGCTATTTCAGCAAGCTGCAGTGTCATTGTTAAAATGAAACAGCATGTGGAGGCTGGAGTCAGTGTGTGCAGCTCTCTACTGTAACTCTCAAATGCCTATTATGCATTTGCTTCTGTTATACACAAGGGTGAAAGTAGTTTCATAAGCTTGCCGGTGCCATTCAATAAGTACAAGTGTCTGCATGTAGCATGTGCAGAAACATTAATATTAGGGGTCGGCAACCTTTTTGCCAATTAGCGTCTAAAAGAAATTTGTTTGCGTGCCAATCAACACGTCAGTTGTTTTAACTGCACATAAGGCGCCACATTGAAACATGAAAGATGAAAAGCAGTGCTTTAGGACATGTTGATGTCAGTTTTAGACAATCCTAAACACTCATTCTATCTGTCAGGTCTGCATCAGACCTGGCCACAACCACACCCCCTCACTCCGCCTCACAGATTCTCAATCCCTCTCCCCGTTCGCACTCCCTTCCTAGTTCACGATCACCTTCACCTGTGTATCAATTGGTGTCACCTGGTCTCCACTCTATTTAAGCCCCCTCCCCGGTTTCCCTGGTGTCTGGCCTCGTCAATACTATCGTCGATATTGCCGTCACTGTTACCTTGGACTTTCCAGAGTCAGTCTTGTTCCCCGCGATCTCCTATGTATTCTTGTGCTGTTCATCCCGCGTGCCCAGACTTCTCTATTGATATTGTTATCGCCTCGTTTTCTCGGTTAGTACTTTTGTGTTTGCTTCCTAAATCTTCTGAGTGTTGGAATTCTGTTTCCCGTTATAGTAGCGGACGCGACCTTTGATAATCCCTGTTTGTTTTCTGTTTAATAAATACCCTTTGATTAAAATCCTGCCTCAGCCCCGTCTGTGCCTGACACCATCATTCCAAATTATTCATACTAAATTACATACATGAACATGCATGCTGCAGGCTGATCTGCATAGCACTCTTCTTCTCTCTGCAGTCTCGTTCTGGGTTTGTGCAGGTTTATCCTCTTTTGCAAGTCGCTTTGGATAAAAGCGTCTCCTAAATGCTTAAATGTAAATGTAAGATATGGATTTTTGTTATAGTCACTGTGCTTTATTTGTGCTTCTCTCATATCTAACAGATTTGGTTTGTGTTTGCCTGCAAACACTGCTAAATTTGATTGATTTGTCATTTCGTGCTCTGTCTTAAAATAATGATAGATGTTGGACAGATACAGACAAAACTTACAACAAGCACACAGCACTTCTTTTCAACAAGCACTTCCTTACAACAAGTACAAACAAGCACACAGCACTTCCACCCGTTATCTCCAAGAAGGATGTGCCCGGATGCCTTAAACTTCGGGGCAACTTTTTTTGCCATTACATGCACATGCTGGGACTCGTCTTGTGGAAAAACGTTTAAAGTTAATAGGGTGCGTTACTGTCTCTCACACTACAGAAGACGCACTCTACAACAACTGTTGTCTGTTCAACAGCAGATGAGAACCAGCTTTTTTTCACCAGCCTGTCTAGTTGTCCAGTATCCCTTGTCCTGTTGCATACCTCCCCATCACACCACAGCATAGAAAAGGACACTGGCAATATAGACTGGTAGAACATCAGGGGGATTCAATGTGTTAATTCTTACCCCTTTGGTCAGCAGCGCATCTGCTCGGTAGTGAGCAGAGGTCCTCAGAGAACTCCTCTTGTTGGTGTGGGTTGTGGGTTAACATATCTTGGTTCATGATTTGTCAGGAAATGTATATGTGTGTTTAAACCTTCCAGTGTGCATGGCATGTATCTCATGTTGAAGCAGTAGTCCTGGAGGCATGAGTTGGGGTTGCCCTGTGGGGTGCCGTAGTACATAGTGATTGTAGTTATCTTTTTATTATTATTTTATCTTTATCATTTTCGATTTACTGTATGCTGTGGTATGTAGTATGTGTATTCCTTATTTATTTTGTTTGTTTTCTGTGACTACCTTGTTGTGACTACTTTGATGTGTAGGGATTTTTTTTCTGCAGTGTCTGGGACTCGATGTGTCTAGTGGGGTGTCTTGTGGCAATTAGGCTGCCGCTCTTATTCAGGCTGGGGCGGGGAGTGCTGGTGCTATTGAGCATTATGGCTGCTGACCTGTAAAAATAAAATTTGTTAAACTGAATCGTGCCTGGTGTTGTGTGTCTCAGAGGGGGGACGGCCTGTGTTGGCTAGGTGGTGTACCACGACATTTGCTGCAGATGTTGAAGGACCCAAGCCTCCTGACAAAATAATGCCTGCTCTGCCCCTTCTTGTCGAGGGTCAAGTGCATGGCAGACCTAGGGTCTTAGCAGATAGAGAAGCAGCCATTCAAGAGTCTTCATTAAAGGTGCCCTGCCACACAAAACCATTTTACCTGTTGTTTTTTTGTTCATTACAAGCTTACCGTTTTTATGTGTCTGTTTACAGTCTCCAAGCAACTGATGGATGTTCTTATCATACTCTATGTCTATGTCTTCCTTCGTCAGTTTAATATTCCAACACTTTTAGTTCTTCATCTCTTGCAATTCTGACATTAGTAAACTAATGTAAATAGCCTATTCATTCGATATGCCTTGCAATACTGACATGCAGCAGTGAATCAGAGCTCATTACCATAGACTGAAAAAATTTTTGAATAAGTTGCATATTAATGTTGATAAGGTCTCTTTGGACTGTTTTCAACCCAACTAAAACTACACACCATCTTTGGACACCTCAGAGAACAATTTGAAATACTATAAAGGTGTATGGCAGGGCACCTTTAAGTGTGAGGTGTGGGCAATAGGCCTAAAGTCATAGAGTTCCCTGGGTGTGGCTTCTGGGTACCAGGCATGATGTTTTCCATAGTGTAGGTACCTCCCAAGACACAGACTCATACTGAAGATATGATGGAGTGGCTCCCCCAGTTCCACAGCACAGGCCTTAAGCAATCTTGCACAGATGCCACTTCCTGAAGGTGCATGTGATTATTGGTTATCTTTGCACTTATGGCTTGTACTTTGGGTTAAAGTGAATGAGGTTATGGTCTGATTTCCCCAGCAGTGTTAGCATACATCAGGTCTATTGTCCTTTTTTTACCTTGTTGGGCAGTCCACAAATTCATAAAGTCAGGGAGAGTGTGATCAAGTGTAACATCGTTGAAGTCACCAGAGACTGCAATAAATGCATCTGAATATTGAGTTTGGAGCCTTGCAACTGAGAAAACTCTCTCGGCAGGTAGTTTGGCCAGAGACTAACTGCTAGTAATTCCACATCCTTACAGCATACAATGTCTTTAACTGTTACATTCCCTGGGTTGCTCCATCTGTTGTTGATGTATAGCGTGGGGTCACCACCCTTGCTCTTGCCACACAGTTTGCCGATGTCTCCTGTAGTGAGACATCTGCACAAATATAGAGAATTATATGACACGAAATATTTTTTTCTTGATACTAATGATGATGTAAAGCATATGTAAATAGTACCACATCAAACACTGCCAGATTTGGATAGCCTAGGCTGCCCTGAAAAAAGCTAAATAGCCAAAACCTGTGACCCACACAGGCGCAGATATAAAAGAACAAAATTAAACCAATTAAGATGTCTCAAAGAAATCATAATATTGATAAAAAAAGCCTAGGTGTGTTAAATAGGTTTCTCATAAACCAATACAGGCAGTAATCTGAGAATATCAGTTTATTCCATTTACATGAGCACTTGAATAATACGCTGATAATTATCATTACTTGGTGTGCATATGAACGCACTCAATCATTGTCTGTCTCCTGGTCTAATGGTGCCTCTGCAGGTTAGGTAACATAGTTATGTCAAACACAATTACTATTACAGGTTTCTTATATGCCAGTTAAGTAAAGATATGTTATTATTGCTTGATAATACACTGCTAGCATACGTGCAAAGAAAGTTAAGTATCTGTAGTCTAAAAACAATGATTTTATTCAAAAACATGGCCGTCCTGTCCTCTGAAAGTGTTGGCACTGTCTGTGTTTGCGATGAGAGAAGTGTGTTGTGAGAAAATGTCATGATCCTGAGCCACACAAAATCCAAGTGGATGTGGGTATTTGGGTTCTATTAGCAATCAACACAAGTGGCAGCAGCCCTCTCGCCAGCCAGGAGTAATTGTTCAATCTTGTGATTGTTCAGCAGCTGCAATTCCCCAGAGGCTCAGAAAAAGACCTTCACTCTCATACGCACACTACCCATGCCAAGTAAGACCTTCACTCTCATACGCACACTACCCATGCCAAGAAAGAGGAGGGTTTGGCACGAATTCTACACTGGGAAGCAAACTACTCCATGTCAAGTAGTAGGAGTTGAGAGAAGGCACATTAACAAGTGTAAATATTTTCCTACACACAACAAAACCCAAACCCCCTGATAAAAATGTTTCACAGCAGAGGCATGACTAAATATACTGGTGTGCTCCGCTGCCCTCTCATGACTAACACACTGCCATGTCAATTCATGATGCTGAGTGGTGTGCATGTGACAAAGACTCTCCTATAGTCTTCTAACAGTGTTTCATAGGCATACATGAATCAAATGAGTCTGCAAAGTTACAATAAAGTGAATTTCAAACTGGATCAGCATTCATTGTCTCTCCTCCTCATGTGTCTGGCATAGCAGCATGCTCTGCAGTAAGAGATAGGTTTACTTGACCCAGTATCTTCCTTTGATATGTAAAAATACAGTGGCTCTGAAATGAGCATGATTTTATAATTCAGCAGGCATTCAATTTTTTAAAGACTCCCTGTTCCATAGCTATTTGAAATCACTTGTTGTCAGCAGATTCTGACCTACATATCCCCCATATTTCAGTCTATTTCACATAAATCTAAGGATTCAGTTTATCTCTCTCTCTCTCTCTCTCTCTCTCTCTCTCTCTCTCTCTCTCTCTCTGAGTGTGTGTGTGTTGCAAACTCTTTCCTCTAAAACACAGAATGATGCTAGACATGCCCACCTCACCCTAAAGTAAACCTTTTCAAAAACTGACTCGCATTCAGCCCACCTAAAAGCAGTATTATTGATCTGTTCCTCTGAGCAGGCTCCCTGGTGGCAGGAGTCATGCAGTAGTGGGCCTGGCTGAGCCGCTGGGGAGCGAGTGAGGCTGTCTGATAGGGCTGACCTCTCCGCTGTTGGACCACGCAGCTCCCTTTCCCAACCTCCACTCTGCTATTAAGAGTTAAGATCTGCAGGCAGATAAATAAATAATAAAATGTCATCTCAAGTCAGTTTTCTTCAGACAGGTTCCACTGTTTCAACCACCACCACAGGATCAACAAAAGTTTCTGTGAGGCCTGCAACATTTGACAAGCAAAGAAATGGACACACATAAATGTCAAACTCTGCTGAAATGGCACATATAAATTACACAAGTTACGACACTTGTTTGTGTGGCTTTGAGTTCACACATATCTTCACAAGAAGTCCAACTTCCTTGGTAGAACAGAAACAACCTCAACAAATGTTATGAGACAGAAAGGTGCTCTCTTATTCTCTAAGGTGCAGCTGGAGTTATCCTGAAGTGCTATGGGCCCAACAGCTATCCATCTCTGATATATTTCATTTCACATGGATTGCACCAATAAGGATATTTCAATGTTATTTACATAATGTTTGCCAGGCTCCTCCAGTGACCTCAGATGAATGGAAAAGTGGCAGACAGGCTTATGATAATTACACAATCAGTCAAGCCACAAAGGGAAACTCTAATTAAGGAGTCCTGACCCCTTAGTGCCCTACTGCCTGCCCAGAGGTGTCACTTCCAAATAAGTTGCTGTGGCTTTATGATTTGTTTGGGGCTCTGGAGCAATGATGGAATGGCTGGCTCTTTGTTGTTGTGAGTCGGCCATGCCAGCATGTTGCACCTGGCATGAAAGAGGGTCTCTTTCATCGCCGCCTCCACAAATTGGTGGCTGCAGTCTCATTGAAAACCTAATCATGTAATTTTCCTCCTTGCTTTGGCAGCCTTAATAGCAGGCATCTGTAGGTCTACAATCACAGTGTGGAGGCTGGAGGAAATGGTGGAGCACCTGGGGTTTATTGTCCCTGCCCAGGCTTGCCCATTTTAGATATAGTGCCACAAAAGCCACACTCAGGGGAGCAGACAAATGTTGCCATGACACAAACAACTCAGCCGAAAGAGACCTTGAGCTGTTTTTTTCCACACCATCTCTTACCTCTGCTTTTCAGTCAGAGTTCTGAATGACGGACCACTCATCATCATCTGAGTCAAGATGAAGGGTGGCTACAGCATGGTCTGCTAAAAGCCAAAACAACACTATATTATATATATATATACTATATTATATTATATATATATATATATATATATATATATATATATATATATATATATATATATATATATATATATATATATATATATATATATATATATAACATATACATTTCAGATATTTTCCCTTCAGGCAGTCTGTAAGACATCAGCTATCAGTTACATTTGTATCTCACAACATTACTCTATTAAGGCTGACTAGATGAAACAGATATTCTGTGGGTCAAAAGATCCAATTTGCAGTAATCATTGATCACACTGTTACATGGAATTTCCTCATTATTGACATTCTGATACAATGCACATGTATTTTTCTCACATACTGCATGGGGAAAGTAATGGATAATTAGATTTGAAGGCTTATCTTGCCTGACCTTTGCTAAATTAAACTCTAAGGACTGTTCTGAGGCAACTCCTTAACCATAATCGCAATAACATAATAAGCTGAGGTGCAGGAGAGTCTTGGAGAAGCAAAGCTGCCCCTAAACTGCCTGTCAAGAATAAGTCCTTTTTTGTTTGGTGCAACTTCCACATCTCCATCTATGAGTCATTCTAATGGTGCCAACTAACCAAATCAGTCTCTCTACACATCACTATAAAATACACCATTGTCACATACACAAAATGGATAAATAAAGCGTTGTCATGGATGTCATGGATGCCATGTTGGAGTCTACTTTAACATTTCTTTTTCATATTCAAAGTAGAATGTGGAAATCCAATAAACTGCAGTGCCCCAAAACTGCAGAAATGGGAATCTGGCATTCTAGCCATTTTCCCAGTGGGCCAAGCTCAAATCTTGGGGTGGGTATACATGTATGATTTAATTGATTATTTCAATTTGAAATCAGCTGTCTGACTGAAATAGATGTCTAGTCCTTAAAGCAAGAGCCAGAAGAGGGCAGGAGCTCACTGGAACCCACAGGGCAAGAGTAGGGAAGAGGTGTGTTGCTATGCCATGATGACAATGATGATGATTAATTACTGTTGACGATAATAAGATAAGGCAACATAAGCCTTCAAATCACTGGTCACTGTCAATATGAAATGTTTCTGAGGGTGACTTTGACCCTATCTTAACATTAAAGGTACTAAACCGAGTGGCAGTTGTCCAGATAATGAGTGTCACTATACAAAACATAACGGTAAAGACACATATTTTCAGTCTGCTGAGGTGCTGCAGCGCTTGTCATATAGAGCCCCCCAGAAATTAAGATGGTACACATGTTATCTTGGTCACTGTGTTTCTGCTTACTTTTGTTTTGATGTAACATTAATGTACATGTAAAGTTCATGTTTGGTAAGCAGGGCCCCATTTGGAGCAAAGCATGGCCCTGACAATTGTCTTGACAGTCCCCGTTTTCCCCAATTACACAAGGCAATATTAAGCTATATGAGAGGCTTTTAAGTAATGCTAAATTGGAAGACCAAACTACTTGTTTGCTATCTGTAGTGTGTTAACTATATGTGACCCACTGAAGTGGTTAAAGGGGTCTTGACTGTATGGTGCGCGACTTCACCAGATTGTGAGGGGGTCTTTATTCTAAGATGCACGTCTACACCACTTGGGGCCTGCTGCCAAGTTATCTGTTGCACAAAGCATTGGAGGCATCCAAACACACAGGGCTAACAGACACAAAGGGGAGAGTAATGGCTGCCACCAAAGGTGATCACAGCAAATGGTGAGTGAAGTGCGTGAAGAAGAGACTCAAATCCAGTGGCCCACCTCATAGAACAGCTGAGAGGTCAAGACTATGCAGCCAGCACAAGGCCAAGAACATGTAACATTAACACTTTACCAGTATGAATACACAGGCAAACCGGGGCAACCAATACTTCTCCTAGTGGCCTAGCGTGCCTAAATACAAACAGTGTTAAATGGGACTGAATGGGACCAAAGTAAAGAAAAGGAAGCAAAGAAACAAACCAAAAAAACAGCAGGCAGAAGCTAAATTAATGCTAAATTGACGTAAGACAAAGCAGTGGCCACCTTTCACATAAAACACACCATCTACTGTAACATGATAAGATGATAGCTCACCTATCACAATAACTGCTTTCTTTACTCATGGAGAGCACACCTATGTCATAGTGTACAGACTAAAATACTAAACTTACCCAACCTTATCAGGTGTCTGGTATAAATTGTCTGGTATGTGAAATGAGGATGTCAGTAGTACAAGTATTAAACATAATAATGTAGTATAACAGACATTCCTGTTTTCTTCTAGTAATCCACTGCTGGATTGGCTGTTAGAGCAGGAAAGTCAACGTTTTGGGAAGACCTGCAGAGAAGAACCACATGTAAGGGAAGAGAGTACCGAATTGATTGAGGAGTTATTTGAAAAATACGTGTTTAAGAGAAGAAATACATCCGATGCATTTTTAAGATTTTGAGTGTGAGAATAAGTGAATGAGCCTTGGTCCCGTAGTAAGGGAACATGTTGGATTGATCAGAGTTTTGAAACATGAGGATGAAAAACTCCCTTATGTTTAGTTAGTCTAGGAAAAAACCTTGGGCAGATCCAAGACTCAAGGGGCTAACCCAACTGCCAGGTGTCATGCAGGAAAAGTACAATCAGTAGTAACCATGATAGACTACAAGTTGGTGGTTATCATAAATTATGGCTGGACAGTGTAGTAGTTGCCAGACATAGTGTGAGTGAGATATGTTATGGGGGTAACAATAAGGGTCCATTTCACCAGGGTCCAGTGTCATTGTGCGGGGGGTCAGTCACAAAGCATTAAGGAAGGGCAGTCAGTCCTGGCATGAGCGTCTAGGAAGGGACTCTAGGATGGAGAGTCGGCCCTGGCATGGGCCTCCCGCAGTCCACTCAGGAGGGGAAGGTGACAGGAGTCTGCCGGTTGGAGGTAGGGATGACACTCAGCAGAGATGATTGTGGTGTAGATGAACAGAGTAAGCAAATGAGCTAGGCCAGGCACACACATCACTGATCATATGTGTCATTTGTGGTAAACATTGGGGGGGGTCATGATCTCTGTCTAAATAAATAAATAAACACCAGCATAATTTAAACACCAGCAGACTACCGGCATTTTTGTTTGTCGTTTCTCAGCTGCTGTTTTGTCGTATATGGTATTTCCGAGAAAGAAAAAATACCACAAATTGTGAAATAGAGGTGGACTGGCAAGCAGAACCAACAACCAAAATGACATATTACCACCAGTGGCAGCCTGCTGTCATCCTTGCTATCTGAGTACACTATCGCTCTAAAGTTTGAGTGTTCCATGGAAACACTCATGCCATTAAATGCCATTAGTGTCAATAAGAAATAGCAAATGAACAAGATAACATGTTGTCCTTGTTAGAGATGATGATTTTACTTGTAATGATGAATGTGTTCTTCAAACTTTGTCTTTATTTAAAAGCCACTTTTTATAGCAATTGCAGAATTTGTGAGATGCACGACTAATGAAAAGATGCAAGAACAGAGCTTAATGCAAACTGTCGAACATGGCAGAGGTGGTGTGGTGTGATGGTCTGCTTGGGAGTGATCCTCTATCTCTAAAGAAGACTGCATGTCTCGTTGATCTGCTATTTTTCCTATTCACAAACTTATGAGTGGTAGGCTAGTGTGTGCGTGTTTCCCGTGCCGTCTCTCCCTCAGACCATGAACCATGATCCACTCTCTTTCTGTTCTGGCCCTTTCATTCCAGATCCATGAATAACCGAAATGATTAACGTATTCTATTTAGCTGTCAATCAATCAAATTATGATTCACATGTTGATTAAATTTTAATTGCAGTAATGTTCATTACCTGAGAGAGAAAACTAGGGTAAAACTAAGCGACAGCGAGTAAGCGACAGTACTGCAAGTGAAAAATACCAAAGTGGGGAGAAAGACAATGGCTTGGGTTAAACCATGTCCTCTACAAAGGGGGAGACACCTTGTCAGATGAGTAAACATCTTACTTCTGTTGGCTTTTAAATTAAATTAAATCAAGAATCGACAATTTATGCATAACAGGCCCAAAATATCAATCATAACAATCAATAAAATTATCAATCAATAAAAAGATCTGTCTGTAGGAAAAAGAACCAGAAAAAGTGATACAACACAGACCATGACTGCAAACCAGCAGATTACATTAAATGAATGGGGCATGGGAAAATTAAACAGAAAGTGAGTTTCTGTGCCCCATTCAAGATTCAAGAATCAAAAGCCTTCATCTCATTATACTAAATGAGTAAAATTCTTTTTTT